>OY829105.1:17253853-18453853 GCA_963691645.1 Pelosia muscerda | reverse complement strand
ATATTATAAAGTAGAAAAGAATATTTTTTATGTTTATTAATGTTGTAATAAATAAACTCAATAACTATTGTGCCGATTTCAAAATATATTACACTATTGGGAAGCTACATTCACCTTGAGAATTAGAAGCTATATTTATTGCTAGAAAAGATTATGGATCCTTACTGAAACTTAAGTACCGTACCCAACTGTGGAAACTATTGATGATAAAACAAAAATATGTGAATTGAGTTGGAAGGTAAGTAGAAAATCGTGTAGAGTGCTAAAACCGACATTCACGCGGAAGGAGTCACGGGCAACAGCTAGTAAATAAATATTCTAGGATAGTTTATATAATGCCCATTTGAGCCATGGTAAGTATAGCAAAACTAGCTTGTATTAAGGGTTCTAGAATGCGGATAACCATACATAGATGTTTTTGTAGATACATACATATATAGTAACATTCAGGCCAATGCAAATATTCACATTCATGCACGCAAATATTTGCACTGAGCGGGAATTGTTGATGCCCTGTTGCATGTGTTCACATACGGCTGACTTTGTTGAGCGTTCGTGTTTTATATCTGCTACACGAATATGTTCTTTGAAGCGAGTGCCAATGCTTCGTTTAGTTTGACCAATGATTGAACAGGTCTTGGATTTTTTTACAAGAAACGAAACACTCGTTGAATTACATATTTTTAGGTATTAAAACTAGAAATAATAATATTTTCAAATGTATTGCTAATCGAGCTATGGAAAGAGCTATGCTCGGAATTTCTCTGCGAGATCAAATCAGAAATAAGGAAACACGTAGACGAACGAAACTGGTCGACATAGCTTACATGGTTAGCAAGCTGAAGTGCCAGTGGGCGAGGCACGTAACAAGAAGAACAGATGGCCGTTGGAGCTGCAAGATTCTTGAATAGAGACCGCATACCGGTCGAAGGTGCGTGGGACGGCCATCTGCGAGATGGACGGACGATATCGGCAAAGTCGACGGTACAGACGGTGCAGACCGCCTCCAACCAGTTGGATATTAGTTCGATGGGGGAGACCTATGTTCAGCAGTGGACGTCCTATGGCTAAAATGATGAATAATGACATTACTAATCACAATATCCGAGCACAACCTCGCCAACCATAATCGCTACTTAGCCTATTTGTATTAAAACATTACTTCTCAAAGATACCATCAAATAAAATAATCCTATTAGTTATATAAGCAAGACAAGACGAGGAGATAACGGTCATTTATCTTTGTTAGCTTATTCTATTGAGATATACTGAAACGCCTGATGAAAAAATATACCTTAGTTTAGTCGTACTAGTTTTTGTGAAGTATTTTTTATGATAAAAAACATGCTATTTCGCTTTTCTGCGCACTCAGATTGAAGCCGGATAGTTTGCTTAGAGAATGAAGACATACGAACATCCCGGTTGTCATACGAACATCTATGGCAGTTAGTATAGGTTGTTGGAGCTCTTAAAAGTTCGACGACTGGTCTAATTGCAATGCTTCGTTATCGCCAATGGGTTGTGTATGTGTAGGTCAGTCACGTAGGTCAGGCAGTCGCTTCACGAAAAATATCGAAGTACAGTAAAACTCGTAGTGGGAGTGGTAAAAATGGACCCCAGCACCTCTGCCCTACAAAATACCGTGGCTAATAATAACCATTTAGTTTCCGGTGGTGAGTAGGGTAACCAGAGCTTACTGAAGATTATTTGTGCTGTCAGTGGGAAGGCCAATTTATCTCCTGCGCAGGCGGCACAAAAGCTATCTTAACCTTCACTCCACTCCCCACCTCCTCTTGAAGAAGGGTGTTAAAAGGTTACCATTTAGTCCGCAGCACAAGTTTGACGCCCCTGGTGTTCCAAACGTCCCTCGATCATTGTAACCACTTTCCATCAGACGGACCGTGAGCTTTTCTGCTACTTAAGTGGTATAAAAAAGTGTATGTTTTTGTAGTTTGTACTGACAGTATATTATTTGCACAGGTTTAAAATACTGTGATTTTTTTCTTCAAATTATGAGCTTGAACTTTCCGAAATGAGGTGTTACTTCAACTGAAGTGAATCATTATTCCATGTCATAAATTTCTTCCAGCGATAATCTGCTCCAAACTTACGCCCTTAAAACTTTTTTTATGTGTTCAATCAAAGCGCGAACGAAGTTCACTTTTAATAACAAAGGTTACCATTGACAGACAGACAGCTTTGTGATTAGATCAACTAAGTTAAATTGATCCCTTTGTGCTTCAAATAATAATTTTAATCAAACATGTTTGTGGACTACACAATTGAATTATAATTTGTTCTAAAACAAATATCACTTGTTGTGGACATGTTGAGTTGAGATTAGATGAGGGAAGCGAGTATGTTTGAACATGTTGTGAGTTAGACGCTCTGCGTTTAGTTTGGGAGTGTTCAGGCGGAACAAATATGATTTGTGTGTTAATTAATATACACACACTATTATAAAATATTTGAAGAGTATATTCAGATTAGTTGTAAAATAAATTCTAAGGGTTTTATTATAGTGTGAATTCAAAATCGCAGAGCGTCATTTAGCTTCTTAATTGTATTGTATCTAAAGAGACTACAATACTTCTTTTGCAAATCATTATTGTTAGTAACTTCAATTTTGATGACGGCCACAATTTTCTGAACTGCAGTCAAGTTCACCATCAGGCGAGTGCGGTCATTTGACGACCCAAATATAAAAAAACAATTAGTGAATTTTATGTGGCAATGGCCACCTTCGCATCGGAAGCGATCAGGAGCGGGTTATTAGAATAGTCTGTAGTACAGACAGTATATTATGCATAATATTAAAAAGCAAAGCTTCAGCAGAGTATGTCTTGTCAGTTTATTTTGAATCAACTCCAAAAAAGAGGTTTCCATTTCGACTGTATGTATTTGGTTTATGTTCGTTAACATAGAACTCCGTCATTTATCAACCGATTTGTTTATTTTTTATTTAAATGGAAAACTATTAGTTCTAGTTTGTCCCAAATTCCAGTTTCGATATCGGAATTTAAATCGTACGTTTCTTTAACGGCTGCCCAAGTAAAATAGATGGGTCCATATTGACTCACCTAAAGTTCTTTTTCCGAAAATGTTCTTCCTAACGATTTGTAATCCGAATGATCACTCCTCCTAAAATTTTTCATCCTAAAGTTTTTATTCATACTATTTGTAGTGCTACCGTCGATGTTCATAACACTCATGTTTCCGAAAATTGTTATCAATAAAATCGTTAACATACAATATTAAAGTTACTACTGTTTTTTATCCTAACGTTTTTATCCCTAAACAGAATCACCATAATATTGTCACTCATACTTAGAAGAAACATTTATCTACCAAATGTAATAAAAATATATATCGGTAGAATTATATTTTATTTATAGTTTTAATTTTTTTTAGGTAATTTGTTGTTACATACTTATTACTATGTGTATTAATTACAAACCTGTTGGTTGTTTCACTGATTTTTTGGCTTAAATGAATGAAAATCTTAAAATACGACTGATTTACGGTTATGTATATGACCTTTTTCGTTTTCAATTCGTTTCTGGCACTTCGCCGGCCGCTACCGCGGCACGCTCGCTTCGCTCGCTCGGCTCGTGCGTTTTGTGGTCACAATTCTAACCTAACCTAAACCAAGAACTATAAATATGACCGATTCGTTTCTGGAACTTGGCTGAATGACCGCAGTGAGATTGTACGTGTAAATAACTAAAACTGTAAAAGTTATGCAAAGTTAATATAAATAATACTGATTATCACTACTCACTACATGGTATAAAAAAAGTCGCGTTTTCTGTCCCTATCTTTCTTGTCCCTTTGTATGCTTAAATCTTTAGAACTACGCAATGGATTTTGATGCGGTTTGTTTCAATAGATAGAATGGTTAAAGAGAAAGGTTTATATGTATATAACATCATGCTACGACTAACAGGTGCGGAGCAGGAATGAAAAATGTTGCAAAAACGGGGTGACGCAGACGAAGTCGCGCGGGTCAGCTAGTTATTAATAAAAATAAATCTAAACAAAAAAGGTATGACTTTCAATAATAGTGTAAAAGATGGTTATGTTGACAAAATATAGGAAAAGAAATAATAGTATAATAGATGTTTATTGCTACCGACATTATGAAGTTGAATGATTCGGAATTAAAACATTAGAGACAGAGTAGTTAGAAATTGTGATTGTTAGGATGAAAAATGTTAGGAAGAACATTTTCGGAGTTCCAATTTTCGGAGTTGAAAATTTAGGTGAACTTTGGCGCACCCAAAATAGATACACAGTTGCATCGTAGTGCATCCGTAGCACTATCGTAGCTTACTCGTAGCAACCACACAGCTTTGTCGTAGCGTTAACATAATTAGACGTAGCTTTTGATTCTGAGAGGATTGCAGCTAAGTGCGCTCGTCGACGACGGGTTTTCTACCATCTAGGTGTTTAATCAAAGGGGTATTCCACTAATAATTTTGTTTTCCATTGTAAAGAGTAGAAGAAGTGTCTAACTGTATATTTTAGAAAATTCTTCCATAAGCATATGGCCCACCAGATTGAAGGTGGTTATCGTGGCCTATGGACATGGTGCGACACATTTGTAGAGGGTGGGGGAGGAGGGGGAAGGGTTAAAGATTAAGAGTGTAAAACAAAGTAGTGCTATACCACCACAGAGCAGTGTTAACTAAAACCCTTAGTCTTCCTACTGATAATAAAAAACCTATCCAGTGAGCTTTGACTACCCTATCCACCACCGAGAACACAATATAAGGTTGTAATCAGCAGCAATATCTGTAGGGCTGAGGTAGGTTCTACCTCACGTGAATCCTACTATCCTATGAATTAGATGTTTATTACTCAATAATGCTGTAATGGCTACATTGAATTTTAATGTGTACTTGGAGGACAAAGTTATAGTTAGAAATAACACAAAGTTTTCATGTTTAAAATACATTCCCGTATAGTACAGAAACAAAAATTCCACGCGAGGAGGATCATCGCTCATCAGGACTTAATAAAATTTTGCATGAAAAAGTTGAACTTACTAATCGCAGTACTGAACATTCTGTATAAAAATATACAGATATAATCGACTTAATTTTTAATACTAACCAGCAAGTTAAGTCCAAGACTTGGCCCCCTGCCAGCAGCCATACCTATTAGTAACTATTAACGTAATTACAAACAAGTTGGTCGCGATTAGGATGTTACGCTAACTTGTGGTCGGTTCTCTCTGTAGCCGCTTCAGAGCTTTTTAAACCCACACTATAAAGAACGGTTGACTAACAGTACAACTATGCTTTAGACTGTGTTTCTTATCGTAGGATTTAGGGTACTAAAACGAGGTTCAACCCGTGGATTTTCAATAGTTTTAATTTTTGAATGGAATTTAAAAATAAGTTCGATGGGGAAATTGATAATTGTATTTTAAAGAAGTTCCAAATGGCGCCAAAAATGAGATTGCCTTGTTTTTTGTGACAGGGTTTGAAATTATTAAGTTATAAGGGTACGTAGTTGTAAGTTGGGCAAACAGAAGTTGCTCTTCTCTAAAAGGAAGCGGAGGTCTAAGGAGAAGGTGAAAGCCTCGAATGCAACCATTAACAACACTCAGATACTTATGATCTTTAACTAACATTACCTGTTAATATTATTTCAATGCAGGCCAAACTATTGTTGAAATCTATAATTTAATAACCGAGTTTACTGCATAGATTTTAATTTCCAACTGACGTTATTTTATAGGAACAGTTAAGCGTATGAGCACAATATTATGAGTACTGAGTATGTGCACCGCTAGAGGCCACGATACTAGTTTCTTATTACGACTTATATGAATTAATGGAAAGTATAGGTACTTGCATGTAGCTAAATAATAATTAATAAACGCTAGCTAATGTGCGGTACCTTTAGTTGTGTTCATGTTGTGTTAATACACGCACGTACATGTGTTTTTGTGTGCGTGTGCATGGGAACAGTACTTACTAATGTGAAGCCTCACGCGCGTTCGTGAATTACAAGTACTATAACCTGTTACTCACAGACACATAGAATTCTGTACTGCTATGCAAAAGGTTTCTGAAAAATATATTTTTAATTTTACACTTACTATGTAATTGAACAAAAATACTTAGTAAAAACTTATCCATCAAACAGTCATTTCACAAATTTATTTTGAAGCACGAAAAATTGGAAACAGCCATATACAACATAAATTATATAAGATAAGATCGCGAGTGTAAGTAACATGGCTTGCAGCGCACCAGAATTCTGATCGTGTTCCGCTAAGACGATTAATATCCACTAAACTCGTCGCCTCGTACGTATTCGTGAGACGACGACGTTCGTACTATAATGTAATTTAACACACTATACAGAGTGATTAAATATAATTCTATAAAATATGACGGATTCCTAAATGTTATGCCTTCTAAAATTAGATTCTAAATTTTATACCTTCAACCTCATCAAGAAAGATATAGTGTTTTAAATTAAAAAATCGTTTAAACAGTTTCAAGAAACTACTGAATATGACTCATAAAGCTCTGTAGCAATTGATACTGCTATATAATTGCAGTTAAAGTTAGTTCATTTTTGGTTTGAACGGAACTATAAACCTCGCTTGTCTTTATTATGGGGACGATCTCAGAACGGATATTTGATTAGCGATTACTTTGAAAACTCTCATTTCACGGTCCGTTGGAGTAATGTCGATTTACTGCACTTTTATGGTTTGCCACTTCTAGACATCATAAAATATTTGTGTGTAATATATCTAAAAATAAAATATTTATATTCGTCAAAGTTTACCTCCGAATAAAAACAAAAGTTGTTTCCAGGTAATTTAGTACTCATATCATTATTCTCTGAGCCTATTCCCAACTTTGTTGAAGTTGGCTTTCTAGTCCGATGACCGGCTCGGACCTCCACAACCAAATTGGCGATATCGATGTTCGGTAGTTCAGCTAGTCGGACTTTAGAGGGCTCCAACGACCCGTAACGACTACCATAGATGTTCGTATGGCAACCAGGACCGACGGCTTAACGTGTTCATAGTAAAAAAATTAAAAAAAATATCATTTATGAAAACCGGCAACTCCGATATTTTTCACTAAACAGTTTTAGTATCTATAAGCATTTTATTTATGCTGTAAGTCTCTATATTGGCTTAGTTCACCACTTACCTACCTTCCTCTGGTACATCAGTGATAACTTGAGATAATATTACCGTAGAATAAACATACCTGCAGTGTTCCACAATATACCTACCATATAATATTGGATTTTTATGAAAATATGCCACCGTGAACTACTATAACCCAACGAACGACGTTATTATCCATTCACTACGCACATTGATATACAAAAACCCGTTGGCAACATTATAAAAATGTTTTCCTGGCGGAAATTGGAAAAAGGGAAATGTACAACCGATTCGCAAGAAAGGGAATCGCTATCATCCCGTTCTGTAAGGTGTTCAAACATTATAATCAATACACAGCTTATATGCTACCTTCATTCTAGAACGCTTAACACAAGCTAGGTAAACTATAGGTGGCGTTGTGTAGATTGCCCTAGAACATTTATTTATTTTTATTTATTCTTAAAACTTTACCTATAACTTACCAAAAGGCGTGGTGACATATTAATGAGGTTCACAAAGATACAAATAAAACAAAAAACCAACCAAGAGGATTAATAGTCTAAATTGAAAAAGAAAGTACCTAGGTATATTAGTAATAGAATTAGTAACTGAATCCGAAACTTCTTGATGGTAAAACCTACTCGTTACCCGCTAAACTACTGACGCTTTTATAAAATGTTATTGTTTCATTTTGGCTGCTTTCAAAAATAAAGTTATAGTAGATAAGCATATCCACCATTCGTGTTGTAGAAAAAGAAACATCTACAGAATCAATCATCAATATTTTATTAGGTTTACATTGCATCAGTTTTGTTTCCTTCACACACAATACACTCCGCACACCTCATTTGCTTGCCTAATCGACAAGAAAGTGTGATATGGAACAATTATATACAGCTACAGATAGACCACCGCTCAACCACAATGTAATAAACTGCATTCATAAACCCGATAACGTTGAGAGTTGTATGTTGCTCACCATTTTTGTGAAGACTAGATGCGTGTAAAGGCAATAATTTCACTCAAGTGTTTTTTTTATCTAGACCTAATATGATTTTTTATTTTCCTTCAATTTGACTTCACCTCACCTGATGTTAAGCTGAAGGCAAAGTCTCATGAAAGAGGGCCACCATTGCAAACACGTTCAGTGCTACAATGGTGGCGCTCAGCTTGACGGCCTCATCAGATGCTTTTTCACGCCCCGCTTAAAGGACCCGGGACTGTAGGAAGAAGGAAATGTATGATAAAAGTATAATACAATAGCATTTTGTTAGGTGTATATTTTTCTCGCGGATAGCTAAGAAATGCATGGGAATATCGAATGAATGCATATTTGTTGACGGTCTAACACTCAAAATGAGGTCTAGATCTAGTGAATTTCATTTTTGGTGTCAAACACGTTCATAAAATGAAGTCATACGAAGATTTTTGATCACCTTCTGAAATTAGGAGGTCGTCAAAAACGTAGCCAATTTTGTAACAAAGGGTGTGGAAGAGATAAAATAACTGAATTCCGAGAGCTATATATGAAAAAGATTAGTGATCGCAATACAAACTAATATAAATATTAGACACTTTGCATATCATCTATGTATACTATTGTATAATTGTAAAATAGCTGATTGGAGAACAGACAAACATCTAGAACCCGATTCTAGTAACTGTCAACTATTGTAAGACAACTGAAATTGTAGAGTGAACAAAACGACGTAATGAAATCTTTTACATTTCATTTTGAACTTTATGCCTATGCCTAAAAAGTCAAAAATTCAATGAAAGTGTTCGTATTCTCAATGGTTTGACAATTGTTTACTGTTAGTAGAATCGACATCCAGTTTATTTGCGATGAATGCAAAAACTACTAAAATTTAGATGCGGGTTTTTAAAATGTTACGTTTGTATTATTACAATTATTTGGGTAGAACCATAGATGTGACCATTTAATAGTCTGATAAACCGATATTAACGGATGGCCGCGGGCATAGGATGGTATGAAAATGAAATAATTTTCGCAGCAATAATAGGTTTGGATAATTTCGCAATTCTTATGATAAAAGTGATGCGCTTGGCTCGAATTTTTATTATGTAATTTGGCGTCTGCCTTTATAACCTCAACGAAACGAATAAATAAATTGCATGTATTTCGTTCGAGTATATAACATGGAGTTTTTCTATACACGCCGCATGTGCCAAATACTGCAGTAGCAGCTACATTCGGAATTGGGTTATTTCCGCTCAAAGTATGAACAATTTTATGGACGAAACAACGCCTATTGTAGATAATGCAGTGTTTGAACTGTTTTATGAGACTGAAGAATATTTTCTCATGTTTGTAGAGAAGAAAATTAATTAACATTACTGCATTGGAGATCTCCCAAACATATTCATAAAGGTATGAGTTCGTAGCCGACCGTAGACTGCAGCAACAGATACAACGCACCGTTATAAAGATACGAATGTGATAATATTATTTGTTGTTGTTGTTTATTGTTATTCATTGCGGCTTCTCAATGGTACCGCTTATCCATATCGAAGTACAACAAGTAATGTACGACACGTCATTCGACCACATATATTATTCATAAATACTGTCGTCAGTTCATTTATCTATTTTTATGTATGTCCATTTCCATTCATTCATTCTTAAACATTCACTTGATTGCCGAAACCCTTCATTTGATATCACAACAAATGGCATATATCCTAAATATTGCTAGTAAGCTTGATGGCCCAAGCAGAGTTTCACAAACAATTTAGAAATAAATGATAAAATAATATAGTTTTATGTGTTAAACTTAGAACATTTAGAGAGCCTCGTCCCTTAAGTGTTGTAAGTCTTTATATTACTTATATTACTGACTGTACTGACTTACTGACTTACTTATATTACTGAACAGTAATAATTCTAACGGCTAAAGTTTTGATAGACAAACCGGAATTATTCTAAGCTATATTTTCTGCGCAAATTATCATTTTAATTAGCAAAGGACATTGATTTTTCGCGTAATACCCACGAATACCAATCCTACCGTGAGAGAGGTTATGTCCGACTCAACCGACGAAAACGCACTCTATCTTTGGGTCTTTAGTTTTTTTTGTTTTTTCTTTTAACTTCTTCCACTGTTCACGTATGCAGTCGTGAAAGCCTATTCTCTTCATATTTTATTAATCTATAGCTAGGTTAACTATAATTTTTTTCAAAAGACCCACTCGGGGTTTTAACTTACTAGGACTGACTTCATTTTACTTTAATTCTCACTTTCATTCCTGTTCTCTAGTACCATACCAGTTCTCGCTTTCTTGCTTCTCGTACTTTCATTCTATTCTTTTCATACTTTTTAGGATGGGATTTGGGATTCTTTAGATCTTTATTTATATCTATTTTCTTTTTACACTCGTAGTACAATTTCTTATGTGTGAAAAGTCGTGTAAGTTTAAATAACTATACTTTAGAATCACAAGTACATAGGTACAATTTAGGAAGGCAATGAATGAACTATACTTTGTAATGTTAGCTTTAGTCTCACGTAAGATAAGGAGTGCCCCCGAGGGACTTATTACTGTTATAGTCTTTGAATTTACATACACTATGGCGAGTTTCGAGCCCTCTTCGACGTGAATATCGGTATGAAAAATCTGCATAAAAAGGTAAATAATATGCACATTTTTTACATCAGTAACTATAGAATATATTCGATAAATGTGGATGAACACAGTTTGATATAGTTTTGAGATAAATGTGCGTACAGTACAAGTCAGTGGTCAACCATGAAATACTCATTTATTTCTTTATTTAATACATAATAGTGTGTGTGTGTGTGTGTGTGTGTGTGTGTGTGTGTGTGTGTGTGTGTGTGTGTGTGTGTGTGTGTGTGTGTGTGTGTGTGTGTGTGTGTGTGTGTGTGTGTGTGTGTGTGTGTGTGTGTGTGTGTGTGTGTGTGTGTGTGTGTGTGTGTGTGTGTGTGTGTGTGTGTGTGTGTGTGTGTGTGTGTGTGTGTGTGTGTGTGTGTGCGTGTGTGTGTGTGTGTGTGTGTGTGTTCTTCCACCATTGGAAAGCTACTTTCCCCCTGAATAACATAGGCTATATTTATTGTTAAAAAAGATAAAAGAGATCCATACTAAAACTTAAATGACGTAAAACAAGGTGTAAAAATGTGCCTTAAAACATCTTTCGTTGCGTGCGCTGCGGAAACTATTAATGATAGCACAAAAATATGTTCCGAGTAAGCTCTACGCGATAACCGACATCCACGCGGGCGGAGCCGCGGGTAACGGCTAGTATTCAATAAACCTTATTATAAGTGTGTGTGTGTGTGTGTGTGTGTGTGTTACGTCTAACGAGTAGACAATAATCCTAAATTGAATGAGAGTAATGGGGATTATGTGACAAATAATTTTCCTGTTACCAATCCAAATAAAGCTAAATGTTTGATATTTGTTTCCCACCAACAAATTCATTTCACCTTTTGTTTTCCTTTTTGGTTTATTTGTCATTGAGATAATATTCTGAGAAGATTATCTACTGAATATAAGAGCTCTCTTGAAGCTCAGAAATTGTTATTTGTAGTTCAAGATGAATAAACTAGCTGTTGACTGAGATTCTACCTGGATAGAAGATCGATACCGTTCTGTTACCTCATGCTCATCTTGGCGTTAATCCCGATTGCACCCGAAATCATCCCGTCTGAGCAATCTCTTTTTGAATGAGGTAGGACTCGACTACATTTCCCGTCTTAATTGAGTGCATATCAAAGTACTGCAGTTATACCAGTCGCACCTACCTGTAACAACTACCATAGATGCTCGTATGACAACTGGCACTGATGGGTTAACGTGTTCTCTGAGTCACAATATAACCAGAGCAGCCATATTCATGCATACACAAGAAACCTCGCCTCCTGCGTGACAGTCGCGTTCACAACTGTCACGCCACAGAGTCTATCCCCTGTGCTATTCTCGCGGCAAGAGTACTTAGCGTCTCACTGTACCGGTGCAAATTTGCAATGAAATTCATATAGATGTTTTTGCGTGATTTTGCTACAAAACTATATATATTTATAAAACTTTCTAACGATTAAGATTATATACTTTTTATTTCTAAATCAAAATACTATCGATACTTCTACTTCTCTTGTATTTAAAAATATTATAATATCTTATAATTTTGTACAAAACCTTTCGTTTACGGGTTTAGCTTAACTTTTTTTAACATTGGAGGAAATGTTGTAAAATACCGTTACTGCTTTTAGTTTCAATTACATCAGCAACGGACGATGGGCGCGTAAAATCAAAATTACTTTCTTTTATGACGTCAGTGTTACATTTACAGAGCCTTTTCTGGGGACGCCCATAGATAATGGACGGTTAATTTACATTTGTACTGTCCTATATTTAAATGCAATCAAAAAAAGCGGATAGTAGGTATTACATAAGGAAATTTTATAGTAAAATTAGTTTTTATTCTTTTTCTTTTGCTAATAAATTCGGTCAAGTGCAAGTCTGACATGAGGATTCCGTGAAGATTAGCAGGTATATAAATAACATTTGAGATTAACATCACTTACATTACTTGAAAGGAATTGAAAGGTAGTTGGTGAAGGTTAAAAGAGTTGTTGTGCTGTCAGTGCAGAAGACAAAGCAGGGTTTCTCGGTCTTCCCACTGACAACACAAAACCTCTTCTGCTGTTTCTGTAGGGCGGAGTTGCTTCCCCAGTCGGAAGCGGTTCGGCGAGTTTTTCCTCTACCGCACCATTAAGTCTTGGAATTTCTTACCAGCTCACGAGACCACAGATCGATACCAGGTTTATGAAAAAAAGAGGTTTAACAAACATTGGAAATGTACGTTGCCACAGTTTGTTATTTTAACATTATCTGTTGCACCTCACGTCATTATCCATTATTGTTAGACCAAAAAAAAAGAAAAGCCCGCTGAGTTTCTTGCCGGAGTCTTCTCAGGTCGGGGCCGCGTTTCGAACCTGTGGTCACTGATCTATAAAATGTTGTTGATATTGACGTCTTGTAAGTGCCGTTTACTGATCTATACGGAATAAATGATTCTTGATTTTATTTGATTTGTTAGAGATAAGAGTTTTAACAGAAGGTTTCAGTTTCAACAGCAAGAAAACCTAAAAAGTACAAAATAAATTCATTCAATTAGAGGAAAGAAAGATGTGTGGTAATCTAGGCTTATGTGCGATATATGTGACGTCACCGTCAGCATTATTACGTCATAAATCACATGACAACAGTTATGACTCCTTCGTGGGTTAGGTACCTATACAGTTACGAGTATGTACCTTAAACGACCATATAATTTTGGGATGTTGCTGTCTACTTCAAATAAAACTAGTACAAAAAAAATATATATTGGGGGAGGGAGGGGGGCCCGACACTCACCCGCGGTTCAAGTTCAAGGCAACTACACACAGCAACGGAAATACGTATACACCTTTTCATGCACATTCAGTTATGTAAAGCTATTATATCCTTGTTAATCTAATTATTCATAATTTTAATTCCCTAGCCTAGTGGACTGCTGAGACGAGGTCTTGTGTTCGATCCCAGATTTTACCATAGCGCACACCAATGACTTTTCGATGCTTTACGAAGTTATGTGTGTATTAGTATTCATCGCAGTTTTATAAGTGTCCGGTAAATGGCAATAGGCTCGCCACCTATCACACCTACTGACCTACCTTCCTATATCTACCTATCTATACCTACGTATACCTAAACATAAACTGGTGAAATGTGGGTGCTAGCACCATTTCCTACCCCTTCGGGAATATAGGCGTGAGTTTATGTTATGTTATGTTAATTTTACTAGTCCAAATTATTCATTATTTTATAACCAAGAACATTACAGAATATTGAACGCAAACTTGAAATATAGCTATTAGAGAGTCGAAGCGAGGTGCGAAGCCCCGATAAACCTTCGCGAGGTGTGAGCACGTCTTCAATGAATAATCTCTTAAGGCATGTCTTCTTGGCATATACCTATCTATATTTACTACCTACACATAAGACTTATAATGAAATGGAAATGGTACCAAGTGTATAGGTACTATATTACACACACTATGACACATATGTTTTTAGTAATAGAATTAACGGTTTATTTACTCAATCATTTAATCAATCAATCAATGAATCCATCACAGTCCACTGTTGGACATAGGCCTCTCCCAATATTGGGAGGGCTTTCTTACTGTTTGTACATACTGGTATTACGTACTACATAATTTCGTTTTTATTACAGATTATTAAGGAATCATATTAAGGTGGATCCAGATTTGTGACATGAACAGTGGACTGGACAGCGTGATATCAAGACAAAACATTGAACGTGGACGTAACAGCTAGCACATGGACACACGAACTAGAGTTGTCCTGACACGACCACCAGTCGATCGATGATTTAATTTAAACTCAGCTGAATATGCGACGGACACGCACTTCCGACACGGTCACGGCAAAATCTTACGTATGTAGACGCGGCATTTAACCTTCAAATATACGTGATAATTTGAAGTTCAAAAGTATAGTATCTAGCTGTTTTATGTATAGAAGAGAAAATAAAAGTTGGACTTATTTATATTCATCTCTGCTTATCCTCTTCAAAAGGATATAAAGTAAAGCGACAGTGAATATAAAGAAATTATCTTGGAATCACATAGTTTCATAATTTCGCAAAACCTATAGTTATAACAGTAACATACTTGAACTAAATACACTCGACTTCATAACTTTTTACTTACAGCTCAAAGTACGTATATGTGTAAAGTCATACCAAGTGCCGATGAGAGAGGCACGAAGCTGGCGTGCAGTCGCATAGTTTCGGTAACTTTAAGGATGCTTCAGTAACTCAGTTTTATAAAGTTCCCTTCAGTTTTAACCCAGCAGCTTAAACGACAACCCACCAAACGGAGCATACTTCGCTAATTACGTTTTAAAATTAAACTTCAACCTTCATAGTATCGGGTAAATTAGCACTCAATCCTGGCTTGCGGTATTGAATATTGTTTATCAAGAATATAGTGATATTAGTTTATCGAAATATTTGTAATTTTATTACAACAATAAAGTAGTGCTTCAGTCTATAACCGTCCACAGCTGACCAATGTTGGCAGGCTTTGTCCTACTATTTTCACGCTGGCCAGGGTTTTATTTCGATATTTTTTTCGCTCACAAAGATATCGTTTACGTGTTTTTTCGTTAGTTGCCAATTGCGACAGTGTTCTTCTCCAAACTGTTGTAATAAAAATCGAGCAATTTTCATCAAAAGTATGAGTGAATTGTTTAATAAATTAAAACTTTTCAAATTTATTGTCATTGGAAAATTACTTTATTTAGGCACTTGCCGTAGTTTTAAAAAGATTTTAGTCCTAAATATTAGTAAAACCCGTTTATTTAAATATTGCAGACAAAATACAGGAGTCACCTTCGCTGGTGCGGCCATGTCCTGCGGCAACCACCTGGCTACGTGGGACACAAATGTTGGGCTATGTCGTTTCCGCTGGAACCCGGTAGGAGGGGTAGACCCAAGAGTGCTGGCTTAACGTTGTGGATGAAGACATACATGCCATGCAATGGGTTTACCATCATGGGTGCACAAGACCGTGGGAAGTGGAAGAGAAAAAGCCGAAAAGTGGCTCCCGGACTCCGGGGTGAAAGCTTCGGATGTGACCGGGACTAACTCAAGGATGATGATGGCGATGATAAGTAAATTCAACCATTTTGTAGGTTAATTCCACAGTGAGATAATTCTCACTTGGTTTGACCCACAATCATAAACATTGTAATATTTGCAGGACACAAAATAATCTTTTTTAGTGGGTAAAAACATAGTAAAAACAGATACCTTACATACGAAATCTACGAAGTTCTATTCTAGCCTTTATGGCCAGTGGACCTTTCTAATTTACTATTCAGTTGCGGGAAATTTACGGCAATTGCCAACAAAAACTTATGATTTACGCAAGACGTTAGAACGAGTCTCGACAGCGACACAGTGGGAGTCTAATTTGTAAACTGAGTCGTGTCTCACTCCGTGGGTACCTTGTATTTTTGGTTATATTTTGTAAAGTTATAGTATATAACGGCTAAAGTTTTGCTCTGTAGTAATAAGTAAAGAATCTAGTGGTTGTCATATTGTTAGTGGTGACTTATTTGTTTTTGTTTCACGCTTTAGTCAGCAATTATTGTCTTATACAGTAACTAATGATATCTCTAAAACAACGTTATGGGCCAAACGAGATAATGTGTTCTTGTTTTTTTTAATTATAGATGAATTATATAAAAAAATTGTATCTATCATAATCAATGATAAATCTATTTTCACTACTCAAGATCTAACAACATCTAAAATATCAACAACTACACAATGACTGGAATGAAATCAATAGTCGTAGACTGATCTAAATGAAAAAAGGAATGATGAAAAATAAATTCTTTGGCAACAAAGAACATGCCCGTGTCTGAATTTATGTCAATGCTTTAATGTTCTACATCAAAATCGTTCTTGTCTGAATGTTATTTTTAATAGTTACAAGTAGATATCAAACATACGAGCAGTTAATTAAAGCAAACAACTACACTGTTTCAGTGCGGATGTTGGCTCACAACCGTTTTTGGCAGAGAAATTCCGCTGTTTAAAATTAAGTGAAACATTAACAAGATATAATGTACTTAGTGTAATGAACTGTGTCAACTATTGTAATACTCATAATTTACCACTCAGATTTGGTGTCACACATACAGAAAAATTCGAAAAGCAATTAGTATGCTAACGGTTCAAATCAAATTTAGATAGAAAAAAGTGAATGCTTCGGCAGGATTCAAACCCACGATCTTTCCCTTATAGGAGCATCTGACCGCTAAGCCACGAAGCCTCATCTGTATCATTCGAAATTCTTCTATATTGCCAATTATAACGTATAAATTGGGCTGTATTTATATAATTGGGTTGTAAGAGTATATAATTGGGGAAAGTGTCAATTGTGACCTATAAAAGCAAATTATTGAAAGGTACAATATAAATGTAGGGCAATGTTATTATAATGAATAGAAATATGTAGTTGTGCGGTATAAAGACAGCTTCAAATATTATTTGACATAACAGAAACTCACGTCTATTTCGCCGAAGGGATAGACAGAGGTGCCGACCCACATTTCGCCAGTTTATGTTTTAGGTCTCAATGCAATATGTTGCGAGCCTATTGCCATTAGCCGGGCACTTATAAAACCTGCGATAAATACACACATAACTTCGAAAAGCATCGAAAAGTCGTTACTTACCTATACCTAGGCTACCGCGGTGTTTTATGTAAATGAAAATCTTAATACGATATCAGAAGCATTGCAATAGCATAATATAAGATAGCAGATATTGCAGAGACAGCATCCATTTGCCCTGATAACAACATTTACTTAGTTTTACGACTCGTGTTATACCGACTTGGGCCAAACCTTCGATTGTCGTTTACAGAATTCTATAAAAGTAAACGATTAGATACAGTAGTTTTTCAAGTATATCTTGACAGGGAATTTCTGTATAAACGTTTTTGGTACATCTGACTGTAACATAACTGGCGATATTACTGTAAATATTGTAGTCTGAAATAGATTTATTTAAAGGTATTGAGAGCTGTTCTAACGCTATAGATATTTATATGGTTTCTTTCTATGCCATTTTTGACCACAAGGTTGGCTGTGGGTGTAATTGACAGGGATGGCTCATTATTTTTTTATTCAATTCGGGTGGTAGACAAGCACATGGGAAGTGGTTACGGTGGTTATGTATGTGAAGGTTTACGATGGCTTAGGGAGTTTCTGTGCTGTCAGTGAGAAGAAATATCAGGGTTTCATACGAGTTCATCAGTGTAACTTAAGCTATCGACCATCGCACTGATAAAAACTATTAATAAATTTTATATACCTATATATTTTAATGGAAACTATCTGATCTCCTCAAAAGTATGTATTATGCTAATTATTTACGGATCTCATTTATTTTCTGTTACAGTTACCTCTCAACAACTTATCTTATCTCTTTCACAGTGTTTATTCATCTTTTTGGGCCTATCTCTTCTAGACTTGTACAACAAACAAGTAAATGTATCCTCGAGTAGACTGGATACGAAAGTTGAATGCTCGGATAGTATGACGCGTATAGAGAGAGTCCTATGTCCATCAATGGACATATGATTTGATTGGTTGATTGATATTTGCCATTATACGGTACCGCGGTAGCCTAGTGGTATTTTTAATGGACTGCTGAGACGAGGTCTCGGGTTCGATCCCAGGTTTTATCATGGCAAACATCAATGACTTTACGATGCTTTAGAATTCATATGTGTATTTAACGTAGGTTTATAAGTGCTTGGTTAGTGGCAATAGGGTCACCACCTATTACATACAACATAAACTGGCGAAATGTGAGTGCTATCACCTCTGCCTACTCCTTCGGGGATATAGGCATGAGTTTATGTTATTTTATGTTACTACGCGAAAAAATAATCAGTAATTCCTCCAGAATACGAGTAATTACACGAAAACCTGGTTGAGACCATCGCGCAGCGCCACCCAGTCGGCTCTGTCATGTTAAATGACAGATTGAACAAGTTGAGTTACATCGATACTGTTGTCTATACTTGATAATAGAAGCTCTTGTTTGCTCGACGCTGATCAATCATATTTACCGAACTGAGAAACGGGACAATATTGTAAACGAGTACGGTTAAGACAATATTGAAGATGTTGTTTAATATTGGATAGATTCTACACAGGTTCACTATAGCTTTTGTTTACTTGTCCTAAATTTGGTAATACACGGCACATAATTGACCTGTTTTCAACGTTCTTAGTAGGCCTATAAAAAATAAAACAGAGGGTAGGAAGCTGTCAATAGTGCGCCTTGTTGGTAAACCGGGAGCTGCCGGTGTTCTGTATCTAGGAAGTAGTGGTGAGTTGAGCGGTAGTTGCTCATCCGGTAAGGAAACTTTTGCTATCTACAACTGTAGACATTTTTGTGCGGATAAATGAAAATGTTTATTACGTTAATAGAATTAGCTTATTATTGAAACCAGATTTATAATAGTGCCAATGTTGTAAACATCAATATTAGTTTTTTTTTATAAACTTACCAATTGATTATTCATCATTCTCTGAGCCTATTCCTAACTCATTTGGGGTCGGCTAACTAAATTGCAGCTGAACAGCTATCGGACCTTCCCAACTAAATTGGCAATATCGAAGTTCTGTAGTTAGTCTAGTCGGACTTTTGAGGTCTCCAACTACCCGTACAGCCAGACGTGTGTTTGGCCACAGGAACCGACGGCTTAACGTGCTCTCCGAGGCACGACCAGACTAGTGCAAATAGATATATTCATGTATGTAAATGTTGGCACTGAGCGGGGATCGAACCCGCGCCTCCTGCGTAGCAGTCGAGTTCACTACCGCCACGCCCTCCCTCTCAGAATACATTTTCTTGTAATGGATTTCCGCCATGTAACGTCAGTTCAATATCTTACTCAGAATCGTCAATTTGAAATAAGTCAAGTATTATTTTAAAATTATTACCAATGTATATATATTATATGCACAAATTATCATTATATAACTAATATAAAACAATAATCTAATTGTTATGTTCTTGTACCGGCCGACTTGAGAACTACAAATACTTATCTACAATACTGAATGATAAATTAATAGAATAATGTTATGATCATCTACCTCAGTTAAAGTTTCCTACCTATAAACACGACATCTTACACAAAAAAGTTTATTAATTCTCTTCCCTGGTAACTGTATTCAGTCAATGCCATTGTGCGTATTTGATCAGATTTGATGGATGGCGCCCGCAACGGTGATTGAATGCAGTAACTATAGGTGTATACCTATCTGAAACTGTATTGCAGGTTTCAATGCGACTATTGTGATTTATGTAAAGATTTGTGAGAAAAAAATCGTTTTTGTTTAGACATTATTTAATGAGGTTTTCCTGCTCTATTATTATTTGTCCCAGTGTGATTTCTTATTCACACTAGAATAAGAAAAACTGCATTTAATTCAAAGGTTCATGTTAAGTGCTTTAAGTGCTGTAATTGATCAAGAACTGGCCAATTTGAATTATTTGATCCATAATTTAACCAAGTATTTTGTGTTTGGCAATATTGTTAAATCGAGCAAACTTTAAAAAAATATGAAGTTCACCTAGCCTGTTGGTAAGCTGAAGGCAAGGTTTCAGGAAAGAGGGTCATCATTTACACGTACGTTGTTACAATGTTACAACGATGACGCTTGATGGTCTCATCTTGTCTTTACATTGCTTTACAATGAAACAGTATGCATTTGACAGTGACAACTGCAGTTCCAATTTACGAAATCGTCGGTTGATCTCCGGTTCAATCAATCAATTAGCTTATCACAGTCTAGCAGGACATATGCCGCTGCCAATGTTGGAAGTATGCTAAAAGCCTACTGTAACCACGTTAGGCAGACAGGTACGTACAGGGTTTCATATCGAGTTTGCCTTCTCTCGCAGTGATGGCATCTCACCCATCGTATGAGATGAGGTGGCGATATTTTTCCTTCCTCACCATACGCAAAAATAGTCCCTGAACATTTTTTCACGTGCGGAATATTTTTGGATGTGGAACAAATCATTAAAATACTATCTTTACAATACTTATATATAGGTTTACATTTAAAAATTCAAATAAAAACGTAACAAAAAATAAACGCTGCCAGAATTAAAGACAAAACATGAGATGTTTGGTATTTATTCATACCATTAACACTGTTCACCCACACGACAAATATTTTCCCGCATGCCTTTTGTTCCACTCCAGAGGACGGCGAGCGACCTTTCAAAGAATACACCAAGTCAAAGGCACATCCAACGTTAACTGTCAAAAGGAAATACAGTATAATTCAAACGAGACACAGCTTTGAGCAGAACTGTTGTATCACGCATGCGTCAGCCATTCTACACAGCCTCTGTTGAGAAACGGGTCTCTTCAGTTGCTCGGTACGCGCCGGACCGGTCTAGTACTCCGTATTCTGACCGTTTGATTTTGAACGTCGCGTGTTCGAATTACGAAAACTTTTTACAATGAGACGTTGCCGCTCTAGAATTTGGAACGTTTTTTGAATAGTTTATCCATTTTGGTCTTTGGATAGTTTGTCCAACTGTCACGTGTCAGTGGTCATGATGAGTTGGTTGAAACGGTTTGTGATGAAGTGGTCGCAGTTGTTGGTACTCGGAGTTACAGTGTTGTTCAGGTGTACGGACTCTGTCGGTAAGTCATTTTTGATTTCAGAAAAAAATACCATTAAATAAAGAAAAATATTATGTAACTGACAAAAAATATTCTTCGATGATTAATTTCGTAAGAAAGTTTGTTTTGATAACTTCTAATCTTTGGAGTTGAGAATTGATAGCGATTCGCATATTTTCATATCTTCTTCAATAAGGGGCTAATGTTTTATTTCCTTCGTATTATCTAAAATGTGCGAGTACGAAGCTTTAGGTTGTTTTAGTTCCCGAATTGGGTAAAATATCCTTGAGATTTTTTTTTTGAAATTTTCTGTTAGATAATTATAAGCAGCAGTCTACAAAAATGAGTCTATTTAACGACAATAGGTCCGCCAAATTGTTATGTAAGAGAAGAACACTACTATAATGTTTCACAGGTTTGATAATGATATTAATACTGGCCGTTTGTTGAAATGGAAGCCATTGAATTCAAATTTTGTTCTATGCTCAAAATAATTTTACTGCAGAATGATATTTTATATGATATCAGTCTTATTCGCTTATATAGCTACATTATTCCCCAAACTCCTATTGTTTATTTTATTATTATTAACTATATTGCTATTTGTTCATAAATTTTAATTTAATTTGAAATCATTCAGATTATTTATACTGTTGATTGATGGCACTTGGTGGAACTTATTAATAACACACTTGTAGGCGAAACCGGTTAGATGCAATTATTAGACAGTGTAAGAGTACAAGGGTTTTATCAATAATTTATAAAATCATTCATATTTCATTCGATAAAATTAATCGTTACATCTTACAACCATCATCTTGTGATATAAAAGATATGGAATATTAATGACTATAGCTGTTATCCCTAAAATGAATAAACGCTTAAATATTCAAGTACAAATTACATCGTTCCCGTACATCAGTTTAGGTCAGTGACACATTCATTTATTAAATGAATACATATTTAATTAGGGATTGTAGGTAATCCCGAACTCGCAGGCAATACCGAACCTTTTCCCTTCAAGCTGCCGGGAGCTACGTGAGAAATAACGTGTATCTTACCCTCGTTAATTTGAATAATTGATTTGATATAATTTGTAAGCTTTCGTTGTTCTCACTTCCACGGATGCCAAAAAACATACATTCACGTCTGTACATTTCTTTTTTGTCTATGGCACGTCAATTTGACTTCACCTCGCCTGATGTTAAGCTGAAGGCAAAGTCTCATGAAAGAGGGTCACCATTGGACACTTGACGGCCTCATCAGATGCTTTTTCACGCCCAGCTTAAAGGACCCGGGACTGTAGGAAGAAGGAAACACGTGCGCCGGCAAGGAATTCCAGGACTTCATGGTGCGACAGAGAAAAGACTCACCGAACCGCTTTGTTCTTGATGGAATATTCTGTACCGTATGCGAGTGACATCTAAGCCCTACACGTGTTGTCCTGTGTAGAAAGGGGAGGGTGGGATTAATTGGAAAAGCTCATCATAACATTCACCATGGTAGAGACGGTAAAATACTGCCAGGGACGCAGGGACGTACATCCCCGAAGGGGCAAGCAGATGTGTGTTAAGAATACGACATCGGCATTCGGCATTCGACATTCGGCAAATTATTTATTTAGTCCCACGTAATAGTGAGTGAGCCCACTGCCGTCAAGAAGATTGGGTGCAATAGCGTAGGTACATTAAGAGACACCGATTTCCAGTAATAGTGGCTTTTAGTAAAGCTAATTCATTGTTTTTTCTCACTGTGTGAGAATCGAACTCATGACATCAGACATAATAATTAAACATATGTCGACGATCCGTATATTAATTTACTTAGTAATTATATCAATAAGGAAAATATACCAGCAACACAGCAAACATCGATGTTTCGTACAAATAAACCAATTTCATTGCTCTCCATGGCGATGCTTGTATGTATAAATAATTTGTATATTTCAAGGGTCTATGAGATCTTTGGGGTGCGGATAAATCTTACCTGCTAGCACTAGCTAGTCAGCGAGGTTTTGCATTTAGGTTTTTGTTTTGGTATTGGGAAGTTAGACGGCAGTCATTGCCACCCCGCAGAGAACCGCTTGCCTGTGATACTGCGATCACGTTTCTATTAATAAAGGCATCTGTAATAATCTCACGAAAGATGATAACAATGATGTATCTATGTATATAAAAATGAATTGCTGTTTGTTAGTCTCGCTAAAACTCGAGAACGTCTTGACCGATTTAGCTAATTATGGTCTTAAATTATTTGTGGATTGTGGAAGTCCAGAGATGGTTTAAAAGGTGAATAAATATATATGACAGCAGGAACGGGATCCGAAGTTCACGCGGGCGGAGCAGCAGGCACCAGTTAGTTTATAATATTTAACTGTTACTTCCCTCTGATACTTTCTAAACCGTTATTTGGTAGTGCTTGTGCGGCTAAGCCCTTAATTAATTTCCTTGCGATTTACACTGTATGGCAAGGAATCGGGTGAAAATGTTTATTTCGCTGCAAAATTTTCGGTATGGATTTTTTTTTGTCATACCCATTTTTCACAAACAAAGTGCCCGATTGGGGGCAATAGGCTCGCCCCTATAACGTAGGACTGGATCCGGATAGCATAGTTGGCAACAAGTGGGTGTCTAATCCACCTCGGCCTTAAGGGATTACGGGCGTGAGTATAATGTATGTATATATGTAAAAAAGGAGTTTATCTTTTACAGTACATACACAAGGTATATTATGTTAGAACTATTCATTTATATATTAGTCATGCAGTTTTCCAAAACATAAATCCCAGCCGCGGTTGCTAACTATTGTTATAGTGCAGCGAGTCGAACGGCTCCCTTAACTCTTTTGGTAATTTATTGGGTACGTACTACATATTACGCACATATGGTACGTATTGGTTTTATTCAGCTTAGTTCTGGATAATGGTATGAGTAATGGATTCATTGCTTTATGGTCCATCCCGCCTATATATTGGCAAGTTTAGTAAAAAATCCAATGAATATTTCTAAATCACTTAGGTTAGTTACAGGGTAGCCAGAGCTCACTGGAGAAATTTTGTATTGTTAGTGAGAAGTCCGAGAAACCCTTCTTTGCCTTCAGCATCCATCCTGATGGTTCTTTAACATCAGGCGAGGTGAAATCAAATTGACGTGCCATACCTACGTAAAAAAAAGAAACATTTCTTAACCTTCTACCCTCCCCCTTCCTTCTTCCCCCCTCTTTTCTCATTGTTCGACAGTACGAACGTGACGCTTCTAGTGTTGCAAACGTCCATAGGCCACAATAATCACTATCCATCAGGTGGGTCGCGTGCTCAGCCACCTAAGTGGTATAAAAAAAGGTTTAGAAAATATAAGCGAATTCGAACACCTGTTCCGACTCACGCCGACACGATATAACGGGGTGTGGTAAACCGCTGCGTACCGCGGTTTGAACAGCGAGTGGTACTACCGAGATTATAGCGATCCACGAACACGGCACGTCGCACCGAGCCAACACCAGCTTAGCTCGTACTGCAGTACACCGGCTATTTAGGTTAATTAGTAGTAAGGTTTAATAGTATTGCATATGGCTACAGTTTCAGATATCTCGCCTGCACAGCGAGTGTTAGCAAGTGTTAAGTGTTTGTTGATTGAATTCAGCGTAATTTTGTTATGATTTTCGTAGCTAATTTTCAGTTTGTGTTGCGTTTTTTTTTATTTTAGTCTCAATTGTTGTAGTTTATTTTCGATATTGAAGCGATGATGATACGATTCTTGATATTGAGAGGTCCGGTCACTGCCTGAAAATTCGAGAAAAGTCAAATTAGAGAAAAATATAGAAAGAAAATCAATCCAAAGTATACCTAATTAAATCTCATTATTACGTATGACATAACATAACATAACATAAATTCACGCCTATATCTCCGAAGGGGTAGGAAAAGGTGCTAGCACCCACATTTCGCCAGTTTATGTTTAGGTCCCAATGTAATAGGTGGCGAGCCTATTGCCATTAACCGGGCACTTATAAACCTTCGATAAATACACACATACCTTCAAAAAGCATCGAAAAATCATTGGTGTATGACATGGTAAAACCTGGGATCGAACCCGAGACCTCGTCTCAGTAGTCCATTACACATACCACTACGCTACCTTTATTACATTTATTACGTATGAAACATCGAAAACACATTTAGTTGTAAAAAATAGGTTTTATATGAATATTTTTCGTATCAATTTATACATAAACGATATAAAAAAGTAATCAACTACCTATTTTGGATGTTACATCCGTCCACATCCGTCAGATTAATTTTGTTCGCACAATAACAATCTGCGTCATCCGTACTACAATAACAAATTGATTGACACCTCATTCATCAAAATCGGTCCGTCGTTTTAGCGCTGCGGTGGAACATACGTAAACATAAACTCATGCATATTATAGATTTTCTCTTAGCTTTGCTGTAGTTGGGTTTATATTAGGGTGGGTTTATATTTTAACAGATTTTTTATTGAATTTAAGACTTGTTTTAACCTTTTTTGTGTCCATATTTAGGAAATGGCATATTCTGACAATTCTACTATAAGAAAAGATATAGATTAGGCGTTACATAGCGGAAATCCATTGTAAGAAAATTCATTGGCGGAGCCCCACCCTCCGCCAATATATTTTCTTACAATGGATTGCCGCTATGTTACGCCTAATCTATATCTTTTTCCCACCCCACGGTTTAACAATTGCAACGATAGCAATTTCTTTTTTTTTTTCGTGCGTGAAATCCCCACGGATACCACTCCCACCGGAGCCGGTGGGTTATGTCGGTTTCGAACCGACTAAAAGGCACGCCGTCTTTGGGTCTTTAGTTGCCGGAGGTCAGATAGTAGCGAACATATGAATCGCACTCTGTGGCCTTCTCTTTCAAGATGACCCCCTTTAGGTGCAGGGACCACGGTGTCCCCGTCTAGCCCCCGGTTATGGGGTGGCGTCACCCACAGGCCCGCGCTCATGGGGGATGGAGGTCATTCTGCGACCTCCGATGTCCGAGTGGCCTCCGCTTATCGCGGGCAGTGCGGTTCCAGAGTCTTCTCCGAACTCGTTCCGCTGTCTCCTTCTCGAGCCGCATTAGGCCTTGCTCGCATAAGGAGTCGGCGGCCGCCCAAGCGCTCGCACATAGTACGATCGCCGTGAGCAAGGCGGCGAGTGAAAGAACTCGCACTTCAAGGGCCGCCACTAGGACCCTCGGTGAACGATAGCAATATCAATATATTACTAATTGTTATAAAAAGGAATGCCAAACTGCAAAAGCAAGCAAGTAAAAATACGCCGCAAGTATGAAGAACAAATCTCGACACGTGTTTCACCTCTACACAAGGCATCTTCAGGAGCGCTATCGAACGAATACGTATATTTTCTTAACATTACTATGATATAAACATACACACATACATACATATACTTACGCCCATAATTCCCAAAGGGGTGGGCAGAGGTGTATTAAACACCCACATTTTGGGCGAGCCTATTGCCGCCAATCGGGCACTTTGTAAGAAAATGGGTATGCCGAAAATAAATTCCTTACCGAAAAAATTGCAGCTAAATACCTAAATTTGGAAAAAAAAATTGACCCAATTCCTTGCTATGCGGTGTAAATGGCAAGGAAATTAATTACGTGCTTAGCCGCACAAGCACTACCAATTAACGTCTTGGAGAGTATCAGACGATATGCTATAGAATTGGTATAATATATTATTATACGATAAAAAGATATAGTCATTACAATCAGTAAATATTTGACAAATAAAATTGTAATAAGTCACGTGTGACAAAGTGGAATAACTCAAACCGTGGTCTCGACAACCAATCGCAAATGATAGGAGCTGATAAAGGCGGCGCCCTATGATCTATGGGCCGTTATAGATGTCAGATTGCTTCTGAAGCAACGTAATGTTTTTATCTCGATTTCATGCAATAAAATAACTAACTTTTTTGCGTTGCTGGTTTTCATCTACTTATAAAATAAGTTTATGATAAGGTTTGAGTGGTTTTAGACTTGTGCCTCTTTTTCTTTTTTATATAGAATCTATTCTATCGAAGGATTCAAATTATATTAAGAAAAAAAATAGATTGCCAGTACTACTCAAATGAAAATCAAATTAAGTAAGATATTCTTTGAGAAATAGTAATATAGTTTCCAAATTGATTGATTGTTTATTTTCTGTCTTTTTAGTCCTATAAATATAATGTTACATATTTGTATATTAATTATATTTATATCTGCAATAGACTCTAACGTATTGTATATTTACACACATATGCTCACGCCTGTAATCACCGAAGGGATATGCGGAGGTGTATTAAATATCCACATTTCGCCAACTATGATTTTCGGTCATACGTACCTAATAGAGGGCGAGCGTATTGCCGCCAATCGGGCATTATGAACAAATGGGTTTCTAACCGAAAAAGTTGCTGCTAAATAAATTGGGAAAGAATTTTTACCCGATTCCTTGCTATGCGGTGTAAATCGCAAGGAAATGAATTACGTGCTTAACCGCACAAGTACTGCCAGTTGACATCTTGGAGAGTATCAGACGACTAAGATGGTATCTTTAATCATTAGTATAATATATTCGAGAACTTGTAATTGGCCATTTTATGTTGCATTTGTTTCTACCCTGTATTATAGCTGTAAGTTTTTCTAAACGAATTAATGATAATACAATTAAAAATATCACACAGGGCGCTTTGTTTCTGGTCGTAATGTATAAGGATAAACTCCCTATGGCGATCAGTCCGATAAAAGAATTTGCTCGCCTAGTAACCTTATGTAAACACAAAGTGTACACTAACTTGACAATACTTAAAGACTTCGTGGTAATGAAATTGTAATATAGAAATTGAACATCACACACAATCACGCGCATTATCCGATTGCTAAACTTATCGTATCAAATACGAATAAAGTACCAATAGATTGTCGATTAGCGCCAAATTGCGCACTCGCACACTGCCAAGTAATTATACTCGCGTTTCGTTCGTCATCGGATTTAAGTAAATGTAGTTTAAATACATTAGAGCACTCTGTCTGACAAACATTATTAAATTCTATTTTATATGGCTGTCATGCTGCAGAAAGATTCACTGTTATATGAAAGAAGATTTCACTATTACTTCACACTTATACTTTGCAGGTAACAAGTAAAACGTAGTGTATTACTTAATAAAGTAATTCTTCTTCAATTTTGACATTGAATGAAGTGAAATTCTAGAGTTGGTAGAATAAAATATTCGTTTGCACTTAGTTTCTTACAAAGTATTGCTAGTTACAGATGAGTCTGATATAATTGGGTTCTATTGAATGCTGGCGAGCTCCACCAAGTACAGTAATTAGCTATTAATTAGTTTAACGGAACCGTCCGAGTGAACAATTGATGCGGTTGTTCAGACAACAGCATAAATCGACCGTAGCAATTAACAAAGTTGGAACTACAAAAACACAACTTTTCAGTACGGCCAATTGAAGTTTTGAACTTGCACCAAATTCACAAATGCCCAGATATTGTAACCAAATTTCGCACAGTGCTATAGTTTTGAAAGATAATGAAGGTCGTGATGTGAATAATAAAAAATAATAATAGGAAACTCTAGAAAAGGCAGTTGTTACATTGTTGACCGGAACCGATACAGCAAATTTGTCGTAAGTGACATATCCTACAATGTTTCACGTACTACGAAAGTCGTAAGTGACATATCCTACATTGTTTTACGTACTATGGAAGTCGGAAGTGTCTCATCCAACAATTTTACTCGGTACGTATTATGTTGGATATGAGGGTGTTCCCATGCATTGTGTATTAAAAAAGGCTTCAAAGCTTATAAATGGTTTTATTAAAGGCACATTTCAATTTGACAATTAACTTACTTAATAATCGAAGTAGAGGTTGGTACATTGAAAAGATTTATTATTATTTTCTAGCTTTGGTCACAGCATCAGTCTCAGTCTTTGTCAACTACTAAATTACTCAATTATTGAAGAAAAATTTTAACTTGTATAACTATACTATACTTGTATACTTGTATACTATTATACTATATTATACTATACTATTCTGCCGTCATAAGAAAGAAGGCCGTAACTACGAGTACTTTAACGTTGATTTCGAGATAATTGAAGTTTTATCCAAAATGAAGGCCCGCGATTTTGTGATTGATTTTGTTTAGTGGTTCTTGTTTTATAAAATGTTAAAAAATATAGGCTTTAATCTGAACTATTATTTATTTAAATTTGTACACAGGTGAAATGTTTCCCTTTTGTTTAAGCAAAAAAAATACTAATAAATTGAGAAATATTTCCTGAAAGGCCGTAATTGCGTAGAATGTAATTACGACTTTTCATAGCAGGAATTTGATTTTCTAAAGTCCAAGTATCTTACATGTAAGGCCTTAAATACGATTGCGCCTTTTTTTTAAATGAACGAAGTTAGCATTAATTTGTAAAATGGGCTTAAAAGCCTTTGACAGATTTTTTAATACTCGGAAACAAGACATAATTAATAATAAAACTAAGAATCTTTACTAAAATAGGTATTTTATTAAATCAATCAGTCTCATACGTTGAATTTTCAGTCGTAACTTAAAATAATTATAATTCGTACGTAACATACGTAACATTTGTATGTAATAACAAGTACTAGTTACTTCGTCACTAGGAAGCGCTTTAGAAAATAATTTTTAAAGGAACGTCTTTACTAATCACAGTATTTACTTTTGCATCATCTATCTAATAAAATAACCAAAAATTACTACTTACAAACAAAATATATATCTTCTGACGTTAAAATAACACACAATACAACCAATAATCTTTAAAACTGGTCTGGCGACTGACCAAAGCCGTGCAAGCTAACTTCTGCCAGCCTTTGCTGCTCCCCTGCGTAACCCTGATGGATCCCTGGCCCATGAGCCGCAAGAGAAAGCAAATTTGCTGGTTAATCTCTTTGCGGCCACTCCCGAATCGACGATTGTGGTATGCAGCCTCCGACACTACCCAATAGTGGCCACGCAATGCCTGATATTCGTATCAGGCAACGCGATGTCCGAGCAGTACTGCAGTCACTCGATGTCCGGCAAGCCAGTGGTCCGGATGGTATACCAGCGGTGGTTCTTCAAAAATGTGCAGCGGAGTTGTCTCCAATGCTCACGCGGCTGTACCAACTCTCCTACATTTCGGCTACAGTGCCGACGGCGGCGTGGAAAGTTCCGAATGTACAGCTGATTCCCAAGAAGGGAGATCGCTCAGACCCAGCCAACTATCGACCCATAGCCGTCACCTCAGTGCTGTGCAAGGTTTTCGAGCACCTTATAAACACACAGCTCATGCGTCACCTAGAGGACCACTCCCTAATTAATGACCGGCAATATGGTTTCAGGCCGAAACGGTCAACGGGTGTTCTTCTGGCGTATGTAACCCATCTTTGAGGTGAGGCTATGGACAAGCATGGTGAGTCACTGGCTATTAGCCTGGACATCGCCAAAGCTTTCGATAGGGTCTGGTACAAATCGCTTCTTTCCAAACTACCAGCCTTCGGTCTGCCTCCTAGACTGTGCAATTGGGTTGCTAGCTTCCTGCAGGGGCGCCGTATTCGCGTTCTTTGTGATGGACGAGCTTCGGAGTTCCTGCAGGTAAATGGTGGTGTGCCGCAGGGGTCCGTTTTATCACCCACTCTCTTTCTTCTGCATATCAATGACATGCTGTCCACCGGCAACATCCACTGCTATGCAGACGATAGCACTGTACACGGGAGTTACCACAGACATTCTGCGGCCAAGCAATCTGATATATATAGCGGAAAAAAGGCAACTTCTTGTCATAAGATCTTCTTGTAGGATCTTCTTCTTACCACTATCATTAAATACGTCATCGCCTAGCAGGTCTTGCAACCGAATAAGCTCATTCTTTATACCTTTAAGGAGTGGAGATTCTTCTCCTAGAATAAAAAAGATAAAATTGTCACTAGCTATCATTAATAATAGTAGTTATGGGGAGTCAGAGTCCCTAGTTGTGAGATAAAGATAAAGAAAAAATTTAAGATAGAAAACATAGACCTATAATTAAAACTATCACATGAGGCAATAGAAAAAGTCAACTCTACCTCGTTTTTGCAGTATATACTATATCCAACCTACATTGTACCTACGTACCTACATTATATAAACGTTTTCGCATAATGAAGTCGATGCTTACTAACACATCCAACATCTAAATTTAGTGATGTACAATTAAAAACGTTGGTATTACCATATTTGACAAATACTTTCATTATAAGAAAAAATAACAAAGTCGGTAGTACCTTATCCGACAAAAATGTTTAAGAGAGGAACGAGTAACAAAGTCGGTAGTACCATATCCAACAAAACCTTGTAAGAAAGATACGACTAATAAAGTCGGTAGTACCATATCCTACAAAAGTGAACGAACTCAAAGCGCACAATAATGTAGAATGTGGTACATCCGACACAGGCAGTAATATAAAAATCCGTTAACAATGTAGGATTTGACACATATTACAATCTTAACCGTTTATTACGGAATATAACATTCATTAGCATTTTTTAAAGTATTTCGATTTATGTCTACAATAAAATATCTTTCTAATACAGTTTTACAGTAAACCTAAGCTAAAAAGTAAATTTTGACTTACTTTTTTCCTTTTGGTTGGAACAATTTAAATCATCACTGGTAGTAATTTTTGATTTACCTTGAATTGTTTGGTTCGGGACATTTGTTTCTACTTAATTTAAAATACGCCTAGAACGAGGCATTATTATATATACTAAATACTGCACTATTTACGTAAAACATTAATATAAAAATATGACATACGCACGCGCAGTCGCCCCGCTAACAATGAGCGAACTGGCAGATCCGCTCGATGCGCGCGCGCCTCCGCCCCTTCCTCGTCCCGCGAACTTTGTAGTAACATACCTACCTACATTATTATTCGTACGTTTCTGTAAGATCCGACTTTGTTAATCTAGAAATACTGTGATACATTTAGTTTGAAATTTGTAACTTTGCGAGGACATAGTTATAAACATTTAAAGACCTTAGGAGCAATAAAACGAAAATCGGCAAAAATGTAGTTCCAACTTTGTTAATTGCTACGGTCGAAATGTACAGTCGTATATTGGAGCTGCTGTTATTGATTTATTATGAACGAGTTAATATATTTAACTAATGATAACAGAATATAAAGCTCTCGACATAAATTTAGTTAGCACTTACACAGACTATTACTTGAATATATTTTAAGGGAGAGAGTGGCGCCCACCACTACACAATATATTTAATTCTTATATTTTGTGACTAGAATATTTTACCAGAACATAAAATAATTAACAATATAACGAACAACTTTACTTATAACAACAAAGACGTTATTTTATCCGTACAATACAATTCGCAAGTCACGATACTGGCAACTCTGCCAAGGAAATACACTCGCATTTCGTTTGTCATCGCATTTAAGTAAATATAGTTTACAGATATTATGAATACTATCTCTGGCGAATATATATACTGTTAACACACTTGTACTTCTCCACGATATTATATTTAAACTAACTGGTTTTGCTTTGTGGCATCAATGTAAACCTATGAGAATGCTTCTAGGCAAAACCGGTTCTCGGTACTCTTTCTTTGCTTCGAAAACTTTTTCCTAACATCCTGTATACAGTCCAGCCGTACACGAATGGTTCGGAGTACGACAATTGACTACCTCCTATAACGCGCGACTGCATTCAATGGTTATTAAAATGTGGTGTAAATTCGTCTCTGCAGGGTTAGCCCAGAGGACTTAGGGATATGTATGTGTGCACTGATTAAAATATAATTTATTGATAACGAATTCTTTCACGATTTATTTGATATCATTTTATTATTTCATTATCACTTGCATCAATTGCTTTCCTGCAGTCATGGTCACGTGGAAATTGCGACGAAATTCATTACTAAATAATTTTTACATAGTTAGTTCAGATCCGAAGACTTCAGTAAAAAATTAAATATGTAATAGTTATTTCATGGGAATTATAAACTATTTTTTTAATTAAATTATTTAACATAACATAATCTCACGCCTATATCCCCGAAGGGGTAGGCAGAGGTGCTAGCACTCACATTGCGCCAGTTTATGTTTTAGGTCCCAATGTAATAGATGGCGAGCCTATTGCCATTAACGGGGTCTTTATAAACCTGCGATAAATACACACATAACTTCAAAAAAACATCGAAAAGTCATTGGTGTGTTCCACGGTAAAACCTGGGATCGAACCCGAGACCTCGTCACAGTAGTCCATTACCTATAACCACTAGGCTTCCGCGTTTACGTTAAGAACAATATTTTAAAACTAAATAACTGTTAAAATTCATATGAGTTATAAAATATCTATTCACGGATAATCTATCACTGCAGCAAATATCAGCCAAATTTTTTCAGCCCTTTTGAGCGGGGTTGTGTAAAAAACACAAATTTTCATACTTACAATATTAGTAGAACAGAATAGGACAAAAAATAAAAATTATATTAAATGCCATAAAATTAAAAAAAAATGTAATATTTTCAACATGCTGATCTTTATCCAACTTATTTATGTTTTCCTTATATTAAGCGGCTGGAGACCTGGTGACCTGGTCTCCATCACCAAATTAAAGTAATAAATTTAATAAATCTTACAATTTGTAATCTACAAACTTTATATTTCAGTTACTATTTTACAGTAATTCTATAAGTTTCTGTTCAATGTAGACTGCGCGTTACAAATATACAATGGTGGAAAACCTACAAAATTTGTAGAGTTGTAATGTTTATGAAATAGGGCCCAGGTAATTCTGGTTTTATTAACTAACTGCTTCTGGTAAGTAACCCTCAAAATATACCTAATTAAGGTTGAATGATATCAGTATTATAAGTATATAAAAAAATTTGTATTCTTCTTAATAAAATTGTTATTTAAAAAAAATGTTCATATGAGTTATATATGAACATTTTTTTCGTATTCGCTGAAGGCAAAATATCGAAATAACGATGTGGAAAACTTTAAATAATCCTTTTCCAATGAACAAGAGAGTATTGTTGAAAAGGACCGAGTATTTAATAAATACCCGCCGGGATTCGTTCGCTGAAAAGACTTTTATGAAGTAGTATTTTTACACAGATTTTGCTTCAGTAAAGTGAACAGTTGGTAATGAAATATTACTTACAACTGTGGACTTAGGGTGAGTTACGTTGAGAGGGTACATCATGATTATAAACTTGGCAATTATTTTAATGTTTTTGGTTTGTACTCCAGATTAATTGCCTCATTTTAGGGTTAACACAGTACATTTTGTTATTGTATAACAGGCTTTTCTCGCAATTAATTTCAATCACAATGTAATTGAATGTAAGCTTGTCTAATAATTTAGATACAAATTAGTTTATAATTATTTTTAACAGTTATTTAGTTTTAAAATATTGTTCCTTTAACGTAAACGCGGAAGCCTAGTGGTATAGGTAATGGACTGCTGAGACAAGGTCTTGGGATCGATCCCAGGTTTTACCATGGCACACACCAATGACTTTTCGATGTTTTTCGAAGTTATGTGGGTATTTATCGCAGGTTTATAAAAATTCTTAAGTAACGAATTTTATCACAATTGTCACGTGACCATGACTGCAGTAATACAATTGGTGTAAGTGATAATAAAATAATAATGTAAAATGAAATAAATCGTGATAGAAATAGTTATTAATAAATTCTATTTCAATGAGGGCACACATACATATCCCTTTGTCCTGTGGGCTACTCCTGCAGAGACGAACCACACTTTGTATTGGTGTTAGCCACATTTTAATAACCATTGCATTCAGTCGTCATCGCGTTATAGGAGGTAGTCAATTGTCGTTCTCCGAACCATTCGTCTACGGCTGGACTGTATACAGAGTGTTAGGAAAAAGTTTCCGAAGCAAAGAAAGAGTACATCCGGATACACTACATGAGAAGGGATTGGGTGGCTTCCATTCTACTCTACCGGGAACCACGCGGCAAGTACTATCTTATTACGACGAAGATACCATTATATATGTGTATATACATCATTATACATTCAGAATCGTTTACAGTATCAGTTTCAGGTAAATTAAATTACCCTATCCATTCCAGAACTATTTGAAAGCCTAGAAACCTAGAAACTAATTTAGGTAAAATTATTTGGTAGTTATTAAGTGAAACTCAGTAGGTTGTATTAATCATTCAAGAAATGTAAAGACGGCTTTCAAGGTTCAACTGTTTATTAATTTATTTCTCTTTGATATTTCACCCTATCTTCAATGTCGATCGACACACATTGAAATCTATTGAATATTAACCTCTGTTAAATATATTTTGATAGTTTAGTTTTTCATTCTTTACATGTTGTCTGTACTGAATGGATGCGCTAAATTTCAAATATATTGTCAGGTTGAAGATACTCCTAAATCGAGTTAAGATATTCTTTTACGTACAAACAAATAATAAAAAACGTTAGATTCATTCATATTTTATTTGCGATTTTGTGATTAAACACGCAATTGTTATCGAAATTCCATATTTAAATGAAAACGTATCGAGTTGTTGATAACAGCTTTGAGTGTATTAATTGAGTATAAATTTTATATGTGCTGACTGACAAAAGCAAATGACACAAATTGCCATACAAATAAATCACATGAGCAATACATGATTTAAATGCTCAGTTTTTATTTCATTGTGAACTCGTATTTCATTTATGTTTGTTCTTCTTTTATAACGTTTATTTTCATTCATTCATTCAAAGGTTTTTTACCTTGTTCAGGGTAACATTCACAAAAATATCAGAGTTAGCAGCTGATAAGTTTGTACTCTTCATGAAGATTTCAAGCTAATTTATGACTGGTAAAAACATATTTTGAGAACAGTTTTATCCGGCCTTGAGTATGACAAGTCTTTATAAACCATAATATATCTACATTATTCTTGCCGCAGACGTCGAATGTCTACTTGTATTTGGTGTAATATAATATCTATTAATTTTCTTCTACGCATAATTTGGTTTATCGTATACTTAATTATGTAATTATTTTTACATTAACTTACATTAAAATACCTATTTTGTTAAGTTACACGTACGTACCTACGTGTGCTTACACAATAATTTTGGATTAAAGCCAGCCCCATTGTACTTTAATCCACAATACGATATGAAGTCTAGCCAACAAAAAATAAAATCTCAATCATTTTCTTTATAAGTGAAATGAATGAAAATATTTTTCATTTCTTCGTCACTTAGCGTAACGTGTAATTAGATGTATTAATGACAAGTCTCGAGTCGATACACATGTTTTAAATCTTTCTAAAACTACATTAGACCGCAATTCTGATAAAAAGCCGCTCGCCTTTGGCTATTATGTGGCATTCCTTTATTACTACTTCTTCTATTGTCCACTCTGACACAATGCCACTGTTAATAATAGAATTTATTGTATTTCAATTCAATTGTACATACATCTTGTATAAAAATATATTTATATTGAATTGGTTTCAACTTGAAAACGAAAAATTAAATTTTAGATGAAAATAAAGGTTTTTGCCCAAGACTAATGTTAGGTTTTGTTAACAAGATGCTATGTTACATTTTGCGAGGGAAGACGAGAAGATTGTGCGGGAGAGAGGGAGAGAGGTAGAGAAATACCCTTGTAATCCATATCACGGTCCCTTATTATGTATAATACTTCAATTTAATTGCGCCCTGATCAACTCTTTTCAGATAGGTATATAAATTCAGGATTGATAAAGTTCTTGAATAATGATAAGTATTTAATTTATTTTGTTATACCTACGTGTTTCTTGTTTGTAATCAAATCAATTGATCTTATTTTTTACTGCAATTTGTATTTGATACTTAAATTGATCTCACCCCTTCCATACGTAGTGACACTTCTAATATTGCAAATGATTATACTTGTCTGTACCTACCGGTGGCCAACGGATTTCGGATACTTCTATCTACGAGCATAAATAACCGTTGTGCGCGAAACGTCTCATTTTGTTTAAAGTTGATTCGTTAATTGTACAGTGAGCGCCAAAAGTTCCTGAACACCTTAAGATTTATAATCCTCAAGCAGCCTAAGTCTAAATTAATCAAAAGTACACAGATTGATGTCGTGTTTCTTAATAAGAAAATTAGTACTCGTGCAAATAGCATCCCAAACTTAATAACATTAATAAATAGATCAATTACCCAGTGGTTTCTAAGACTGTTAGTTGTGTAGTGACATCACTTCATGTACCTAATTTTAGTTTCATATTGTCTATGTACTCTTGTAGTTCACTATACATATAGAGCAAGAAAATATGATATACTCGTTTAACAACTAGAAGAATGTAGAAAAATAAGTCACAGAGATAAGAACTTTGACGTCATATGTTACGAATTCCATGTGAATCGTAATTTGACATACGACAGAACGTCGCGCCGATCACACAAATTTTACATAATAAAGAATATTTGAAAAATGTGTAGAGTGAGAGTTTTGAGATCCACTCATATTTCTCGCGCTTGTAAATGTGAACACCTCAGCACCAATTGAATGTGTAACGAAGCAGATAGTAAATTGATGTGGACGTTTAAATTTATATCGATGATGACATGCTTTCAATAAAATTTCTGTAGGATGTTGCAGTATAAAATTAATCACTGTGTAGTATTATATATATGTATAGTAATGTGATAGTGATAGAGTAATAATAAATTAAAAATAAATTCGTTACGACATAATCACTGATGTAATCTGTGTATTTCTGTAATAATTTTGACATGTATTATAAGAAATGTATGTATATAGATCATCATTCATTCTCTGAGCCTATTCCCAACTCAGTTGGTGTCGGCTTTCTTTGCATTGAGCGGGGATCGAGCCCGCGCCTCCTGCGAAGCAGTTGCGTTGCATTACCTGGCTGACTATCAGAAAATGTCATTGACATTAAGTCCACTTTGTACGATTCCTGTACAAAAAATTAAAATAACGGATACATATTTACTGTATTAGAGATTTGATGCAAATAAGACTACTATCTGTGCTAAACATGCAAATTTTCCATACAAATGTGTAGCCATGTGTGAAATATTGGCGTGGCTCATCTCCCTCTACGGAACTCCAAATTACAGCTAAAATTAATGACAGCGACACACGGCCGAACAATTCGTTTAACTCATGATTGTGGTGGAAAAGTTAGGTGCTGCGATGTATTATTAGACATAAATTCACGTAGAATAATTTTGCCTGAAAATATATATTATCATTCATCAAAAGTTACTGTAACAATTGTTTTCAATAAAGATCACAACAACCTGGTGTTAGAATGATTACACTGTCATAAGATTGTTTGGTGTGACAAGAATTGAAAAAAGAGAAAAGCAAATCAACTTTTTTTTAAATACTTCCTGTATATTTAGTTAGGGGATGTGAACGTCTATGATGGGGTTTGAACCCGTAACCGGTCCTTCACTACCCAGTAAAGGACTGTTTACTGTATTTTTTATTGCACGTCAATTAGACCTCGCCTGACCATTTGATGGTAAGTAGTAGGCAGTCTCAGGAAAGAGGGTCACCATTACAAACACGTACAGTGTTACAATGGTGGTGCTCAGCTTGATGGCCTTATCAGATGCTTTTTCACGCCCCGCTTAAAGGACCCAGGTCTGTAGGAAGAAGGAAATACGTGCGCTGGTAATAAATTTCAAAACTTCTTCATATATATTTCGATTTAATTTTTTTCAACTTCATACATATTCATTATTATGATTTATCCAACATCACAGTGCATTTAATTACTTTGACTCATCATGCTCTTGCCCTAATTGTATAATTATTTGGGGTGATGCGTCAATTCATCGCTGTTTGCAGTCATCTCAACATTCACCAAAAATAAAAAAAATCCTAAGAATAATTAATTTACCATCTGTACCTACCTGTTTTCAAAACCTCATAAAATTGAAAGCTTGAGCGAAACTCATTACTTATAGTATTTTAACTAAATGAGGATATCCGCTTTTGTAATTTATTTTTACTATTTTTATACATTTAATAGTCGCTTCGTTCATATAAAGATTACAAAGTTCATTATGTGGATCGTTTTTTGGTCTTTGTACTTGACTCTTTCTAACTTTACTATTACTATTATCTAATTTAATTTTATCGTAAGTCAAGACTTAATTCATCATCGTCATCCTTGCGTTAATTCCAGTCGCATCTGAAGCTGTCACCTCAGTTCATGGTCTACTTTTTTGCAGGGTAACTGCGCCGCGGCTGAACTTAGATATTTTCCGTGAAGCGACTGCAATGTGCCCTTTACAACATATAGGTATAGGCGATATCGATGTACTACAGCTAGACCAGTGGTTGGACTTTAGGGTTTCAACTGTCTACTGGGACCGACAGGGTAACGTACTCTCCAAGGCAAGACCAGCTTAATGAACCAGAGAGCGGGTATCGGACCCGCGCGCTTCAACTGCTACTGAATTCACTACCGCCATACCACAGACACTGTTTCTACACAGTCAAATAAAGTCAAGATTTTATTCAACTGTATACACGGAATCCCATAGCAACCGAGTGTCGCAATTTTCCGCCAGCTGCTTCTAACGTGGATACCGTTAGACCGATTGCCTGTCACTTTGCGTAGACGGACAGTTGTGTGCCTTTATGGATTACAACCATCCAAATAGCTCCCACGCTAACCACGGACGATGCAAGCCGACCTAATCGTCTGAACGCTCTAAGTTGCCTCGGTAATTACGCTAAACGGTGGCGGTTCTAATGAATGTTAGAAATGTTACTGCAAACTACTTGGTTACGACAAATTGTTAGTTTATTTAAATAACTATCTTAATGATTAAATAACTTCAGTAGAAAGTGGTAACTTTTCGCTATTAGTAATATTTGCATTGGCCTGGGTTTTCCTATGTACAATATGTATGCATTTACAACAGTAGTACCTATGTATGTTTATTCCTATTCTAGAAATCCATATGGTAGATCCTAGTTTATGTTTACAGCATTTAAGATAATAATGAAGTGGGTTTTGACGATCCCATGAAAAACTTCACTTCGTTTCATTTAAGGCACTGCTAATTAGCAGAATTCTCATTCACCTCTGAAGAAATATTAAAATTGTTAACACTATCCTACCCTATCCTACAAATTAATAATCACACAACCCAATTACATAGTGTTTAAATTAATTTTACAGCATTTAAAAGAATAGTGAATTTTAGTGTTAAGGGAAGTTAGTTTTAGGAAGTAGGATTTCATTTAAGGCACTGTCAATAAGCAGAATTCTCATTTCATCCTTTACACTATTCCTACACTATTCCTACAAAAATAATATCTCCACAACCCATTCTTTTGTCCATTCCCACCATACTGCAAATGGAAAGTAAGTATACTAAGACAACACACATGTAGTTCATACATGAATAATAGCGCGTTACTGCCACATAAAGCGCACTAAGCTGAGCAGGACTAACTTCGGCTTTCCTTATGTCTGTATTCATAAAAAATGTACGGCGACGGCAGCTATTTTTCCGCTTAAAGCCGTCATTGCTCACAAATGGCGGCGGAACTTTGAAATCACCGACCAAATAAACACACTATATAGTCGTATTTATGAAGCAAGCTTACTGTGTGATCATAATATTATAGTAAGAATTTATGAATTTTTATGAACATTGCATTTGAAATATCTGTCATATTCTGGCACCAATTTTTTAATGTGTTTTGATGGATGACTTGTTCAATAATTATTGTGTCAAAATACATACTTATATTCAATTTCGTTGAAAAAGAAAACTCGCTGAGTTTCTTGCCGGTGTTTTTTCAGACAAGCGCCGCGTTTCGAACTCGTGGTCTATTTGCTACTATTCAATAGGTATAACTTTTCATTTCGATGTTTTGTAAGTGACTTTTAATAGTCTATACCATAATGAAAGGTTTTGTTTTATAAATTGGACAAATGTCTGTTAAGTCATTAATTATGCTGTCAACGTGTAATCTCAAGACAGTATCAAAAAATAAATTGAAACGCAAAGGATTAGAGAAGATCGATAAAAATATCTTAACAGAAAATTGTTAAATTTTAAACTCAAATATGCTCTTTATGCGCCTAAACTGAATAAACGAAATTAATTCTTTTATTATGTGAATCTAAAGATAGTCGAAATGAATGCAAAGAGATATAATACACTTTCGTCAACCAAGTAAAAGGTCAAGAATGTACTATATCATCAATATTTGGGGTAAACAACCTTCGAATACGGGTCCGGAATCTTTAAATAGGGATTACAGAACCGGGATTAATATTGCCTATATACAGGTTTGTTTGCAAACTTCTTTTTAAAACAATCTCTGTGGCATATAATGTAGTGTTCGACTACCAAGTCAATGGTCATCAGTTTAATTCCTACTTACTTCAAAATATTCTTATACGAGTATGTTTGCAATTATGTGATATTAGAAAGTAAATGCACTAAGTCTAATGCTAAAGATAAAAAGGAAAGAATATAAGAATGACAAGGATAAAGTTGAGTAATGTATTGTTTTGGGAATTTCCAACAATTAAAGAGAGACTCACTTTTAAACTATCGTGTTGCATGATAGGTATATGTTACGGAAATTATGTTACGAGTTACGAATATTTACGCGATCATATTATAGTAAATACAACTAATTTACCATTTGTTTTGCGAGACGTTTCAGCCAGGTTGCAATAGCTACATGATATAAGACGACTGAAGTATGTACAGTCACGACTCTGAGGGCTGCAGGGAGGGTGAAGTTGTCTTGTTTGTCACCACTGCGGATCGCGAAATAACACTAGGCAAAGTTCTTTGCCCTCTTACCGATTGGAATTGCGATATTTTCTAATTTCTACCGTTTCTCGCACAATGCGCGGATAGAAGTATCGCTCGGTGTAGTATTAAATAAGTATTATATTGTATTAAATAAACACACACCACTCAGTCTCATACTCATAATCACACAGACTTATAAATCAGTATATTTTTATGTACAAATACACACTTTTATGAAAAATAGATAGCTCAAACATTTCTCTCTGAAAAAGAATTCTCTATTAAGCTAATACGATACTTATACTCACTTCATTTATAAACGAAGATCCTGTGTTTTTAGATTTAGAGGAATAATTCATCACTTTTCTAATGTTGTTTTATGTGAATCGTTTTATAAAGCATGCAAATCTCGATTATCTACTTTGGAAACCTTCAAATTACATCTCTATATTATTACATATTTCATCAAATTTATTAAGCTATTAGACCTATAATAGCGGGTATCAAAAATCTTTACTGTTGATGTAATATTTGAACAATGACTCCCTATTAGACGTGAAATTGCCTAACCCCAAAAATGTAAAACCAGAGCGTAGTAAATCAACACATACCCACTGGGCGTCCATCTCTTTAGGATATTCATAAAAAGCCCCTTTTTTGTCAAATGGCCGGGCCCACCCTTTCTCTGTAACTGCATTACCACCTATTTGAGTTCGCACATATAACTGATATCTTGACTTTGTACTTTAGTGCGGGTTTGTCGGTTCTTACAAAGTTCTTTTAGACGTGCTCTGATTTTATGTTATCACTACTTGATAGTTCTTTGAAAATCTTATTTTAATGTTCAAGTAGAAACTTTACTATTACCAACATAACTGATTGAAGTAAATTGTGCAATCTTTGTTTTTTTTGTTCTTTTCTGTCAAATCAACGTCATTTTTGCGTTGCTATCGTGGTGTCGTAATTAGTTTCATGGCAGCGCCGCTACTCACGGAGAGGGCTCAAGCATAGGATTCGCTCTTCGAGAAGGCTAACTAAGTCCCCTTTTTGTAAAGGATGGCGAGGCAGTGTTATATATCGACAGTTCCATCAATGCGTTCGATCGCCGCTCAGTACAAATAAATAGTACCTATGCATGAATATGGCACGTTTAGCCATCGTCGCTCCCGGTTGTCATACGAACATCTATGGTAGTCGTTACAGATAGTTGGAGTCCTAAAAAGTTCAACAATTGGTCAAACTGAAGTACTTTGATATCGCCTATGGTTGTCGGTCAGATGACAGTCGCCTCACGGAAAATATCGGAGATCAATCGCTACGCAGTGTAGTGAATAGATGGAAAATATCATTTACGAAAAAATATTAAACAATGTTTATTTAATTTGTAGAACTCGTATTAGTCTAATATACCTATTAGTCATTCACTGTATTTAAATATCTTAAAGTGAGTTCAATCTCATCCACTTGCCGACTACGCCTTATATGTTGAGACATTTTTTTCAAAAGAATTACACTATGAAAGAAGTATGTTATTATACTGGCCTACTTGCTCAACTTGTTCAAACTCAACCACATACCATTTACGAAAATATCAGTATAATGAGGTTCGTTTGTGTACTGTCCATGAATTCTCGAACTTATATGACAACAAAAACAAACGGCAAGATTTACTTGACTTTTTATTGTTATTTACGGAAATAAATGTTTTGAAGACGAAAATCAGAGCCAAGCAGATGTATCCACTTCACACAGAGCTGATCTGATTACCCTTTTTGGATGGATCGTGAGACGCATTGTACGTAACTACGATTTCTTTTTGGACATTTTAGTAATGCGTTTTATTTTTTCCTGTTACAAATGGTTTATGTGTTTCTTACGCTGTCTAAATAAATGTTTATTTTTCTTTCTCCTTTCTATGTTTTAGGTCACAGTACGTGCCACTTTTGACACTGCTAATGTATTTTACTATGAAGATTGCTTTCTATAACATGGCTCGTGCGGTTGCCGTAAAATATAAGTTTTCTAATACGTAAAGGAGTGTTTTTAGAAGATATTATGTTTTATTTTTATTGCAAAACTTTTAAAGGATTCTTAAGAAGTAGAATAGGAAATTGCTGTTTTACTCACTTTGATTTATTCTCTGTGTATAAATAAGGAGTGGTTGAATCTCTGTGGAATTAACTGAACTACTCGTATTACGCCTTTCAGATATTCTACACCGAGATTTAATAATGAGGTACTTTACAATAGAATGAAAACTTCTTTATCTACTTTATTTATTTCAATATTTGGTTCATAATAAAATAAAATATACTGTTGATTGTTGAATGATCTGTTTCATGCAGACCGCCTCTAACCGGCCGGATTGGAGGGTGATGTGGGAGGCCTAAGTTCAGCAGTGTACTTCCTATAGCTGAAAGGATAATAACTGTTAATTGATGGCACTTGGTGGAACTTATTGATATAGATATTGATAACACACTTGCACATCTCCTCGATATTTATTATTGTACCCAACTGGTTTCGCCTTGTTTTATCAATATGTATAAAATATATAATTGGCGCTATCAAACAGCTATGGAATAAACATTTTCGAAACTGGTCGTCTTTATTGTGTATTGTTAATGCTATAAAAATAGTGTAAAGAGTGCGTAGGTAATTACCTATTTTCTCAGAATAAATATGTGATTAGTGAACATAGTATTGAAAAGTAATTAAATTTCTATTTTTCTTAAGATGGTTGCAGCAGCAGAATTCAATGTCAATTTTAATGTTAAAATTCTATAGTCCATTTGTTTAAATACTTAAATAAACGTAAACAATCTTAGTGTCTTTTTAATATGTTTTGTGTAAGAATTCAGTACTTATAAAAATACTTTTGTGTTCAGTAACGCTTTCAAGATTAAAAACCTGTATCGAACCACTAGTTAATCAGTTAGTTAGTCTAGTTTATTTGTTAAACATGTTTTTTTATAAAATGTTACCACAAGATTGTTTACCTTTATTCAAGTACCTAAACAAATGAAGTATAAGTAACAACACACAATACAATGTTTGAATAATACAGTATTGCGATTTGCACCTAGCTTCATACAATGTTACAATAATACAGTTTTGCAATTTGCACCTATCTTTAAAAACTGTAGGTGGGCGGCACAGGAGCGCGAGGTTAATCGTTTTCCGATATGGTTCAGAACATTTACAGAGTGAAGATACCCTCGTTCTACCTTTTAGCACAACTTATACAGTCTTAAAACATTTTGAATTAATTATCTGAGTTGGAAACGGGGATCTCGTTACGAGTTTCATTATCAGTAGTGGGTAAATAGTATAAGCTTCAAAGCTTATTAAAAATTAATTAATTCTGTTTTAATTTCCACGTATTTTTGCCATTTTCCTTCTCCTCTAACTTTAAAACAAAGTTGTTATGGTAATGATAATATATTTTAGATATTGCCATTTAAAAAAACTACCGTGAGAACCATAAATTATTGTAGTTGAAAAGTACGTATATATAATATATAATATAAAATATAAAATATATAATATATAATATATAATATATAATATATAATATATAATATATAATATATAATATATAATATATAATATATAATATATAATATATAATATATAATATATGATATATAATATATAATATATAATATATAATATATAATATATAATATATAATATATAATATATAATATATAATATATAATATATAATATATAATATATAATATATAATATATAATACATAATATAACTTGAGAAAATAATCTTTTTATAAAACATAATGTAAAAAATTATCAAACAGATTTATTATGTGTAAAGGGATAAGATTTGGCGATGAGGCCAGTTTTCTCATGTCCCAATTTTATTCCCTGCTTGTAACAAACCGTTAATAGGGTATAGGGTTTTGTTCCTGTTTGTTTAGTTTATTCTTTTTTATCCTAGCGTTAGTTTTAGTCACATCTAAAGCTTTCAAATCGGATTCAGGGGTACACTTTTCCTAGTCTAGCTGCGAATTTGGCCGAACCTCGATATTTTCCGTGAAACGAATGACATCCTAAACTTTTAATTTTTGTAGCTTTGCAGTCAGATTAGTTGCTGCCTAGTGAAAATAGCCATATTCTTGCACTGCTCCGAGTAAGGTTCGGATCGAATCCGTGCTCCATGCATATCGATCGTGGACACTACGTCACCCAACAGAAGTTGTCTAACCATCAGTTAGGTTTGATAACAAATATTAACAAACACCTTATTTCTAAGTATTTGCTACATTGACAACCTCTCTGGCGTGGCGATAGGTGAGAGTTAGATTCCCGCTTAGAACAAGTATTTGAGTGTATTTATATATAACAAATTGATTTGATATTTATCCGCATTCTAGAGCCCATAAAACAAGTTAATCCAGTTATGATTACTGTGGGTCTAGGTGACGTTAGGTAGATTGCCCTAGAATACTTTATTATTATTATTTACCTCTTTTATAATAGAGTTATTTTAGATATTAAGTTGCAAATAACTTAAGACTGTGCTTTATATTCACCTTGAAAATTATAGTTTCAGAAGCTACGTTATAAATCTAAAAGTTTCCGTGTTTCTAAACAAACCCAAGTTTGAAGCCATTCTCCCTTTTAATATCTCACACAATTAAGCTGACAATGGCGCCCCTTGATTATAAGGAGACGGATTAAACTGCTCCAAGTCGTTTGGTTTTCAGATTATGTAGATGAGTACCGTTTGCCTGGGCACAGATCTCCGTAGGTATAATAAATCAATGCTATTGTCCAGAATCTTCAAGTGAGCAATCAGAGAGTGACGAGAATAAATGCTCCTATACCAAATTTGTTCAACTATTCTTATTCTATCAATATTAAGATTTGAAATTATGAAGACCCACTTCAATATACTAACTAAGCAGTTAAAAAAAATTGCAGTAGAATATTAAAATAAAAGATAAATTCTTAGTATTGTAAAAAAATCACGTTCTTCAATATGTTGTCTTGTTAGAGTTACAGACATGTCTATTCTTAATTTTTTCTTGTTACATTGACTATCAAATTAAACATAATAAGTGCATGAACTAATCAAAGTTAATGTGTTGATTTGTTTCATTATAATCATCGTCATTCATCATTAAATGGTGCTTGTCTATAAATAATAATAAAGTCCATAATACTTTAACATATTACACGATTTAGGTAAAACAATAAAACACAAAATATAAATGTTATTCTCAGTTAACGCTAGAAATATGCCGAGCGGCGTAACTTTCCAAGTACACAGATTTGCCAAAATAACTTACAAAAGAAACGAACCATAGAAAGATATATCACGCAAACTAACGAGGGCCTAACTTCTAAACTATCGGTGATAAGATAAACAACGCGAAAGTTTTATATCAGACGGAATCTTACTTACTTTTTGTTATTTATATTGATTTAAGACATAAATGTAGATCATATTTATTCATAGAATTGTGAAAAAGTAGCATTTGGAAATAGGTAAGTTGTTATCATAGACGTTAATATTACTAGCGTAAATAGACTCACAGACATCTTTATAACCGCGTAACTGAATAATTGAAAATGTCAGTCGCTTGTCGATTTTAGGGTAGAAACATTGACGTCACTGCAATATTTATTCCTATCAAAGATAATAATAGTTTACGTTTGGCATATTTTGTCATTTTCTAACGCCTAGGTTTCGTGTAAAGATACGTATGCCACTCATACTTTGTTCCTCTAAGAATAACTTTATGGTTTCATGGTGGTATCATAGTATACTAACCGCGGGGTCAGTTCACAATTATTCTATTATAACCTTTATTTATTATACAAAGCTCCAGCTATCAGTTCTGTTGCCGGGGTGCAAGGGATACGTTCGCTACTATCTCACCTACGGCAACTAAAGACGCAAGGAAGACGTGCATTTTGTCGGTTCAAGTCTGACATAACCTCTCTCACCGGCTCCGGTAGGATTGGAATCTGAGGGAAGTTCACACACGAAAAAAAACTATCAGTTCTGTGATTGCTATTGCATTTAACACTAAAACAACACATTTTCCAGTGAGACAATTTTAGGAAATAATGACTAAATACGAACTACACATTTCGTGCTACAATATTTCCGTTAAAATATAATCAAAAGTAGCTATATCAAGATCTTACACTTAACGTATCGACTACGTTAGAGCTACCAGCATATAGCTATATGTTATCGGGTTTCAAATACATAAGTATACACTGGAGTAAGTTTCAGGTAATATTTAATCAAAAGTTTACCGAACTTTCAATTAAACATTAATTACCAATTGCTACAATATTAATTAGCTTTCATAATTATTGTAATGAAGAATTAATTAACAAATTTTGAAGCACATTTATTGGGTAGAAATCGTTTAAAAGGTTCTACATATTCATATATATTTATTTATTCGCTATACCGTGGCTGGCAAATGTATTTGTTTCATATAACAAAACAGCTGGATATTAATTTGAATACTTCGTATACCACATAATTACGGAATTTGAGCGGCCTAATAGCCAATTAGTTATTGATACCTCACGCGGCGCTGGTAAAACGTTCCGCCACGATGAAATTTGAAATCTGCTCCTCTAAATTCAATCTTTATTAATTACACGCCGTCTCAAACTCAAAACCGTAGTACAGCTCTTTGTCATCTAAAACTTTTAATGAAGCTGTTGGGATTAAAACATTTTTAAGGTCGATTCATTAACTCTTTAATGCGGTTGTTAAGTGAAGTAATAAAGCACGCCTTGTATTAGTTTTTAAAAAGTCGCCTCTACTCCGAGATCGGGAAATTATTCAACGAAAATAAATTCAGTCCACAGAGTGGTTGGCGAACGGTGCTTTGCTTTATCGGAATTTGGAAGAACAAAAATGAGATCAAGGTTAGAGGAATGTCTTTGCAAAATAAAATTCTTGGTGATATTTTTTATAAAGAAAATAATTATTAATGTAGGTACTACGCAAATTTTTAAGAGAAATAAAAAAGGAACTCGAGTTTGGTATAACAAGCAAAGGTATTTTCTACTTCTGATAGTCATATCAAGTTTATTTGACCGCTTGCTGCCGATTTGACTGTTTTATTTTTTTTGGTATATAATCAACTCGGGAAGATAAGATATTGAAGTAGGCATTATATGGCAGAAATCCATTATAAGAAAATATATTGGGGAGGGAGGGGAAAGGGAGGGGAACGGAACCCATCCCTCACTTACAGTGTAACATTCCCAATGATATTATTAGCAAAACATTACTAATTGTCATAGAAAGGAATGTCAAACCACACCACCCAAAACAATTAAAAAGAACTTTAAAAACCAATTAATGCTGGCAAATAAACGGCAAAATACATACAACACAATATTACATATAGGTATTTCAAGTTTTACAACTTTTTGTATTATACTTTATCCTTCCTATTTTACTAATATTATAAATTTACAAGTTTGTTAAGATATTTGTATGTCTGTTACTCCTTCACGCTCTAACAACTGAGCGGAGCTTGCTGAAATTTAGCACAGAGATGTGGATACATCATTATCATCATCATTTCAGCCATAGGACGTCCATTGCTGAACGTAAAGCCTCCCCCATAATAATACATAGATTTGTTATCTTGGACGGGAACAGGATTAAAATTTTGCGCAGATACTGCCGCGGGTATTAGCTAGTCAAAACTAACTAACATGAGACAAAAGAAGTTTATGAAACTGTGAGCAGTTACAAGCTATAACAATAACGAGAATGTTCGCTGTTCCTCCGCGGCGCTAATCCTAACTTTTCATAAATGTCATAAAGTTCCCCGTGTCTTCATTAGTGAAACTATGTACCTTCAGTAGCAGTTCACTCTAACTGTTAGAAACGATTTTATTAGAAATATTATACATAAGTAGATCGTAGTTATGTAATGTAGTACGTTTAATGTAGTATTTATAGTACATTTGTATTATCTTCTTGAACGAAATACAATGCAAATATTTTCAAGAATTACAAATATAATGTTTCTCTAAATGGAGACCTATAAATTCATCGTATAGATATATGTTTATTTACACATACATAATAAATATATTATTTTAAAGAATAATAACAACCGAAATGACTAATATTCCTTCTAACACCTCCAGCTAAGCTTGCGTTAAGAGTATTTTAATAACGAGGATTCGAATCTGGGACCTCTCGATCGTAAAACTGACTTCTTAACCACTAAGCTACCCACGTTAGCTTCCAATAAACATATTACAATGTTAAGTTACTAGTTTTTCATGAAAGCCAGTTTCGTAGCAGTCTCCCAGTTCAAAATCTAAGTACAGATATGATATTAACTATCAAAGAAAAACATAGCACAGTAGTAAATTTGGGACAGTAATACGAGAACCATAGGGATTTTCGGTCAACTGTCTGTTTTAATTGCCGTGTAGCGATAAGGTCGCCAATTGTACCGAATTTAAACTGTAAATCGGTGTTGTATTGCTTTATGCTTCGTATACTTTATTAAACAATAAATACATTATTATTATTATTAATACCTGACCTGTATGACCTGTCACTAGCATTATTATCACAGTATTGATTTCATTTTCAACCGAAAACTTTTTTGATTTTTATTCAGAATAGATTGACGGATTGTATCATCATTCTCTGAGCCTATTTCCAACTCAGTTAGGGTCGGCTTTCTAGTCGAAGATGCGGATGAACTTCGATATTTTCCGTGAAGGGACTGCCATTGGACCTCCACAACCAAATTGGCGATATCGAAGTTTTGTAGTTAGGCTAGTCGGACTTACGAGGGCTCCAACTACCCATAACGGCGGCTATAGATGTTTGTATGGCAACCAGGATCGACGGCTTAACGTGCTCTCCGAGGCACGACCAGACCAGTGCAAATCGCCATATTCATGCATACAAATATTTTTGCACTTTGCGGGGATCAAATCTGCGCCTCCTACGTAGCAATGGCATTCACTACCACCACGCCATCCACAGAGGCACCGGTTGCTTGACGGCACAAATATTGACAAAATATGTTTTCTTCTGTATCTTTTAAAACAAATTTAATTTCTTCAAATTAAACAATTCAATGTATCCACTAAAGTATGATGCACGGTTTGACCAATTGTTCCATATAACACTAGATTTCTGTTTATCCTGACGGACGCTGATGGTCCGAATCTCACTATGGATGTAAAGTAAGGTATTAAGAATGACGGTAAGGCCTTCAATGTCCTTTATAGTTTGTTTAAACCAAAATTAGGCAAAATTCCATCTCATGCGCATAAGCAAAAGATATAACAAATTATGTTTCTAATGTTATTCAACAGATGATGGGAATGTGCGGGGCGTCACTTCAGTTCAGACAGGCTATACCAATAACTACTATAATTTAAGTGTAGGGTTACCATAAAGTTAGTTAGAGGAACAAAGTGTGCATGTGACATACAGTGACATATCTTTACATAAAACCTAGGTGTGAGAATGGGACATAGTATAAACCTATCAACTTGTCTGGTATAGCCGACTGTCATAAAAGTGTACCTATATTTAAATTCATTTGAAATTCGGTAAAGAGGCAAAAGAGGCCGTGTTTTTACAAACTCACTCACTAATAAAACTGTAAAGATCGTAAAAAGTTTACACATTGGAGATCTAATTCGGTCTAACTTTTATTAATAATATTATGTTCTTTGACTTCTGAAACTTGGGACTGTTTAAACACTTTCTTCAGAGGTTTATATTTTTCTTACAGATTATTTATTAAATTCATACCTGTGCTGTTAGTTTAGAACTGAAAGATTACTATGAAACTAACTTCTCAGAAATAATTGTAACTTGACCATTATGAATATTTGAATTGGTCTCGATCAAGAACATTATATTTGTAATCCCAGAAAATATTTGCATTTTATTTCATCTAAGAAAGGATAATACAATTTTACTTTAAATCTTATACCACGTTACGTAACTAAGATCTTAACAAAACGGAAAAATATGACTTTGGTTGTCAACAAATTTTTGCATCGCATTTTATATCACCCTTTTAGCGTAACGACTCAGTTACGTGACTAGAGTCGTTTATGATTTCAGTTTGCCACAAGCTTATTTTATAAACAGGTTAGAAGGGTAGCAGAATTTTCATACCATTACCGATGAAGGTTATGTTATAGCCCACACACGTGTAACATTTTTCACATTTATATGGCGAGTTTGTATCCCTCCTTGGAACTTGCAACGAATTTATACACTTCAGAAAAAAATAAGGACGATAAAAATGTGAAAGGAATTCTGGGTATGTACAATGTGTGTGTATTTGTAAAAATAATGTATTTAAGTAATTGTATATTCACAGTCTACAACAACTCAGATAGGTACAACACAGTGTAATCTTCTTATCTCTGCAATTCTATAATTATTTTTTATGTGTTCATTGTCAGTGCTATGTACCTCTGTATGCCATTGTTTTTCGTGTTAACAAAATGAAATTATTATTATATTTTATACTATATAGATCTACATGGCTTGTGTAGATTGTCCTAGAACCTACTATAAAAGATAGCGTATTATCCTAGAATGTATAAAAACGAAGCTGAATGATGGGATTAATAACATGGCACAGACGTTTAAATAATTTTAAAATTACCTTAGTAAATGAAATTTACTATGACTAATAACCAATAGATGTATAGTTTTACCCTATTGTGAACTTAAAGTCATATATCATTTAAAACAAAAAGGTGTACCAAGAGACCATAGCTGCGAATAATGTATGAACCTTTAACTACTCATTCAATTAAAACGCCGGATCATATTCACACTACCACCAAATATATCCCTAGGGCCTCATTTATTATTATATCGAAGAGTGCAAAATTATTATAAAGAGAAATTGCACCAATTTATTGTCAATCTCCCTCAGGATAATTATATAAAATATGGCTTTCAGAATTAACGTCAAATATATGCCTCTCTTGTGGTTTACCAAAATTGTATTCAATTGCTAACATAATTTTATATTCCTTTTAATGTTGAATAATAGCGGTAGGATCGTTCAACGCAGGAGTTTTTGTTCAAAAGCGTTAGACAAAGTTCTTTGAAGTTGTATTATAACTTGTACAACAACCCTACTCAAAAAAGAGCTTACATTATATGACAGTTTGCCTTCTATTACCTTTATAAAGTTTCAGTAGGTATAACAGTTACCGAAGCTAAAACATAATTACAAATATCGGGGTCTCAGTGACGTTAATACTTAAATTACTTTTCATATTTTTTTATTTCAAGATTGTTCTGTATAAATATAGATTACCTGACGTTATCTAAATTGGTGCAAAATTTGCTTTCTTTTAAGCAACAAAGTTTTCAATAAATGAATCAGCCTATCGCATTCAACTGCTAGACATATTCCTCTTCCAAGGTGTAGGTTTATTTAATTTGGTGCTTGATCGGTAAAATGATTGGAAATTGTTTTTCTGGATAAATTTTGAAAGAATTTTTTTTCTGCCTTTAATAATCTAACCTTATTTGAAAAAAACATTAATCTTTAATCAAAAAATCAACTTAACGAAGTCTTAATTAATGAAATTAAAATCTGATATCTTATTAAAGGCTCTACCGGCCATACCAATGTTCAATAAGCCCTTAGGTAAAGGTAATATTTTTTACGCTTCTATACACCTTGTAGGGATTTGTAGGGATTGCTAGGAAAATTAGTCACTTCAGTTATTAGCACTCTTTTAAAAATGTCACATAGGTACAAAAGGAAACTAAGTCAAAATAATTAATTCTGATCATTTTCTTTTGTGCCGTTTTCGTAGGAATATATTTCAATTCACAGTAAATTAAACAACATCACGGAGAAAAACTTTTTTTGCCATACTTACTGAGCATGTCGAAAAGAATTTCACAATGAACGAGTAATAAATGAGAGTCGAAATAGGAGTTTATAAGCAATGCCGCGCTCTAGTGGGACGTCTACGCGAACCGAAGCTATATGTAGAACAGTAAACATAATTTATTCACTGAGTTTGTTATCGGTTACACCGAAGCTTTCATTTTTCTTTATACTTTTAGTATCATACCGACAGTTATTTTTCTTCCTAAGTATATTTTATGGTGTAACACGAATATGAGTAAAGAAGTCTTTTGCATACCTATTCGAAGATGTAATTCTAATATTTTCTCTACGTCGTAAAGTAAAATGAGATTGAAAGTGGCGGTGATGCTTTAATAGCTAAATCGTTAGATTAAGGTCTTATGACTTGAAACCCTACCCAATGTAACTACCCTCTCCCTTGCAGGACAACACGTGTAGGGCTTAAATGTGACCCGCATGCGGTGCAGAATATTCCATCAAGAACTAAGCGGTTCGGTGCGTTTTTCATTACCGCACCATTAAGTCTTGAAATGTCTTACCAGCTCACGTGTTTCCTTTTTTCCCACAGTCCCGGATCCTTTAGGCGTGAAAAAGCATCAAAAGCATCTGACGATCCCGTCAAGTCCAGCGCTACCATTGTAACACTGTACGTGTTTGTAACGGTGACCCTCTTTTCTGATAATATGCCTTCAGCTCACTATCAGGCGAGGTAAAGTCGAATTGACGTGTCCTAGATAAAAAAAACTTCTGAACCAAGTAATTTACCTAAGCTTTGGAGTGAAGACACGTTCGTCGTAAGATATATAATAATGGATACCACAACGATTATTTCATTATATTTTAATTCAGCACATGTTATACCACTGCTGGCTAAGTCTTACGCTAGTTTTTATATATTTTTCTCCCTTTTTTTCTACATACCACCAATTTTATACCTCCTCGATAACTCCTTCCGAATTCTAACTTCCAGGTTGTGAACTCTATGTTACTAACTTCCTAAATAATATTTCAATTATAATAAGAAGATTTTGCGCCATGTGTATATACATCATGTATTTACAAAGTACAATAAGACACGCAATAACTTGCGAAGTTCTACAGGGAAGCGCACTTGGTCCCCTGTTGTTCATTATTTATATGAATGAGTTTCAAACAACTACCACTCGCTTCCTTACGTACTTGGTTTCGTATGATTTCAATGTAACAGACAATGAATGTTATTAAATTTGACTTGGTAGTAAATACAAAAAGGTAGAAGTTCTATAGTCTCAAAATATCAAAAATCATTGTTATAAATACGTGTCATTATTTTAAGCTACATTATTAAATCGCTCGAACAACCGACTAAAATTTTTAAAGTAGATTTTTGTCATTAATTTGAGAACCAAAATAAAATAAGCGAACAATAATTAATAGCTTTCGTGTATCTACAGCCACATTCATGAACTTAACCTATTCCCGGGATATAAAATATCTTATGTGTTAATCCAGACTATAATCTCTCCGTGTACTAAATTTCAGCCAGACCTGTTTAGCTGTTAGAGCATAATTAAATAACAAACATGCAAAGATACAAACATGTTTACATCCTTTCACATTTAAGATACAAAAATACGAAATAAGAGGGAATAAAATCTGTTAAAACAGTCACATTTCAAAATATACTACAATAGTAAAATGCAAACAATGCCTAGCAGCAGACCGATATTAAAATATCAGAGGTGACTTAAATGAACCTTTGTGTGTAATACAGGAGTCCTCGTCAGCTGCGGGTGTTTTTATACCATTTGTCTTTTGTCGTGAAAAATTGTTGGCTTGTGTGTAATAAGTTGGCGACTTTATTATGTCCAGTGGAATAACTGGAACTTTCACATTTATTTAGCTGAGGATTATTTAAAGTTATGTTTTAGAATTATGTTATGTCATCATTTTGTACTTTACTTTCTAGTCTAAAATTGACTATTTCAAATTCGTATCTAAGTTCGTTAAAGATCAATACGATCTTTGCCAACTTCAATAAAAAAAGGTGTAGCTGTAAAGAGGGTACAATATTGATTATATTATTTATCTCTCAGGCTGAAATAATCTTATGTTGGTATATAATAAATTCAAAATTGTATCTGAAATTTATCAGCAATTCTATTTAGTAGGTACCTACATACTAAGATTTAGATTAACTAGTTCTTGCTGCTACAAGTCTAGGCATAAAATGTATTGTTTAAACACACAAAATCTCCTATTTAGTGTAATCTACTAATGTTTGATTAAATTTTGGATTACAGTGAACCAAATTCTGAACCTTTGCTTTGTCTTAATATTATTCAGTCAGTACATCATCAATCAACCTGGGATCGCCCCTTTTTGTCCTTAAGTGCCATTTCCTGAAGGTAGATAGTGGTTTCAATGATTATCTAATTCTACAAATTGATTCATGACTATATAACAATTTGTAGGTTATTTGAGAATCGATTTAGATTGCAAAAAGTGATTGACCAGACGTGACTTGAATAATCGTAAACTCTCGGATAATCTCTCGCATATATCTTGTTTTTGCTTATGTGAATATGACAACAATATTTAGTTTTATAAACCAAAGGAGAACCACTTCTATTCTTGCTCTCATTTTCTTTGATGCGCTCATTATTGTGTAAATTATTTTCCATAGTGTCATTAAGTTAATTTAATTTTTAAATCAATACATAACATTTATTTTGAGTAAGCATAATTCTACATGATTATAACAAACACGTACCTACCAGCTTTTCTCACCCGCTCTATAGAACAGATAGATACAACTATAATATTAACTATACGAGTTATTTCAACACCCAACTGTGTTTCAGTAGTATTCTCTCCACAAAACAAGGGTGACACTTTGATTAACATATTAATCACTTCAACTTATACCACACTCGCAGTAAATATACTGGTGCTTTCTAAAAAGAAACTGACCTACTTCAAATTAATTCTAAAACTTCACTTCATCCTGCACCCTACTGCTAAAGTTCCCACGCTGATTACTATGGATAGCAGCGCAACATCAATCGTTGGCCCGCTGCCTGCCAACTATAATCACATAACCCGGAAGGAAGATCCTCTTTTTGTGGCGTAGGAACCGTTACGCATCCCTCGCAAACCAATTGAACCGCTACTTAAGACACTAAAATCTACGGTATCAAAGATATAGAAATTTATATTATGTGGAAAGTTTTGATCGCACAATAGATAATTTTATGCGAAGATTGTTTACAATAATCTATAGAAGTAATAGATAAACGTAAGAAAAATAATTCACTTGTTATTAATACTTTTTTATACCATTTAGGTGGCAGACAAGCACACGGCCCACCTAATGGAACGCGGTTACCTTGGCCTATGGATGTTTGCAACACCTGGGGCGTTACACGTGAAGGGTGGAGCCGTCTGTCACCCTAGCAGAAGCGATAGCCCATATCCGGGGCTAGATGGGGACACCATGGTTCCCACATTAGGGGAAGAGGATCATCTCAAAGAGATGGCTCCAGGATTGCCGGGGTGCGAGAGATATGCCTTGTATAATCTCACCTCCCCGCAATCAAAGATCAGAGACGGCGTGCGTTTTAGTCGGTTCGAGTCCGACATAACCACCTCCACCGACTTTGATGGGGGCGGTATCCGTGGGGATTTAGCGCATGGAAAAAAGGGGCGTTATACTCGTGCTGCCTACACTGTAAGTACATGCCCTAACCTAACAATATTACTAAATTGCGATAAACCTCAAAAATAATTTTTATTTATAAATTTGGACCAGTAAATATGTAAGTCGGAAGCCCATCAATATTCATCAATATTTTCCAGTCTTTGACTATAAATATGATAACCCGTAATCGCAGAATACAAAGATATTTTTTAGTCTTTTCCAGGCGAGTATTTCTGAATTTAAATAACTCCTGAGTCGATAAGTTATGAGAAATCATAAATTCGTATGAAAAGCTATTCACCAATCTCATCAAGGTACGAAGCGCTACACGTTTTGTACAGTCCTGTATCGTGAAGTAACATTTTTCGCTATTCAATTCATCTTTTTTCGATACGATGGAATCATAATAAAGCCCTACAGGCACCATCCTTCGAATTTATATTATTTGTATAATGTGAAGAAAGAAATTTCTCTGAAGGTAGGTTTAGCATGTTGTCTATTAACATATTCACTATACTCGCTGTACATATACTAAACAAATTTTCTTGAGTAATTTATTAAAAGAAACAGGTGTAATATGGCATCAATTACTGTAGCAATCTAAGGTAATTGACTGATCCCAAGTAAAATAATCTTGAGAGCGGAGTTCGCGACTTGGGAACTTGTGAATGAGCCTCATAATCTTTGCTTCATTCGTAGTTAAGATAGAGAGTTAGTACTGTTTAATTGTGTATCAATATTACAGTTAATGTTCCTACTAAATGGTTTAAATGTAAACTTGGTTCAAAAGCTTCTCCTATCACAACCCATTGAGCTGAGTTAGAAGTTAGAAGGGTTAGAAGTAATATAAGTAATTTGGGTTGCTAATGTTATTTAAAAAAAGAAAAACCTCTAATTTCGAAGAAAAAAAGAGTTATTGTATTACTGTTGAAAATACATAAACCTTACTGTTGCAGCAAAAACTAATCAATGCCCCAATAGTCAACACAAAAGTCTACTCAGACATTTAATTTTTTAGCCATGATATGTGTTCAGAGTTATAATGTATTGTTTTCAATGTGGTAGTCCATTATGATCTTTGATCATCTTTTGCAAATACTTACGAACGTTTATAATTAAGAAAGGATTTATTCTATGAGATAAACTTGCCATACACACCTATTTTACAAACCTAAATTGAACTTAATTGTCATATGTATGCTAAGAACACAAAAAAGGTCACATTCGTCATCAGGAAGTACGTATTAACATTTCGCATCTAAATATGATGTGAGATTTAATATTAAAAGCAAAGGTCAACAAAACTTCGGTTTTCGTGTCACTACCAAATATGACGATTTATAAAACAAGATGGCGGAACCATATGCCGCATGCCACCCCTGTCATTGATATAATAAATTGCTATGGCTGGGTCAATCCGTAAAAAATTCACAGCGTTGGCCATATTTATGTTTATATTTTACTGTTATTCTTTGTTATTGATGCCACTTGTAATTCCTTATGTTAACTTATTAGATAGTTTGTAGATACTAGTGACAAAGATAAGCTGGGATTAGTGCCGGTCACCAATCTATTTCTTATATTATGGGTGTACATCTATAAATCGACACGTAGATGGCCTAAGGTCGATACTATTCATTTCATACACTATAGCTAACGTATCGCTATAGATAAAGTTAGCAATGTCAAAAATATGCGATGCCTTTCAAATAGTAATAATAATAATAATAGTAATAGTTTCTGATTTCACAGTTTTTATGGCGCGGTGTTAATGCAACTTATACGACAGAGACGCGGGTTCGATTACCACTCAGTGTACAGCTATTAGACTCGTACCTACACTCACACGCACACAAATAATATTTTGAAACATTTATTCTTGAAATTTTGGATTGTTATTGTTATTTGAAAGAGGACTATTGTTATATGATAATCACATTTTGTACTACTGCATATAATTATCATCGTTGCATTATACTCACTACGAAAATCCACATTGTGCCAAATAAATGAATTTCATTCTAGAAAAAATCTATTTCCAATGGTCTGGTTGTTACCGGTCCTCGGACCCAGTTGCCATACGACAATTTATGACTTGATCACCGTCATTGGCATGTTTACTGACAGTGGTAGTAGTTCCTGATGCCAAATCGCATTCGTAGTTTGCGATAAGTAAGCACAACAAATACAGTGTGCGAGTAAATACAATTCGCAACAAAGTGGCCCGGACGATGTTCTGAAACCTGTGTGCAATTCAGACAAAGCCTTTAAACTAATTACTATTTCAGCTTTAGCAAGGATTAATGAACACACAGGTGGACTCTATTACGCCTCTCGCCTCTCGCCAGTCTATGAATGAAAGGGTTGGGGTTAATTCTAAACATAAAATCTGAGAGCGAAATTAACATAACAGAATAGAGTTATACCTCTGTCGACACAAGGGAGAATACTTTTTCTTTTTGAACTCAGAAAAAACGATGCCGCGATTTAATTAAATCGTTATTACAAGGTTGAGAAGTAGTTGACAAGTAATGTTTATATTAGTAGATGAAAAAGTAGCACAGTGCTTGAAGCGGGTGCATTACATAGAGACAAAATAATGGCCCGACGGTCATCAGTTGTCAAGGGTGGGGTAGCCTCTGGCATATCACTCACGTTTGCATGACATAAAATAACATAAACTCACGCCTATATTCCCCCATATTTTGCCAGTTTATGTTTAGGTCCCAATGTAATAGGTGACGAGCCTATTGCCATTAACTGGGCACTTATAAACCTGCGATTAATACACACATCAATTCGAAAAGTATCGAAAAGTCATTGGTGTGTGCCATGGTAAAACCTGGGATCGGCACGTTTGCATAAACGGTTCAAATCAGAAATTATATGTACTTAACGCAGTATTTATGGAATAAAGTACATATATAATTGATATAATGATGAATTCGGTGGGATGCAATCGCAGAACAGAATTATAAAATATTTCGTACGCAATATTAAACTTGAATGCTTTGTAAACATTATGATACAAATATGTTGAATGATCGTTAGCCTTTAGTTTAGCCATCAATTTAAATTGACAGCGCTGGTTACCCCACTAGATGATAATCGCAAGATTATGCGAGTTAGATGAACGATATTGAACGACCTCCACTACCTATACGCACTTAGATATCTTAATGATAAAATAGATTTAAACTACCTATGCATTAATCACTTCTTTATTGTATATTATTTAGAATTGCTTTCAGAATAACTATTTGACTAATAAAGCTACGTTATACAGTCTGATATGTTATGAAACTTTATTTTATACTAATTAGAATAGCTTTTACAAAAACTTTATGACTAACAAAACTACATTATAGATCCTTATTCAAGTATTTATTTATAGATATTAGTCTTTTAACCATTGGGTTAGGTATAGAATATTAATCAACAAAAACAACATAGGCCTCTCCCAATCCACGCTGGCCAGGCGGGTTGGTACGGGTTCATTTAGAGTTTCCCTTCTCTAACAGTGATATAGTATCGTCCTTCGGACCACATGGATATAAGTTAGAATAGGACAGAAATAATTCTGTTAAGTTTTTGACTAATGTTGTTTCTTGAGACCAAGCATCTCGTGTTCTACCGTACATTGTTGTATACATTTTTAACATTACAATATCTAGTACGAAGAGTGCTTCAATATAAAATGAAATAGGTCTAGGGATAAGTCTCAACACTGCAACTCTCACGGTTCATCCTTACCAACTGTCAAATGACGTCACGTACTAATAATGACTCTTCCAAAATAGATAATAACCTTATTTCTCCCTTGTTACAGATCTGCCAAGATTCGTGGGTTCAGGGTCGAATGTTACCGTGGCGGTCGGCAGAGATGCTGCTCTCACTTGTAGGGTGGACAATTTGCAGACATTCAAAGTAAGTATAGAAATAAAATATTTCTTAAAAAAACTTATTTTTATCAATCATCAATCATCAGCATCTGTTTTGAATAAAATATTTCAGAATTTTGATTACTAACTGTATTTAAAAAAAATAAGATTTTTATAATCATGTACTTTGATTGGTCAAAAGCCTGTTGCGCTTATTAAAAAGATAATTATACTCAAGTAATTACTTATGACCCAATTACTTCCCAACGATGTTTCCCAATTGACACTTATTGATTAAGCAATTATTACATTTTTATTTTATCATTTTTCAATAACTTATTTTGTACAATTAAAACGACTTCATTTCTTCATTTCTGCAAGTCTAATGTTGGTATAGAGTAAAAAGATATCTAGGTATCTATGAAAAAACAAAAATGCTTCGCATAGCTTTGCATTATATTTAAGTTTAAGATTAAGAATTCAGGTGCGGTCGAAGTATAATGTTCAATCATACAGGGCACGTGGAGAAGATGGACGAAAAAAGACAAAGACAACAGATTTATAGAAGGAGAGAATTTGGTAAGGGGTGACCTGGACATATCTCAGACATGTGTCATGTTATGGCCCAGAATAAGGAGGAATAAAGGCAGGGATATATTAAACACCCACATTTCACCAACTATGATTTTCGGTCCCACAAAATAGGAGGCGAGCTTATTGCCGCCAATCAGGCACTTTGTCGAAAAAAATGGGTATACCGAAAATAAACTCCTAAAACTTTTTGACACGATTCCTTGCTATGTGTATATTTAGATTAACAACTAACGGTACAGTCACGAGAACAGTACCTACAATGTATCACTTGTCTCAGCATCACGTATACAACTGAACTGAACGACGCTTTGCCACAGAGCACAAGCTTTAATGATGGAACTTCTGCAGCAATGTATCTCGTGTTGTGTAGTAATCTTTAATCATTATGCTCCATTACCGAATGCTTCTCACTGGATACGATTTTCAGGCTCCATTAAATGTAGCGATGGGATACAATTGCGCAGAGCATGTGTTACTACGTAAAAGGAATGTGCTAGTTTCTTCGCTGTTTTGAATTGAGGAAGCTTTTAGCAAACAATTTGGTTAGAGGAAAATGGTGGAATGGAAATTTATCAAAGTAGTTGAGATAATTTATATTGTTCCTGAGTTGGCAAGGGTACTGGTTTACTGCTAAACTCAGTGTTGGGAACAAAAGAAAAACCTATTAATTTCTTTTTTTGTTTGTTTCCGCCGTCTCTTATTTAGTTACCAGCAGATAATTTAGTGGACAATAGATACTACAATGAACTTATTTAAAGTTAGACCTTATTTATTGTGACGTTAAGTTCCAAATACAGTTTTATAGGAGAATTTAGAATGCTCCGGACCTGGTTAAGTGGCTTAGCAGTCAGAGCCTTCCCTCTATAAGAGATAGATTGCGGGTTCGAATCCCGTCGAAGCATTAATTTTTTCCTATCTGAATTTGATTTGAACGTTAAGTTAATTATCGTATCAGTAAATCGTTTATCTGGTGCAAAGGGCCGTTGTAATAGATAGGTATTTAGCTTTTGTTAACCATTGGTATTTCGAATACTTATGATTTAGCTGTGATTGAAACTCGACTTCAAATAAAATAATATTTCAGGTTGAAAAAAAAAATCAGGTCACGCACTGTAAAATAAAATAATAGTATTATTATTATATAATAATTAAGTCTGAAATGAGGCTATGAGTATGAAATAAAACCTTTATTTAACTACTCTTTATTAAATCATTAAACACAGCTGGAATATTACATTCATTGGATACAAGAATTTAGCACGCAAGATCGCATGAGGGCGTAACAAATGGATTACATATTTAGTTACCACAAACCAAAGAATTGTTTTTGTTTTCTTCTATTAAGGGTGTCTCATATACTGTTGCTCACACTTAGATTAAAATCTTTAGGGATATAAAGTGGTGATCTATATTTATCCCTAAAAGGATAATTATCTGTGGACTATTATAAAACTATATTTTTTTAATGAGCAGTTTTGGTAATGAAGAGATGGCGCTAGCATAGCCTTTGGTACTTTTTAATTTGCATTGTGGAGGCCAATTTAGTCTGTGGCAAGAAAGAACGACCGAATGTCTTTGCGGTCTCTTAATTTGATTGATTGCTGTTTTTGAAGCGTTGAAGTTTGTTTGTATGTAATATTGTAACCTCATAATGACGATACCTACATAATTTTAGTTAATAACACATTGTAGTAAATACAATAATCTTTGTTTTCAGTAATACGTAACTAATTATTCAATATGGGGTCACGGAGTACTGTTCATACCTGTGGAAACCAAGGAGAACATTTGATTCCACAAGATATTACATTACGAAATCAATGGATTAGGGTTTCAAGATTGGATGTGGTCAAGGCTGGTCGTCAGCTGAAAGAATGTATATAAATGCTCCGAAAGCCGAAATACATTTTATCCATAAATTAAGAAACACTAGATGTGACACCACCACTCTTCTTATCAAATAGGCGTAGCCGGCAACGCCATCTGGCGTGTCTTTAAGAACGCCATAAATACCTACTCGCAAACTGCTTAAAGAGGGTCACCAGTACAGATATGTATAGTATTACAATTGTAGCGCTCAGCTTGACGACCCCATCAAATGCTTTTTCACACCCCGCTTAAAGGACCCGGAAATGAAGGAAGAAGGAAACACGTGCGCTGGTAAGGAATTCTAAGACTTATTGGTGCGGCAGAGGAAAGACTCACCAAACCGCTTGGTTCTTATGTGTGTGTACTGACGATGTGATGCGATATCACTACGAGAGAAGGAAAACTCCTCTACGAGAAGTGGAAACAGTAGGTGAAAGACTTCCAACATTAAGAGATGTCTATATCCAGTGGAATCATCATCCTTTCAGTCATATAACGTCTTCTACTGAACATAGGCATGCTCCATATAATACGACCGGTTGAATGCTGTCTGCATCCAACGGGTACTCGCTGTCATCCGTCCATCTCGCTGAGAGCCGTCTTACGTCTCATCTTACAATGCGTGGTCTCCATTCGACAGTCTGCCGGCGCTTGCGATATGCTCATTGATTAAATGTATACTGAATATTATATTGTTCACAGGTGGCGTGGCTCCGCGTCGATACCCAAACCATCCTCACCATTGCTGGCCACGTGATCACGAAGAACCACAGGGTAAGCGTGGGCCACGGCGATGGAGCTTGGACCCTGAGTCTCAAAGAGATAGGGCCCTTGGACGGAGGAAGATACATGTGCCAAGTCAATACCGAGCCAATGATGAGTCAGACTCATCTCTTACATGTAGTAGGTAAGGCAATATAATATAATATTTTCTATTATTTCATATTAGTAAATGAACAGTATTCATCAAATAAGTTAAGTATATGAAGCAGAGCATCACTATATCAGGACTGTTTATGAGTCAAACGCCTAGTTATAACGTTATAGTTTTTAAAAAATATATTTTAATTTTTACTGTCATCCGCTTATAACTGTCTCTAGCGTACTGGCTGAACTTTGATATTTTCCGTGAAGCGAGTGCCATCGGACCTTCACAATCAAATTGGCGATATCGAAGTTCTGCAGTTAGCAGTCTAGCAAACTAGTCGAACATCAGTACAATTTGAAGCGGCGGTAGCTTAGTGGTTAAGGAGTCGGCCTTACGATCGAGAGGTCCCGGGTTCGAATCCTGGCCATTACACTACCGACGTGAACCCACTCCTAACACAAGTCTTTGAGCGCGCCTACTGTGTAGCAGTCTCGTTCACTACCGCCACGCCATACATTTACTTGATATTTTACATTTAAAGAATAGTCGTATAACAAAAACATTCGCTAAAAACAATTAAAAAATACAATTATTCGACATGGTGAACCCACCTGTTTAGCAATATAAATTCGCTTAATCTTTGCAAAAAAATCCCATTACGGAAACAATACGACAGATTCTATCAAATTCAATTTTAATCTGGGATTACCAGAAAAACGATATTTGCATGCCGCTTCCCTGGCGTAATAAAATCTCAGTAAGAAATTCTGCTTTGTGGACCATCTGTGAAAAATAAATTATGTGATAAAGTTGAAGATTGTTGCCTTAGCAACATTTTTAATTAAATTATAAGTTATGGTACGTGATCGATAAGCAGCAAATGATTGAATGAAAATATTATTTTCAACGGATTTAATACAATAAGCTGATGATAAACTGTTGATGTGACTTAAGGAAGCTTGCTATATCAACGCTTTCTTTAATTTCATTCTGTATAAGAAGAATAGGGAAAAGAATGAAAAAGAAAATGAACCGAATCAGAAGAAGCTTCCAGTACTCTTACTTATCTTTTGATTTCGTATAACTTATATCATAATGCTATTAAATTATATTAATTAACGAAATATTACTTCCCTTGAGATGCTTTATTTGCGCTGAAAGAACCTCAAAAATAAATTATACACTCACACATACACAACATCTTTGAAGCTGGCTACCATTCTGTGGACCACACTTAACCATACTATTATTTTGTCATGCATTCTTGTCACTACTTTCGTTTCCACTGTATCCTCATACAATTTACAATACAGATTAAAATTATCAACTAGATATAGTATTTATTCATGGTGTTCCTTTGACAGTTCCACCAGACATTGACGACGATGACAGCAGTGGTGAAGTGCTAGTAAATGAAGGTGATAACGCTGCTCTGCGTTGTGTGGCCTCAGGCACCCCACCACCTAACATAGCTTGGAGAAGAGAAGACTCCAGACACTTTAAGATCGATAATCAAACCCTAGGTAACGATAAACATTTTTCTAGTTTATAGAGTTCCTGTTAGAATTTTTTTTACAAAAAATTACAATATATTAATATATATTAAGTCTAACTTAACTTAACAGCCCGTCCCTGATCGTTCCTGGTGCAAAAGTTCCCAACACACTCACCGCGTTTCCGCGCTGGAAGGCGATGGCCAGCCTTTGCACCAGGAAGAAGCACCACTAAGTTTTGCTTGACATGTTAGTAAATTGTTCCAAAAATATTTAAAAGGAACTAAATACAGAACCTACATAATATACTTTACTGTATTTATTGATGGTATCGTGTAAGTATTAGGTAGACAATCGGTATAATAAATTAATGACTTATGAGTTCGAAAATGAATACTATTAATAAGGTGCTGCCAGTTTTCTGGACGACGCATTTTAATTTTAGTCTTTTTCGTGGCTTAAATTAAATAATTCGTTTACATTAAGATCATGTTTATAAGTTATAAGTTATATAATAAATATAATTATAGTAGGTATTAATATAATTAAGTTTAGGATACTACTTCATAGAAATAAAAAAAAATTGCGGTATATATGTAAGTAAACATTTTATTGTTGATTCATTCATTGTTCAGTCATAATGTAATATGTCTCAGTACGAAAGAAGCGCGTCTTTAGAGTCAAAACTTGAGCAGCTATGATTCCTTAACACATTCCAATTCGTTTAACATGTCATCGTCAGAGAACAAAGACGTATTTACATTTGCATAAGTAATTAATTTAAATAAGAGAAGAGTTTGCGTTCATCCTTATTTGCGAAATTGTGCCCAAATAGGTATATTCACAACTGCGCGAGTGAGAAAGTACCCCGGCAAGCTTAAAATTAATTACTCAAGTTTAAGCTTACTGTAATCGCGGCCTGACATCATCTCGACTGCGAGCGTGGGCGCGACACCCGCACTATTCAGTTTGTGTTAGTATTCCTATGTTTATCTAACTTATCTTAATAGAGGAATTTATATGAATTAAGTTAACCCTACTCCTCACCACTGAAATCCTTTCATATCTGTTTGAAGTTTAGACCTTATTTAGAAATTACAAACAGAATTACCGGTATTAAATAAAGTTATTATTGCTTACGTGAATAGAGATACAATCTCCTTATTACCGCGTTGCCAACTTTAAAGTTTCATTTCGTCGACTTATTGCAATATCTCTTTAAAGTTGATAATGGTATGAAAAAACGTTTCACGGTTCACATATTCTGTCATTTTTTTACCCCAACGTTTCGTATAAATATATGTACGTCACTTGCACTCTGTTGCTTTAGAGATAACTTTATATTTTAATGTTTTGTACTGCACTCTTCTAAACGAATGTAAGGTAACCTAGAAAATTTTACTGTGCTGTAAAGTGAAGTCCTAGAGATTCACAAACATTATAAAGTGACAGTGAACAAAAACTGACAGAGTGCGCACAGCCAGTCAGTAGCAAACCAAATGGGTGTACAAAGGAAAACTTTGAAGCCTGCGGTCGTAAATTGAATATAAACTCTCTTATTTGCATTGTGCACCAAAACAGATTTGTTATAAAATTTGTACCGGGTATCACTAAGTTTTCGGTAACAGCAACTTTATTAAGTTCTAAATTAATTTCTCAAACGAAATTCACTTCTATTTCTTGTTGCTTCCCCTCCCGAAGTAAGTACGTAAGTATTAAAATTCATGAATTCGGTTGGTAAATAATTGTTTTGTCAACCGCAAACTGGTTCCTTTGAGGCCATATTATGCATTAAAAAGTAAACAACACCCTTTACTTTAATGGAAAATAGATCACTTTATAGGAGAGATAAAAAAAACAACCGTCTCTTCCATGTTTGAAAATTTGCATTCTACATGCCTGTTTATTTTTTGGCAGTATCTAAATGGAGCGGCCCTTGGTTGAATCTTACCGGTGTGGAGCGCGTACTTTCGGGGGCCTACCTATGTATCGCGACCAACGGAGTACCTCCATCAGTCAGCAAGCGGATCCAGATTAATGTGATATGTGAGTCGACTCTTGAATAAATTGCCTCGTTTATAATGACTATAATTAAGAATTTCGCTACCGGAAAATAACTCCCGGGGTGAAGGATTATAATTATTGCCTTGATGGAGTTTTGTTTCTGTTGAAAGAGGTTGGCGGGCATGTTTTAAAATTATAATACTCAACTAACAAATTGCTTTAACTCTTCACCTTTAGAGGATAACTACTAAAAAGTGACTGAGTAATAAATTCAGTTATTGTCATCATCATTGTTATCACAATGTAATAAATAAATTCAGTTATTATCGTATCGATTGCATCCGAAGTTGTTATCCTGGAGACCAGGGTCCACTTTTCCCAGACTACCTGAGTTGCCAAAGTGCGCCACCTCATACTTGGGGGCTAGACGGGGATACCGTGGACCCTACACCCGAGAGTACCCCTCTCGGGTGAGGGCTCCAGGTCTGCCGGGGTGCGAGGGATATGTTTGAAATCACCTTCTGCAAATAAGGACCCAAAAATGACGGGCGTTTTAGTCGGTTCGAGTCCCGCATAACTTTCCTCACCGGCTTCGGTGAGATCAGTATCCGTGGGGACTTCACACACGGAAAATTCGATATTTTCCGCGAAGCGACTGTCATCTGGCCTCCACAAAAATAATTGGTACGTGGTTTATGTTACCTCTAAGCAGAAAACGGTTTACAACTTTTTAGTTCATTCTCAAATATAAATTACTGACCAGAATCTGAGTACCTTAAAAACTAATTACAAAATTTTGAATAAACATTATTTCCCAAGAGTATAAATTATCTTTAACGAGGACCAACAGTAATTTTATTTAAATATATCTAAAAGGATCCAAAATGAAATGAGCAATTAATTTTTGTTACTGTCATGGGTGACATTATGGACAGTCTTGGCGACCATGTTGATTGTGTCGGTGATAAACTGTCGTCATTTGTTGTTTGAATGAGGACTCGGGCTTAATTTTCAGGTCAGAAAAATGGTTTCTAGGTTTTTCTGTTAGGGTATTCTCAATAGAAGCGTGTACTTTGGCCGGTATAATATGGATGATAGTAAAAGATAAAAGTAATCTGCTGAAAATTGAAATTGAATAATTGATGAATCCTTTGTAAATAATAAATGTACAGCTAATTTTATAAACACTTTTCAGAGTATGCCGAGTTGATATACTTTTTATTGTATAACTGCTTTATTACGTAACTATCTAACTGTAAATATTAATAACATATTTCAGGTTTTAAAGTCCTCAAGCTTCTGAAAAGAACATTCTTCTTTATATTAAATATGCTTTTGTAATTTAGAGAGAATTTTCAAATGAAAATAAATAATAATATGTTTATAATACATTTAAAAAAATATTTTCTTAACAATGGGCTAAACTTTTCACGTTCTGTAAGAATTCTCATTAATAAGGAAAAAGTTTTCCAACAGGCTATCGCTTTGAAGTTCAAAAGCTTTTTTGTGTTAAGCTAAGGCATTTGTCTTTATACGAATGCATTGGGCTGTACTGGGCTGTTTAGTCCTCCATTAACACCGCCCCTACCTTTGTGAGGATATCTTATAAATCACAGCTTGTGACTTGTGAATTGTCAATGAAGTTTTTTGTTAACAAGCTTCTGTTAGTACGTATTTAATAAATGTTAGTGCATGATGTTCAATTATTTTATATCTAATACTAGCTGTTGCCCGCGGCTTCGCCCGTGTGGACTTCTGATCCCGTTCCCGCTGCTCCGCTGGGTATTAAAAATAGATGCTGGCCGATTCTCAGACCTACTCAATATGCTCACAAAATTTCATGAGAATCGGTCAAGCCGTTTCGGAGGAGTATAGCAACGAAAACTGTGACACGAGAATTTTATATATTAGATTACATGAATTCTATAAAAAAATCAACTTTAAACGAGACTAAAGTTGATGCACCCTCTGATCAGTGAGATCTGGTGCAAGGTTTTCTCTTGACATATAATAAAGGAAGACAACTATTAGGAACCTAGCAGGAGTAGACTGCAGTGGCAGCGTGATGCGCGCTCCTCCCTATCCGTGGCAAGATGTGGACACCGTAGTCCGGACTCTGGGTCAGCTGGAGTATTAGGAATACACCATAGGCTACCTCACCCTTGTTCCAACCCGTCTGACCAGCATAGCAATAGTAGGCCAAAGTCTTCCCACTGACAACACAAAATTTCTGCTATGCAAAAACTACAAAATACAAGTAATTGTTAGACAGTAACATTTAAATTTCTATCACAGTTTCTCCGTCAGTCTGGGCGGGCAGGGTTGCGATCCGGGCTCCGTCGGGAGGCTCGATCACTCTTCAGTGCACGGCTGAGGGATACCCAGTCCCTCAGTTCTACTGGACACTGAACGGCGACCAGAGGATAGTCAACGGTAAGTTCATAATTACTAGTATAATACCCAGTATGTACCAAGCGAAAGACAACAAATTTTGTCTTACAACTGAAAATATAGAAAGCAAGCTAGTGAGTGATATGTACATGATATCTATCTAATATAATAATAAGAAATAATGTAATGTAATTACATACGAGAGACAACACTTTCTTCTTTTCTTTATGTTTTATCTTTATATTATATTCTTTATAGATAAGATATAATCATATTTTGGTAACACGAGGACAATATTGTGGGGTATACATTAAGATAAAATTATGTAAACCATTCTCGTAAGTTAGGAATATTAAATGTATATCTGTTTGTTGTCTCATTATAAATAAATAGTAGGTTTCGTCACAATTGCAGCACATACGAATAGTTCTTTTGCTTTCGTTTAGTGTGTACCTCCTACTAACAAGTAAAAAAATCTTATATAAAGGTATGATAGTTTGAACGTATTTTGTTTTGGGGTGGGTATTCTGGAGTTGTCGCAGACACTTCGATCCTTTTGAATCCTTTGTGTCGACCCCAATCTGGCTCCTACGTTTGAGGCGGGATAGCCTTCTTAATTAGGGTGGCTATTTCTCTTAATTATAGGTCCATGTAGTCCTCTAGTTTGGGGTAGTCCTTCCTGAGAAGATCCATTTGTTTTCTACCTAGGGCGTGACACTTGCACAGTATGATGTGTTTCATTGTTTCATTTTTCTCCTTGTATTTTGTGTAGTTCATTATACCAATACAGTTTGAAGGTAAATATGGCTGCATGTTCGATTTTCTGTTTTGTTATGTATGTACGTTCTGCCTGTTATGACTTACGGTGCCGAAACGTGGACATTGACGGTGGGGTTAGTCCACAAATTGAAAGTCGCTCAGCGGGCCATGGAGCGAGCTATGCTTGGAGTCTCTTTGAAGGATAAAATTCGCAATGAGGTCATCCGACAAAGAACTAAAGTTACAGACATAGCTCGCAGAATAACCAAGCTGAAGTGGCAGTGGGCTGGCCACATCTGCCGGAGGACCGATGGTCGCTGGAGCAAACGAGTCCTAGAGTGGAGACCGCGAGAAGGCAAACGGAAGGTAGGACGCCCCCTAGCCAGATGGACTGATGACCTGAAAAAGGCGGCTAGGACAGACTGGATGCGGAAGGCAGAGGATAGGGAGCAGTGGCGCACACTAGGAGAGGCCTATGTCCAGCAGTGGACTGCGATAGGCTGATTGATTGATTGATTGATGTATGTACCACCCCTAACATATTGTTGCCTACGGGCTCGAGTGTTTACAGGTGTCGTTTCCACAACGAACTGGAAACTATTCCCGGAATAAGACGTAGTCCATGGCCGATTCCCGATTGTATCTACTCTATTTGTGCACAGAATCTAACTCGGGAATAATGATTGCATTAACATTGTTAGTTGGTACAACAATGGTGTATTTGAATGCAAGTTGTTGTTCAGTAACGGTATTATCATAAATAATAGTTAATTGCCATTGTTAGTGGAATTAAACAAAGAAAGAAATAACAACAATCCTATTTAATTTCAGTCTTTTGTGCTTCCTTCTTTAAGCAAAAACCACAAAAAAGTCTCAACTGTAAAAGTACCCACATAATTAGTTCATAACGGCCTCATCTGTATGTATTAATGTTTTTAAAGCCATTTGTTTTAATATACTGCGGACAATGATAATAATTAAAATGTTAATATACATCTGGAGTCTAAAAACAAAGCTAACATTTTGTATATAATTTTATAGCATAAGTTAACATATATTGTGCAGAAAATCCTTCAATATGTATTTACAGAAGAAAATAATATCTAAGTATGTATGTTTATCCACATATTAAAGCCCATATTACAAGTCATTTATACTGAGCTAAGCTGTAATAATGCGGTGTAGTACGTTGTAAAACATTATTTAGTTAGTGATATTTCAAATAAGGATGAGAAAGCATTGAATGTCGAACCGAATGTTGTCGTCAATGAGTACCTATTGAATCGTTTTTGCAACTATTTTTATTCTAAATTTAGAAAGAGATATGCTGAATTATAGTGTAATGGATTCTTTTTGGTGGAATGCTTTTCATAAACGCTGTACCTAGATAAAAAATTTCATTCTACGTTCAATTACTTTCACTTGAGACTTCAAAGTGTAAGAGACATATCATTTTCTGAACGTACCTAGCTTTTTCGAGAGAAGTCATAAAAATTGAAACAAATGAACAAAATAATGTTCTCCTAGACTGATGACAGGCCGCTAAGTAATCTTTGAAATCATCCAATTTCGTTCAAGAACTTTTTAATTACAATTATATTTTGGTTTAAGTTTATCACTCTTTGATGTATTAGCTAGTATTAGCTAATGAGTGCTCCGGACTCCGGTGCGTTTCAAAATTTTTGAACTTAGAATTCTTACTCCAAATAGAGCTATTTTATGATGAAAACTTTGTTTCATTGTAGAGTATAGTGCACGGCAGGTAACTTGGCAAGGTTTTGTACACAAAAAGTGCTTAACATTATTCTATTCCTTCACCGGAATATCATCATTTATTTTGAATCATCTCTGCTTTACCGCAAAAGAGATCCAAAAATCGTTTCAGATGCGCTGACGGTTCTTGCTGTGCTCACAGCTGTGGATCATAACATTCGGATATTTAAGTGCTAATCTGACTCGACATTCTATTAAACTGGAATATGTAATATGGAGGTGATTATGTGGCTTAATATAATTATTATTTTTGTTGTCAGGTACAAAGCACCGTTTGAGCATGACGTCACGAGGTTATCGTCACACGTTGAACCTGATGGTAACGGAGATGTCAAGAGAAGACGCGGGGGCTTACCGCTGTCACGTCGAAAACTCGCAGGGAAGAGCTCAAGCTGAATTGTTTTTGCATAGTTAGTACCTACATTAAGTTTGCATCGAATGTCTTGACTTTTTATTTATTTATTTACCTACTTTTATTTACTTAACTTAGCCGCAATGTTTCCACGTTCGCGTCGGCAACATGGTTAAAGAGTTGGCCTTACGATCAAAGAGTCCCAGGTACGAATTTTGACATAACATTACCGATGTAAACCAGTAGGTTTACATCGGTAATGTTATGTCAAAATTTTTACCATTACATTGGGAGTACCCAACACAAGCTATATTGAGCACAAGCTATATTACCGATGTAAACCAGTAGGTTTACATCGGTAATGTTATGTCAAAATTTTTACCATTACATTGGGAGTACCCAACACAAGCTATATTGAGCTTATATGGGGAGTTAGAGGTAATATTAGTAATTTCAGTTGATAATATTCTTTTTTGTAGACTCATCCTAGCCATTTTATTTTTATACCTAAATGTCCTCAATTATTGTCTTGAGCTATCCGGTACGGTCTTCATTTGTATTATTTCAGTGCTTGTATGCTTTGTCTGTTGTTTCAAATTAATAACTGTTGCAGTGTTAACAACAACAACGACTACGACAACAACAACAACAACGACCACAACCACTACAACAACAACGACTCCATCGCCAACAACAACGCTGTTGCCATGTAAGTTATTATTTTCAATGCTATCCTTATTATTTTGAAGACTGTTTGTAGTTTGATACTCCTTTATAGTCGGCTTTAGAAGCATTATGTTTATTTTTATATTCTTTTGAAAACAATTTAAGTGGATTTAAATGAGTGAGTGAGAAATGAGAATTTAAATGTACGGAATAATATAAATTATTGAATAAGTAAAAATAGTTATGATAGCACCAATTTCAAAGGTCACCTCAACCGTGTAAAAGAATTGAATGACATTATAATAAGACTCGACGTAAAGATCTGAGGACTAATAAAATGGATTATGTTTATTCAATTGTGAGCACTCTAGAATTCTATGAGAGAATTGAAAATATCTGATGACTAAGAGGGCTTGCAAATCTTTTGATCTTACTTGAGTTTGATTCAGATGAGGGTTTGGTTCTGTAATTCGATAAAGTATTTATATAACAAAGTAATTTTCGCACTTCGATAATTGGTTTTTGGCTATGTATTGTTACCATAATTGAAATAACAATATGTGTATTTTTTAATAGATGATACTGAGAGACATTTGGAGCAGTTACATCGCGGTGTGCTGGAAGACCCTGGACTTGACAATCCTTACATAGTGCTGAGCCAACATCAAATGCAGAATTTGGGTAAAAATTTACTTCCAAAATGTTTTCTAGTATTAGCATGTAGGAATTCCTACATATCCAGATCATATAATTGCGTATAACTCTAGTATTATAATTATCCGAATAAAATTTTAAAACGTTACTGCCATGATCTTACAAGGTATAATCTTAATGAGTACAACAGAGGCTTATCGGTGAAGATTTTTTACGCCAAACCTCGACTTTGATTAAAGGCCCCAAATTAATCTTTTTAATTTTATAACAATACTTAAGGGCCATGAGATAAGAAATCTTAATATTTTGAGACACAAAAGATAAAAAAGTTTATAATTACTGATAAACATTTTTTCATCTTTGACGGACTTAAACCGGTGACCTGGATGATTCCGAGTAATAAAATGGTATATCCATAAAGCAAAATACTGCTTGTATAAATTTAAGAAGTGCCTGTCAATATTTATGCGTTTAATAGAGAAAAAAATCTCAACATTCTGTCAGCTAAATACATTATGCAAACGCCATGATTAATGACTCTCACCCTTTTTCGTACTTCTCTACTTGACACTCGCCATATTTTAAACATGGAACGTTATTAATTTACAAATAAATAAGTTGAGAATATTGGAGATACTTCACTCAACTAACTTTTTTATTTTACTTTGATGTAGCCAACTTTTTACTCAGTTTGAAGGCTGACAGCTAAGTTGAGTGATAACAGAAACTCATTTCAACGGCGGTTGTTTACACGATAGACTTTACTGTATTTTTGCCATTCTGTAAATATTAACGTCTCTACATATTTTTATCGGCTAAGCCAATATTAAGAATAAACAATAATATATGCATTAAAATATTTGTAGTCAAATACTTCTTAAATATGGTTTTTAGCAGATTTAAATTATTTCAATAACTCTTCTCAATTAATTACTAGTTCACCAATAATATTATCTCTGCAGTGTATATGAAAAATATTATGAGAGCATAATATTCTACTCAAAACGGTCGGCAATACATAACGTAAACAAATTTTGTTTCAATAAGCATCGAATACCTTACCTATTATTTTATAAGCATGACGATGTTCTGTAAAATTGAATAATTAAACAAATTCTTCAAATAATTTTAGAAAGTCAACATTGCTGTGATTGAATTCGATTTATTGTCTGAGCCCTAAAATTCCAGGTCTTAATTGAACATCTAGACTGTTATTTTAAGCCTCAATTTCTGTAAGGTTCTGTAAAATCAATGAGAATTCTATTTGTATACTATTGAGGTTTGTCTCTCAATAAATAGAGGGGTCCTCTGACAGTTAATTGGTCTCCGATACCTATAAGTATATTTTTTATATGAATAATACTAAAGTGTGTTCATGTACTTTTACTATTCTCTATAGAAGTTTAGCGATAAACCTCACAAGAGGTTTTATTTCATAATCATTTCGATATAATAAAGGAGGTAGGACACGACGGTATATCCGTCCCAATCGAGCAGTCCTACTGGGGAAGTACGTCCACCCTACAGAATATCGCCGTTTAATAACCTTGTGTTGTGTTTTCGGTGGTGAGTAGGGTAGCCAGAATTCACTAGAGAGGTTTTGTGTATTCCGTGGGAAAACCAAAGGCTTATCCTACATCTTTTGCGCTGACGACACAGAATGTCTCTGTTCTTACAGGGGTTGCGGCACGAGTGTTATTGCTCTGGTGTTACACTCGCCCATAGGCCACGGTAACCATTTACCATCAGGTGGGCCGCGTGCTTGTCTGCGACCTAAGTGGTATAAAAAAGAAATAATAGTATCAATTTATAATAAAAATAATGCAACTACTAACATTGATTTACTAAACATAGATATAGGACAAATAAAATTGTTACTAACCATATTAGGTCTCATAGTTGCCATTTGAATTTGAATTGAAGGATTATGCGATTGCCCGGAATTCCAGTTTTCTTTCTTTACAGAAATGGTGACGACGATGTGACCGGAGGCCGGAGGGCGCGGTCCCTGGAGTGACGGATGGCCACCGCTACATGACGTAGCGTCCGTCTCGTACCTTCAACAGTGGACTTTGCTAGCCTTCGTGATAGTGCTCCTAGCGTGACCTAAAACTGTACTACAGTGAATAACAAAGGTTGTTAAAGCGGCTTTGAAATTTCAAACTTCATTTGTAATGTTCTGTGAAGTTTAGTTACTTGCTCCACCATGTTCTTAGTAAGTAAGCAGTTTCTGATCCAACTAGTGATTTACTTAGTAAGAAACTGGTTCTAAATATTTGTAACATTTAACCACACAACGACTGCTGATTATATTTTGTATTGTTTAATTGTATATATTTTAGGAATTTATGAATAGTTCGCTGTAAATAATTTTGCACGAAGATAGTCATATCATAGACACGATATAAATAATTGTTAAATAAGTCAATATAATAATATCTAGTTTAAGACTACATGTAGACAAACACAACTGTATTTTGTCCATTGATCCAGTGATCTATTACGATCATATTATTCAGTTAGTGGATCTCACATACACCTAACCGACAAATTTAATAGACATACCAATGGTTTTTTTCGAGGATAATATTTTTATCGGAAAAAGGTCAAAATCAATTATTGTACTAAAGAAAACTCTACAAATATGTTCGCAGGTACCTCCGAGATCTTGAGAATATGTTTTCTATATTACATATATTAGGTTATGTTTCAGATTGTAAATAGACTACCTAATAACGTATTGGCGCGAAATATGAAACTTTGCATCAAACTCATAAAAAATAAGAATAACTTAGTCAGTATCATCCACATCATTGCCTTTAAACTTAATTATTTAATTTATACTAAACGTAGTTCATTAATATTCATCTTGTGTCAATGATTTCGCTCCAAATTAATTTTGCAAACGGCGAACAGAGCAAGGTAACTTTGAGAAACGAAGTGGAAATCAATATTGTACTAACTGGTACAACAAATAGAACTATTTGAAGGGCCAATACTGGTATTGGATCCACTAATATTTATATTGGATTCACTAATATTTATATTATGTTAGGTTTACGTGAGTACGCTTCGGGTTGATCAGGGATTCAGGTGAAACGGGCCTACGATGGGGAATGGCTGAAAACTTACCAAGTAAATGTTAGTAGTATGTTCAAAAAGCCGTAACTTTATATAGGTAGATTTTATGTACGAAATATCTTCTAAGTCAAATTAACTGTACATAAAAACCTTTGAAACTGAGACCCTCCTACAGAAATATTCGTACAACCTGATTTTATGTCCCTAATAACACTTTTCTATGTTCCTAGTTATGCCATCTTGCCGGTCTGAATAAACATGAATATGCATGCGATATTGAGCCTACTCTAAACTTATAGGTTTCATTAGTTAATAAAATACGTTAATAGTCAATAATAAATTAGCACATCTGTACAATCTGTTCAAACATCAAATTCAGTCAGGCACGAATATATTATATTAATTTGAGTTTCATAGCATCCTCAATCATACAAAATATATCAATGTCATCCTTTTTCCTGTTTTTGTCTTCAATTTTGGTGTCACTCTTTAATATTTCCAGACGTGATTTGGCACATTGCATGATGAATGATCACAAACCCTTCCAAGTTCTGAAAAAAAATATTCTACATTTCCTTGTCTTGAGGAAATTACAGTGTCCAACAGTTGTTATAAATAAATAAATAAATAAAATAAAAATATTTTATTCTCTCAAACAATTAATACTTAATACTTATTAAATAAAACATTAATATTATTATTTTCTAGGTGTATCTTAATGGCTATACAAAAACTGTAATTGTGAGACTGGTGCCTAAACTAGATACACCAATTTGTATCTGTATTTATAGGTCACCAGCAAACCCACGCAACCAGTAAACTTAAGTAAAATGAGTACAATTTATGTAATACATTTTATTACGACTACTTATTTAAACAAAAGCAAACTACATTAAGGATTTATTATACCTAGCTATTTTATAAGATAACATTTAACATAGCACCTCAAGTAAATACTCCGTTTCATCATAATTTAGATGTTGCAACCAATTTGAAAGCATTTTTTTGCATTCGTATCTAGATTTAGTGTACAAGCTTATGCTTCTACTCGCTCTATTGTAAAGTCTTGGACCCAGGACGTAACACTGGCGAGCCGCGAAAGATGTTCTGTGCACAACCGGCTCGCATATCGCATGCTTTCTACGGGCTAAGGTGTAAGCGATAGGATCATACTCAAGAGTTATATGAGTATGGTGAATTGCTTTAAGCATAAAAAGTTGACGAACTGTCAGAACTTTGTAATTGCGATATAGTTGTTCAGTTGGGTATCTAAGGGGCTTCCTATTTATCACTTTAATTACAGCTCTTTGTGCTCTTTCCAGTGGTAGCAAGATCGTTTTGTGTACTCCTCCCCATGCCAGTATACAATATGTTAGTATTGACTGCGCAAGACTAAAGTACACAGTTTTTAAGACGGTCGCATTCGCGGAGCCTCGTAACGTTTTAAATATGTAAATTAACTTGCGAGTGCGAGATTTTAGTGTTTCAATCTGTTTTTTCCACGAGAGCGTTTCGTCTATGTATACGCCTAAGTATTTTGTCAAGGAAGTTTTCACTAATTCCATGCCTGTATTGTCATTTGAGTCAGTCAAGTTAGCATGGGCCCTGATGCAAATTGAGTCTGGTTGAGGTAAGTGGCTAGAGATTGTCGCAAATGTCACGTACACTGTCTTTGATATATTCAGAGTGAGTAGATTGTTTGAAAGCCAGATAGACACTAGTTTCATAATCTTGGCAGCCTTTATTTGGACCTCCTGCCACGTCGTTCCCTCTACAATTAGAGCAGTATCGTCTGCATAGGTAATTACGGAACACCCAGCATGGCAAAGCTGACATAGCTGATTTATGTAAATCAGGAAAAGTGTAGGTCCTAGGACGCTTCCCTGGGGAACACCATAGGAGAGCTGAGTGTACTCGCTAGTGACTTCATCGACTTTTACACACTGTGTCCGGTCAGTCAAGTAATCATGGAAAAGTGAGAGTGCCAAACCTCGAATTCCAATGTTCTCTAGTTTACATAAGAGAATAGGAATCGATACCGTGTCAAATGCCTTTTTCAGATCCAGGAATATACCAACACATTTTAGCTTTTTATCTAGTGATTTAGAGACAGTTTCAGTCAAGTGGAGAACAGCATCTTCCGTTGATCTATTTTTCCGAAAACCATACTGGTTATTTGAAAGTATGTTTTCTTTTTCAAGGAACTCTAACAATCTTTTATTTAGTACTTTTTCCAAAATTTTAGAGAATATATTCAGTACAGATATAGGTCGGTAGTTTTCAGGGTTGACTTTATCCCCTGCACCTTTATAGATGGGGTGTACAATTGCTTGTTTAAGGGCTTTTGGAAATACCCCTGCACTAATGCAGAGGTTACATAGTTGCGTTATAAGAGGTACCAGAGTAGTTCTTGCATTTTTTACAAAGGATACTGAGATATTGTCCCACCCCGAGGCGCAGTCGTTTTTGAGTGATAGGACTAAGTTCTCTATCTCCCTGTTGTCTGCTTCTAAAATGGCAATCGAGTTGGGGTAGCTGGTCTGAGGGAAAACGTTAGGTGGCAAAGCCATAGGAGTAGTTTTGTTGGATATATCATTTGCTAGTTTTGACCCGACAGTTGCAAAGTAATTATTTATCAAATTGGCGGAGATTTTCGGGTTCTCAGCCGCTGACAACAAATTAGCAGATCGGGTGGATTTAACTGGCATATTTGTAACCATCTTTATAGTTTTCCAAGTTGCCTTCGGATCTTTCCCCGCTCTTTCAAACTGTCCTGCTTCATGCACACGCTTCAATTTATTTAATAATTTACCGCAAAAATTTCGGTATCGCGTATAAGTTATTTTTAAGGTCACATTATTCGGGTCACTTCTGCTTTTAAGGTGCAATCTATCACGGTTTCTTATACATTTTAAGAGACCTGGGGTTATCCACGGTTTGATGGCGCACTTTTTTGAAGCTGACAGTTTTGTTTTAGTACAATTTTCTATGGTTTTCATTATCTTAGAGATCAGCAAGTCAGTGTAAGTGTTCGGGTCAGTCATGTTCGTTAATTCACTAAAGTCTAATTGTTGAACTTCATTTAGTGCCGCTTCAATGTCTAGACGCTTTATGTATGATGGAGAATTCATGTGTCTTTTAGGATAATCAATGCACAGAATTGTTGAGTAATGGTCTGTTAGTGTTGATCTAACTACTAAGGTTTTAGAGCTGAGCTTGGATTTTAAAATAACATGATCATAGCAAGTTTTGTCGTGTGTTGCAAAAAAATGCGTAGAGAGATAGCCTTGTTCCGCCAACATCTCCAGGTACTGGTCAGCAGCAGGAGAATCATTCCCCGGTAAGATGTCAATATTAATATCACCAAGAATAGACACAGTCTTAAATGATGATAACTTACATAAAACTTCACACAAACCGTTTGTAAACACGTCTGTGCTAGAAAACGATGGCGAGCGGTAAATTGCAACAACAGCAAGGTCGCTTTTAAATTTGCACACTACGACAGAACCTTCATTAAATGTAGGGCATTCAATTAGACAACGCATGTTGCTTTTTACATATATCACTACGCCATCGTTTTGATTAATGTTCACATTGGTACTATATGAGTCATAGCCGGACATCGGTGGAATATTCGTCACTTTGCTTAACCAGCACTCAGACAAAATGATGACGTCGAAAGTACACTTGATTTCTGCTAACAAAGCTAAGAGTTGATTAAAATTACGATTTATGCTACGAATATTCATATGAAAAATCTTAATACGAGAGTTTTTATTACCTATTTCCGATTTGCACTCACTAGGCGAACACATGTATGAGCCGCTATCCCCTAAGTCCTCAATTTCTTCATGTACATCATCCATAATATCCTTTTGACTACCGTAGGGCTATAAAAGTGTTTTATTCGGCGCTCTAGGCGCCCGCATAATCTGTTAATTGAAGAAGTCGGTCCTCTGCACTTTTTCGGGCCGGGCACTGTACGTCACCAGTACCATGATTGTGTGGCTTGTTGAAGCGCATGCAAGATGCACATTTTGGCGAGTTATCACGAGCGGAGCACTCTTTGAGTGTATGGCCAACACATCCACAGTGACCACAAGTTGGTTCAGTGTCTCGGCAGTATTTAGCTGAGTGTCCGTATTGTTGACACTTGTAACATCTAGTTACAAGTGTGAAGTCTCGGACTGGGCATGAAGTCCAATCTATGAATATGCGTTCTTGTTTAATTAGAATGTTTCTAATCTCGGCGGTTACCTCCACAATGTAGTTACAGTGAGCACTGTCTTTTTTACCAGATTTATGGCTTAGTTTAATAGAGCTCAAAAAATGTTCACGGGTCAGGCTTGGATGCAGTTCGGTAATATTTTGGTCAAAAAGGCAATCAAACAAGTGTTGTTCTGCGGTATCAGATGGCACACCGAGAAAAATCAATCTAGGCCTCTTTTTAGAAGTTTCTTCGATTTTGAGGCCCGATAGTTGTAGCTGCTGTGATGATTTCAGTTTTTGTAGGTCATCTTTCCCTGCTGTGCTTATAATTATACCACCGTTCCTGATTTTTCTTAGCCCGCGAACATGAATTTTCAATTTGTCAGGCTTGATGATATCCTGCACCATCTTTTTGGTATCCTCACTAGACTTATCTTTATCGGCTGGATATATCGTTAAGCTAGCAGTTTCTGGAGGGCAAGCAAGATTTCCCTTACCTGTCTTTATGATGTCGGCGTAGGAGACACAGGACTGAGAATATGTCACTTTAGCAGCATTCTGGATGCCATTCTTAAGCTCTCGCAGTTGCAGACAGGTGTCATTATCCTTTCCCAAGGACTCAATTTCGGCGTGGGCTGATATGAGCTTCTGTTTCACTGATTGGTACTGCACTGCCATCTGGGAAACTCCATGCGTCACACTTCGACATATATTTGCTATTCGAAGCTTGCTTTCACTGTTTAGCTTACCAGCTTCGGATGAAATAGAGCATACTTCGTTAAGCAGGCAATCAATCTGGCTCATCCATTTTTGAATCTCTGGAGTAGAGATCACGGAGAGCTGAGGTGCAGTAGGAGCCGGCGTGCTCTCGTCTTGTGAGTGCGGAGGTGGGCTACGCGCGGTCCGGGAACTCCGGCTGAATGGCGAGTCCATCACGAAATTTTTCGCATTCCTTATAAGTCAATGTCAAAAACTTCACACAATGCACCAGACATCAAATACAATGTAGCACGAGAAATTTGCAAAGTCCGAATAATTTTGACCTGGTTACGATAAATATTGTTTTTATTAGAAATAATTACATGGGCACGTCCGTTTACATTCACGACAAAAGTAATTATCCCCATATACAGTCATTTATCATAGGAAACCTTGAGGAAGCAAAACTGTTTGCTTAGACCGATTTTGTTTCACAAGTTTTTTTTACTTCACGCGGTTATTGTATGTAAAAATTATGTAATAATGTAAAAATTAAATATACTGAAATGTTCCGTTGTAAAAAATAAAGTTTGGAATTATGAAATTTCGAAGTTTTACTGTACCTTATTATAAAGTAAATTTTTTTAGGTATAATACTGCATCTGTAAAAATAAATAGTAGTAGTAGCCTGTGAGTTAAGAGGCGCTACAGAGTAATATGTAGCACCTCTTAAAATGCCTCGTGTAGATGTGCACTTGCGGAATAATTGTCCTCCCTCAGCGGGAGCTTTTGCTTGACACGTAACGAACTTCTATTACCTTTAACTGGGCAGTTTTTCTAGAATACGATCAACAAATGACAGATTTCTATTGATTAAACCGATAAATGTTTTAACCGATCCCAAAATTGAACTCGGAACCTCATAAATACATAAACTTTCACTTGCATAGGGAGGAAAAAACCCACAGAAATAAGAGAGTTCTACAAATATAACTTTGTATTAAAGACTATGAATTTAATTTACATTACGTACACGAAAAAAAAAACGAAAAAGAAAATCTCTCCTTTTTAAACACACCAACGAAAACCTTTTTGTTAATCACCGAAATGTTTTTTCCCAACAAATAAAACGTATGTTTACTCCATCGGCTCAGTGAAAGCTAAACCACTGAAAAGCTGTAACACAAACATGGCTGCCGAACAAATAGAACCTCCACACGTGGAACGTAATAATGTTTAATTAATTGTTCATTTATTTTATTTACTGACTGTTTGGGGATCGGATGGTCCGCCACGCTTGTTTAGGAGCTTCCATTTGTACTCTGATTGACTAATCAGTTTGATATAGTACTAAACTTGGTACTGCTGCATTAATACATCGATGTTACATTATGAATCTATCGGTTATACCATGATGAGTGTTATGATGAGCTCTTCCAACTGGTTCCACCCTCTACCTTCCTACACAAGACAACGCGCTCAGGACTTAGATGTCCCCAATATACGGTACAAACAATTTCACTAAGAACCAAGCGGTTCAACGACCCTTTTGTATGTCATTAAGTCCTGGAATGCTTTGCCGGCACACGTGCTTCCTTCATCCTACAGTCTCGGGTCCTTCAAGTAGGATATGAAAAAACAACTGTCGAGGCCGTCAGGGTTGCTAGGGCGGCATGATCTGCGCCTCTGCTTACCATCAGGTGCGGTGCAGTTAACTTGACGACTCAACCATAAAAAATAACTGTTTTTCCGAGAGTTGTTTCGAAGACCCTTGGTCAATCTGGGAGTGAAAAAAATGCCGAGAGATACCTTACCCTCGGCAACTGACGGCCCAAAACGGCCGTGCGGAAAGGTTAACTGCTTTTGACATTGACATGACAGAACAAACAAACAAAAACGATTACTTTTGCTTATTTCTGTGCCAAATACCTACCTTTCTTTCGCAGCGATGGAATATTTTGAAACGGTAAGAGTAGATGAAAAATGAATGTGAATGAAAACAGAAAACAAATTTATTTAAAAATTAGATTCCAAAATATTCAGCTTGCAATTGGTAATCCACGACATAGTGTTGGCTATTATTTAGATCTACCAGTATGTGGTCTCCATTCGATAATCTTTCGGCTCCAACGAACGAGGCCTAGGATGGCCCCTCAATAGATGGAAAGAGAGATGAATGCAAACCGCCTCTAACCGGTAGGATTATAGGTCGATGGGAGAGGTCAATATTAACCAAAAGACTTACTAACTATGCTACTACGACCTGCTATATAAATTTTAACACACTCATATCAACATGAAAACAAGTGTAACAAACAAAAAAATTAATATTAAGTCATCAGTCTCAGAGTCTATTACCAGCTCAGTTGGCGTTGGCCATAGATTTTTGTATGACAATCGGAACCGACGTGCTTTCCGAGGTACGACCAGACCAGTACAAATAGCCATAATCATGCATCGAATCATTTGCACTGAGTGGGGATCGAACCCGCGCCTCTTGCGTAGCAGTCACGTTCTCTACCGCTACGCCACAGAAACTGTCAGCTACCTATCAACATAAAACTAATATTAATTAACTTAAAAAGTTGAAACGACTAACTTTTGTTACCGCAACTTAAAAGAAGCATTCTACAAGTCTTTATTGTATTGAAAGGAGTATTCCCAAACAATTGTACCAAAGAAGAAGAATCAAAGAATCAATTTCATTTATTCAGTTTAGGCACATAAAGAGCACTTATGAATGTCAAAGTTTTACAATAATTATGTACCTACATTTGTCAAAAATATTATAATTCATAATAAATTAGGATACTTAGTAAATAAATCATTAGAAAATGATTCTTTCGCTGGTTCGGTAGTTAAATCTCCTGAGAAGAGACCAGCAAGAAACTCAGGTAGATTATCGTTATTCTTTTTAATATTTAGTTGTTTATTTATAATAACTGGGTGCAAGAGCAAGAGATTATTATGCCCACGCATTTTTATCATCAAGATATTCGTCTACTTTATAATAGCTTTTTTTAATTAAAATTTTTTTCAATTCTATTTTAAACTTATCAAGTGGCAGGTCAGCCAAATCCTGAGGAATTTTATTATATATCTTTATACATTTGCCCACAAACGAATTACTGACTTTATGAAGCCTTAGTTTCGGTATCGCCAGTTTATTTTTATTTCGCGTATTCAAGTTGTGAAAGTCTGATTTTTTTTGGAAGAGGTCTAGGTTCTTCCTTACATATAAGGCGTTGTCGTAAATATATTGTGAGGCAACTGTTAAAATATTAATTTCTTTAAACAGTTCTTTCAGCGAGTCACGGGGTCCGAGGCAATAGATTGCTCGTATAGCTCGTTTCTGTAATATAAATATAGTTGCAATATCGGCAGCTGAGCCCCACAGCAGCAGACCATATGACATAACGCTATGAAAGTAACTGAAATAAACTAATCGTGCCGTTTTCTCGTCAGTTAGTGACCTTATCTTTCTAACCGCATAGGCAGCTGAGCTAAGTCTTCCTGCTAAGGCTGTGATATGAGAACCCCATTGTAGTTTATTATCTAGTGTGATGCCAAGAAAAACTGTGGTATTGACTATTTCCACAGTTTCATTATTCATTATAATGTTTGAGTCTATATGTCTTACATTTGGCATCGTAAATTTTACACATTTTGTTTTTTTGGCATTAAGTAGCAGGTTATTACTCGTGAACCAATGCAATATTACAGAAAGGGTATTATTCACATCGTCAAGTATTACTTTTTGTCTGTCAGTTTTAAAAATTAATGAAGTGTCATCAGCAAATAATACTATTTCACAAAGATTTTCAATGAAGTATGGAAGGTCGTTTACATATATCAGGAACAAAAGGGGTCCTAATATCGAGCCTTGGGGTACTCCCATGACTAGCGGGGCGCCAGAAGAATCGGTGCCATTAACGTTTACTTTTTGTACTCTGCCAGTGAGGTAAGACCTAAGTAAGCTAAGTGAGCTATTCGAGACACCATAATAATCTAACTTTAATAACAAGGTCTCATGATCAACACAATCGAAAGCCTTTGATAAGTCACAAAAAATACCAATGGCATCCTGCTTCTCCTCCCATGCATCAAATATATGTTTAACTAGTGCGACTCCTGCATCTGTTGTATTTTTGCCTTTAGTAAAACCAAACTGTTTTTTATGAAGTAAATCATTGGCTGCAAAATGTGAAAGCAGTTGATTAAATATTATTTTTTCAAAAATTTTACTTAGCGCTGGTAATATAGAGATGGGACGAAAATTGGATGGGTACCTATCAATAGAGCAATCGTAAGAAAACTCATTTCTTTTTCATGTTCCTTATAACAATAAAACTGTTTCTAACAAAACCTCTGTACATTGTCATAGTTGCCTTACTAAGAAAATCAAGTTCTTATTTCCGTCCACCGTCCATCTTAGCTTGAAAACCCACGCCCTCTGAATAAAGAAATTCTTACAGTACAAATTACATCTAGTCCAAAGTGATTTATCCTCGGATTTAGCCAAGATCTCCCTAATGCAGTGTTTCACTTCGCAATTTTATTTAACTATTTCAAAGTACAACACTTAAAGGAACAGATTAAAACTGGCTGAAATACAAACTCCTTTGAAATTAAAACGTTTGTTCATGTGATTTAATGTCTGATTTGAAACTTAACGACCATTCTATCAATACTGTGAAAGTTATTTTAATTGTCAATTAGTTTGTAATGGTAACGATCTGAATTAACCACAAAATCTACTTCCAAGAATGATGTGCGTATAAATCCCTCGGGCATTAGCTGAGATATTGTTACATTTTTCATTAGTCCCTTTGACACTGAAGGATCGCTTTTTAGTGGTGAACAAACCATAAATAATGGACAAAAGTCAAGGAGATCAACAACACGGAACTACAGTTTTATAGAGCTCGTCTGCCAAATAGACACTTAAAACATGAACATAAAAATATATAAGCAGAAAGAAACAAGTCAATTTGCTTCTGCTCGTCGGTTTTCTATAGCAGTATGGCATGAAACAGGAAAATAAAAACCGTCTTTGGGTATTTTTTTTCATTAAGGTTAGGGGTGCCAGCTTCCGGGTGTGATTACTTTCGATTCGGTACGGTGTGAAAGAGATACTTTTAATTGGGGACACCAACTGTTTAACACGTAATGACTTTATTCAATCAATTGAATTAATATATAGGTTGTATTAACGAATCTCACAATGTTTTTGTGATACATCTAATATCTGTTATTTATTAGCTTTGTTTGTTGGTATATCGTTACGGAATCTTTGAAATCAATTTTGGAGTCAATACGTCGGATGGGTTTGTAATTTTCAAGATAAAGATAGATAGATTTAATGGCAACAACAACGACAAGGAATCTTATCATTGTATTTTTGTTATTACTTATTTTTCTATGGCGTGGTATCTCTGTGGCGTGGCGGTAGTGCGCGACTGCTACGCAGGAGGCGCGGTTTTGATTCCCGCTCAGTGCAAATATTTCTATGAATGATTTTTGCACTGGCTTACTATTTGCACTGGTATGACTGTGCCTCGGAGAGCACGTTAAACTGTCGGTCCCGTTTGCTATATGAAAAACTATGGCAGTTGTTAGTCGTTGGAGCCCTCAAAAGTCCGACTAGCCTAACTACAGAACTTTGTGAGGAGGTTTGTATTCACGGAAAATATCGTAATTCAGCCGCATCTAGACTGGAAAGCCAACCCCAGTTAGGCCTAGAAAATTATGACTTATTTTTGACCTTAAAATAATTTTATTATTTTTAACTAAATAAACAAAAATAAACAATAGTTTTGAATAGAAGACAGTTTAAACATGTTTATAGTCTTTATCTATCTTTTGTTTTATTTCCATAGTCAGTACGTAACATGACCTACGTAATTCATACCTAAAATACTAAATCAATTAATTTTACAGTGCCATATAGTTGAAAGAGATAGTATTGTATTTATGTTAAGTTATCCAGAGTGAAAGAAAATTAATTTGAGTTCCTCCAGAGCACAATAATATTTATCATCAGATCAGCAACTGTCAGCGTAAGACGATTGTTTCTATCTGTACTTTATACATTTTGGCAACAAGCGTGTCTAATTAATCTCTTGGGCGGTTTGCATTTTGTACAGAGCGGTAGGTGGGTACAGTCGCGCATAAAATTACAATAAAACAGAGTTATCTTGCGTAATGGCCAACGCTTATTTATAGCACCTGCGTCGATAAATTCAAAGATGGTGAATTCATGAGCGTGTTGCTTTTGTAAGTTTTCTTTATGCCATTTGGGTTTATGCTCTGTTCTTTAGTGCAGGCATATCTTTAACGCCTATTGTGGAGAAGAAGCACATTTAATTAGTGTTGATTACACTGCTGTCAAAACATAAATCTGAAATCATAAAACTTTATTTAGACATCCACTATCTAACTTTATAAAGTTTAAGTTTTTCTATCTACTGAATTGTTTCAAACAATAAATATTGTTTGTCCTAGAAATCTTCACAACGTCACCTAGATCCATGGTAAGCATAACTTAATTACCTTGTGTTATGCGTAATGCGTGTGCACTTACAAATATACCAAATAAAATTTTGCTAGCAAAAATAATAACAGGATCTTTTTTTATTAACCGAAACTAAAAAAGAAGGAAACTCTCAATTCAGATGTTTATATATATTTTTTATGAAATGTTATATTTTATTTATAACAAAGGTAGTTGCCACTTTTGTCGCTGACTGTATGTGCCCCACTCGACCGGCTCCAAATCCAACCTCCCGTTATGGTTACCTTCTGTGGGTTCAAAGTTGACAGTAATATTATATTGATTAGTGTAGAACATTTATACCATAAAGTTAATAGAAGCATTCGACACCAAGCTAGTTATTTTATTATAGACACATAATGCTCACGCCCGTAATTCCCTAAGGAGTAGGCAGAGGTGTATTAGACACCCACATTTCGCCAACTATGATTTTCGGTCCCATGAAATAGGAGGACAAGCCTAATACCGCCAATCGGGCTCTCTGTAAAAAAACAAATGGGTATGACGAAAATAAATTAATATGCCATTACGACACCAAATAAATAAAATAAATATTTTCATTTAATATGATATATAATGTATGTATAACTGTATTAATTTATTTGACAAAATTGATCTTCTCAAACTACCTAATATCTTAGTTTGTTCTGAAAAAATATGCATTTGTTATATTTAGTTTCTAAATTAAGTCACACTCGAGAATTAGAATTTTATCTATAACGGTTTCCCGTAAAATAATTCTCTTTATCAGTTCATACTATTGCAAGCTTTCGCCATAATATTGAGATCTCCCGAGTCTCGTCTGGCAATCAGAGTGTGTATTAGCTTACAGGGGACGTTAGCTTAGACTTGAGTGTCTTATTTGCTTGGAGCCCACACACACATTAACAAACGTGCCTATGTCAATTCCTGTGCCTAATTGAATGAAAGACAGAAACATGTTATTTCGCTTTTAAAAATTTAATATATCTCTGAAGCTTGAATTTTTGCGCCTCATCTACATATATATTTACATAATTGATGAAATTTAAAATAAACCGTGTTACGTTTCAGACATAAATTTTTATATTGTGTTTAAAAAAGATCTAATATTTTTTTCATGGCAACAGGAGATGTCAATGAAATGATAAATTAATGTAACTTAGAAAAAGTTCGATTTCATATTTTGAATTTCCATCATTATGTAAAATCTTACTAAAATTATATTTTTTAAATATTTCCCTTTTATTTTAAATATTTAACTAAGGACCTAGGTAGAAAAGATAAAAATCCTTAGTTAATTATAATTACCTGTACCACCTCAACTTTTAAAATAAAAAAAATAATGATGAGATGTCTATATATAAATTCATGTTTCTTTTATCTCAATTTTATGAATCAATTATGTCTTGTTAGTGCCAATAAATTGCGTTTTAGAATTATAACGTCGTCGGTGTAATTACGTTAGGTATACAATTTTAATGTTAGACGATAAAGGGCAAAGTGTATGGAGATTGGCCTATTTGCAGGCTCGAATAATTTAGGTTTTTATTGAAGTGGTTTAGTGAGGGTTTACGCAGAGATTTACGTATAAAGTGGGTAAAAAAGTCTATACTTACATTTCCCTTAATATACTTTTATTTCGTATACTGGTTTTAGTTAAATTAATACTACTTGATCAGAAAATCAAGTAAATATGAAAGGTAACCTGACTGAGATACATTGTGAAATAGACACATTAATTAAAGTTTTTTTTAAATGAACTCTTTTATTTATAGCAAGAAGGCAGGGAAATCAATGTGTATAAACTATTTTCATATACATCAAAAGTAGTAACCAGAGTAGCTTTCGTTAAATATTGCCTAATTCCTTTATTAGAAAGATTCTAAAAGGATTATTTCTTCTCGGAAAAGAGGCCTTCAATAGACGGTTCAATTATCCTAGCTTACAGTACCAGATATAAGCTGACCCGTAACGCCGTACTCAGGAAACGCTATTTTATTTTTGGGGGACTGTTCCAGGTTTATTCAAGGACCTTTTCCTTAAAAGGACAACATTGTACCCTCATAGGTTCGTAATCACGTCCTCATAGGCTGTAATGGTAATTGAAACTAGCTTGTAAGTAAAATTTGTATGTGTTTGTTTTAGGATATTTTACTTTTACGTGTGAAGTGAATGTCTCATTATTTTATTTCTGTGAATCTTGTTTTGTGAAAATGACATTGTATAAGTTATACCACAGAATATATAGTTAATAATAATAACGATGTAGTTTTGTGAAACCCTACAGCCTACAGGGAGAGTAGACTACCGAATTGATCATTATGTTACACAAACCAATCATATTTTGTACATACCGACAACGATCACCTTAAGCCCGCTTTAAGACTCATAAGAGCTTCATCAAAAATACGAACGCCGCAGACATACTCCCTGCTGCGATGAGAGTGTCCCTATAGAGAGAGGAACTGCCACGACCCTCTGACTTCCTATCTCCCCAGGAGAAATTAGCTCTCAGACACAATCTCTCATGGGCGGTATGGCGGTCTCTCAACCGTCTGCGTACACTGGTTGGTTGGTCGAGGCAGAATCTATGCAGGAGTGGAATGCGACACCGGGCTTAACCGAATGTGACTACGGTGCATCATTGACTGCCATGGCCCACTTAGTTTCGTGCCCTTTATGCCCTGCCTCCTGCACTAAAGACAACTTGAATAGAGCCTCTGACCGTTGGTCGACATGTCAAGGTCTTATTCTGGAAATGTCTGAGCATGAGTAGATCATTGACACGAAAGAAGAAGATCGTATTTTGTCTAATGTATAAAGGGAAACTCAAAAATTTAACCCGTAAAGAATTGTTATTGTGTTCTTAAATAAATAATGTTTCAGAGAATACTAATTCACCGTAAAAGCTCTCCAACAAACTTAATATTCAATCGTTTGGATCTTTTTAAAGTGGTTTGGTAAACATTTCTATTTTTATATTTACATTGAAACTCTTAGCTCTCAGATAAAATGTTTCTATTGTAAATTCTTCTTACCGTGAGACATGGGCCAGGTGAACATGAATTCTTTTTCGATCATGGCTTAGAATAAATTACTAGAATACTTATAAAACCTTTGTAGAATATTTACATGATCCTACATCTCTTTTGATTCGATAGTGTACTGATTCATGGATGTTCACCTTTTATTTATTGGATTAGGACTCGCTTTCAGGATTTATTGTTCACTTTACATTTGTGGTGACTTCTAAGGAGGGTTCAGTACGATTTCAGTCTACAGTTTGAGCTACTACGAGAGGTAATCTATTGCTCTTGATTTTAACTCTCTTACGAATTTATATTTGCGAATATATTGCAAATTTATTATTGATAAACGGACTATTCAACACAAAAATTTAAGTATGTAATTTAAGCATCTATAGGTACACAGCTATAAAATTATGCTAACATACCTACCTAATAAATATTATCAATATATCGATAATAATTTGTGGTTTGCTTTTAGTCAATAACTATTATGTTTTGGCATTACATTTACGTAAACAATATTTCATAATCAAAAATTTAATTAAGTAAATTTCAGATAGGAAAAAGTGAATGCCTAGACGGGAATTGAACCCCCGACGCGACGTTCAGCGGGAGTGCTCACTGTGGTAGTATTTTCAAAAATGTAACTATCTTAATTATAATAATTTTATAATAATAATTATACTACTGTTAAACATAAGTAACAATAGTTTGTTTTTACAACGCCAGTCTAGCAATCGGACTACTGTGAATAGACGGCATATATTAGCTTTTAGTATAGCAAAATAATTGTCATTCTCAAACATGATTTGCAAAAGGTTATCAAATTAATCGCAAATTAGGTAAATTAATAATTAATAAGTAAGTAATTTAGATTAGTTAGGGGATTGCTAAAACTGGGTTCACGTTAATGCAGTAGTGTATTGGATATGGTTCGAAACCGCAATCTATTAGTTTCAACTCCAATGCATTAGTCATTACGTTAGTGTCATCACATTATTATTCAACTTGCGCAAGTCATGCTTTATTGTTTCTTTTAACACTAGAAATATATCGCATTAAGAAGCCTATATTCCTATGTCCTCTGAAGTCCCTGAACACTAAGACACTGACAGATCTAATCTTCAAAGTGAAACTCTAATCCGTCCTACTTACTCAATGAAGCGGTGGTCGAATAAATCTTTTTGTTTACAAGTACTTTCCATCAATGAATTCAAGTCATAAGAAACCAGTCTACGTAGGTATTTATATTTAGAAATAAATGAATAAAGGTAAATTAAAATACGTTATTATTTTGCTTAATTCCAGTACAGTAAATATAAGCCTTGTCCCAAAAGAACGATATGCCAAAATCACCGGTGGTTTCAATTTTCAACAAAAAAATTGACACAGAACAATATCCAAAAACATATCCCATAGCTACGTAATCAAACGGCGAACTAATTAAGGTCCGTGTACCCGCTCGCGGCCCCGTGTTTAGCTGAACGGACAATGTGACAATTTAGGAAATGCCCTTTTTACGTACATAAACATATAACGCTCGGCCGACAATTGAAACGATGACCTGAAAAGTTAATCATGTTAATATTAAATAAATGTTTTGTATCTCATCTCGTCTCGAGAGTTTTAATTTTTTGACCTACTATTCAATGACTTTTTTGAAAGTTATGAATGTGATAGGTTATCAACTTTTGAGGTTTTGCAATATCTTTATAACTGACGAAACATACATAACCTAACCTTTAATACAGGCTACTACATAGTCTAGCTAAGGTTGCAACTTTTTAATTTGGTAACAAAAACCAATACTATGTTGTTATCTTTTCCGTGAATGAAAATATTATTATTACCTTTATTTATTTATAGTATATATTTATTAAACATAATCATTAAAAATCTAAATTTCTTTAAAAATATAAAAAATAGTAGTAGCCCCCTGGTATCGGGTAGGGCTTTAGAGAGAGGAACCTACTCACAAAACGTAGCGTGCCGAGGAGTACCGCCTTCTGCATCAAGCCCTTGATCCATATGTCTAACGCGGGTCTCTTGAGATTTTGGTCGAGACTCTTGGCAATGAGTCCGACACGACTATCAGCACAATAATTGCTGAATCAATTATTAATATTATTATTCTATGTATGTACACATATTTATATATGGTTGTGAGATTTTTTATCGAAGTAGTGCCATGATATACTAGTGGAGTGTTGTCGTGGTGAATATACAATACAATGTCTGGTGGAGAACAGGATATGGATAACTTGAATTTCTTTGTCCTGAAGTTAAATAATTTTTTGCTTCTTTGTTATAAAATCACTTGTCACAACATGTTATATCTTTCCTCAATTTGAAAGGTTCAATGATACTGTCATTTCCGTTTAACAAAAGAGTTCAAATACAAAAGATTGCCTATCGGAAAAAGATAAATCTGTCATATCTGAATCAGGCTCAAAATAAATCGGATACCTTTAAAAAGCAATTATGAAAAACGTTGATATCAACAAAATATATTTTTACACCTGGTAATACGTAATTTGTTATTTCTTCTTTACAGTTAACTAGTATAAACCACGTAAGTCCTGATCCCGTGTCAATATCGGAACAGAAGTAGTTTATGTTACTCAGAGATAATGAAGCATTTCAATAGTGGAAGATTTTTTGAAATCAGTTTATGATTTTTCAGTTTGTTCCTTGCGTACAAACATGCAAACATTTCCTTTTCATAAAGTTAGAATAGAAATATAGATTATTATAATAGATAAATTATTATAAGTAATACATTAGATCTTAAATCAGGTTTACCTCTCTGTTCAGTTGTGGCCATAGAAATATTTTATGCGTCTTCTTGAAGTTTTTTATTTTTTTTTTTCTCTCAGTGTTATTATAAATCTGTGTTATCCGTTAGTCGCCTCTTAAGGCACTCTTCGAATGAGTAAGGGTGATGAGAATTTTTTTCTCTGTTATCACAATTATGGTTCCTTAAGGTTGACTCTCACTACACCATGTCATGGCACAACCGGACACTAGTCTAACAATCTAAGGTATATTTTGAATGTAGCAATTCATGCTTGACCGCCTCATGTTTGACCGGAGCATATCGGTGATCATTGTTCCCTGAATTCAGCCCAGGGAACAGTACAAAAGAAAATATAGCGTACGCGACCATTCGGGAGTATGTCCTGAATGGTCGTGTCCGCTATATTTTCGGTAGCATGAATGATATAACCAGCTAATGAACGACCTGTGATGTTTGGTAGACGTTCTCCGGCCTAACCCAGGGTCAGTTATAATACGGGGCAGCGTAGTATACAGAAACGGTGTAAACTTCGCTATTTTTTTTTCTTAATCATGTGAGCCGTTTGTTTAGGTTATATCGGACTGGAACTGACTAAAACGCACGCTGTCTTTAGGTCTGCAGTTGCTGGAGGTGAGATAGTAGCCAACATATCCCTCGCACCCCGGTAGACCAGGGGCCTTCTCTGTATCGACCACGGTTTCCCCGTGTAGCCTCCGGGTATGGAGAGGCGCAGTTTGCACCGCCACCGCGACCTGCTTCTGCTAGCTAGGATAACAGGCGGCCCCACGCGTCATCCTCAAGCCCGCGCTATATGGGGGACGGAGATCATTCTGCGACCTCCGATGTCCGAGTCGCCTCCGCATATCGCGGACTGTGCGGGTACGGAGTTCTCCGTACTAGTTCCTCCGTCTCCTTGTCGAGCATTACTTGCTCACAAAAGTAGGTGCCGGCAGCCCAACTTACCTATGAAATTACTTATAGCAAGGCTCAAAAAAAATACATAAGAATACAAAGTCACGTAGTCAAACATGTCAAGTGAAAAATATATCATAGATTCGCAAATTGGTATTTCTGCCCAATGTCGTATATTTGCCTCCATAAAATGTCTTTCTCGGGGTCTGACACGATGTCAAGTGCCCGTTATCCCAGTGGGCGGATTCCTTTATTTCTACCAAAATTACTGATGTAATCCCAGAGGTTTCACGCATTATTATATTACTAGTGAAGATATTACACCAATATTTTTAGGGCTCGCTGACTTTTTTTTCAACCATTCATATTTGGAGAATGAATCATATTTTATTTTTATTTCAATGCTTGTTTACATAAAGTTCACATACGCATTGACTTCATCAGAAGCCCGTGAAAATTTCCCGAAACCAATAATTATGATTTCGGGAAATTCCACGGGAAGATGTTTTAAATATTATTTTATATACATACGAGATATTTAAAAACAAAAGGTCATATCACTGTTTTTCTCGAAATACGAAAATACACTGCGCTACAGGTCTCTTAATGTACTAAAATAATATTGAATACCCAAACTTCTTTTTACTTATATAATAAATTAAATAGTATCAATAAAAAAACGTATAAAATATATAATACGTGTAAAAAGCATTATATCGGAATTTAAACACAAATAAAACAATATTACCTAATTGCTGCATTATAATACAAATGATCCAGTATAATAAAAAGGGACATCTGCCAAGGCCACAAAATCTTTGATCTCGCTATTTATTTATGGCCTCTCCCCCCAATTATTACAGCCTCAACGCAGGTATTGAAAATAATTGTCCTTAGAGATTCAATAACTGTGAACGTTTGAACTTTCCAAAATAGTTGGGGACAGCTTGTTTGAAATTTCGTAGAGAGGAGTTAATTTTCATTAAAGTACTTTAAATCCCTTTTGCCTGCTATTGCTTGGAAGCCGTTTACTTATTGTTTCTGCTTCTTAAGCACGATAAATATATATAAACAACTGTTATCGAATGTAATATTCCATACCTTAATAAAAGGTTTATTTGTGTGACCTTTTCACTTTTCTTCGATTAAAATATTTAGATAATTTATAGTTGCTAATAAATAAATTATTACTTAACAATATTCTTCGGTGTTTGATTACCTTTGCTGCACCATTGAGTCTTGATATTCCTTTCCACCGCACTTTCCACCGGAAACGGTGTGCATTGTGTAGTATGAATGGAACTTCATCCCACACACACTCAAACTGTGGAATGAACTCCCTGCTGTGTTTATTCAAGCGACTACAATATGGGGTTCTTCAAGAAGGTTATTTCTAGTGGGTAGACAGTTCGAGTGTAACGCCCGTAGTGTTGATAACGTCCATAGACCACAGTAAGCACCTTTCATCATGTGGGCCGTGTGCTTGTATGCCACCTAAGCGAAATGAAAAAAAAAAACAAGTTTCCTTCCTACCTTTCTACAGTCCCACGTCAGTTAAGCGGGGCGTGAAAAGGTATCTCTGATGAGGTTACCATTGTAACATAACACGTGTTTGTAATGGTGACACTCTTTCCTGAAACTTAGACTACAGCTTACCATCAGGCCGGTTAAAAAAAAGAGTTTAAGTCAAAATGACATTACTAACACTAAGTGTATTATCACGTGAACAATCGTACTTTGATAGTTCAAAAGCTAAATATAGACTAAAAAGTTTTATTTACACCGTTAAAAGTTGGATGTGGTTGAAAGTTAGCAATAGCACGGGAGTTAGAAGTATAGACTACATAAACAACTAACTTTTATTTAGACTAACTTTAATCATGACTAGGTTAATCTATCTATATCACCAAGTTAGTAGAGTATTCTAGAGTTTTCTATATGTGAAAGTTTTACTTAATGAAGACGTAACCATTTTTAAGATCAGCTTTAAACCTTTGCTTTTAAGTGATAAAATACAGGTCACAGAAATAATATACTTTGGCAATTTGATACACACATAACTTCGAAAAGCATTGAAAAGTCATTGGTTTGTGCCATGGTAAAACCTGGGATCGAACCCGAGACCTCGTCTCAGCATTCTATTACCCATACCACTAGGCTACCGCCACGCGGCTGGGTGTTTGAAATCTATCTAACATTAATGACACAGTACTAAATCTTGAAGCTTGAAGTTATCCTTGATTATCAATATCTGAAGCCCTTTCTCCACATTTTTCTAGAATAAAATATGCCGACTTCAAAGCCTAACAAATCAAACAGCAGTTTGTGTCTGACACAACATATATTCAACCTTCATCAGTAGAAATGTTGAAAGCAAACAAATCCCAGTTAATCACGTCACTGAACAATGTCAGCCACATAAAGGTACACCGTTTGTTTTAAAGCCCCATTTTAGTTCTATCTGCGTAGGTGCTAATGTCAATGTTGAAAGGGAAATGAAAATACAGAATGTTAAGTCTGTCCTGTACTTTGAATGTCACAGCTCTGTACTTACAATATACGTAGAACAACTCAATGTCTCACTAGCACAACATGCTTACTGAACAACAGCATTAACATTGTATGTGATTGTTACACGTAACAAAGTAATGTTATACCTGACAGTCTCATAGTTTGTTATTCATGAATATATAAACACGGTTATCAGAATATCTGATTCGACCTGGGTAGATTATACATATTTTATTCCTGTAACTATTATACATTAAATACATTTACGTAAACAATACTGCAAAAAAACTAAAACTATTATACAAAATAAAACTTCACCTAAAATGCGTCAGAATTCTTTCGCTTCGTATCCCTCTTGTGGTTAAAAAGACTGACTCCAGTGACTCTCCCCTAAAAAGAAGCCAGCTTTCTGATAACAAAATGCTTCGACCCATATGCTTCCAAATCGCCCTTGACATTGCGAAGCGTATGTCATTATGAAAATCGATTTGATTACTCAGCCATCTTTAAAACAATAAATATTAATTTAACCACTTTGACTTCTTCTACCGCATAGCACCTACACAATAAAATTTTAATGCCACCAATTCGTATAGGCCCTAAAAAGGGATGGAAAATATGTCGTTTGCGTTTACGTGGAGAATTTCACGGAGGATTTTAAAGAGACTTTAATACATGTAGCAGGTGATAGTGGACTGTATTGGTGTTAATTTATGGCGGCTGCCATTAATTTTGTACGTGAATATTTGAAATTTACCGGCAATAAGCTGGGAAGCGGTTAATGCGTTTTACGTCCTGTAAATTTGGTAATGGAATTTCACTGTTCTGGATGGTTTAAAGATCGAATTTAACTACTTTCAAACGATAATTTAAAATCGTTCCTATTTTGAACATTTAAAAATAATTTTATCGTTTGAAAATAGATCTTGACGGAAGTAAGAGTTTTGTACAGATTATTTCACTGTTGACTATACATTAAGCATTAATAGACTCAAAGTCCATTATAAAAGTTCTAGTACGTATGTTTTATACGTATTCAATTAGAAATCTTCAGCCTGGATTATAAAAGAAAAACACGTATGTGGTTTTGACAAATGTCCAGCCCTGTATCTTTTCCTTTAAACCATCAAAAATTCAAATCAAGTTAGAGCTGGTACCAAAATTTTACCACACAACAGAATATACCTATAGCCATACAATTTTACCTCCGAAAAAATAGAAATGGATACCGGTCGCGTATTCACGACTTTCTAACTTGTTATCCAGAGCAATTAAATCAGCGAGATATTCCGACCACGTACAGAATTAATGTTCAAAAACCTATCGCTTCACCCAACAGTTTAGCTACGTGTAGTCCAATGTATTGGATTAGTAGTGATGTGTTGGTCTTGTTTCAGTTTAGTTTCCCTTTTATTAAGTGATTCTGAATCGTTGTTAGTATTTGTTCTGGGTCGTTAAGCTAGACCGTTTTATTTTATTGGTCGTAAATAACAAGTACTGTAGGTCTTGTATTATATATTTATGATGTAATGGTTTGACTCCATGCTTTCAGATATATTTTGGAAGAAGAATTATTGAGACTAATGAAATCAAAAGAGGTAAAGACGTTTATGAAGGTAAGGACAGATGAAAAAGCTGTTGGCACGAGCTATCACTTGAAGACAGTACTTATAAGTTATTGGAAAGAAAGAAAGAAAGAAAGAAAAAAGTTTTATTATATATGGCTATATGATTTTTCCATTAACCCTACCTATTATATACCTATTGAGAAACCTTTAAGTTACACAAGTTTGACTACATATTTTTTATGAATAAATTTTATTTTGAGTATCAACCGTTTTTGTGGTAATATACTTTTAGTAGATTATCCCACATGATCATTCCTAAAAACTACCTCTTTAGTTCTCTTTTCTTAAACTTGCATCATTATCCTCCATTAATCATATTCATCTCTGGTTGCGGTCATCTTCACATTTACTTCTTTCCTCGGCATACCATCTCTTACATAATCCGTCCAACTCTCAAGTCAAATTCGAATTCAAGTCGAATTCTCCTCTTGTAGCCATTTACTTCCTTATGACATTACTTTCATCCCTACGAACTACATGTCCGAATCAAGGCAGACGATTTCATCGTAGCTTTTCCGTGATAGGTGCTACTTTAAAACTTCCTCTAATATTCTCATTCCTAATTTTATCCGTCCTTGTCACACCACACATCCACCTCAACACCCTCTTTTAGGCTATATAATCTACATTTGCACAAAAAGTAAAATCATTAACTTAACTCCTATTCGATTATACCTTATGAGTCGTAGGCTTACTGACTTCCATTTGGGATATGAAAAAGAAATGCGTATTACCGTTAACATATTGAACACGTGCCATAGCTTAGCATATGTTGTATGGTACCACTTGCTACAAATGCATGATGTAACTGGTTCGATATAATTGGAATTCCGAATTTGAGAAATTCTAATTTCGGGTTCATTAATTTAGTTTCGTACTGATTTTACATTCTCGTATTAATTAAATATATCTTTGATTTTAACATGCAATGTGAAGGCTAATAGAAGTTACTGGAAATATATTAAGCACAAGTTACGTAAGAGCCGAATGCTCCATTATTACGTTATTTCGTACGTCACACAGCTGGAGAAACGTATATAAAAATATTAAAAAGTAATTATCAACGTTGTGAACCGAAGTTTATCGTACAACATAAAATAGTAACCCCTTAATATATTATAACTATCTTAAAAGATCTGTTTAAAAGATTTAAATTCAGTAGAAAATAATCTCGAAGACGTTATTTGGTAGTGTTTGTGCAGCTAAGCACGTAATTAATTTCCTTGCAATTTACACCGCATAGCAAGGAATCGGGTCAACATTTTTTTTTCCAAATTTATTTAGCTGCAACATTTTTGGTTAGGAATTTATTTTCGGCATACTCATTTTTTTACAAAGTGCCCAATTGGTGCCAATAGGCTCGCCACCTATCCGTGGGACCGAAAATCATAGTTGGCAAAATACAACTCTGCTTACTCCTTCGGAGATTACGGGCGTGAACATATACGTAGAAAATAAATTCTAACACAATATTCTTCTTTATAGCTAATCAGATTACTCGCTTTCTCGTTCAACAAGCTCGATTAAATTTACGCTAAGATTGAGGATGCTAATAATGAAGAAAGACTGGTAGATGGATCTAGACAGCTTTGTGTGATATATTTGTAGCTCAGGATAAACCTAGAAGAGACTTGTCTCTTAACAAAATTATGTGCAATGAACATACTGGTCGTATACTTACGATTTTTATTTCGGAAGTAAGCAAAAACAGCTATTATATTAGTAGACGGAACACCCCTATATACGGGGCCACTGAGGAATATACCTCTTCCATCCTACTGGTTGTTTCTGTACCTGGGAGACTATGTTAAGCCGTCGGACGATATCTTTGGCAGTCATTAGGGGAAGTTGGAAACCTATAAAGGCAGACGATCGATCTAAATGTAATACTTACTATTTTCGAAAACACTATATTGCAATTCATTGATATAATTATCTAGATCACTAACATTACCCTTTTACGGAAAACTTTTTACACCCTAAGTTGGCGGCAATTTTCATTTGGGGTCAGCTAAAGCTATTTGGGACGTCACAATGGCTGTGATGGCCGTTCCGCTTCGGGTTTTTTGTTACGGTCTGAATATATGACACTTCCTTTAGGGTGTCAACACACGCCTGGGACAATGTAACGATAATTTTGTCTTTGGTAACTAATATTCAGTTACAAAAATAAGAAAAATACATTTAATTGTGATTTTTTGTCATAAAAATGTTCTTCAAACTATGATGATATCAGAATGAATAGTTGGGAGGCTAACCTGTGGATGAAAGTTAGCTGATAACTTTAGACTTAAGTTTCAAGGTAGCTAAACAAATGATGATGATGATTTTTATATTTTGACAAAAGAATAAACGTTAGTATTCTTGTCAAAATGTAAAAATCATCATGATCATCATTTTAGGCACAGGACGTCTACTGCTGAACATAGGCATCCCCCATAGACCATCAAAAGTCCTAATACTCGTACTTAATACAAATTAGTTTTGGATTGATTATTAAAGTTGAATTATTTTTGTTTGCATAGTAAATTTCAAAGTAGAATATTAAGATTCACTGCGCTGATTTCTTCGTATATACGAAAAAAATGTTTTATGTACTTTAATTGTGCTAATTTATTTATTTTCTTTTTATTTATGGCACGTCAATTTGACTTAACCTCGCCTGATGTTATGCTGAAGGTTGTGATTTTCTTTTCTCAATATAGTTAAAATGTCTTCATCAATCATTCAGTCTTTACCCACTCTCTTTACCTTAAGCTGGGTGTCAATTAAATACCCTGAAACTGAACAATAATTACGACTTTGAAACTATTAAGGAACATTGTTATCACCGTGGGAAAACCGCTCGATAAACAAGACAAGTCTGTTGGTGATGAGCGTTGTTTGAAGTTCGCTGCAGCTCATTTTGTTTGAACTAATTAATGGTTGGCAAGTAAGATAACTTACGATTTGATACGCTTTATAAGTGGATACTTATCGATTATATATATGAGTATGTAGGTTCATTTGTTGCCTCATAACTCTTCAACTACTGATTAGAACTGGACAAATACCATTAGGGCTATACGTGATAAAGCTGTCTTAAAAATTAAAAATACCCTGCTGAATATCAAATGAAAGGTCATATAATTTATTAGATTTTGCTTGTCTCAAAATTATATTAAAAAAAAAGAAATACTAGAACCAGACTACTGGAAAATCACGCTCTAAAAAAGTATTAAGCAAGAAAATATTATTAATAGTCCTGGTTGTATGCCACTTTTTCTTAGACCGACCATAAACTGTTTTTTGAGAGTAAGTGGTATTTTTAGAGCGTGATTTTCAGTAGTCGTGTTTTAGTTTTTTTCTACAAAGGAAATTTTAATATGATTTCACTTCGTCTCATACAGAACAGGGTCATCAATACGAAAACAGGGTCATCATTACAATCATCACTAATGCTACAAGAACGATCGACGGCCTTATCAGACGCTTTTACACACTTTGCTTAAAAGACCCGGGGCTTTAGGAAGAAGGTGATACGTATGCTGGTAAACTGGTTTTCTTTATCATCTATTCAAAACCATCATCTTCATAGCGGTTTCCATTGTACCCAATGTTTGCATTTTGGAGTCTTATTTTGCATATTAATTTATTCGGTATGTTGACTTTTCCGGGAACGACAGCCACTCCAACTCTAACGTTTAAAAGATGCACCAATTTACAGGTAAGTTTAAGAAACTAAAGGATGGTACAAACCTGTACATAGGTGCACAACCAAATACATACGTATGTAAATGTAGTTAGAAAGCCAATTCACTAATCACTAATCAATCCAATAATGCTGATTGAGTGGTTCAATAACTCTCAAAATTGTATAATAATCCTCAGCCACTTAATTCCCTCCGTGGTCGGCTTCAATTCTGATGGAGCGAGGTATGTTCGGCTTGGCGATTAGCAATAAATTTGTGGTCGATGCGGGGATGCTATCTCGTTAAAATATCTATTGTGTATCACGATTAATTGTTTTTATTTGGAATAATATAACCTATTGAACGCTAGAATTATAAAGGTAGCTTTAGACTGCGATATAATAACGCGATATTTATACCGCGGTAGCCTAGTGGTATGGGTAATGGACTGCTGAGACGAGGTCTCGGGTTCGATCCCAGGTTTTACCATGGTACACCAATGACTTTTCGATGCTTTTTATTAAGTGCCCGGTTAATGGCAATAAGCTCGCCACCGATTACATTGGAACCTATACATAAACTGGTGAAATGTGGGTGCTAGCACATCTGCCTACCCCTTCGGGAATACAGGCATGGGTGTAGGGTATTTTTTGTTATATTTATTATTGTGCCTGAACGGTTTCGCCTTGCGACATTCTCAAAGGTTTACACTAACAGTTATGTCCAATTCCTAAGTTGATACGCGTAATGTTTTGGAATGCCGCAAGGCAAAATCGGTTAGGCACAATAATGAATATCGTGGAGAATTACAAGTGTGTTATCAATAATGCATAACAATAAGTTCCACCAAGTGCCATCAATCAACAGGATTAATAATGTTCTTTCGTCTCAATTCAAAACTATTTCTTTGTTCATAACTAAATGACGTACGGAGACAATGTCTCATTTCTTCACCAAATAATATTCTATTCATGTCTTCTTGCTGTTTTCTTCTGTTGCCAAAGTTTTCTCATCAAAAAAGTTACTTGCTATCTGCTTGTTCATGAATATACAATTACCATTGTAATTTTTTGACAGTTTTGCGGATTTTCAGAGTTACGTGACGATCAGGGTTTTAGGTTGACATTATTCTTACAGTGATAAGTAATTACTTTTAGTGTTATAAATATTAATGCAAAATAATGATACCTACATAATTTCTAACATCAATAAATAAATGCTAATTCTAATATGTATATAAAGAGAAAAGGTGAACGAATAGAGAAAAACGCTCATATAAAAACTGTATGAAGATGTATCTCTTTAGCTTGATTTTAATTGTATTTCTGCAAAACGTGGTTAATATCGCGCTGATTGTTAAAATAGGTGTGAAGATAATTATAACAAGTATAATCTTTGTTATGATGTAGTCTGAGTGAATTCACAAGGGCTGCGTATTATCATGTGTCGTCATATAATTAAATATATTGTATTTAGGTTAAGATTAATATTACGTTAATTTTAGGTTACGGCACTATCGCATTAGGGGTCCCCTGTAAAAGTAGTGTCCGTGTGTGTTATATGAATATATAAAAAAATTATCACCTACTTTGCAGAATATGCCATCAAGATCCAAGCGGTTCGGTTCATATTTCCTTTGCCGCGCCATTAAGACCTTGTCAGCTCACGTGTTTCTTTCTTCCTAAATTTCCGAGTTCTGATGAGACCATCAAACTGAGCGCCACCATTGTTAGTGTTTGTATTAGTGGTCCTCTTTCCTGACACTTTGCCTTCAGCTTACAGTCAAGATGAAGTTCAATAAACTTGTCCTACATGAAAAAAAAACTGGGTCACACCGTATTCATAGCACTGAAACTAATATAATCTGATCGACCTCTTGAGGTAACACTTCGAACGGATATCTGACAACATTATTAATTATAAGGTTCCTAGTTGGTACTCAGTTGGTTGAATATCCCTGCGTCATTTGACGACATCTAATATTAAAAATTAGTAACATAACATAACATAACATAAATTCACGCCTATATAGGCAGAGATGCAAGCACCCACATTTCGCCAGCTTATGTTTAGGTCCCAATGTAAGGGGTGGCGAGCCTATTGCCATTAACGGGGCACTTATAAACCTCCGACAAATACACCCATAACTTCGAAATGCATCGAAAAGTCATTGGTGTATGCCATGGTAAAACCTGGGATCGAACCCGAGACCTCGTCTCAGCAGTCCATTACCTATACCACTAGGCTACAAAGTAGTATTTGCTAAATGGCTATCATTTTTCATATAGACACCAAGCATGTTCCTTTATTAACGTTTATATAGTATTAATTCCTACGATGATTTTCCTCTCAGGGACTCATAATAATACGTTCAGACGATCACAGTTATTTATTAGTTATTATTACTCGTATTTGTTGTGAATGATGATATAAAGAATGACTGTAATGATAAGAAAACTTAATATTACTATCATAGGTATATTTGTATAGTCATCTTAATTTAGGGACAAACATTTATTTATCAAACATATCCGATATCAGAGGAAAAAGATTTTCGGAATTTCGGATTTTTGGATTTTCGGAAAGTCGGAATTTTTCATTATTTTTTGTTAGTGGTGTTGTGCCTTCAACATAATTCAAGGTGCAGCCGATTAAAATAACTTGATATTTTCTAAAGTTTAGGTAAATATCACAGAATGAAATGAAGTCACTTTTTACGGATTCTATTGCTATGTATTTTGTGTTATTTACCTGTAGTTACCGTTTTGTTTACTTTTTAACAGCCCTAATAACATCGCACAATGTTATCTCAAGCGTGTATGTAAAAATCTTTCATTACATTGAAACCTCTCCTAACACAAGCCATTAAGCTTAGCTGGAGGCTTTAGAAGGAATATTAGTAATGTCTGTTCCTAAAGGTGCGTCCAGATTGGTAGGTAATATCAACAGCAAACAGGACAGCAGCGTGACAACAAGACATGCCGTTGAGTATGGACGTAACAACTTGTGGCACATGTGCAAACAAAACTAGAGTTGTGCTGACACGGTCACCAGCCGATCGATGCTTTCATTTCAGCTCAGCTATCACACAGCTGAATACGGGACGGACACGCACTTCGCACGCACACACAGTCACGGTAATTTCGGTTTCGTAAATGTAGACGCGGCCTAATATTCTTTAAGAGAAAAAGAGAATTCAAAAGAAAAATCCACAGAATAGAAAAAGACTATTAGTAATGTGACACATACAACCATTAATAATACGTTGCAATACTAGTAACCAATTGTTTTGAATATTTATATTGGTATATTTTGAACTAATTTAGCATTGAAGGTTGGTAACTTTAATGCCAAATTAGCTCGAATCATACGTACTAAAATGAAAATACCTGAACCGTTCAAAAGAGAGTTTACTTTAACAACAAGCTTGAATATTTACAAAAAAGTTTAGGAGTATGTTATTTTATTCTAAGAAAGTTATTTAACTTCTCAAAATAAGGTTCATGTTACCGAATAATCTCTCCTTCATTGCGTAAAAACGAACAGCAATGACATGAGTCCTCGGGTCTGCCGGGATGCGAGGGATATGTTGACTACTATCTCACCTCCGGCACTAAAGACCCAAAGATGGCGCCGATGATGTCGGACTCGAACCGACCGAAACGCATTTTGGTCGGTTCGACTCCGACATAACTTCTCCAACCGCCTCCGGCGGAGAAGGAGGTATCCGTGGGGATTTTTCCGTGGGGATTCTGACATTCGCCAACTTCGCGCTTACATATTTTGTTTTTACTTTCCATGCTTATTATACTCATATTAAGTACAATGTTTTAGAAGACAAAGTATTCTTCCAGCCTCAATGTTGATCGTTATCTACTACTACGTTGGGTAAAAAGCCTCGTTAAGTCCAATTACTTCATACATTTTATCTCTCTTAGTGAAGTTAACTGGCTCTACATATACTGCTGTACCTAGGCATAAAGCTATTAAATCCATCATTGTGCTACATTAAGCTTCAGCGGCTTAATGCATATAAATATAGGTATACAATAATATATATATAAGTACTGCTGAACGTGGTGCATTAATAGGAATCAAGTGCATTTTGCTAGGTGACGTACTAGGTGACGTACGGAGACAATGTTTCGATCCCTGGTTTCACCATAGCACACACCAAGGACTTTTCGATGCTTCTCGAACTTATGTATGCATTTACGCAGGTTTATAAGTGCCCGGTTAATGGCAATAGGCTCGCCACCTATTATATTGGTACCTATACATAAATTAGCAAAATGTGGGTGCTAGCACCTCTGCCTACCGCTACGGGTATATTCATTATTGTGCCTGAACAGTTTTGCCTTGCTGCATGTTCAAAGGTTTACATTGTCAGTTATGAACTGTCCAATTCCTAAGCTAATACCCGTAATGTTTTAAAATACCGCATGACGAAACCGGTTAGGAACAATAATGAATATCGTGAAGAAGTACAAGTGCGTTATCAATGATGCATAACAATAAGTTCCACCAAGTGCCATCAATCAACACGATAAATAATCTTCTTTCGTCTCAATTCAAAACTATTTCTTTGTTCATAACTAGGTGACGTACGGAGACAATGTCTCATTTCTTCACCAAATAATATTCTATTCATGTCTGCTTGCTGTTTTCTTCTGTTGCCAAAGTTTTCTCATCAAAAAAGTTACTTGCTATCTGCTTGTTCATGAATATACAATTACCATTGTAATTTTTTGACAGTTTTGCGGATTTTCAGAGTTACGTGACGATCAGGGTTTTAGGTTGACATTATTCTTACAATGATAAGTAATTAGTTTTAGTGTTTGGTTTGTTTACATAGGAAGCTTTGTTTATAAAATATTATTGCAAAATAATGACACATAATTTCTAACATCAATAAATAAATGCTAGTTCTAATTTGAATATAAAGAGAATAGGTGAACGAATAGAGAAAAACGAACAAATAAATACTGTATGAAGATATATCTCATCAGATTGACTTAGTCGTTTACGTAACTATTGTAAACTGCTCGGATACTCGCCGGGATTTTAATTGTGTTTCTGCAAAACGTGGTTAATATTCTGCCGATTATTAAAATAGGTGTGAAGATAATTATAACAAGTATAATCTTTGTTACGATGTAGTCTGAGTGAATTCACAAGGGCTGTATATTGTCATTTGTCGTTATATAAATATATTGTATTTAGGTTAAGATTAATATTATGTTAATTTTAGGTCACGGCACTATCGCATTAGGGGTCCCCTGTGTGTCCGTGTGTCTTATATGAATAAATAAAAAAATTAATACACCTACGTTGCAGAATATGCCATCAAGATCCAAGCGGTTCGGTTCATATTTCCTTTGCCGCGCCATTAAGACCTTGCCAGCTCACGTGTTTCTTTCTTCCTAAATTTCCGAGTTCTGATGAGACCATCAAACTGAGCGCCACCATTGTTAGTGTTTGTATTAGTGGTCCTCTTTCCTGACACTTTGCCTTCAGCTTACAGTCAAGATGAAGTTCAATAAACTTGTCCTACATGAAAAAAAAATCTGGGTCATACCGTATTCATAGCACTGAAACTAATATAATCTGATCTAGCTCTTGAGGTAACACTTCGAACGGATATCTGACAACATTATTAATTATAAGGTTCCTAGTAGGTATACTCAGTTGGTTGAATATCCCTGCGTCATTTGACGACATCTAATATTAAACATTAGTAATATAACATAACATAACATAAATTCACGCCTATATAGGCAGAGATGCAAGCACCCACATTTCGCCAGCTTATGTTTAGGTCCCAATGTAAGGGGTGGCGAGCCTATTGCCATTAACGGGGCACTTATAAACCTCCGACAAATACACGCATAACTTCGAAAAGCATCGAAATGTCATTGGTGTGTGCCATGGTAAACCTGGGATCGAACCCGAGACCTCGTCTCAGCAGTCCATTACTTATACCACTAGGCCACAAAGTAGTATTTGCTAAATGGCTATCATTTTTTATATAGACACCAAGCATGTTCCTCTATTAACGTTTATATAGTATTAATTCCTACGACGATATTCCTCTCAGGGACTCATAATAATACGTTGAGACGATTACAGTTATTTATTAGTTATTATTACTCGTATTTGTTGTGAATGATGATATAAAGAATGACAGTAATGATAAGAAGACTTAATATTACTATCTTAGGTATATTTGTGTAGTCGTCTTAATTTAGAGACAAACATTTATTTATCAAACATATCAGATATCAAAGGTAAAAGATTTTTCTGCAATTCGGAATTTTTAATTATTTTTTGTTAATGGTGTTGTGTCTTCAACATTATTCAAGGTGCAGCCGATTAAAATAACTTGATATTTTCTAAAGTTTAGGGGAATGTCACATAATGAAATGAAGCCACTTTTTACGGATCCTATTGCGATGTATTTTGTGTTATTTCCCTGTGAAGTTTCGTTTACTTTTAAACAGCCCTAATAACATCGCATAATGTTATCTCAAGCGTGTATGTAAAAATCTTTCATTACATTGAAATCACTCCTAACACAAGCCATTGAGTTAAGCTGGAGGCGTAAGAAGGAATATTAGTAATTTCTGTTCCTAAAGGTGCATCCAGATTGGTGGGTAACATAAACACCAAACAGGACAGCAGCGTGACAACAAGACATGCCGTTGAGTGTGGACGTAACAACTTGTGGCACATGTGCATACAAAACTAGAGTTGTGCTGACACGGCCACCAGTCGATCGATGGTTTTATTTAAGTTCAGCGTTCACGCAGCTAAAAACGCGACGGCCACGCAATTTTGACACGGTAAATTGTTACGTAAATGTAGACGCGGCATAGTATTCTTTAAGTAAAAAAGAGAATTTAAAAGAGAAATCCACAGAATAGAAAAAGACTATTAGTAATGTGACACAAACAACCATTAATAATACGTTGCATTACCAGTAACCAATTGTTTTGAATAGTCGTACTTAGATTAGTATGTTTTGAACTAATTTAGTATTGAAGGTTGGTAACTTTAATGCCAAATTAGCTCAATTTGTACTAAAATAAAAATAAAAGTATTCATGACGTTTCATAATTTGATTAGGAACAAGCTTGAATATTTACAAAAAAGTTTAGGCGTATGTTATTTTATTCTAAGAAAGTTATTTAACTTCTCAAAATGAGGTTCATATTTTACCGAATGTGTCCTTCGTTGCGTAAAAACGCACACCAATGACATGCGTACCCGCCTTACTCGCACTTACACTTGTTTATTGCTCTCCATGGTTCCGTTGTTATACTCATATTAAGTACAATCATTGTACTTTGTCTTCTAAAACATTATGTTTTAGAAGACAAAGTATTCTTCCAGCTTTAATGTTGATCGTTATCTACTACTACGTTGGGTAAAAAGCCTCGTTAAGTCCAATTACTTCATACATTTTATCTCTCTTAGTGAAGTTAACTAGCTCGTCGTATACTGCTGTACCTAGGCATAAAGCTATTAAATCCATCATTGTGCTGCAACAGGCTTCAGCGGCTTAATGCATATAAATATAGGTACAATAATATATAGATAAGTACTGCTGAACGTGGTGCATTAATAGGAATCAAGTGCATTCTTTTTTTAGTTCCTTGCTACTTAATAAAAGTGAAATGTACGGTTGATACTCAAAATGAAGTGAATTATCGCATAAAAATGATGCGTCCAATTTTACTCTACAATAAACACACCATTGCGGTTTTTTAAAAATACTTTTTTGTTTGTTTTTTTAACCTTGTACTATTTATTGAAATAAAGCTAACAATTACTTTTAGATGTCTCCTTAACTAGTAAAATAATTTTATGTAACATATATACATACGCTCACGCCTATTTCCCTCCGGGGTACGCAGGGACCTCAGCCCTCCCGTGGCGGCGGCGCAAAATGCGCCTCACCATACCCGGGGGCTAGACGGGGACACCGTGGTTCCTAAACCCGATGGGGGTCATATGTTGGCTACTATCTCACCTCCGGCAACTAAAGACCCAAAGACGGTGTGCGTTTTAGTCAGTTCGAGTCCGACATTACCTACCCAATCGGCTCCGGTAAGTACCCGTGGGGATTTTTCGCACGATTAAAAAAAAGGGACAGCCCGCAATATTGCTCTATCCTTATACACTTCACAAGCAATCATTAAGCCTTTTATGTATGCCCGTCAGTTTCGAGTACTCCTTTAATGCTCTTTTTCTCAAAATGTTACTAATTTAGTCAGTAATAAAATAATTGCTAAAGACTACGAGACAGAAGGTTAAATGTCTCAGAATTATACCGTTTCAAAAAATCACCTTCAGCTTAAAAATCCACGTAATAAAGTTACCCGAAGTGGTTAGAAAGTTTTTTAATTTCCCGGTGAGAGATTTGAAATCCCGAGGGAGGCGTATTCCCATTATTATGCAGAACGACAGGAATCTAAAGTTATTTTGAACTTATACTTGTTTCAAATCATATTTTAACGCTGATCATCATTCCCTGAACCTTTTTCCCAACTCAGTTGGGGTCGGCTTTCCAGTCTAACTGTGATGCGGCTGAACTTCGATATTTTCCGTGAAGCGACTGCCATCTGACCTCCACAACCAATGGTCTAATGACCAATGGCGATATCGAAGTTCCAAGTTAGGCTGGTTGGACTTTTGAGGGCTCCAACTACCCGTAACGACTGCCATAGATGTTTGTATGGCAACCGGGACCGACGGCTTAACGTGCTCTCCGAGGCACTTATAAACCTGCGATAAATACACACATAACTTCGAAAAGCATCGAAAAGTCATTGGTGTGTGCCATGGTAACCTGGGATCGAACTCGAGACCTCGTCTCAGCAGTCCATTACCCATACCACTAGGCTACCGCGGCTTCTTTATATTTTAACGCTGATCTAAATTAAAAATAATAAACCACAGCCTATGTACAAACCTATCAATTTTCTCGTCATAAAATATCTTTATGGTAAAATGCCCTCGGATAACCCCGCCGTAGATGTACAGAGGGCCCAAAAAGTTTTTGAACACCTTAAGATCTTTGGCAGTCTAAGTCTCATTCAACTCAAAGTAATATAGATAGCGTTAATAAAATAAATTAGTTCGATGTCTTGTTTCTTTACAAGAAAATAAGTAAACTCATCCAAGTAGCATCCTAAAGTTAATTAAATTAATGTGTACACCTATTATCCAGTATATCTTAGTTATGTATTTTTATCACTTACTTCACACAATTTTAGTTTCAAATTTTACACACGGTACTTACAAAAAAAACTTATTCTATATATCCTGAAGGTGACGCTACAATCAGTTTAAAGGGTTTTGTTCGAAATTTTATCATGCGAACTTAGGTCAAGTCAGCTTATCATCTACAGCTCTGGTATAATATTATATTTATGATTTATCTTCTGTAAAGACCATTAGAACTCATTTCTTTTTCTTCTTTCCTTTAATTTATACAAGACCAATAAGAAGACCAATTTAACATATTCCTTTTTTTTTACCCGGTCCCTTACTATGCGGTGTAAATCGCAAGGAAATTATTTACGTGCTCAGTCGCGTCTTGGAGAGTATCAGATACTTAGATTGTTTTCATTCTCGTGAAGAAGTGGATTAATAAAATAATGGACAAAAGGTTAAGTCTCCATTAGTAAGTTATACAAAAAAAACATGAAAGTTACGTATATTGTTAGTGTAAATACAGAGTCTGCGTCTATTTGATAATTTAATAAAATACAAAGAGTGTTTATTCTAAATGCAATGTTATTAAAAAAGTTGCAATGCGTCATGCATGTAGTGTAAATAGGACGTTTGCTGCAAGGTTCCTGTGAGCGCCAGGGAACGGACGGAACTCATTTTATTTTACAACTCGCGCTAGATTTTAAGCGCCTGCAATTATATCGTGATTTACATTTTACACAACCAGTTATAGTTCCTGACTTACATGGACGTTTGTTGAAAAAAAAGAAGTTAGAATTGAAATAGTACTTTCAATTTCTAACTCCTTTTTGCACTCATGTTATTTACAATTATTATTAATCGACACTTTGATGCCTGAAGCACAGCACTAACTAGTTTTGACGTAGTTCAAATAATATACTTTATAGAGGTCTATTATATATTACATAGGTATGTTTAAGCCGTGGTAGCCAAGTGGTATGGGTAATGGACTGCTGAGACCAGGTCTCGGGTTCGATCAGAGGTTTTACCATGGCACACACCAATGACTTTTCGATGCTTTTCGAAGTTATGTGTGTATTTATCGCAGGTTTATAAGTGCCCGGTTAACAGCAATAGGCTCGCCACCTATTACATTGGGACCTAAACATAAACTGGCGAAATATGGGTGCCAGCACCTCTGACTACCTCTTCGGGGATATAGATAGTATAAAAAAATTATATGTAAGGCACCTAAATGCACATAATATGTAAATAGGTAAGTATACTATTATATATTTATACCCCTTAGGTGACAGACAAGCACACAGTTCACCTGATGGAAAGTGGTTACATTGACGGTTGCAACACAATGTGCATTACATTCATGTTGCTGACCACGTAGAGACCATGTGGGGAGAGGGAGTAGGAGGGGTGAAAGTTAAGATAGTTTCTGCTAGTGCAGAAAACAAAGCGGGGATTTTTGGTTTTCCCATTCCCAACCTCTTCATTGAGCTCTGGCTACCCTACTCACCACTGGAAACACCACACAGGGTTATTAATAGCCAAGGTCTGTACGGTGGAGGTACTTCCCTAGTCGGACTGCTCATAGGTCAGGAAAAATCTCCATGTCCTGTTACAACGCAAGGCACAATATAATAACGAAAAGATAGAATAAGAACCTATGTTAAATATTGTATTACGATTATTATTATCATTTAATACCTACTTTTTATAAACGTAACTAGAATATAGAAAAATATATAAATTCTCATTCTGATTGCAGTGCCACTTACAGACTTCAACTATCAAAATATTAAGGAGCTCATTCGAACACAATACATAGCTTTAATATTTATCTTCCTTCAGCCGTTTGGATTTCAGTTTCTTACCATGAGGTAGGGTGTAATGCATATTCTCATATAAAAAGTGTCGAACTAAGTCACTAGTACGTAATAACAAAATATTACTAATCTATTAATACTCTTAAGTTAAATATCTCATTACATTATATCAGTATTTTCATTACCTTCGCGTAATAAATGTAATATTCAATTCACATTCAAACTTTATACATTTACAATGAGGAAATGGAATTCTTTTCAAAACACTTGAGGCACAATTACCGCTTCAAAATAGGATACAATTACCGTTTGGAAAAATAAAACAAGAATGGTACGGCGCTGCTGAGATATGATGAAAATTATATTCCTGTTAATAAAATGACTTTGTGTAAGAAAATAATAGTGAAACATATCTACAAATGAATAATAATAGTCACCTAATCCTATATTGGCTTATTATATGAAAACTAGCTATTAAACCTGCGTGGATTATGGATGTAGCTTTCTAATGGTAAAAGTATTTTTGAAATCGGTACAGTAGTTTTTGAGACTATTCATAATAAACATAAACGCACCCACACTTGTATGTGTGTGCGTTTATGTTACACATACATACACACACACACAAAGACACACACACACACACACACACAACGCATTGGTTAGTTTTTTCCATAGACCTTATAGTTTTGCCGCAAATCGAGAAATACCGTTTCTTCCCTTAAAACCTCTCCTTGCACATATCCCGACTTCAGATTGTACGCAATTCTTTTTTATTTTACTCACAATAACTGCCTCATCCAGGGGGTTTCAGATTTCTATAAATTTCTTTCAACCATAAAATTCCTAGCGTTCTTATTTATTATGACTTGGTATAATAATCATAATATTATATTAAGTAAAATAATATTATAATAATCTTTTGTACAGATTCTAAATCTTTGTTATATTGGCAATGGGTCCATATCAGTAATTATGATGGAATTAAGCCAAGATAATGTACGCAGTGTTGGCTTCGTCACTCGCATGTAGTTGCCAAATATATTCACAAGTAGAGCATTGCAGTACCCATAGTAGGTTACACGATTTACAAACCTACTAATCTTATGAAATGTGAAAGCTTATGACTGTCTGAGTGTGGATGATAGTGACAATTTACACTATTTTCACGACGCTATCTCGCTCACTCTCGACGCATGCTCTTTCTGTCTCTTTCTTTACCTCGCCCCCCGCTACACGGTGCGCACACGACGAGTTAGACTATAGTAGGTATCAATGTTATAAATGGCACATAGTACCAGTTTCAAGTAAATCTTTCCTAAACTTTAAATATCGTTATTTTCTACAGTCCCATGGATAGCATCCATATACACTAGACTAGTTGTTGCTCTTATCTCCATCCGAGAGAACTTTTCTATCTATACCAACTTTTATACTTACAATATTAAAGCAGGAAAACTAACAGATTGTTTAGTTACACAGTATCAGACTTACCCATAATATCATCCGCAAAAAACTGCCTATACCTATCTCTAATCACAGAAACGTCGCATTTCCCAGCAAGAATTTGGTCACGTACGACCCGAGACATTTAGGTATAAATATTGGTATTATTGATTTATTTATTGTCAGCTAACATTTAAGGCTGTGTCACGGCCTGACACGCGTGTCATGCGTGGTCCGTTCCAATCGAAAATAATGTTCACAATTTCCTCCACTGTGCTTAGGTGTTGGTGTAAGTGTTAAGCGAATTCCATTACTGAAAGCTCTCGAAATGTGTTAGAACAGAAGAAGACGGCAGGAGTAAGAAGGTTTAATTATAGCTTTATCCAAAACTACTTTATTCGATAGCAATATGCTATATGCTGCACTACCAAATCTGACAGGCTTTCCTGCCTACCTAATAGTTGTTTAATAATAACACTCATCACCTGAGCTCAATTCATTAATAGTCCATCTTTCTAGTCTAAGTCTAACTGTGATGGCCGAACTTCGGTATTTTCTGTGAAACGACTGCCATCCCACTTTTTATCATACGCGGAATCCCCAAAGTCAAAGCGGCAACTGTTGTGTCAGACTCCAGCTAAATCACGCGCTGCCGATCATCCATGCAGTGGAATGGCAATCAAAGACCCAAATTATGATTGCTTTCCTACTTGCAATATCTACGGTCTAAAGTTAGAACTGTTGGCGAACTTTTGAGGGTTCTAACTACCCGAAACGACAACGAAACACAGAAACCTAAAATATTGAAACTTACTTAATACCGTTGCCTCTAGTCAGACGACACTCATCATTCCGTTCATTCGGTCAACATTTTCAATTTGTATTGGAAAAGAATGAAGAAAAATACTTGAACAAAAAAGTAGTTGTTGAACCAAAGTTATTAAGGCTGAAGATTTTTATATCCCGCACCGACGCCCAGCAAAAACGTAATCGTTCACGTTTGACGTTGGACCACGTTAAATTACCGGCGCGGAATTTTATTTATTTGACAGATGAACGTGAATCCACCGCCGCCGGCCAGATTAAAGTTCCATTCTTTAGATGTCTTTTGACGACAAATTACCTTTTTTTGAATTCCGAAGATAGAAAATAAATATTGTTTCAGCTATATGGAATATCGAAAGTGAAATTGGTTCTCGGTAGTTGAACATTCAGACATATAATATATTACATAGAATAACAACTGTGAAGTGTACGTCTTACTTTTAAATAATATATGGTTAGAAAAACAATAATTTACCCTTTGATTTGCTTAACGTTTCGGCCAGGTTGCACTAGCCGTAGTCACAAGCTGACTGAAGAATGCGTTGTCACGGCTCTGATGGCTTTGGGGAGGATACAATTTCTTGTTCAAATACCACCATAACAAGTGCAATGTTATGACACACTACACTGACCGTGTCCTTGTTTGACTCCATTACGGACCGCGAAACAACACTATGTATAGTTTTATGAAACATTGTATTCCATGTTGCAGATAGTTCGAAGTCCTCATCCCGATTGAAGTTGCGATATTTTCTGATTTCTATCGTTTTTCACATAATGCACGGATAGAAGTGTCGCTTGGTGGAGAGTACTTGTGGACGGTGAAACTTAATCCAAAAGTTCGTGCCTGCCTTCAGTAGATGCTCTGCGATGGCCGACGTATATATATACACGTATATACGTGTATGTATATTTGATAGCTATTGTGTGCCTGTGTGTTTGTGGTGTTTGACTTATTATTACTTCCTTCATAATAATATTGTATACCAAACTCCCCAGAAACACTTTCTCTTACTTTTCTCTACATTCTAAGGTTGCCTGTAAAAGATTGCCGCAAAGCAATAAGGCCGCTAATTGAATTTACCATTTACAAACATTTCTCTGAGTTGTATTATTTTATTCTTGGTGTACAATAAGGACATATTTTAGTTATTATTATTTTGTTCATTTCATTTATTATCATTACTCACTTATGCAGGTCTAAATGCTATACCAACATATAATAAAAGCATTATGCATAAAACATACCAATACCTTATACCGAAAAAGTAGAGTTTTAACTAAACATTTATTTATTTATTAAATTGTGAACCACTTACAGGGTGTACAAATAAATATTAAAAATCTTCATTAAGCATTGATCATATTATTAGAGGAGGGGACATATTAAGTAGTACTATATGTAGTACTATGCTCGGGCCCTCTCCGTGAGTAGCGGCGCCGCCGCCGTGAAACAAATTACTACACCACAATGGTATCTCGAAAATGCCGTTGATTTGACAGAAGAAGATTGATCATATTCTTTTTATTCCCATTTTATCTTGGAATATTTTGCAAGTGAAACAATACATAAAACCTGCTTCGTAAAAATATTAAATTTAAACTGAACGGATAATTGGGTTAATCCAATCCAATCATTTGGAACCATGACGATCGATTGTCGAGTTGTGACGATGCCACCTTTCCTTTTCCCGTCGTTAGCACACTTCGTAGACTTTTATCTGATCAAAAGGTTCATGTGAATTTGACATTGTTAGCCATCGACGGGACTTTAAAAAGAAATTCTCGCTAATATCACTTCGGAATTTCTCTTTCAACTAAGTATCTTTTAAAGCATCACTTTAGAATAGACCATTTTACATTTAATTATATCTCTATTTAACACGCTTATTGATTTTGTCTAAAATGCTAAAATATTATTTCAATTAATAAAATAAACTTCAGAACTTTTAAGATCTAAATTGTCTAAAAGCTTTGATTAAGAAGTTTGATGTTTTGTTGAAAGATATTCAGTAGAAAGGTATAGATAGCTAGATATATAAAATTGTAGCGGTCTTGAAGATGCCTTGTGTAGAAGCGAAATATGTGTCGGAATATTACACATACGAAATCATATCACCTCGGATAAGAAGTCTTTTTACCCGCTTCAAAGAATGTGGTTTAGAATATCTTTCAATGATAATATTTCAACCTCTTAAATAAAACTAACAACAATATTTTTTATCCCTTTCATGTAAAATAAAATTTTAAATTCTTATGAATATTAAATACGTTAAAGGTCATTTCCTGAAATTTTAAAACAATATTCATTTCAAATGTTTCCTTCCGTTGTCTTGACTTAAAAGTTATGAATTATAATGAGTCAAAGTGGTACTCTTTTTAATGAGCTTTTAAATTTTTCTCCTACAAAAATGAATACAAATTAATAATGTGAGCAAAGTTTTTTACACTCATTCATATTCAGTAGGTGTTCGGAAAAATTTAGAGTAGTAGGGGAGGCGAGTATGCTAAACTTGTATTTACTATAGCGCAGTGGAAATAAATCTATTAGAATTGATAGATTAGATAAAAGGTAGAATAATGACTCTTTTATTAGTACATAAATATGTCATACACTTTTATTAAAGATATTGATGGTAAAAGAAATCTATCTCTATTATAAAATTTCTACCTGATTCGTTCAGTTTTTTTTGCCCGGAAGTCGGAAAATTTCATATAATATGCTTGGACTCGAAGATACATGGGCTTTATTTCAATAAATACTTAATATATTGACGCCTATAAATCACCAAAGATGTAGGCAGTAGTGTACCATTACCCACATTTCGACAATTTTAAATTTTCGGTCACACGTAATGACGAGCCTATTGCCGTCTAGTGGGCACTTTGTCATGGCCTGTATGTTTACTATCGTATAGAGAACAGTTCTATCCATTAGTCGCATTGATCGTAAAAATATATAGATATCGTAATCCACTTTTTTGTTCAATAACTTTATTTCAAAAATTGAAAGTGAATTTTTGAGTGACCTAATAAAATTCTCTCTGCTTCAGACCTCAGTGTGCGCTGACCCTTACACCCATACATTCATACATCTACACAAACTTGCACATTTATAACATTAGTAGGTTGTATTTCCAATCGGCTGTAACTGCCAAGCTCTGCTCTATCGATCAACCTTATCGAATAAGCCCCTTTGATCGGCTCGTACGCTTCTAACGTAATTTGTTAGCAATATATTCCCAACAATGCTTGGTTTAATTGCATCGTACACAGGTATCCTATATTCATAATACTTACATAACATTACCATGCGATAGAACAGTCAATGTGGCATGAACGCCACCGCTTTGCATGGCAGGGTGTGCGGGTTCGATTCTCCCTCAGTGTAAATATTTGTATGTATGATTATGAATACTTCCATTAATTTGTTCGTACCTTGGAGAGCTCAGTTGTCATACAAAACTATTTACAGTCAATCAATTGTGGCCCTAAAAAGTTTAACAACTTTCAGGCAGTCAATGTCACTATTGCTATCAATGGGATTGTTAAGCCGTGGTTGAATGGTGGATACCCTCCCCCCTACACTCCTTGTAATGTAAATCAAACTACCATTCTGCCAACACGGCATTATTGAATTTCGTATATTACCTTGTATTACCTTGTTTTTCAATCTTTTGTTACTTTTCCGATCCAAGACTCGAAACCATGATCGCATGCAAAAATAAGTAGAATCTTAGGCATAGCCACGGCAGTAGCGAATCAGTCTTAAATCCTTAGATGCATATTTAAAAAGCCTAGCGATTTAAAACCATTCGCAATAATGGAAAGAGGCAAACCTGACATGTTCAATGTTTAATCTGGCTTTTTACACGCGTCGCAACCGAACATTACAAAGTCAGATTTTCACCAACAAATGTGAAATTGTCGACCTATAGTACACTCACTGAAAAGAATTTTTCGACCCTTATAAATTAATTACTGAGATTTCCCTGCCGGCTCCACTTTAGGTACGGCTTTCGTCATTTTCTCTAAATGGGAAAGAACGATATTGAGTATAAAAAATACCGTTTTATTATTGACCTTTTGACGAAACTCCGTTGTGGGTTTGTTCAAAGGGTTTTATAATTTGACTTTTTTCCGTTGGTTACATGGCGCACGTCCGATGAATGGAGTTCGGGGCAGCTTTTATTGAATTTTCGTAACGAAATAGAGGCTCTGCGGGAGCTAAAGTGGGCTCGCTTTTCACTAGTGATACGGTTATGGTCCATGCAAAAACAGAAAATAGGTTTAGAGGCAGAATTCGTTCAATTTAGACTAGACAAGAGCTTCGCACACTGTCCGAACACTGTGGTTATATTATGTTACAATTCCACTATAAACCTATCTAGCAACTTTTTAGAATTAAAATTAAAGTAACGGATAAAAATCTACGTGCAAATATTTGTGCATTGGTACAGTAAATTGTGATGCTTTGTAAAGTATCCGTATATGAAACTACTTTTTACTGATTTATGTGCATTGGTTTGATTTCGAAAGTAAGTTGTGTTTGTTTCTTTTTTCTATTAACATATTGCAGTTCATTACTGGAATAAATCTCTACCATTAGGCACTTTAGCACCCAATCTTGTTTCCTCATTTAGTCTATCCCAGTCACGAAAAATTAGAAGATTGAGATATTTGGAGATCTTTACCAAGAAAAGGACGAGCCACTTGAATAAATTTTCAAGAGGGAAAAAGTAAAAATAAGGCTCGTCATTGAGAGAAAACCATAACAGTAATAGGAGTGAAGACCGATACCAATTGTCTGGAGTGCGTGGAGTGCGAGAAGACCAGCTCCCACCTGCTGGCCGAGTGTCAAGAGCCGAGGCCGAGGGAACAAAATCCTTGAATACTGATCATATAGAATCTTCTAAGCTCGAGCTCATTCGACACAGAGGAGCTAAGCGATCTGAAGTTGGACCACACTGCAAGCGTAAGGAAACGAAAGGTTTGATGGGGTGCTCTGAAAACTGGATAAATCAGACTCTCCTCAAGGAGAGAGATGGAGAAATGAATGAAGTGGTTCGCGAGTGATGCTGTTGGATCGTTCGTCCAGCCTGCGGTGGATTCACGTGTAGATATTTGAAAAAAGAAATTCTTGCCCGAGTACATATATAATAAAATATATTCATTCGTGCAATATGTACCCGATCACTTCAAAATCAATATCGTTCCATATAATCTTTGATGCGAGACATTCACACAAATCCCACAGCACTATTGTAATAGAAAATAGCTTCGGATCGCGGTTAACACAAGCAAATGGCTATCAAAAAGAATATAAGTGCGTGTAACGCGAGAATGTCCTTATCTGAACATATAACTGCGACTAGTGTGGTTAAGGTGTGAACTTGCTATTGAACATATTATAAATATACATATAAATGAATAAATAAATAAACTTGAAGTTGAAATACAAAATCATGTCTTCTGTATTATACATGTATTTATAAATGTATAGACTACCTATATTATAATCATGATTTCAGCATCATGCATAATCATGATTTCAGCCATAGGACGTCCACTGCTGAACATAAGCCTCCCCCATCGACCTCCAATCCGGCCGGTTGGAGGCGGTCTGCATCCAACGGGTACCCGCGACATTGACCATGTCGTCCGTGCATCGCTCAGGAGGCCGTACCATATTACCATCACTTATGATTAATTATTTTATCTATTAATTTTGAGATGTGGCGATAATGAACGCGACTGCTACTCAAGAGAAGCGGGTTCGATCCTCACTCAGTGCAAATATTTATGTGCATGAATATAAATTTGTGCTTCGGTCTGGGTGTATTTATATATAATATGTAAATATTTACAAAAATAAATCTAAGTATGTGCATCCACATTCGAGAACTCATAACACAAGCTGGTTAAACTATGCTTACCGTGGGTCTAGATGACGTTGTGTTGATTGTCCTAAAATATTCATTATTATACTATATAACATACTAAAGTACTGCTGCTATCTATAATAAATTTTGTAGTATTGTGGAATCATTTTTGATGTTTGTTTAACCCAGATATTAATTCGCAGAACTGTATCTACTGTCATTTTATATTCTATAAAAACGAAATTCAGCCTCACTGGTAGCTGACAAAATAATTCGTAGCGGTTGTTCAAAATAAAACGGTGGCGAATATGCAATTATACGCGAATCCTTCAAGTGGCCACGCAGTATACGGCTTTAAGGACAGTGGTAATTAACTCAAACAGATAGAAGTTACGCATTTTTTCTGAAGGATAGTTATGTTCGTGTATCCTACCATTTCTCCCGGGGTTCAATCCAACCTCTATATCTTACTTCCATTTGATCTACCTGCTGATTAACAAATAATACTCTAGCTTTTCTTCCTTTCAGGGTCAAGGGTCAAAGGGCAGTTAATATATTCAGGAAGGCAATAACCGTCTTCAGTTTCGTAGCTTTTTCCTAAATCAGTTGGTGATGACTTTCTAATCAAATAAGTAAATACCAATAGTAAAATAGTTAAACTTTCAATCAACAACAAATTTACCTTGAGTCTAATGAATTATAAGAATAAATTTTCAATTTGATACATTGTGGTTGAAATGGCTAATTTAAATAGCCCGAGTGGGGCAAAGAGATTTAAGATCTGCATTGCAGTCGTGCCCACGGAACGCCTCCCTAACATTCCGCGGCGTAGACCGTGATTGCCAAGATCAGGGGAATTGCTTAGTAATTCCCCTGCAATATTCCGCTTTAATGCCATAGTGTGCGGAGTGTAATATGAGATTTTTTCCTTTGTATCAATTTTCCAGAAGAAAAGAAATGTTAGTATTCGCTCTACAGCGGCTTCAAAAGTGCATAGACTATATTTATTGCTATCTAAGTCATACTGATACCAGATTCTATTGCTTTGAATGTTGGCCATAGTATCTTTTTATACTGCTTCCAGGTCTAAGTACATACTTTTTAATTTAAGACTTTAAAAATAGTTAGCTAGTATAAATATATTTCATTACCTACATATTCGACGTCATCAGGTGCTTTTGGGAATCTGTTTTTAAATTCAAAACATTTTTAGTTAATAAAAGTACTATAATGAGCTTCTAGCAAATATGTTTTGTCTGTTTAGATATAAAATTAAAAGTCAAATAGTCTACAGAAAAGGAGCTGGCTAAAATATTAAATTTGTTTCTTATTTTGTAGATTAGAGGCAATTTCAGAAGTGCTTGTCGCGCACCGATGTAAATATTTAAAGAGGGGCCATTTTTGTTCTTTGAATTAATGTCATTTTATTGCGGTTAAATTAATCACAAAGTAATAAAATAGTCTGGCCCTAAAATATATTTACATCCATTTGCACTCTGGGGTCAAACTTCAAAAATCGTTGAAAAAGAAAGAATTGTGGATTAAAATAAAAATATGATAGAGGTGGGACATGACGGTATCTCCCGTCCCAATTGAGCAGTCGAACTGGGGAAGTACCTCTGCTCTACAGAATACCGCGGCTAATAATAACCTTGTGTTGTGTTTTCGACGGTGAGTAGAGTAGCCAGAACTCACTGGAGAGGTTTTGTGTTGTCAGTGGGAGACCGAGAAACCCTTCTTTGTCTTCTGCATTGACAGCATAGAAACTATCTTTAACCTTTGCAGGCGCTGGTGTGCCGGCAAATGGCTAATATTGTTTATCTCAGAGATGAACGTACGTGAACATAGAGCGCACAAAAGCAGTTTTTTATAAGTACATAGTCATCATCACCCTGATAGAGGATAAGAAGCTGTTATTGAAGTCTATAGAATAGAAGCCACCATTATACATGCCAACGGTGAACATTGCCAAAACTGTGGGTCTCAGTTAAACGGCACCAATTTGTTATATTTCACGCACCATTTCATAGGTATCCATTCTATTTAATAATATTTTATATAAATATATAATAATATTTTTTAAGTATCTTTGCTCATATAGTGGCTCTAATTTTACTACAATTAAGTAGCATTAACATAATAACAACTATAATCAATCTGTGACTTTTTCATTGCTAGTATTGTTATACTCGTAGATATTATATAGAATATTGTCAGTTATAGATTTTATTGGCAGAGTTGCTTTGATCTTAAAAAAATCTATAAAAAAATTGTGGTATAGAGTATAAATAAATTAAGTAATATACCTATTGCTTCTTCATTTTAACTTCGTATTTAAATAAATAATTATAACTTGTATATGTATACAAAACTTTCACTCAAATATAACTTTTGTTTTCTCTGTAAAAACTTTAAATTCTCCATTTTGTACGTGGCAATTAGGTTGGCCATTTTTCTTAATTGTAGGTGCATGTAATCTTCTAGTTTAGGGTAGCCCTTCTTGAGAAGATCCATTGGTTGTCTTATTAGGGCGTGACATTCGCACAGTATGTGTTTCATTGTTTCATCGTCCTCCTAGCCGTGCCTGTTTTTCAATGATGCTCAAAGTATATTTGTGGCATAATATACTAATACATTCATTTCAAGATAATATAGATACAATCATCGCTATAAAAGTATAATGTAATGTGCGGTTCAGAACATGCTGAAGTTATTATTACCGCTTATATATTTTTATGTTAAGTTAGTTGCAAGAGTTGTAATTGTTCCTAACGCTAGAGAAGTTTATAAGATCTCATGAAGAAGCTAAGCTGCTAACGATATTATGTTACTCGACCTTGATATGCTTTACTGAAAACCAACCCTGGCTTGGCAAGATCTAACTTGCTTTGGGTCAGTTAACAGTCTCAGTCTCTATAGTGGTTTAATTTATGACTAAACTATTACTTATTTTTTGCGGCTCCCGTAAAATAATGGGAACATTCCCAGTTGAGTGTGGTCGGTCCAACATTTCATTCTTCTCCACACATTCCTCTCAGATGTCATTTCCTTACTCCCTGCATTGTTATATCCTTTTTCACTCAATTCATCCATCTATTCTTCGGCCGGTCTCTGCTCCTAACCTCAGAACTTTTTCACAATATTACTGTCTGGTTAGCGAAACCTGGTTATTAAAGAGATCATATGGTAAAAACAATAATTTACCTTTTGATTTGCTTGAAATTTCTGCCAGGTGGCACTAGCTGTGGTCACAAACTGACTGACTGAAGAACATTACTGTCATCTCTTCTCATCGAATGTTAATACCACGACAGTCGTTAAGTGAACGACTGTCGTGGTATTGGCATGTTTCATTTACTGATGCCACTTTCAAACATTCTCTAATATATTCATTCTTTGTTATGTCTATTTTCGCCCTGAAGGTCTCTGTTTTAAATTTCACCCAGATCCACCATTAGAGCGTGATTAAATAACAAACATCCAAAGATCAAAAACTTCTCAATTTATAATATTAGAATAGGATAAGAAATAGGATTAGCAGAATTCAAAAAACTTGTAATTCATATTCTAGAAACGGCTTGAAAAGTTGTATAGTTTAAGTCTTTTAGCGTTGTGTGACTCAACACAGTAATACTACTTCCATGTTTATCCTAGCTTCCTCGAGCGAGACAAGCTTTTAATGCTAATTCCTCCCGCGTACGTACTGGTTCAGAAACGAACCTTGCTAATCATATAACAAGCTATCATAGTAGCTCAGTATTCAGCGTAAGAGAGATTAATGCAATCATCTTCAATTCTAATATCAAGAGTTGTACTGAAATAAAATCACTTTTTAGTAGATTCTATTGCGATTTATATGATATTATTTACATTTAGCTCATTTCAGTTACGATTCGATCAGAATCACACTTTGCAAGTAAAGTAAGTATAAAAGACTGGGGCTTCTGGTTAGATACAATTCATCAAAATTGTTTTTTTTTTTTTTTTTTTTTTTTTTTTTTTTTTTTTTTTTTTTTTATACCACTTAGGTGGCAGACAAGCGCACGGCCCACCTGATGGAAAGCGGTCACCGTGGCCTATGGACGTTTGCAACACCAGAGGCGTCACACACGTGCTGCCTACCCTGTAGAAACCTTCTAATGCCCTTCTTGAAGAACCCCATATTGTAGTCGCCTGGGAAAACCACGGCAGGGAGCTCATTCCACAGCTTGAGCGTCCGCGGGATGAAACTCCTTTCATACCGCACAGTGCGCAACGTTTCCGGTCGTAGTGTGTGAGGATGAACTCCCTCTCTATGGCGAGCGGTGCGATGATAGAAAGTAGGTGTGGGCATCATGTCAAACAATTCTTCTGAACACAGGCCATTATACAGGCGGTAGAACACACACAGTGAGGCGAAGTCCCTCCTGATGTTCAGTGGTTCCACACCGCCTGAGAGTATGGGATTGTCGACGATCCTCAGCGCTCGCCGTTGTACCGAGTCAAAGGGGTCAAGCTGGCATGCAGGCGCCCCGGCAAAGAGGTGACAGCAGTACTCCATGTGGGGCCGAATCTGTGCCTTATAAAGAAGGAGTCTTTGCTCCGCAGTGAAGTACTGCTTCTCCCTGTTGAGCACTCCTAGTTTCTTTGATGCCAGCCTAACCTTGTCCTCCAAGTGACTGCGGAACTGGACATCGCTGGAGATATCGACACCAAGGATCCCGATACTCGAGGAGATGGTGAGCGGTGTGTTCAGGAATTGGGGCGCTACAATAAATGGGGTTTTCTTAGCGGTGAATGCACATACTTGTGTCTTAGTGGGGTTGAATTGGACCAGGTTTAGTCGTCCCCAATCGGATACTCTGGTGAGAGTAGTCTCGATTTCAGACACAAGTTGTTCGCGACTTTCCTCCACCTTAGAGCGAGGGATGTTTGCACGGCCCGTGTAATATGCGTCCCCGGTACTGTCGTCCGCATAGCAATGAATGGCGTCATCAGACAGCATATCATTGATATGCAGCAGAAACAGGGTCGGGGACAGGACGGAGCCTTGTGGGACACCAGCGTTTATGTCCATGCGGTCCGAGCAACTGCCATCGACGACGGCTTGGATGCTTCTGTTGGACAAAAAGCTGGCAATCCATTCGCATAATCTCTCTGGGAGTCCGTACGATGGCAGCTTCGCTAGGAGACCTCTGTGCCAGACCCGATCGAAGGCCTTCGCTATGTCAAGGCTGACAGCCAGCGCCTCACCCTGACTCTCGATGGCTTGCGCCCAGCGGTTTGTGAGATACACAAGAAGGTCACCAGTTGAGCGACTATGACGGAAGCCGTACTGACGGTCGCTCAATAAATCGTTACCCTCAAGGTATCTCAGGAGCTGTGTGTTTATAACACGCTCCATTACCTTCGAGAGGAGGGAGGTTATAGCGATAGGCCTGTAATGGGACGGGTCTGTTCTGTCGCCTTTCTTAGGGACAGGGTGCACGAATGCTGTCTTCCACGAAGCCGGGACTCGTCTCTTAGAGTACGAAAGCGCAAAAAGTCGTGTAAGTACTGGGCACAACTCAGGAGCGCACTGCTTGAGCACAATTGCCGGTATACCATCCGGCCCACTCGACTTCCGAATGTCTAGGGACTTTAGTTCCCGCCGAACCACCCGTTGTGTGAATTTAATATCTGGCATGGTTATACCACACCAGGGGATAACAGGTGGTTCGGCACTCCCCTCATTCATGGTCGAGTTTGACGCAAAGAGTTGGCCTAAGAGATCGGCTTTCTCCTTAGCATCATGGGCTAGATTACCGTCGGGTTCTTGCAACGGTGGCAGACTGGACCGGCAGAAATTTCCTTCGGCAGCTTTGGCAAGCGACCAGAATGCACGACTGCCGGATGGGTAGCGCGCAAGCCGCTCACCAATTCTGCCGACGAAATCAAATTTAGCCCTAACAATAGCTTTTTTACTGGACCTCGAGGCGGCATTTAGTTTCCGCTTCACCTCAGTGATGTTCGGATCCTTCTTAGCAAGCGCCGTGGTCCAAGCCTTGTAGGCAGATTGCTTGATACGTCTAGCATCTCTGCAAGGCCGGTTAAACCACGGATGCTTACTTGCTCCTGTTGCGATCCAGCGGTTGGGAATGTAGCATTCCATACCAGCTAGAATCGCCTCAGCGACTGCTGATGCACAAAAGCTTGGATCATCTGAGGTGAAGCAGAGCCGCCTCCACGGGTACGATGCGAAGAATTCTCGTAATCCATCCCAGTCTGCCGACTTGTAGTGCCAGACATGCCGCCACTGAGGTGGCCTCGGTGGTTCTGGCCGTGCGAGTGACACTTGCGCCCGGACGAGGCTGTGGTCCGAAGTACCGAGAGGTGCTTCCACAGTTACGGAGTATTCATCCGGACGCATAGTCAGCAGAAGGTCCAGTATAGAGCTTCTATGGGTCTCGATTTCTGGTGTTCTGGTGATAGAATGCACCAGTTGCGAGAACCCATAGGTCAGAGCGAATTCGTGAGCAGCCCTCCCCGCAAAGTCAGTTCTCAGGGACCCCAACCATTCCACATGGTGGGCGTTGAAGTCCCCTAAGAATGCCAAGTCCGCGGTAGGATACTGCTCAATTACTCGGTCCGCCGACCGTTGCAAGTGCTCAAACAGTTGAGTCGTGCCCAAGTCACCGCTATGAGACCTGTAGAGGCACGCATAGATACGGGTGTGGCCACCGTGATCTATACGCACCCATAGGGTGGACAGGTCCCTGTCTTCAAGGCCATTGAGACGGCGGCAACAAATATCATCCCGGACGTACAGGCAGACCCCGGCTTTACTCATGAAATTGTGCTCGAGTTTGTAGCCAGGGTACATTAGATATCCCGTATCGGCAGGGCATGATATTTGAGTCTCCGTCAGAAAGAGCAACGTCGGTTTCGCGGCTTCTAGATGGTGATGGACCTCGTGTAGGTTTGAGTGTAGGCCCCTGATGTTGCAAAAGTCCACTTGCATAGTGGAGTTAGCCGCTGGAGGAACGTTTTTCTTTTTCGACTTGACCATTTTTGTGAAGGGGTGAGGGAGGGGGGTGAAGGTTAAGGGAGCCTCTGTGCTGGCAGCGCAGGAGACAAAGGCAAGGCTTCGCGCCACCGCTGACATATTAGGGTTATGTGACTGGCTGGCGTGGCGGGCGGAAGGGCCCCCGGTCCCCTCCCGGTGCAGCCGGGTCCACTCCGGTCTCCTTCTCCGGCACGACTACAGCACCGGGAACTTTACACAGGCTGCTGGTTCAGCCTCCTGGGGCGGAGATTAAGTAATCCCCAGGTTCGGGAACCGTACAGCCTGCGGGCGGCCAGCGGTTAGCCGTTTCACCGGGTCTCCCTGACCGCCATGCCAACATTTCACGCCCGCACAAGTCAGCAGTGTCAATTGAAGCCTTTGGTCTTCCCGCTGACAACACAAAACCTCCCCAGTGAGCTCTGGCTACCCTACTCACCGCCGGAAACACAACACAAGGTTATTATTAGCCGCGGTTTTCTGTAGGGCGGAGGTACTTCCCCAGTCGGACTGCTCAATTAGGACGGGAGATACCGTCATGTCCTACCTCCATTGTTTTAATGACTATGAGTGAAAGTTGCATAAACTTCCGACAGAATTATCAACTATTTGCAGTTCACCAGTAAAAATTCTCCCTACGTCAAAATCACACGTCTTACATAGTTTACCTTACATACATGTTATTCTTCTATACGAACGTAAATACAATAGCACAAAAACCAACTGGTCGAACGGTCAAGCTGTGACTTTAGGTAATCTCGAGGCCATATTAGCAATAAAAAGTGTTTCTACAACCGCAAGTCGATGTGATGTCTATTAACTATACAATGACTAAGACATCAGGCTCACGGTTTATTTATTCATTAACCTCAAATCTGTACTTACTTACGTTTATGTTTACGTTTTTTTTTTTTTTGTGTTAGTTTGTTCGAATTTGTATACACTATACCGTAAAATTTGCAACTGGCACTTGTACAAATCCAAATTGCACGTCCACGACTTTTGAAGTTGAAGCTTCAATCAGTAGCAGTTTAGAATTCGCGTGTCTGAAGCCAAAGCGTATCATCTAGTGTGATATATAGATTATAATCGATCACACGTTTGCAGTCTCTTTTTATGTGAACGTCTGTTTTGTTTGAAAATGAAACAAAAATATTTCAAAAATCACCCTTAAACTTGATTGTCACTCTTGTTGTTGATGTTTTTTCATCATATTTATCTCTCTGATTTCTTTTATACGTCCTGGCTTTGTTGTATCGACCTGATGCCTGATTGTGATTTTTATCAACTACTTTGGCTATGTTTTTACTTTGAGAACCACTATATGTTTACGGAGATTTATGAAAGAATAGAGGACACCTTTCCCTCTATTAAATTTATATTGAGTTTAGTCTCACTTTGTACAAGTACATAGTACATACAGTTATTATCATAGAACTTGCGCTAATTCCGGACGCACGCACCCGTAGCTATCACTTCGGATTACGGGGTCCACTTTTTTCAATCTAATGGTATCTGAAGTGACAACAATCTGACCTCCACAACTAATAGACGAAATGGAAGCTGCAGTTTTGGAACTCTTTAACGTGCTCTTTAAAGCATGACCCGAACAGTGGTAATAGTCATTTTCATGCATACTAATATTCAGCAATCGCGTTCACTTCACTTCCCCCAGGCCAAAGACGCTTTCAATAGTATTTACGGTACAAGGTCTTTTAGACAATATTTAATATAGTGACACGACGAACTCAATAAAAGCCCAGCATTGCGCATTAATGATTTCCATTTTGAGTGCTTTTTTTTCGTGCGGAAATACTCTACGACGGACTCGATCCGACAAAACCGCACAGCCGTTTCGGGCCATCAGTTAGCGAGGGTGGCGTTGCCAGCTGACCCAGGACCATTGAAGGCCCTCTCGGGAACCCTTTCGAGTGCTCATGAGATTTTCAATATTTTGCACTTTTTACGATGGCGGACTTCACCTGGCATATTTATATATTTTATTAATTTCCCAAGAGAATCTTCTGCACAGTAAAGTAACCTGTATTATAAATTCGCACAAACAAACCTTAAATAAAAAGCGGTGTTTTGTTTTATTTTTGAATTGCGTACCTTTCATGTTTTTATCGTTTTGTTTAATGTTTTTCGTTTCCTTAAATTAAATGTCGAAAGTAAGTCAAATAATTTATGTTTTAAAAAGATTGTGATTCTAAAGTAAAACTTATTTATAAACTTTTTCAAAAACCTTACAAAGGGATACCAGGGAATGCCTATTTTTGCCGGGACACAAGTAATTGAAATATATATAGAGATATGAAACTTTTTCAAATGGTACGTGGAAAATGACTTTAAGTGTAAGAATGTTATTTATGGCGCCATATATTTCAGAATGTTTAATGAAATGTCTTTAAAATTCACAGTTATGACTTTGAATTCTGTGTAATATTTGAAATGACTACAGGATTTTTTTAAATATATGCTTTTAAAGTTTCATCAAAATAAAACTATCCTTTGTATTTGCAAAGATATGATTTATGTATAGTAAGACACGTTTCCGGCCGTAGAGAGCTTGTGCGACCATACTGGACAAATAAACAAATCTTTGATACAGATAATATTCGCTGGTATGAGTTGAGAATTCCTTTGAGATCAAATTGTATTTGGAAAATATCGCAACGTGTTTTTGAGTTACCGGGCGATATCGAACGTTTTGTAAATGGGACCTCATCGCATCACACACAAGTGCAACGTGTGAATTCTCTTTGATTCGTTTTTGCAGCGAATTCAAATAGTATCTTCATTTTATTTATTTTACGCGGCCCACCTGATGGCATGTGGTCACCGTGGTCTTTGAACGTTTGAAATACCAGGGGCATCACATTCGTGCTGTCGACCATATAGAGAGGAGGGGGAAGGAAGAGAGGGGAGAAGGTTAAGAGAGTCTCTGTGCTGTCAGTGCAGAAGGCAAAGATGGGATTCTCGATCTTATTCGATTTATTTATAAAAAAATATTAAAAAGTCAATCAATCAATCAGCCTATTGCAGTCCACTGCTGCTGCTGGACATAGGCCTCTCCCAGTGTGTGCCATTGCTCTCGATCCTCCGCCTCCGCCAGTCTGTCGTGCTGCCTTTTTCAGTCTGTCCATCTTGCCAGGGGGCGTCCTACCTTCCGTTTGTCTTCTTGCGGTCTCCACTCAAGGACTCGTTTGCTCCAGCGTCTATCGGCCCTTCGGCATTGCAATTAGTGAGTATAATTAGTAATTTAAACAATTTTGTAATTAATACCAGTCTTACAATTGCAAAGTTTTTTCCAGCTGCCACTTTTAGATCGCTGTCATTTCACCTACTCGCAGCGCGGGGGCATCTTACCTTCCATTTACCTTGTCATGGTTTTCACTTAAGGACTTATTTGCTCGAGAGGTAGAAGGACCGATGTCCTTCGATTTTCCATCTCAAAAAACGTCAGCAGGGGTAAAACATCTCCATTTCCTGGCTTAGTTAAGTTAATTGACAGAATAATAATCATCAATTTCATTACAATTGTTTAAAGTTATTTGGAGAACTTCATGGCAGGAAAGGAATTCGTTACACATGTTCACATGTTCAAAAATACGTCGAATCTATTCGATTTATTGATTCATTCATGTAACTTTAAATTTTAAACCTTTTACATTAATTTAAATCAAATGAGTGAATTCAAATATTGAGTTTCAACGACAAAAAAAAAACAGACGACATATTGAATCAATACCCTTTTTTGACCAGGTTCTCAAACTATCTATAATGATTATAAAAACAAAATATTTCATAAATTTAAATATACAAATCAACAATGAATTCATTTTTACAGCTGTACAAATGTGTATGAATGGAATTCTGCAAAGAAAGTCATCATACAATTTCACATCTAAAAGCATACAACGTTTTGTAACAGAACTTTGAGACTGTAAATCCTTATAGTGGTGAGACAGTTCGCACCACTAGGTAAGGCGTCTTTTCAGTCTAGATTATGAAATTCCACGAGCTTACAAAACTGGTTTTGAGCGTCTCCTGAGTGCACTATGTTTGAGTGTAGGAAATATGCCGGCTGCGTAATGTGACTTAATGGTCTTGGTACTCTCAGATTGAGCTATATAACACTTAGACATGTCTTGTTTTTGTTTTACAGAATAACGTGCGCAACGATCGTAGTAAACATCAAATTAGTGGTGTAGGAGCGATATGTAACATAACATAACATAAACTCACGCCTATATCCCCGAAGGGGTACGCAGAGGCGCTAGCACCAAATTTCGCCAGTTTATGTTTAGGTCCCAATGTTATAGGTGGCAAGCCTATTGCCATTAACCGGGCACAGATAAACCTGCGATAAATACACACATAACTTCGAAAAGCATCGAAAAGTCATTGGTGTGTGTCATGGTAAACCTTCCCGAAGAGCGAAACCTATGCTCGGGCCCTCTCCGTGAGTAGCGGCGTTGCCGTGAAACAAATTACTACACCACGACGACAACCCAAAAATGTCGTCGATTCGACAGAAGAAGAATGGTAAACCTGAGATCGAACTCGAGACCTCGTCTCAGCAGTCCATTACCTATACCACTAGGCTACCGCTGGATATATTTGGAGCGATATATTTATACTGTAAAAAATAACACGTCTAACAATGTAACCACAGTGTTACTGATCATAAAAAAGCAAATAAATTTTACAGACCGACAATAACAAAGGTCCTGAAATACAATTACGAGAATTAATATTAAAAGTTACATAGTTTCAGAATATTCCCGTAATGCGCTTCTCGGTCTAGCGCAGGTGTTCAGTCCTCTGCGGTCGTTGCCCTCTGTCGCATTATGCAATAAATCCCGCTAACTTCCTGAACAAACTCGAGTTCACTCAGAATGTTCTGTTTCATAAGAAACTTCAGTCTTACAGATCATCTAGATAAAGTTTGTGAAATGAAAACTTGTACTACGAGAGGTTTTAATTGGAAAGAAAAGTAAAATATTGCGATATCTTACATCTAATTTTTGGTCTCGTTTCTATTATTTCATCATTTAGTAAGTAGTTTTAGGTTAATTTTATGATGTTGACACAATATTAAAAAAGGGAAACACAAGTAAAATACTAAATCTATTCTCTTCTATCTATATATATTATTTATCGCCGTAGAGAAATACCTATGTCTTTCAAAAAAAACATTTTTTATTTGAAAGTAATATTATTTTCTTTCACAAAACTTCCAATTATACACAAACAAGATTAACTTAATAATTTCAAGCACGTGAAGTAAAATCTAATTAACGTACCGAGAATATAATAATGAACAACACTGTTACCTTGAATAATTATACTAAATTATTTAGAGCTGTTTTCATAAATAAACGCTAATAAGACAGAACAACTTGGTTAATTAGCGAATAGCTCGCAGTTATGGTATTGATGTAATAACATCATTGTTTTTTGAGAAGCAGATGATTACAGCTTCATTAACGATATTTTGTTTCAACGTTATCATAATGAATATCTTGTTTCATTTATAGGTTTATAAAGATGTTGTAATTAATTAATAAAACCAGTACAATTTCTTTTTAATAAAACCACAGCTAGTAGTAAATGGATATGTAAAAAAATTACAGCGGAAAAGGAATCGGTAGACTAATAAATAGATAGATACAATAATTGTTTTAATTGTTATGATCTTGCGAGGTGCTTACTGATCAAATCTCACTACAATTACAGAGTCATCAAATGTAGCTTAGGTTTAACTAAAGAAACGTAACTTCAATTGCTGTTATTACTTAATAGACGCTAAAAACCAATTTGAACTTTAAACAGAAGAGTACAAAGGTTTGAATTAATATTTATCAGCACCACATTGAGGACTTTTCATGGTAGATGATAAGTCCTTTTTGTCACGTACTGACCTCCAAGAGATTCTTATATTGGTTTTCTGTTTAGTAAACTTAAAGACCATAGTCAGTGTGTGGTACATATAAGATTAGTGCACCAGGACTAGGGCATCGTAATCATAAATTTATTTGATGAATAATGTAACATATCATTAAACTTAAACCAAGAATTATTTATACTGTTTATTCATGGCTCTTGATGGAACTTGTTGATAAACATTATTGATAACATACTTGTACTTCTTCTCTATATTTATTTACACAATATAGTGGAGAAGTACAAGTGTGTTCAATCAATGAGGTTAAACCGTGAAAGGCAAACATTATAAGTGTTACAAGTTACCATTTTTTTTTTTTTTTTTTTCTTTTTTTTTTTTTTTTTTTTTCAAGTACCCGTAGTCGATATAGTAGTTATTTTAAACTGTAGAGATAGTACAACTTTTATATTGCTATCTTTGAAGAAATTCCTATTTTATATTTCAACTTCTAACGCAATATCACATTCTAAGATTTCCAATGTAAAGAACAGACCATCGTGGAACTTGCGAGACTGCCGAGTGGCTCAAAGCATAACTTCGTGAAGTATGCGACTGTGACACCTTAGGACCTGAGCGGGATGCTCGCATCGGATCGACAAAAGAATCTTAATTTCATTTGACACTAGTTTTCTTGTGCTAGATTTAAATTTTATTCTGTAGTATTTTATAGAAGTTATACTAAATTTGATTTCAAATTAGTGCTATATAAAGATTTTTTTTGTTAGGACATGACAACTTGACTTCACCCCGCCTGATGGTAAGCTCAAGGTGAAGTCTCACCTTTACAATCACAATCACGTATAGTGTTATAATGGTGGCACTAAGCATGACGGCCTCATCAGATGCTTTTTCACGCCCCGCTTAAAGAAGTTTTTATAGTTAGTTATTTTGAAGTGAGTATAGTATAGTTATAATTGATAAAGGAGACAGAAATGATTTCATACAATCTTGGGCCCAGGGTGTAAGAAGATGAAAGTGGTGTCAATTAATAGCTTATATATATTATCAACCTTTTACTGAATATTCTGCGGATTTTGTCAGTCTGAGAACAGAGATATAAGAGATTATGTAAAAGTGACATTTTGTTACAATCTTTAACCAACAGCTGATCCTGAAGTGCAAAATGTGTTCTTTTGCACTCATAATTATTATATTTACTAGAAAATGTTTGAAAAATCATATGAACTTCAAACTATAGGTAGGTAACAGGTGAAAAGATAGGGAAAGGATGTCTAAAATAAATTAAAAATCATTTAATATAGTGTTTTATTCGCCTTATATTATAATTAAAATGTCGTCTAGAATATGAGCCCAGCAGCCTATAGGTCGTTTCCCTACAATACAATTCAGTACCAGTAACGCATTACTATAGCCTCCCTTCTTCTACGAGAGCCGTTGACTAAAATATTAATAAAATAAGTTTTATTAATCTTCAGCTACATTAAACAATACATAATTAACTGTTCCGTATTAGGGTAATAAAACATTGTTTGATAAATAAATAATTCTTTGCCATAACTGTAAACAATCTCCATAGGCCTTCTAAATATATATGTATGTATTTTACACCTGCCAGGATGGTAGCTGGTTAGATGAGGTTATATTTACTCACAGACTGAGGTGCAAGCCATTGCCGGATCACTGACAGAATTGTTTCATCGTGTAAGGGTGGTCTACCCAGTGTATTGCAATGAGCAGTGGATATCCCACAATTCACACAGAAATCCATAGTTTCAATAATATCCAATTCACAAGCCGGCGGTAAAATCCAAAATAACAATCAAAATGTCCAACGTAGTATAAGGTAGGCAGGGTCAGAATCCGTAAAATACAAAGCAATGGTCGTAAAAAATTACAAATAATCGGGAAAGCAATCAAAACGCATTGGAAAATACGAAACTAGAGATGAAGTGAATATATTAATATTAGTTAAAAGATTACTTTCAAGATTCAGTTATTAGTAATCCGACCGACTATGATATGGTAATATTGCTGATATCAGTAATATTTCAGATCTTGTTTACTATCTGACATGGTCGTGTAATATCATTCTGTTTTCGATTGGTGAATATTAGTCTATGGAATGGATTAGTGTGTGATGTATTCGCTCGGATCGTATTAACTTCGTTGCTGATTGGTTGCTGACTGAGAATAAATAATCATTACTTTGTACCATTTTTATAAACAATAATTTGAAACTTGCCATCGCAAACCATGTTGGTTAGACTATTCTTATACACAGACATAACTTGTATTCTAAGTATCAAGCAAGTCTTATATTGGAAGCCGAGGGCAACAGCTACTAGAAACTAATTTACTTACTTACAAAAAGAAACACAACTGGTCCTAACCTACCTATATCTGTATTTAAAATATAAGAAAAATGTGCCACCGACTTCAAGTAGGTACTGTAACTATGTTTGTTATTATTATTATTCCAGTCCTCAATCACGATGTGTTAAAGTATGCTGTACCTACTATCATACATAAATCAAAATCATTATTAAAAATATATCAATCTTTCATATCTTCAGCGATAATAATAGGTACCTAACTAATCAGTCTATTCAGCGCAAGAAGATTGACCTATATTTATTAGTGCAATAATATGTCAATATTAATACGATCATAGATCACCGCGGTATTTGACGATTGGTTGTCGGTAAAATATTACTAATATTCAGATAATATTCATTAAGATATTATAATATCATGAAACTAATATATTAAGATTAGCTAATACCAACGAATATCGGTACTAACCCATCTCTACACGAAACGAATGAGCAAACAAAACGGCAACTGTCAGTGTCAATGCTATTATTATATTTTTATTTTTTTACTGTCATGCCAGTGACAGCCTAAAAATATAAGAGGGATTTGAATCGATATTAAATCGATAATCTTTAATATTGGTTTTTCAGTAATTAATTGATATTTGGTTTAATAATATGACTGTAATTATATGCACTATATTGCATGTAAGTATATTATAGTGCATTTAATTACTTTGAGTTAATTATTTACTGCAAATGTGTAATCGATTACTTAATCGATAATCTACCGAAAACTATTTTCTCATATTTCTCCGCTTCCAGACTGAGAATTGAGGTGATTTTTCATATTCTAAGATACAAAAATATGACTGATTTTTTAGATCATATCTCAACTTATTCCATTTTGGGCCCACCGATTTCCGTCTCCTTTTCTCACTGTTATATTTTTACAGGGTCGATAATATGAGTGTAACTCCCCTATCGGGTGGGCCGTATGCTTTTCTCCCATCTAAGTGATATAAAGAAGAATACTATGAATCCACCATGTTAGATCATAACGATTGTTTAGGTACCTATCTGTTATTATATCTAACTAATAATGTCGCAGTCAGTTCTCGTGTTTAATACAATTCTTATACAATATATACATGGGTCGCACTTGGTATGTTCTGAAAGCACGGTTGCCACATGAAAAATACAAAGAAAGAGAAGTTCTGGAAAGCTTTAAGAGAATCCCGTTAATGAGGGCTTTTGTGAGATGAAGATATCTGATGACAGATTATAAGTGTCTATTCAAAAGTTATATTTTTGTTGAAAAATGGTGTCGATTCTGTTGTACATTTTACAAAACTAAAATAAAATCGCTAAACTTTACGATGATTTTAAAACTAATTCTGTGAATATTTTGTTTCATAAATTGACAAAAACGATTAAAAACAAGCATGACGCAACGAGATATAGTGCTAGTTTATAATAATTAAGTTACAGATTTAAGTTAAGCGAAAATGTACTGTCATATAAACTTTAGAAATGGCTACTTTCAAAATACTATATTCTGAAGCTTTTGCTAAAAACAGTATACCAATTAGTTATTTCATTCGCGATAGATCTATCGCCATAATAAATCTAATTTCTTCTATCTGTATAATTTTACAATATATTTTGAACATTTAATTTTTAATTCCATATAAAATATCTAGCGTAATATTCTATTTTCAGTTGAACTTAAGGGCCCAGATCGTGAAAATCACCGAAAAGAGTGTTACGATATTTCATATTTAACTTATTTAGATATGATTGATATCAATGATAATTTGTATATATTACAATCAAAGACCAAAATATATGTTAGTCTTATATTAAATCCTTAAAACCTAATAATTGCTATATAATAAACGTCAACAAACGCACAAAATTTGACAAAAATGCAAAAACATGCCTTCGTATTCTTCAAATATTACCCAATAAATCAACACAAATTGATAAAAAGAAACACTTTTTGAACACTGAAGAAACCAATACTTAAACCTATGTACTTTTTTTTGTACCTTTACAAACAAAGACTTCCTCTTTTAAAGCCCTAAAATCTAGATATGTTCTACGTAAATTCTCCATAGAAAAATGTATGAAAAATCACGCGCATCCCGATATTATGATTTAGTAACCCGCATCGCTACTGATCGGCAGTACGTTTTTATGGTTCAAGGTGACACCACGCGTGTCGTATGCGCCAGCAATATTACGTGTTGTGAATTTGTGTTTTTTGTGAAAAACTGTAAGTATAACATTTTTATAACTAATTCACTTTTAGTAAGTAGGAAGTACCGATATAATGAATGTCTGGAAGAAAACCATGATGGAACTAGATATAAATCGTAAAAAATACAAAATTATTTAGATAGGTAAGTACGTAGTTTGTTGAGGAGGTTATTTTATGAACCTTGTAAAGTAGGTATAAATACCGAGGAAAAAAATTACGAGATTTGTGTGAAAGTGTCATGTAAAAATTCTAGTTTTATTTGAGTGCTTTATCATGTCTAAGTACTAATAATAATATATTCGCATTTGTTGTTGTTGTTGCACGTAAATATTGGTTTGTATTATAAGTAATAAAGTCGATTTCTATAGGAATATTCTCATAATAATTAATTTTATTACATAATATAGTTAAATATTCGTTTTCATGTTCATCATATTGTCTAAATATCAGATTGTGGAAGTAGGTATGTTTCCTATCTGAAATAGCATGGGCGTACATACTTCGCTGCCGTCAAAGACGCGCGCGGCGCACCGCGCCTAGAGTCTGGTTAGGGTTAGGGTTGTACAAAAATTACAAAATAAATAAAAGTGGATACTATTGATGATTAATATTTCCAGTATTGAAAATAAAGAAAACCTTCAGGCCGAGACTCCGAGCAACACTGCTACGCGCTGTATAGAGGTAAGTTGTTATACGTAATTAGACTTGTTACATAAACAAACGAACTACCTAGTTAGTGATGGGCGAAGACAAAATCTCAGTACCTATAGATTTTTTTCTTGCAATATTTATTATTTTCATTGGGAGACACAAACGAACTACCTAGTTAGTGTTGGGCGAAGACAAAATCTCAGTACCTATAGATTTTTTTCTTGCAATATTTATTATTTTCATTGGGAGACACAAACGAACTACCTAGTTAGTGATGGGCGAAGACAAAATCTCAGTACCTATAGATTTTTTTCTTGCAATATTTATTATTTTCATTGGGAGACACAAACGAACTACCTAGTTAGTGATGGGCGAAGACAAAATCTCAGTACCTATAGATTTTTTTCTTGCAATATTTATTATTTTCATTGGGAGACACAAACGAACTACCTAGTTAGTGATGGGCGAAGACAAAATCTCAGTACCTATAGATTTTTTTCTTGCAATATTTATTATTTTCATTGGGAGACACAAACGAACTACCTAGTTAGTGATGGGCGAAGACAAAATCTCAGTACCTATAGATTTTTTTCTTGCAATATTTATTATTTTCATTGGGAGACACAAACGAACTACCTAGTTAGTGATGGGCGAAGACAAAATCCCAGTACGTATAGATTTTTTTCTTGCAATATTTATTATTTTCATTGGGTGACAAACACATTAGTACCTAAATAGTTCTCAATTGCTTTCTCAAAAGAAAATTCTCGTTAAAATCCCATATTTTATGTATGTAGGTATAATAAATAATATTTATTTAACCTATTTTGATGATTTTAGAATCATTAGAATTGTCTTCTAAGCCCGAGTGACATAGAGTAGGTGACGTCATAAAAAACCAACACCTATAGCGTAAAGGAAATTTATAATATATGTAGTCAGATTTATTTATTTTTTGACGTGATAATGTCTTATAAATCGATGAACAAAGGCAACATGCACGAAAAAGTGTCACATTATGTCACGTTAGGGTCAAGCAAGAGCATGGAACAAGCGATGGAGAATAATATTATAATGTTACCCCGTAAAATTATTATCCTAAACCGACTTTACATTTTATACAAAACGTTTATGTTTTTGATCTATGTGTTTCAAAGATGTATTCTAAGGGACTTCTTAGCTATGTTTGAAGAAATTTGGCCCATTCTTTATTTATTATTTTTTATAAAAAAACAATCAAGCCATTATCTTTCTTTACAGGAACTAGTAATTGAAAACCGTCAAGAAGGAAAGGTGGTTGAAGTGGAAGTTAAGCGTAGAGTAGCAGATATTTCTTTTTTTTTTAAAGCTGTTCAGGCCATAGGGGACCGCGGTCCAATGGATTGTATCCTCAGTATAATAGGTGAAGTAAAAGTTGGTCGGGACTCAAAACTCATCATGAAATGTATGTGTAATTAGTATGTGTAATATGAAATTTACTGGTGTGTTTGGTTGAAAGGAAGAAGATAGCATGGAAGTGAATCATCAAATTGTATCTGGTATCATATCATCTGGTGGGAGCTACTTTCAGTTAAAAACATTAACTGCCCTACCAATTATGTCACCTTCATTATATAATGAAATTTATAATACGGTTTGCGATTGATGGGAAAAGACAGGAGCACAATCCATGGCAGAAGCTGTCAAGGAAGAAGCAGAGTAAGCAGTGTCAGTGTCAAATTTTGGAAGGAGCAAATGGAGATGAAATTAGTTTGGTTTTATTACGATTGACTACTTCCAGAATTAGTTGATCCTCGGCAGTCACGAAGCGAATTCGTGACGCGCCCAGTTCCAGTATCATAGAGGCTACGAAAGAGAGGAAAGAAAGAACTTTACGTGTTTTGAAAGAGAAGGACGCCTAAGGATTTTGAAATAGACTGAGGTAACTTAACTACCCAGCCGGTCGATTCACGTGCATCCAAAAGTTGTTTTAACTTAGAAATCGCCTTATGGTTTTCTGTTTTAAACGCACTTACTTATCTAGTCTTGGATTGTCATAAATCAATTACTGTACAATTCTTATACAATTTTGAAGAGTTACCTGGTGTAAAGAATCATCAAAATCGGTTTAAAAATACAGCGAATTGAGAATCTTCCTCTTTTTTTAAGTCGGTTAAAAGGGTTTGTTTGCAAAAAAACAAAGTGACATTTTGAAGTCACCACGCTACGGTTTTTATTACGTGAATCGGGCATCTGGTAACATTTTCATTCTGATAGGTTTTGCAATAGCAATTGATTTTATAATCAAATTAGCAGAAATCAGAATTTATTCAGTAATTTATTTAAACAACTTTAAACATTAGAATTTTGAACTCAAATTTTGTTATTGTTTACTTACTTTTAATTTGTATATTAATAATTTATAAACTTGTTTTACAAATTTTTGCACAACCCTAGCACGCTTGGCGACTCATATTTGTTATTGTTTACCTACTTTTAAATTATATGAATCATTTTTATACTTGTGTTTCATTTATTGATATTTTTTTGTAAAACCCTAGGAGATTTTTAAGATATCAAGGTGATCGTAAACAAATAGTAAGTAATTATTTGAGTTTATCCAATAGGCACATATCCTTGCGTATAGATAAACAGTAGCGAGGAAAGGCTCGATTTATTTCGACCGTACTTGCTACTGAATTTGCAATTATGTTATTGAATGAATATTTTACGAAATAAGAATAAACTGTGGTAGTAAAATTACAAATAAATACATAGTTGGAATTTTAGGTAAGTAGAATACAAAATGTGGTGGTGGCTCTCTCTGGGTCATTCACCCGCCCCGGTCGGTTGTTTCAGTAAACAGTAGCGCTGCGGTCGCGCGAAATCGATGTTGCGTCTGGGCAATCTGGGCCCTTAAGAGAAACAACATAACAGATCATGGATCGGATTGCAACAAACTCAAAAATGTTTTCGCTGTGTTGGTACGTGAAATGTATTTTCTTTTTCATTTTGCAGAGCCACGTGCTAAGAAAATGGCACATAATATAGTTACTAAGCGTTATCATCCGCAGGGAAATCTATCGGGTTCTAAAGAATTTAATCTCAAGATAAAGTTAGTGTTAAAATCGTTTTGTCTACTTACAATTTGTTTTAAAATTGCTGTTGAGTTCAGTTGTAGGAAGATTATTTTGTTTTATATTTTAACCAAAGATTTCACCTGTGTGCTTTTATACTTATTATCAAAAAATATTATTATTACTGTTTTGTTTTCGGTTGTTGTTTGATTTTTGGTACAGTTACACGTAAATACCACATATGTGCTGCGCTATTTTGAATGATAAAATAACGACGTCCGACACATGCTACACCTATAATTAGCCCATTTATTTAGGTACTTAAATAAATGTAAACAATTTTGGGATGTCTTGTTTACTACTTGATTGTACTTAGGAATGCATTTTAAATACTCAAAACAGGTATTAAACTTGAACCACTAGGTAGTCAGTTAGTTAGTCTAGTTTATTTGTTTAACATGTGTTTTTATAAGAGTTGCCACCAGATTGTTTACCTTTATTTAAGTACCTAAATAAATGTAGTATAGACATAGGCTTTCCACCTAGGTGAAGCAAGAATAAGATACTTTGATGACCTTATTATACAGTGATTAAGTTAAATGGTCTTCCATATTCAGTTTGTATTAGATTTTTTAGGACTTGTTCAAATACTAGAGTACTAATAGAGAAAATTGTAGTCAATAAAACTTAAATCTCGTGAAAATTTTACTATTGATTTGTGCTAAAGATTGTCAGTCTGTAGTTTTGGAATCTTTTGACCTTTTGTCTGCGCCGCCAATAAACTTTACTTAACTACAACATTTTTATCACATGTTCTGTCTGAAGTTGTGTGTGATTTATGTGTCAGTGTCTTTTCGATCGGAATAAAATTGCGATACCGAACGGTTCGTTGCCTTGTCTCGACAGCCAGACGCACTTAGCGCATTCATTTCGATAAGATTGAGTTTTGACACCCGACGTAAAGACGACGGGGTCTAATAAGTTTCACGTGTCTCTGTGTGTGTGTGTGTGTGTGGAATTATTTATTTTTTACTTCTTGGAGGTATTTTTTGTTATTAAGTACTCATAAATAAAATTGAAAAAATAATAAAGCAAAATTGCATTACTGAAAGATACTGATAGTTTTGCTTATTATTTTTAATATGAACGCAAGATGAAACTTACTTCTAGCTATAGATATCATTATTCTATATTTAGCATAGCAAATTATAATTACTACTATTTACATGTATATTTCTGAATATATTTTAATCCTATTATTGAAACTGAAATAATATTTCGTTCAATAATACAAAGGAATCGAATATTGCCTCTGCCATACTAAAATATACCTACATTTACTGCGAGCCTATTGGTAACGGTCCTCAACCGGCAATAATGCTACGAAATTCTATACCGTACGTACCTATGTACACAGATATATAAATATTTAACTTAATTTGGTGTCGCGTACTTGAGAGTATGGCTGGGTCCACAATTTGGTCACGTACTGCCCTTGCCCTCTTTTTATTCCTGTTCCTAAAGTGGAAGCTCGTACTAGCTATAGATGTATAAAATATAGGTATAATTTCTCCAAAATTTTGGTAGGTACAGGATTGATATACCTTCGTGTATGGTGCGTCAGTTGAATGTAGCGCTTCCAGTATCTTTATCATACTGGTGCTTGAAAAAGAGTGACTAAGTTTATTTTCAGATTATTTTCTTTTAAAACCTTTTTATTGTCGAGCGAATCTATCTCTGTAAAACCCATTAATCTTGACGTTCATTGATGTAAAAGTGAAGCAGTTCTTTTGTTTTAATTACAAAGTTATACTTATCCACGATAATTGTTGAACCCATTTGTGTGTGTGTGTTGGTGTGTGTGTTTGCGTGTGCGTGTGCGTGTGTGTGTGTGTGTGTGTGAGAGAGAGAGAGAGAGATGACAAGTGTGTTAAAGTAAATATATTATAATCTCCATTACATCATTCTGTCTACTCCGTCTAGACAACATTTGATTCTTCCGTAGTAGCTTAGAAGAAGTAAGTTTTATATCTATGTCTTTTCTTTTTTCTCTTCTTTTTTTTCTTTTTATTATATTAATGGTTAGCTAACAAATCTTAGGTAGGTATTTACTCGTAAAATAACCCTTTTTTTAATAATATTCATCTGGTATATTACAAAAATAAGCTATATTCCTTGGATATAGAAAACTAGGCTGAAAACTACTCTATCTTATCATGATACAGCTAAACAAACTGTACGTGTAGAATTGAATTCGCTATTCGAAGCGCTTTGGGCTTTATCCACACTATGCGATAAACGCGATATACGAATATATATTCGGATACCTTGTTCAGTCTTTCCATTTATATGTTGCAACGTGTTACATACGTTCGAAATATTTACTATATTTTCTTTTTTTTTTGTTGGGCACGCGAATTTGACTTTACTACACTTGATGGTAAGCTAAAGGTAAGATTACATAAGAGGCTCACTATTACAAGCATCTATTTCAAGAGGATGGCGTTAACTGCTTTTTCTAGAATGAATCAGGATTTAAGTGCTTATTTTCATACAAATAACAACTGTAATATATTTTTTAAGCTATATGCAGTATATAGTCGGACTGAAAACCGTAGGCAATAGGCATTGTCTACTACGTAACAAAAAGAAAAGCCCGCTGAAGTTCTTGCTGAAGTCTTATCAGGCCACTATCACATAACGTATAATTAACATTGACATTTTAAATGATTTTCGAGTATGAATTTTTACATTTGGATTTGAGACAGCTAAAGGTGGTTCACAGATATATTCTGTAGGAGAACTATTGATCGAGCAACTTATAATAGATAGATACTAAGATACATTTTAGTCCAAAATATGTTCTAAATTTATAGTCAATTTTATCAATTAGAATTTTGTGAATAGTTACAGGTTATTTACCGTCATTAATACAGCCTATCTTTTACTAAAAAACGATTGAATTTTTATTGTGGACATATAATATAATATAACATAGTATTTTTATATTAATTTTCATATAAAATCATTGTTATTGTAGTTTAAATTAACTATCCCAAGTAGGGGCTATAAACCTATGTAATGTTTTCGGTGGCGATGGGCGCTGTAAGAGATATAAGCCTGTCCTATTTCGGCTGCAGCTGCTACCTATATTTAATTATTGTTAATTTTAGCCTTTACTGATCTGTGTACAACTTAAGCTTAAGTTCATTTGTGTCATAATGATAATAATAAATAATAAGTATAATGTGGAAGATCAAAAGGTTCAATAACAAATAAATAAATTTTCTTTCGCAAAAAAAAGGAATTCATCTGACTTCTAGAACAACAATGCACGGAAATGTAAATAATGAATAAAAATTACAGATGAACCTGAAAGATATAATGCACATACAATTTTTCTTGAAGTCGGTTATGCCTCAGAGGTTGTCGATGCTCATTATGCGATATTGAGAGTAAGTATATCCCCAGCACTATAGTCTGAACATGGGCTAAGAATAGGTAGAAACGAGCCGAGTATCCAATCTCGTGGCGGATTTCCATCTCTTCTGCGAACATCCACGGATCTAACGCGATTACGTGTGCGTGCTCCAATAGGAATGTTTGGCAAGTTCGGGAGATTTGCACATTCACAAGGAACAATGTTGCAAACTAATTTGTGGGAGACTTTCGTTAAATACTTTGAGTTTCGGCTGCGATTGGAAATATTCTCGTACAACATGTGAATCAGAAGTTTTTAACTGCTTATGTTTGAATGCTATAGTGGATGATATTAATAAAAATTGTAACTAAATCCTCCAAAACTACTGATACATGAATAACTAATAACGTGATGTATTCACTCCTTCGAAAGCGTTCAGTATAAAAGGTTTATATTGGGGGAGGGAGGATTTGGCCCACCGCTCACCCGCGGTTCAACACTCCAACAATATATATTGGAATGTCAAACCACCCACTTCAAAGTAAGAAAAACAAAATCTTACCAGAGAGTGATGTTTTACCATGCAGTATTCCGCTAATGCGAAGGACTTAAACTTCGACACGTGTTTCGCCTCTACACGAGGCATCTTCAGGAGCGCAGGAGCAAAATCCTCCTGAAGATGCCTCCTGAATACTGCATGGTAAAACATCACTCTGTGGTAAGATTTTGTTTTTCTTACTTTGAAGTGGGTGGTTTGACATTCCAATATATATTGTTGGAGTGTTGAACCGCGGGTGAGCGGTGGGCCAAATCCTCCCTCCCCCAATATAAACCTTTTGTAATGGAATTCCGCCATGTAACGCCTGCATCTATATCGTAGCGTTCAGTATAAATATTTAACGCAGGTAGGACAAGACTCTAATTGAGCAGTCCGACTGAGGAAGTACTTCCAGCCTACAAAATACTACGACTAATAATAACCTTGAGTTGGGTAACCAGAGCTTACTTAGGAGGTTTTGAGTTCACAGTGGGAAGACCGTGAAACTTGACTTTGTCTTCTGCACACAAACTCTCTTAAAATTTCCGCGGTCCATAGCTACAAAAAAAATAATCAAAACGTCGTCGTCAAGTTTAGTGTAATAATTATAAACAAAAGCACAATATATAAACAAAACTCGTAGCGAGAATCTGATACGAGTAGGTACCTACGTATCAGCGCGGCGTACTGATACCTATAAGATTTTCTCATATCGTTGGATCAGAGGCGCGTGCGTGCCTCTCCTCCGCGAATTGTTCTTAACTAACTTTGTGAGATTCCCAGATTTTCTTATCAAATTCTTACTCGGGCTAACTTTCTAATAACTTTGTATATTCTATTCAGACCACGTTTATTATTTTTTCCTCTTATCTGGCGCTGTTATGGTTATATTTTACGTTATTAATTTTGAGCGATTACAATTTTAGTCTCAATGGCATCACGCTGAGTGCATTGAGTCACGCTGCATGACATTTACAAATTATTTTCAAATGGGTTCCATAAGTTCCTGGATAGCTTAAGATCCTATGACAGCTTATATCTAATTTAACAAAAAGTTACATAGCTGGCATTAATAAAATAAGTAAACTAGATCGTTGTCTTGTTTCTTGATAAAATAATAAGTACCACCCACATTTCGCCAGTTTATGTTTAGGTCCCAATGTAATAGGTGGCGAGCCTATTGCCATTAACCTAGTTTATAAACCTGCAATAAATACACACAAATAACTTCGAAAAGCATCGAAAAGTCATTGGTGTGTGCCATGGTAAAACCTCAAACCCGAGACCTCGTCTCAGCAGTCCATTACCCATACCACTAGGCTACCGTGATTTACATTAATAAGTAGATCTATTAACCACTGGAAGACTAGTAGTAAGTAGTGTAGTGGCATCTCTTTGTACAAATTTACTTTCAAAATGTCCAGGAACTTTTGAAGCCCCTGAAAATACCCGAGACATATCTTATCATTGTAACTGATAGTAGTCACGCACAATCTTCGTGATTACCGTTTTTGATTATAAAAAGTCAATACTCAATACTTCTTAGTTTGACAGGTTAATGTAATACTTCCTCCAATCGGTGGCCGTCTAACTTCTGAACTCTGTACGTTTAGTGGAATAGGTGAATCATTTGTTATACATCATCTGACAGCGATCCATATACCTAATACGTTCGAAATATTTTTCGTAACTTCCCTTCCGTAATACTCGATCACTAACAAGCAAAGTTTGTATGATTGACATCGAACTTATTATATTTTTATGACATAATCGCATACTGAGATGACTACGTTCCCCGCGCGAGTAGGCGTTTACCATATCCAATTACTTGTATTTATATAATAGTTGTAGAAAAAGATAATAAAATGTTTGAACTGCTTCTTCTAAACTTTTATTTATCAAGGACACGTCAATTTAACTGCACCTCTCCTGATAGTAAGCTGTAGGCAAAGTCTCAAGAAAGAGGGTCACTATACACGTACAGTGTTACAATGGTGGCTCAGCTTGACGGCCTCATCAGGTATAGTATGTAGGACTATAGTTAGTGCCACCTGGCCAAAACGTTAAGCAATTCAAAAGAATAATTATTGTATTTACCATATCATCACATTAATATCTGTATTTCGATAACATTAAATGTATAAAATTTATGATAAAAATGCATGGTGTATAATCAGTTGAATGCTCTGCAAAGTCCTTTTTTTACACCACTTCGATAGCCGGCAAGTACACGGCTTACCATAAGAGAAGCGGGAAGCAAATTAGTCTATGGACTTGTGCAACACTAATATCATTGGTTTTATATATACGTGAATGCTGTTCCAAATTCTCTAAATCATTAATATTATTTCTATTTAGAATACATTATCACGTAACGTATGATAACTTCACAAACCAATACAACTCTATTATTAGAACCAACCACAATAATTATTATTCGGCCTATCACTGATAATAGCTATTGTACGAATATTACTCTTTAATTAAGTCCCCTTTCATAACTAGATGTTAATTTTAGTGGAACTGCGAATCAATGAACATTATTTTGGTGTTTACACTACCGTTATATCAGAATACTAGCTGATTCCATGGACGTCGGAAATCGCGACTTTTGGTCTAACTTGCCCCAGGTTCAAAGTCTGGACAAGACTGGTGCTGGAAGAAGATGCTCGGCATATCTTGGACAGAATTCCGCAGCAACGTGTCCATACTCCAGAAACTTGGCATTACGGAGCATCTATCGAGGATAATTCAAAAGCGCCTACTGCAGTACTTTGGCCATGTTTCCAGACGTGATAACAACTCTATATAACGGCTAGTCGTACAAGGAAAAGTAGAGGAAACCATGCTGAACAGTTTTACAGATATATTTTTATATAATACTAGCTGATGCCCACGGCTTCGCCCGCGTGGAATTTTGTTCCCGTTCCCGCAACCCTTGGGAACCTTTTCCCGGGATAAAAAGTAGCCTATGTGTTATTCCAGGTTCTAATCTACCCCTGTACCAAATTTCAACCAAATCAGTCCAGCCGTTTATGCGTGAAAGAGGAACAAACATCCATCCATCCATCCAAACAAACTTTCGCCTTTATAATATTAGTAGGATTAAATTGACTCCTTGAACAAGAATGATTTTTAAATAAGCAGGTATTCACCGATTGAATATAGCTACAAAATACATACATATATATAGGGTTGATTTGGTTGGCAAAACGTATGTAAAAGGAGTTAATACTTGTAAATTTCTTATTAATTATAGTATCATAAGAGGTATGCTAATAATAATCTTAATGCGTGTTTGTACTTGTTATGTTGTAATGCATTAGTACTGTCAAGTAGCGTCCACTTTAATGAGCTGTGCACAATCAAAAATTAATACAATTTAAGACTAATCGTCGAATCAATCAATCAATTAGTCTATCGCAGTCTAATGCTAAACATAGGTATTTTGGCTAGGCACTGCTATGTAATGATATGGAACCCTGTTTTGTTTTCTGCATTGACATCATAGAAACTCTTTCAGCCTTCAACCCTTCCCCCTCCCCTGTACATAGTCGTCGGCACAAGTGTGATGTCCCTAGTGTTGCAAACGTCCATAGGTAACCACTTTCCATGAAGTGGCACGTGTCTGTCGTCTAAGTATCCTTCCGCATCCAGTCCAACCAAACCAACTTTTTCCGGTAGTCGATCCAATGGTAATCTAAGAAAATCGTTTTATAATACAGTCAGTCTCGGCTATAAAATTATATTTCGCGTAAGTAATTGATTTTAATCAGTTAATTAACCAAATTCGTGATCATAAACCATGTTGTAATAATGAACACCATGATTTATTTACATTTGACTTTATTTATTAACAAAGTGAATATAATTTTTTTTTTTTTTTTATCTATGGCACGTCAATTTGACTTCACCTCGCCTGATGTTAAGCTGAAGGCAAAGTCCCATGAAAGAGGGTCACCATTGCAAACACGTTCAGTGCTACTATGGTGGCGCTCAGCTTGACGGCCTCATCAGATGCTTTTTCACGCCCCGCTTAAAGGACCCGGGACTGTAGGAAGAAGGAAACACGTGCGTCGGCAAGGAATTCCAGGACTTAATGGTACGGCAGAGAAAAGACTCACCGAACCGCTTGGTTCTTGATGGAATATTCTGCACCGTATGCGAGTGACACCTAAGCCCTGCACGCGTTGTCCTGTGTAGGAAAGGGGAGGGTGGGATTAGTTGGAAGAGCTCATCAGAACATTCACCATGGTAGAGACGGTAAAATACTGCCAAGGACGCAACATCTCTACGCATCTGCAAAGGCTCGAGGGACTTTGTGACCTCAGGACTCCCAATAATGCGGACCGCACGTCGCTGCAACCTGTCGAGAGCATCTAATAAGTACTTTGCGGAGCCATCCCAGAGATGCGAGCAGTATTCTACGCAGGAGCGAATTTGTGTCTTATAAAAAGACACCGCTGCTCCGGCGTGAAAAAACGTCTCACTCTGTTCAGGACTCCGAGTTTACGCGAAGCTGTTTTGATGATGCTCTCGATATAGTTCTTGTTGTTCAGTTTGCAGCGCACGTCCATACCGAGTATATTGAGGTTATCCTGAAATGGCAGTTGATGTGTAATATTAATTTTAAGTAATTTAGAAGGAATAGTAATTAATAATATACTCATTGGGTGTTTTAAATGAGACATTAATAAGAATTTCCCGGGTTTTGGAGTTCAGCTTCTAAGTTTGAATTACATTTATGTAAAAGTAGATTTAAGCAACAATTTATATTTAACATTATATTATTTATGATTCAATTTAACAATTAAAAAAATACACAAAGGCTTTTCCAAAAATAATGATTTATATAAAACGTAAAGTCAACTATAAATAGTAAAAAACTGATAATAACAATAACATACAATGTCATTATGTGAAGAATATATGATTGAAAAAAGAACTTTAAAAGATACATGTTCCACAATAGCTTCAATTGTCATTTTACATTTCTTTTTCGACTCCAAAAATAGGTACATGTTGGATTAAACTAAATTGAAACTAACACCAAGACGGAAATGAATAGTAAGCCGACGAGTTCCTGTAAACCTACCAAGTGCAAAACATTGAAATGATTGCTTTAAAAAATGCGAGAAAACTCGAACAAATTCTGCATTCCAACCTTTCGGTAAATATTCTAAACAGAAGCTATCATTATAAATATCTGATTGCAATCTATTCCAAAAAGTCTAAACAGATATAAAGACAAGATCTTAATTTTTTTGCCCTCGTAACTTTAGGAGTGCTTGCAAATTTACGGCGAAGAAGAGAGGTCTATCTCGAGAAGTATCTTAATTAAGAGAGGCCACTGGCTAAACTTAATTCAAGCCGGCAATATTAAAAAAAAGCATTATAAATGAATGGTTAATTAATTCAATACTGTAATTTTCTTGCGCATTAATTACTTTTTGGGTTATTTTTTATGGTTATAAACGTGATCTTTCAGAAATTTTGTACAGTACACAGAGCCTGTACACACACATTGAACAGGCTCCAAAAGTTCTTGGATAATTTGAAACTAAAATTGTATGAAGTATGACACTACACAACTACTAGTCTTAGAAGCTACTGGATAATAGATCTACTGATTATTATTATTAAGTTTTGGATACTACTTGCATGAGTTTACTTATTTTCCCGATCCAGTTTATTTTATTAACGCTATCAATGTTTCTTTTAATTAAAAAGACTTAGGTTGTCAAAGGATTATAGATTTTGAGCCCCCTGTACAGGAATGTATTCTATTCTAAAATAATTTATATTATACTCATCCCTAAAATAGGTTCCCATGTGTTCCGGGAACCAAACCATACTGTCACGACGATGGCAAAACTGCAGGCTACAGCTAATTATCATAATTGATTGGGTATGTATTTCGCCATATTTTGAGTCCTTTAATATTAATATTTGACGTTACGCATAATTTGTCTGACGACCCAATAAAACCAAGCACTTTGATTAAACCCTAAACTTATTTGAACTTCATTAATTTCCTCATAATTGTGTTCGCTTTTCATTCGCATTCAGCATAAACGCTTTAAAATTGTTGTGAGAAACTGAGTCATAAACATAATTTTTGACACAGAGGACTTCATTTTCTTCAGTAAAACATCTCTCGATAAATTTACTCCTCCGTTATATAGTGGCAAATGAAAGGACCGTAGGATATTACAAAATAACTCTTCATGCTGTCTTTGCTAGAAGATTTATAACTATTTAATTGCTGATTAAAAAAAAAAGTGTTGTCTATCGGCATCGATTGTAACTTCAAATGCTACCGAAAGATTATTCGTGAAGCTGAGTTCCTTTATTTGACGATCAATGAGTTTCTTGCTCGAATCTACGCAGGCCAGGACCGCGTTTAGAACCTGTGGTCCATTTGCTATTCTCCCTTTTCTTCTTCTCTTTCCCGAAGAAGTCAGCGAGGGTGGTTATATCGGACTCGAACCGACCAAAACCGCAACGGCAACTGGTCGTCTTGGGCCATCAGTTGCCAAGGATACGGTAGCCCCTGGTATATCCCTCACATCCTGGCTGACCCAGAGTCAGTGAAGACCCTCTCGGGTGTGGGACTACGGTATCCATTGGCGAAGCCTAATTACGCGTTTAGTGGATAATGTTTGTTGCTAAGCACTAATGTGGAATTCGCCTTATAACTGTACCAAACCACAGACTACACATGACTGCGTGTTGTAATCACTAAACTTCTGGAACATTCATTGAGTTCTTAGAACAACATAATATTTAATCGCAAATAACTGAAGATGGTTTGATAGGCTTTGATGGCGCTACCTAATCTTATGAAATTTTGTACTAGTATTAACGTTATGAAATTTGTTGCTGTATATTAAATTTGTTCGAGAGAACTTTAATATTCTATGATTAATGATAATAAAAGTATAACATCAGCATTCTCCTGTCTCTATCCCATATTTAATTGGGGTCGGTGCAATATGTATGCTTTTTCCATTCATCTCTGGTTGCGGTCATCTCCACATTCATTTATTTCCTGGTCATAATTATCATCTCTCACATAATCCAACCATTCTCCTCTTAGTATAACAATTGTAGTGCAAATTAAATACGAAACTAAAACAGTATCTCCGTCAGCAAAAATAAAAATGTAGCAAATGTACGAGAATGAAGCTTCCAGCAATAGGAAGAATAAAAATAAAAGAAGAAAGATAATATTGAATACACATATAATTAATACTCGTATACTACTGTTGGTGTTCTCATGTTCGTATGAGGGCTTATCTCATACTGTATCAAATTTTCTAAATGATCTATTATGACTAACAATGTACTGAACTCAACACAATCTACCTTAGTAAAGAATTTAATCTCAACCTCAATTTTGTCAACTCCACATTTTATAGAAAACTCAAAATTGCATCTTAAATAAACAATACGGATATCCTGCTCATCACATGTGTATTTACTTGTGTTTTAGTACGAGTACACTCATAAATATAAATAATAAATGAATTGAGATACAGCGTTATTCGCGATGACAGATTTATATCTGCAAAACAGGATAAATTATTCATCATGCAGCGAACATCTAGTTATCTTATTAATTCCAAAAACACACCTCTGAAAATGCATCTGCGTAGAAACCGGATCCAACTCCCGGCACGTTGTATTTGGTAGTAATAAATTAACCACCCTGAGCCATTTCCACCGTTTCCGTACTGAATATGTATTAGAGTTTCCAAATTAAATGGTGTTAGCTATGTTTAAGGTCTATGGTGTTAACAGGAAAGTTTCAAAGGAGCAATATTAACGATGTGGGAAAACTCCGTGACTCAGTGAGTCAATTCTCTTTGGCGAAGTTTTGCGCTCACGGGGATTATTCTAATATGAATCATGAATAAGTATTTTGATTACATTAAATTATAATAGAATAATTATGTCACCTCATATCATGCGTGGAATACTGCTCGCATCTCTGGGATGGCTCCGCAAAGTACTTATTAGATGCTCTCGACGGGTTGGAGCGACGTGCGGTCCGCATTATTGGGAGTCCTGAGGTCACAAATACCCTCGAGCCTTTGCAGATGCGTAGAGATGTTGCGTCCCTGGCAGTATTTTACCGTCTCTACCATGGTGCATGTTCTGATGAGCTCCCCACCTATCCCACCCTCCCCTTTCCAGTACAAACAATCACACACCCATACAGTACAAACAATACCATCAAGGACTAAGCGATTTGGCAATTCTTTTGACAATCCAAATATAGAAAAAACTATTTCACGGTGTTTATGTGTTAAAATATTTCAAGATCATAAAACATACCTAATTGTCATTTTTTATTTTTTTTATTTAGAGCTCGTCAATTTGACTTTACTCTACCTGATGGTAAGCTCAAGGTAAAGTCTCAGGAACGAGGGTCACCGTTAAAAACAGTGTTACAATGGTGGCACTCAGCTTGACGGTCTCATCAGATTTTTCTATGTCTAATAATAATTACATACATATGCTCACGCCCGTAATCCCAGAAGGGGTAGCCAGAGCTGTATTAAACACCCACATTTGCCAACTATGATTTTCGCTCCCACGTAATAAGGGCGAGCATATTGCCGCCAATTAGGCAATTTGTGAAAAAATGTGTATTCTAAAAAATTATTTCTAACCAAAAATGATGCAGCTAAATAAATTTGAAAAAAAACTTGACGCGATTTTTTCCTATGCAGTGTAAATCGCAAGGAAATTATTTATACAAGCACTACCAATTAACGTCTTGCAGAGTATCAGACTTCATTAGGCAGGTAGAGACAGTATTAGGCGTCCATAAATAGCGTAATGACACCTGCCACAAATAAGGTACACCAAATAGGCCGTATATATTTCATTCAACAGAATTACAGTTGTAATCTTACTGTAGGTCTCGGAGTTGTGCCAACTAATTTACCAACTTTTATTTAGCCACCCAGTTCGCGTGTCTGTTTCTGGCGTCGGACATAACAGATGAAAATAACAAAAAAAGTTTGGCCGTTGGCGAAAACATGGACTGCATGATGAAGGTGTGGTAGTTAATTTATTTTACTTTGTATTGGTTCGGAGATTGAATCCCTGTTGAATAAAAATGATGGCGTCGTGAGGACAGAAGTTTTAGGATACTGGTATTTCATCAGCTAGCATTCGTGGCTAACCGACGACTATACTATTAATATAATTGTAACTTTTAAACTATCGCGGCGTTTACTCATAGTGTTTATAAGTTCCGGGACTTCACGCGATATATTTTTGAAACACTTTTGTCGACGTTTCGGGTGCGTTGCAGCACCCGTGGTCACGACTTAACTGGCCTGCGAGCGTCGCGCGGTGTGCAGGAAAGACGTGAAAACTACTGAACGGATTTCGATGCGGTTTTATTTTAGAACTCGTCCATTTGACTTCACCCCGCCTTAAGGTAAGCTGAATGCAAAGTCTTAGGAAAGAAGATCACTATTACAAACACGTAAAGTGTTACAATGGCGACACTCAGCTTGACAGCCTCATCAGATGTTTGAAGAGTTTTGGTCCAACTTAAAATCTTACGTTTGTTTGATTGCAATTAATAAAGTAAAACAAGAGTTATGATTGGTAATATAGAATTTAAGTTGCACAGATGGAGCTTAGGCGATCATTTTATGAGGCATCTTATTAGATTGCCAACCTTACGTACTTGTACTTCCTTCAGCTAACCATCAGGCGAGGTGAAGTGAAATCGACGTGCCATAAAACAAAATATAAAAAAGTATCTCTCTTAAAAATTTCCAACCCTATATCAAAGTATCGAAATACGATACAGTCCCATCCATAAAGTAACGAATCGTCTGCGATGGAGCGGGGTCGGCCTGTTAATCTTCTTAACACCATATCTAGTACCAATATACTCCTAATGGACGAGGATGATAAAAATCTGTAGGGACAGCTGCGATATTGGGTAAGCCCTGAATATTTTTCAAATGTTGTTTGATAAAAATATATATACATTAAATGTTAAAGCTTAGAATTGAGATTATTGGTTCATCCAATATGGACTCAGGGGAAAATATTTTATCAGATAAAGTGCTTCATACACGGCATTGCGACAAAGTGAATAGTATAAGTACCTAGGGTCAGATAGTTTGTTATCAATCATAGACTGTGGGTTCCTAACTCAATCATTTCACGAGAGCGGAACTTGTTCAATACGAAATACATGAATAAATAATTACTTATTTATTGCATTATGTATGTTCTTGTTACATGATACACTATGTTTCGTATACATTCTCATATGATATAGAATTATTTAAAATATATCTATAGTTTAATTATTATTACCAAATATTTGTGTCTAATTTTTCTATTTAGTTACATACATTTACAACTCTTTTCTAGATTTCACGATCTCCTCTCGCCAGCCTGCTGGGAGAAATTTATTGAAGAAATAAACAGTAATAATGTACTTACTTGTCAACATCTAAAATATTATTATGTATTGTTGGTTTTGTGTGTGCATAAATCTTAAATAAATAAACAGTAACATACTGGCAATAAAAGAAATAGCTTTATGAAAAAATAATCTTCAAAAAGTTTTACTTCCATCATTACTTTTTAAATTCCATTCCATCATTAATTTCCAACGGTTTTTATACATGTTTCACTATATATTACTACAGATAGTGCATTTTACACTATAGACAATTTTTTATAGTTTTGTTCGGGTTTCAGTGCCAAAAGTAGGTACCTATTAAAAATCGATAGGTCCACATTTCATAAGCTACTGTGCTAATATTTTGATATCGTTTGTTTATGAACTAAAAAGTAAATTATAAGTATTTATATAGTTATAGTTGCTTATTATATATAACATATAGTTGTTTATTAATACATACACAAATTTTATTAACAGTAGGTTCAATTCTAAATTATTTGGACCGTCAGGGTTCATCAGTATACAGAAGATACTAGTCAAATCAAATCAAAGATCATTTATTCTGTATAAACCATTAAACGACACTTACAAAACGTCAATATCAACAACATTTTATAGATCAGTGAGCAAATGGACCACCGGTTCGAAACGCAGGCGCAGCCCCGACCTGAAGAGACTCCGGCATGAAACTCAGCGGGCTTAGATTATGATGGGTCAAACAGCTTCTCTTACTGTAGTGGATTCATTTAATTATTTAATTTTGTAATAACAATACTTGTACAAATGTCGATGTACGGTAACGGTCCTATTTCGAAACTCACGATGAAAATAAAGTAAGATTGAAATAATTATACTTCACTTTCATATTATATCAAAAGGAGGGTCTTAGTAAGCTAACTTACTGCAACTTATCCAAAGAACTATTATATACAGAAACTTCAACTTTATACAGAGGATTGCAGCAAAAGTATGAAACCGGACATTCATGAGCTAAACAAGAATTTATAGCGAGTCTTGGCAAGACTTTTGATGTTTATTTACATAGTTCTACCTGTCCGTAAACACAGAACTATAACTGAAATGTAAACCTTCATTCTGGAACTGGATAAAGCTGCAAGAAATAAACATTGCAAGGTTCTCTTATTGATGCATTTTCAAATCTATACCTTTTTTATATTATTTAAGTGGCAGACAAGCTCATGGCCCACTTGATGGTAAGCGGTCACTGTGGCCTATGGTTTGCATCACCAAGAGCGTCATACTTGTGCTGTCTACCCTGTAATGCCCTTCTTGAAGAACCCCATATTGTATCTTAAATGAAATCTCCCTCCCTCCCTCTGTGGCGTAGCGGTAGTAAATGCGACTGCTACGTAGGAGGTGCGGGTTTGATCCCCGCTCAGTGCAGATATTTGTATGCATGAATATGGGTATTTGCACTGGTCTGGTATTGCCTCGGACAGCACGATAACCCATCGGTCCCGATTGCCATACGAACATATATGGTGTAACGATGCAAATCGTTATTGCATTATTTTATATTTATGGAATGCGTAATCGAATATCATACTGGTATCGATTCGCAGTCCACACTAATTTTATCTACATTTAAGGAATGATTATCTATGATAATCGATTCCTTGTCTCTGGTCGATGATTGACAGGACGCGACTCGGCCGGTCTATGGTTAATCATAGGTCAGTGACCTTTAGCATACGAATATTTTATAAAGTGCTTTTGTTTAGCATGCATAAGCATTTATTTACTTTGTACCTGCGCAATAGGGTCTTGCCCCCCTTTTTACCAGAGGGCTTATAAGGGAGTGCGGTTCAGTGAGTACCCCGCTTTTTTCCTCCGACCGTGGCAGATCCTACTTGTGGCAGAACTTTCGGTGAGCAATTGTGGCTTTACAGTGTGCTAATTTATATTTTATTTCAGGTGGCTCATTGGCCGCATGAGTCCGAGTTGTTACCTATATTTTTGTAGTTGGAGTATAATGTTAGTATTGTTAGTATTATATGCTGATATTATATTCCCAGCTGATACTAAATTTTCTTAGATGGTACAACGTCGGATACATGCGGGTAGTGAGAAGTTCCTTCCAGCATGGCTTTGCTTTTTACGCGAGTAAAGTCTGCTTTATTTTATCCATAGGAATATTTTCCTATGGACAACTTTTCATGCCGTGTCATGCCTATGCATGCCGAGGGCCAAGTTTGGTGCGATGCCACTCCAGAGTGAGCCCATGGAGTAGCCATCGCCTAATTTTATTGTGCGCTATGCAACTATTTAACTTTATAGAATTTTTATAGATTTCATTTTATTTTGCAATCTGTCAAAATGTTAATGACCTATACCTTGAGGCCATTGACCTCAGGGTAATCTATCTTACTAAGTGTGTGTTCCTTTCTATGCATTTGCCTGCTGCTTAGAATACTGTGGGTCGTGGCTTTTACTGCAATGACTTTGCACTACGTGCCGGAAGTAGCTTGACCACCTGCTTTCACTTCCCTGCCACGCCCGCACTTGCAGTACGTTTTACACACACTTAGCTTTTTCCTTGTGCTTGCAGGACGGAGACCGAGCCACGTCGGCGGAAGGAAGCTGACGCGGCACGACGAGCTACAAGCTAAGTGCAGCTTTTTCTCCGGGCTCCAGGCCGTTCCCACCTTTGGACTAAGCTGTTCCCACCTTTGGACTAAGCTGTTCCCATCTTTGGACTAAGCTGTTCCCACCTTTGGACTAAGCTGTTCCCACCTTCGGACTAAGCTGTTCCCACCTTTGGACAAAGCTGTCCTCACACTTGTAATCAGCAGTTTCCACGGATGGAATACCTACATTTGCTGTAAAATTTATATATAATTATGACCCACCCCTGTGATTGTTAATATACAGATTGAATTAACCTAGACTCTATTTCTTGAAACACCCTCAAGCTAGTAATTCTCTCTATTTTAATTTGATGAATTCGTTGGATAATTTCATTTTGATTATTCGGTAGTACTAATAAACCGCCAACGTTTCAATGGCAATCGTTATGGCTAGTTGGAGCCCTTAAAAGTCCAACTAGTCTAACTACAAAACTTAGATATCGCCAATTTGATTGTGGAGGTCCGATGGCAGTGGCTTTAGACTAGAAAGCTGACCCCGACAGCGTTGGGAATTGGCTCAGAGAATGATGATATTAAATATAATCTTCCATACAAAAATAAGTCGGGTTTTCCTTCCTGACGCTATAACTCCAGAACGCACGAACCGATTTCCACAAAGGTTTCGGGCTCCGTGGGGTTTATAGCAAAGAAAATTCAGAAGAAATTTCAACAGAAAAGCGGGAAAATCATTTTTGTAGCCATCTGGTGGCGAAACGTAGTTCACTGGGTTTGCTAGTCTTTGATAAAAATGTTCGAACTTCTTTCGTTTTGATGTGTATCTTATTTATTTTCATCTCTGTGTGAATCTAATTTTCTTTCACAGATTGAATATTACTAAACATTTTCTTTCTTTCACGAAGGAAGTTTAATTCGGAAGCAGGTCGCAGGCAGCCAAGTACTCTAACGTCATGGCAACCTAACTTTTTGGTTTCAAGGTTAAAAAGTATTCCATCCAGTTATTCAATTCCTGCCACAAAGTGCCATTCAGGTCACGTTTGAAATAAACTAAATTAAGATAGATCTGTTTTTACATAACTTCGGTTTCACAAGTACACGGCCTACTTAATGGAAAGTGGTTACCGTTGTAAAGATTAAGCGAGTTTCTGTGCTGTCAGTGTAGAAGACAAAGTAGAGTTTCATTCCATCACACTGCAGTGTCAACTTAAGCCCTTGGTCTTCCCACTGACAAAGCAAAACCTCTCCAGTGAACTCCGGCTACCCTACTCACCACTGTAAACACAACACAACTATTAGCCACATTATTCAACTTATTTGTTATAAGATATTTAGTAAATAAACACCCAGTCAAAAAGAAAACCCCTAGAAATTAAATACGGAAAATAGAGAAAAAAGATCAATCGAATTGCCCAAGACCACTTTAAATATTGTATGATTGAGAGGGTATAAGAGCTAATGAGCTGAGCCTACAATAAAATAACCTTCTCAAAGCGGTCTTTCGATTGTAAAGTGTATCCAACATTTACAATCAAAAGACCGTTATCGTACTGTAGTAAATATAATGTCTATAAATTGTGGTGTGTTTGTGTACTCCAACGGTTAAATATTTGACTCAACGTTTTTCCTGGCCGTTTGCCAAACAGATTTACCGTGCCTACAATGTAGATAAACTTGGCAATGTTATTCTGGACTAATGTTATCATCTTCTAATGGAGTGTACGTCCGTATATTATGGATACACAATTTTATAGATCCTGTAAATGGTTCGCACATATAAATTACAAATGTTTTATTTAATCTATGTAAAAAAAATAGCAACTTTTTTTGTAATTTATTAATAACATAATAAGAAACATCTTTTGTTTCAATTGGAGTTGTACAGAGGGCTCAACGGAGGTATAAAATAAATTAAATTTATATTAAATTTATACTTCCCATTTTTCTCGTTTCTTTTGTAACAGTAAATTTTTTGTTTTAGTTCTGTTATTATAGGATTCTTGACGTTGGTTTATTAAAGCAAAGTTATGGTATAAGATTTCTTTTTTACTATTCCAAAAGTACATTTAAACTGTTAGTCTAAAGAAAATAAAACGAAAACTAACATATTTTCATACGGAACATGTGAATTGTACTATTTGATAACAAATTCATGTAATCGGATCAGATTCTATTCCAGTTTTAGTAAGCATCGATACAATTTTGTATGAAACAGGAAGGAAACAAAAGATAAAAGACAAAAAGATTCGTATCGTAGAGATTGTGCTCTATGGGAACACGCAGGTGACAAATGTTATCCAATTGTTGAAAATCCAATAATGTACTTTTGTGTATCTAGTTTGTTTTTAGAATTCCGTAAATCTTACAGAAAAGCCGTCTATTTAATCTAATGTCAAGGAGAATGTGATAGATTTTGAGCTGTTACACCTGAGCCTCGAATAGACTGATGCTGTGTCAGCTCCTTCGTCATTCGAACTAGGAATGAGACGTTATTTTGCAATTCTACAATTCAATCTCATTCCTATATCCCGACGTATAACTGTCAAAAGTCTCCCATTAACATAAACTAATCAGCTCTACTAAACCAATAAATAAATTGTCTGTCATGTATCCAAAACAGTTCTTTACTCCTTTGCCTAGGTTGAAATGATATCATTGCTTAATGCTAAACATTTATAGATATTAGTTAAGTGTCAATTCTTATATTGTGACAAGTAATTTACTAAAGTAACTTGATCGCTATCTCATCATCATTCCTTGAATCTTTTCCAAACTCAGTTGGGGTCGGTTTTCCAGTCTAACTGTGATGCCGCTGAACTACGATATTTTCCGTGAAGCGACTGCCATCTGACCTCCACAACCAATGGTCTAATGACCAATGGCGATATCGAAGTTCCAAGTTAGACTGGTTGGACTTTTGAGGGCTCCAACTACCCGCTTGATCGCTATCTATTACAACGATATAATTATACACGAGCCATACCAAAGTAATTAATAGAAACTTAATTACACTTCTAACCCTCAACTTCGTGTAAGTAGTAATTAGTTAAAAGATCAGATAGCTAGGGGTCATTTAGAGGTGTTACCCCATAGTTGTTTCAAATTATTTGAAAACGTTTATCAAGATTTGTACCAAATAGGTTTGTAGGTATTTCTGAAGCAGTTTTGGGTAGGCAAATTTCTCTGTGTTATTTACTATTCTATTCTTGTTGTACAATAAAGACATGTCATTATTATTATTTCTCTTTATTACATTTTTATACATATTGAATATATTTTTAAATACATAAAAAATTTAACATATTTAAAAATATAAAAAATAGTAGCCCACCGGTACCGGGCACAGGGACCAAGCTACCGGAGGTTAGGGCTCCAGAGAGAGGAACCTATTCACAATACGTGCCGTGTCGAGGAGTACTGCCTTCTGCATCAAGTCCTTGACCCAACTGCCTATTATTATTATAATTATTATTATTTGTATCACGATTATGGAAAGCTTTGTTTCACATCCACCAATATGACTGACTTTTTTCTTTCTTTTTAATGTGGTCACTTTTGAACACAGATGAAAGAAGGGAAAGGTGAACAAAAAGAGGTACCTATATAATTACTCTCGATACTAATAAAATTGAGATTATTACCGGTATAACATTACCTCATACCTACGTGGAAATAGTGAAAAATAAATTAAACTGAAGAGTTTCAGTTATAGAAAAAGTTCAAACGCTTTAACACGACTCTCTACTTTCAAAGAAATCCAGTAAGGCTCGTCTTTATTTCGCCTTTTTTACATTTTAGATGGCCAATATTTTTCCCGTGTCATAGTAAATTACGCATACTTGTACATGTATATAGGTTTGTTTCTATTAATAGCTATCTTTAAAAACTACATCTTGCTCACGAAATTATACTTGGAGATATGACTGCTTGATGTATGGTGTGATTTTGTTATGTAAAGAATATATATCTGACTACTTAGTCTATTGTGATATCGCCATCGTAATTTTTATTTTCGTATTTAGAATGCCTGGAATGCAGTTCATTTAAAAAAAAGACCTAAATATAAAATAAAACATCTGATTTACCTCAAATGCTCCGAATTCAATAATAATTTTCAGTCAATCAAGAGGCAACGGTTACGGTATATACTTCACATGAAGGATTTAAAATATAAATTTTCATCATAAGTGTTTAGATCCGAATGTAATAGGTGGCGGGTCTATTGCCATTAACCGGGCACTTATACACCTGCGATAAATACAAACATAACTTCGAAAAGCATCAAAAAGTCATCGGTATGTGCCATGGTAAAACCTGGGATCGAACACGAGACCTCCTCTCAGCAGTCCATTACCCATACCATTAGGCTACCGCGGTTAATCATCTCATCATAAATATAGGTTAGCAAATAAACTGTACCGGTTTAAATTGTAAAAGCAATTTCATCTATAACTCGCCTGAAATCTTGAAGAACATAATTTCAAAATGCAAGCGTGAAAAATGTTCAAACAGTTTTGCTATATATTTATTAAAGTTGCCGCTCCTTTATTGCAACACTTGTATATATCGATTCTAAATTCAATTTAGTAATACAAAGTAACGTTTGAAATTGGTTTGTAAGCATCTATATCAAAGTATCAAAAAGCCATATAATTAAGTAGTAATTAAAAATAGAGCAACGATAGCAAAATACAACAAGAAATACTTTTATTGAAACGCTCGTGAGCAAAAAAGAAAAAAAATTAAATATTTTTCTACAGCTCTCAAAACCAAATTTTGTAGCGCTTATTTTTGAGATTTAAACTATACAAATTCTTTTCATAGCCCATGTATACGCTGTTACGACCTTTACTGCTCTGAAGTTAAGATTGAAATTGGTTTACTATTTCACTTTTTACAGGATACATTGTGAAAACCTTTTCACTCGAAACTTTCTACACAAATTCCATTAACGGAATTAAAATTTAAATAGCCTCATTAATATGTAAGGAAAGATTAATGAACTAGTTAATAGCACTGCTCCGCTTGGGTTTGGCAAAAACTGAAAGTGCCTTTGCCATTTGTTAGTTTATATCCGTGGAGCTCGGTACAGTTTTGGTTAAGAGGATTTTTACTTTAAATTTCTTTATAGTAACATTTAGTAACCAAATTTTATGAGAATCAGGAACAGGAGAGTGTAGTCTGAATTCAGTCTCAATCTAATCTGAAATATGTAAATGTCAAAAATTATCACAATGTCAATAAAAATTGTATTACGAGCATAAAGTTATCCCTAGAGGAACAAAGTTCGTGAGTGACATACGTATCTTTATACAAAACCTAGGGGTGAGAGATTGACAGAGTATATGAACCGTGAAACGTAAATTTATAAACCAAGTTGATAGCTTTGACATGTATATGCAGTGACGTCAATCTTTCTACACTTAAAATCACACACGACTCATTCAATTCGGTTACGTGGTGCACGGTTTCTGGGTCTATTTACACTAGTAATATTGATGTATATGTTTACGAGAATGCCAATTTTTTATTTAGGAGATTGAAATTAGATTGGGACTGAATTTTGAATATATTTTTTTAGAATTGGGCCTTTGTATTCCAAAAAGCAAGCTTTCGGTGCAAATAACACTATACTGAATGTAAAATTCACTAAATTAAACAAGTTTCCATAGTTTTTTAATTATTACTGGTAAATCTGATAACTCTTATTTCCTCGCCTTACAGTCAACCAACAAAGTACTTTTCTAATAACTCCGCTAACAATGGCTCCCAGATGACCATGTTTCAATTTTGTACCTTTTAAAAAGTTACCCGTAACGTTGAAAACACGCTCGCAACATGTTCCGGGCGACAATGGAACGGAACGGAACGGAACAAAGGCCTCTTTGTTGTTCCCTCTATTGTCGCCTATTGTCGCTAGCGCCCTTACTCGTTAATGTAGTGTTTATTTCGATAATTTTTGGGTACAGCCTTCATGCTTCTGTTCCGTGAACTGTTGAGTAATACATGCGTGCAGTATACGTTTTACACAAAGATATAATACAATATATTTTAAAGAAAAAAGGAGCATATCATATTCAGCCCCCGGCGACGACGACGGGGTGTTATAGTTTTCATGTGTGTGTATCTACATCGTATCGGGGGAGCTTGAATCGTTTCAAAATCCTATGAGAGTGTTTACCAATTATAGGTCATATTTATTAATTGATGTGATCAAAGAGGGCTTATGAGCGTCAAGTTTTTTTTTTTGACTCAATAATGTTTAAATAAAAAATATATAGAATTACAAAATAGTTACAAAATATATATTTTTCCACCCTCGATATAATTTTTTTCTAAAGTGTATACATATTATTGCAGGTGACTGTACCGTCAATAATAAAAACAGTCAGTGTGATACGCTAAAATAGAGCTAAAACCACCTCAAAACATAGTAGTCCACTATGATTCCAACACCGATAGCAACTCATTAGTATTCAATCAGTTCTATTTGAAGTACCTATTTGATTAATTTATATGTAATTTGTTAAATCGTATGTAGTCTACGGATTAAGTGAATTGCTTTCATTCTATAGACATAGGGTGCAATAGTCACATCGTTAAATATTTAAAACAGATAGTTAAATAGCAGTTGTGTTTGCACATTGTAATTTTATTTGAACTTAATCGTTACTTAATTAGCTGCCCGAATTTGAATTACTGAAAATCGTCATTTTGAAATCGAAATTAATGGTAATGAAAATCGTTCAAAGTCAAAATTAAATGATGTAGGTACTCCCCACTATTTAATTTAATCTCATTGCGCATCAAACTATTGGTGTAAAATTTCTGTGACATATAACATATCAAAGTGATGTGTTAATCGAGATTAGTAATAGGTATACAGAAAATGTTTTCAATTGAAGTTTACAAAATCTGATTTTAACACAGAAATCTATGTTGTGTGCGTGAGGTGACTGTTGCAATTAGTTCATACATACGTACATAATATATTAGATCGTTACGTTTGAAATTGTCGTTTTGTTTGAAGAAATTGGAGGAAACCTAATTGCCAGTGTACTAACATGCTTGCATTTTTTTTTAGGAATAACAAATCCAAATTTCATGATATTTTTGCATGCAACAAAAACAAAATTTAAAACGGAGTTGTAAAATCTTGAAATCAACTTTCAAACAATGAAACAATATAAACAATGGAAATAGATATTAAATTACAGGAATAACAAACTGATGAAACCGTAAGAAAATTCCGGCAATTTCATATTAAAATACATTATAATCATGTTTCAGCAGTCCTATCCCGTAGCACAATCCTCGATAATACACTAGCTGAATATAATAATATAATAGCAGATATTTTCATAACTATGGCAGAACAAAACATACCTAACATATAACTTTAATGTCTGCAGTCCCCTGTACTAACACGACGGTTAGTATTTTAATCTATGAGAAATGAGACGTGGAGCTTTGTTGCACATAGGAAACAAACCGAGTGTCCGTCTGAATTATTTTTATTCCGATAATGGAAGTCTAGTAGCACCACAGCACTGTTCAATTTGACACTACGATGCCTTCTCATTGTTATTGTACTGGCGTTTTCAATATTGACATAAATATCAGAAACGAATAGTTCCAAAAAATATCGATGGGAAAGATTGAATGTTTTGACACACGTAGAATCTTCTTCTTTCGTGTCAACTAATGACCACTAATGCTTAAACTACACAACAATAAAACCTTGCAATGTTGACTCACTGTCAGTGACTTTATTCAAGTCGTCTTTAGTGCAGGAGGTAAGCCATTATTCTCATGTAACCGAATGCGCCATGGACTACACAGGGGGTTCGTAGTCAAATGCGGTTTAGTCTGATTCTCGCATTCCCTACCTGCATAGATTTAGTCTATACCACTCGACTAGTGTGACTCACCGGTCGACTGCAATAGGTAAATACTTTATTTTTCGTTACAATCAAAATTTTAGATATACCATAATTTTTCATGGTCCTCCCCCACTTCGAACGTTACGATCTTGGACATCCATGGTAGTGAGACCATTATGACACGGATATAACCTTCTGCGACGTCAAGCCAGGACTTCTTGGGTCTACCTCTCCGGTCGGGAGCTGACGGGGACGCCATTGCCAGGCATTTGTTACTCACTAGAGTGGCGGTTTCCACAAAATGTGATCGCACCAACGAAGATATTTGCGATGTCCACTCATCCTACCACCGTAAAAAAGAAAAAAATTACCAATCGCTTATTGGACAAATCGCAAATTGGACTAACCGCGAATCGGACTAACCGCGAATTAGGTGGATTGACCCAAACGCGTATTGGACGAAACGCGACTAAACCGTCACGGAAATATAAAAATCCGTCTTGATTCTTTAGAAGACTAAACATTTTACCTATTGTCAAGCTTGAATCCATACAAACTTTTAACATATATAGTTTCCTAACTAGCACTCAAAGTCCAGAAAGGTTATTCCAAACCATTGTAAGTATGAAAGCGAGTAATGCATTTTAAAATTTAAATTGAGCGCAGCTACTTTAAACTTCGCATCCAATTTGATGCCTGCCTACATCTGGTTGTGTTTGCGAGATTCATATTTACATATAATCTACATGACATTATGTGCAACGTGGCGTCTACAAGTGATCATAGGTACTAAATGTGTTTCTGACAAAACTTTTACCAAATAAGAGTATAAGGAGTTTCATTTTTATAATCGTATAATAGGATTTCAGGTTGAATAATTAGAAGTTTGTTTAAGTACCTACTATTTTTTATGAACTTGGAAGGGAAATTTGGTTAACTTTTTTGTGTGCTATTTATACTGTTGATTGATGGTACTTGGTGGAATTTGTTGTCACACATATTGAGAACTCACTTGTACTTTTCCACAGTATTTTTTTATTTTTAATAGACCTGACCGGTTTCGCCTTACGGCATCCTCAAAGGTTTATGATGACAAAGGTTTTTTGTGTGCGGTTATTAGTCTATGAATGTACTACGCACGTGAAATAAGGAAAATTCCAAATAAAAAACTAGCACCAACTCGTCTGGCCAGCTTGGAAACAGATGGCCAAAGCTTCCCATCATTGGGATTAATTGATTGATTGATTAAACATTGGGTTTTTCTATGTATAATATATATAATGTATTTACCAAAAAAAATTATCTAGGTATTAATATTTATCCGCATTACAGAACCCATAACACAAGTGAGTTGAGCTGTGCTTACCATGGGTACGTTATCCTAAAATGTTTATTAAAAATTATTTATAAGATGTTTTTTTTATACCACTGAGGTGACAGACAAGCACGTGGCCACCTAATGGAAAGTGGTTACCGTGACCTATGAACGTTTGCAACACCAGGGGCGTCAGATTCGTGCTACTGGCCATAAAGAGAAGAGAAGGGGAGGGAAGAAGGTTAACAGAGTCTCTATGATGCTGTCAGTGCAGAAGATAAAGAAAGATTTCTCGGTCTTCCCGCTGAAAATACAAAACTACTAAATTACTAAACTATTGCAGCATAGGCACTAATACTTAAGATCGAAAACCTAAGACTTTCGTCAAAATGACAAAAAGACTCACTTATGCATAACAAGCAACATGAATGTTATTAAAGGATTTAAACGTACTGTATGAAACGTAGAAGTTTACGTTTCAAAATCTAAGACCAAAATAATCCTGTGTTAAGATGCACTAGTCTGAGAACAAACAGAGTAGCGTAATGTGTACGTACACTGATTAGGAGCTACAGGCGGAGTGCTAACACAATATCACGGCTTGTTACTTCTACGACTACATGGTTTCAGTTTATCTAACATGTTTGTAGCTAGTGCTACGCATTAATGTTCATTTTATTAAACGTATTAGCTGTTGCCAGCGGCTCCACTCGCGTGAATGTCGGTTATCACGCAGTGTAATATAGCCTAGGTTACTTAGGGTGAATGCAACTTTGGAAAAGTGAAAGAATTTTTGAAATCGGCAGAGTAGTTTTTGAGTTAATTCATTACAAACATTCACACTCAGAAAAATACTATTATGTTATTCACTCTTTAATATCACTAATGGAGAATGAATATAATCAATCACCCCATTTTATTTGAGGCAACTAACTTAAAAATACACACGATATCACTGTGAGAGAAGGAAAATTGAAAATAAAACCATGTGTCAACCCGTCTGGCTAGCGTGGAAACAATAGCCCAAAACTACCCAACAATAGTTCAAAACTACCCAACAGACCTATATCCAGTAGTGGAGAGTGATCGACTAATTGATTATTATACAATACACTACTCGCTATTTACCACGGTACGGACGTCCTATGTAACATTTAAGTATCTACCAAAAAACTATCAGAGTCATGAATATATGTTGTAAAATTTCTATTTAAATATGTAAACGTTGTATGTTCTTGTTGATCCAACTGCAAGCTCCAATATTAACAAATTGCAAACTTACACATGAACAGTAATTGTTATTTTCTCATGGTACGGTTATATTCAAAATGATTTTCCATTCCGTTCGGAATTAATCATGAAACTGTAGACAAACAATTGTATATTTCCGGTCAGGTCTCGATGAGAACTAATATCGAACTGTGTGGGCGCTGGTTCGATAGTAAACAAATTCTTGGTAGGTAGGTAGTGCTGCCTATTTTACATTGAATTGTAATACACAATACTTCTTACAAAATTTGACTAAAAATTTCTTCAAACGAAGTGTACCACCTACTGATGGCATACCTTCTGGCCATCGTACCACCTAAGTAGTATAATGTCTATATAATATCATCTATATAATATATAATGAATTGCAGTTCGTTAGTCTCGCTAAAACTCGAGAACTGCTGGATCGATTTGGCTAATTTTGGTCTTGAATTATTCGTGGAAGTCCAGACAAGGTTTAATAGGTGAACAAATATGGAATAGGCCTGTGTCGTAAATTTCAAAAATGGCTTATTTCGTTAGTTTAGTACCTGTATTACCCCAAAAAAATAATATTTCATGATAAAAATTATATTTAAAACACATATTTTAAGTTTTAAGAAAATATTTTTAATCTGGCGTAAAAACACAAGAAAGTGTCATGGCGTCGTGAATGACGTCACATAGTGGCAAACGATTGTGTTCACTTACGGCAAAAGTTTGTTTTGTTGAAATAAAAATGGAAATCTCGTATTTTAAAAACTGTATAGTGCCCCAGTGTATAAATACAAGTATAAAAACTCCGAATAAATTATTCATACGTGTTCCGGTCAACGAAAAAATTCGAAGAAAGTGGTTAAAACTGGCAAGGAGGGATGATGCTCATTCTTTATCAACAACATCGAGAATGTATTTTTGTGAAGATCATTTCGATGTAAGTATTATTTAAAAATGTAGTGACTACATATTCAACTTGTAAATCTAAAGAAAAACCAAAGCTTTATTTGTTTTAAAATAATGCAACATTTGGTTTGAGGTTAGGATGCCTCAAATTTGTATTAGGTTAAAACACAGCCTTTATATTTTTCCAGTTGCCAAACGAGATGCTGAATTATACCGAGTACCATATAATGGGAAAGGTATCTTATGTGCGAATGAAACCAGGTTGTTTACCAAGTAAATTTGATTGTCAAGAAGACAGAAGAAAACAAACCCGCACTCGGCCATACATGATAAAAAAACAGACAATGGCTACAGTAGCAGAGTGTCTTGAAGAAAATTGTACACCTAGTACTTCCAATGAACTACAACAAGAAAGTTGTACACCAAGTACGTCCATTGAACTGCAAGAAAATTTTACACCAAGTACTTCCCTAGAACAACCTCAAAAAAGTTCAGCAGGTATGTAATAAACTAAAAATATTATATCACATAACACACACTATTTTAACATTTTATGAGTATGTTCAAATTTAATAAAAAAAGCCCCAGTCTTGGATATGACATTCTTTACTCTTTACCAATCAATCGATATTTGATTCTTATCTTATATCTTGTAATTTTTGCAGGTATTGAAACCATTGGAGAAAATACACCAAAAGTATTTAAGCCGACAGCAGATAAATCCATTAAAGTTATCATTACACATAAATATAGAAGTAAAGCGACCCAGACCAATGTGAAAACAAGAGACCAAAAAATATCACCTTTGAAGCTGTCAATGACATCCAGTTCTACATCCCCGTTTAAAGTTACAACCTGTAAAAAATCAAGACCTTCTTCATCTACCCTAAAGAAAATTACTAGAAATATACTGATTCCAGAAGAACAGTGTGACAGTGATATTTCTCTATACACACCGTCTGTGCCATCTGCATCTACTAACACAAGCCCATCAGTGCATTCATTACAAGTGAAATCATCTTCGGACTGTAGTGATTTTATTGCAGAAGACAGGAAAATAGAAACAGCCGAGACCTTATTGAGAACAATAAGTAAGATAGAAAAAAAGCCCCGTTCATATATTGGTGTGCCAAAAAATTGTTATTTCCTAATTGATATAATTAAAGACAAATTAGACATTCCCAAACATCATGTTTTGTTATGTTTAAATAAAATAAGAATAGATTGTACATTTAATATTTTAGTAGATGATTTTGGAACTAATGCGTCTAGTTTAAGTAAGGTATTTACAAAAAATGTGCCATTAATAGCTAGTGTTTTACGTCCCTTTATTGTGCCATTAGATAAAGATCTTACAAAAATTAATCTACCAATGGCATTCAGGCATAAATATCACAACGTAAGTTGCATTATAGACTGCCTTGAGATAGAGATACAAAAGCCATCTAAGGCCGTAAACCAAGCAATGACTTGGTCAGAATATAAGAAGGCCAACACTATAAAATATTTAATTTCATGTACTCCAAATGGGCTAGTTAATTATGTTTCACCCGGATTTAGTGGCAGAACAACTGACACGTGTGTGGTAGAATCATGTGATTTTATAAAATCTTTAAATAGTGGCATGTGTATCATGGCTGATAGGGGCTTTAAGCATATAGAACAATACCTTAAGAAATCAGGTATAACACTAGTAAGGCCTCCTAGTGTAGAAAAAGGAGCTCAAATGAGTAAAAGCGAGGCCAAAGAAACTAAACAAATTGTAGAAAGAGTGATTCGGCGCCTTCGAGAATTTCACATGTTAAGACCACATGCCTGCCTTAATTTTAATTTTGTTAAGATACTGGATGATATAATTATTATTGCATGTGCATTGATAAATCTGCAAGATTCTTTAATAAAATAAAACTAAAACTTTCATGATTGTTTTTTTTATTATACACGTACATGAGCCAGCATTATTTATTAACTACCAGCAATATTTATTAACTACACTTCTATATAAGTACACATATTTACTCTACACTGTTATATAATAAAGGGTATATTTGATTTTTCCAGAAAACTATTAACTTATTATTAATTAAATTTTCAATATATTCCAAGTTAAATGGTATATTTATCAAAGTCACTTTTTTATTATTACCATAGTCTGGGTCTGCTACACAAAAAACACATGTCTTTTTCTGTGTTAAGTACATTTGTAGTTGCATTTGAGCAAAATACTTTTCTGTAGGTTCTCCATTTTTTACATAATTTATGTAAGTTTTGCTACTGCTGGGACATTTAATTTCAATAATACCATCTTGGAATATACCATCTGGAGATCCTGCGATTATAGGACATTTCTCACTTAACATAAGTCCACATTTATTTATCTTTTTTTTTAGTTTAATTTCCACTGTTTTCCTGACTTCATCTTCTAGGACTCTGCCTCGACTCATTGCTACCGTGTCGGGTATTTTTCCTCCCAAAATAAGTGATACAAGTGTGCCATCTGCTGTCTTACAACGACTTACTTCATATGCTCTAGAAGCAGTTATGCGGCCATATCTCAATTCATACCATAAATTACACTTGTGCTGTTCTCTTGTTTCTTCCTCAACATTATTTATTAAAGATTCAGTTAGACATATGTCTTTTAAAAAATCATCAACGCCTTTGTGTTTGTATTTGCGTATAAGATGATGCATCGAGATGGCATGTGTGTCACTTAAAATGAAATCATTTTGGTGCTTTAAAAATTCACAATCTTGAATTTTCCTCTTCCTTGCTTCGTCCAAAAACTCTGTTAGCACTGATATGTTTGCTGGTAATAATGAATTACCATTTGATAGCTCTTTTGCTGTCATAGATTTTAAGCTGGAACCAACTCTTGATAATTTGGATTTTTTCCAGTAGCATTCTACTGCGGTACAAGAAGGTTCTTCACTACCGCGATGAATCCACATCAGGCAGGCTATTGCATGTTTGCAGCCACCCTTTGATGCCACGCAGTCATGGCATTGAATGGAGATGATAATGTCCTCTTCTTCATCCACTACAAGTGTGCATCCATACAATTTTGCGTGTACTTTGTGTTCAGGACAAATCTTGCACTTGACAGTGCATAATTTATCGTCACGCTTTACCTGCACGTAGCTTATAGCGTCGTCACCGTACGAAGCTCTTGAAGACCTGAAATATAATTTGATATTAGCTTTTTCTTAATATTTTTTATTTGTTACCCTGGGTGCAAAGAAAAATTTTTTTTCTTATTCTTACTTTCGAAATAAGCAATTAAAAACCTTCCCTTTCACAAAGTTGCGATAGGCCTTAAGACACTACGACATAGTACCCTGATTAAAGAAAGGGATTTGAATGACTAAAAAGAGATTAAAAAAGATTTGATTTCATGAAAAACAAATGTTTTTTAATCTCTTTTTAGTCATTCAAATCCCTTTCTTTAATCAGGGTAGTGTCTTTCCATCATCTCTATATATTTACATTGTAATTGTAACCTCAAAATCAATTAATTTGCAATTGGTATACATTCCTTCAAATATTAATTGACTACGTGCTAAAATGAAATATAAGTGAAAATGATAATAAGCAGTATTTTAGTATTGTATATACTTACATAGAAGTTTTAACATTACGAAATTCCGATGAACAAAAGTCGGTGTTCGACGCGAAAAATTGGCCTAGCATAACAGCGTCAATTTTAGGTAAATTATTGCTGTTCGCTTTGCTAAATCCAGGTTCCATGGTAGTTTATGCTAGTATTATTCGATATAGGTAAAAATAACACACTCAATTTATCGAAAAATGATATTAATAGAATAAAAACGAAGTGACTTGTGCTGTTGTATGAAAAAGTTAACCAAGCGTCAAAACAATAATGGCGGCATACCACTATGTGACGTAATACGTTCTGATTGGCGTTCACAGCGGAGTAGCCAGGGGGGGGTATTTATTTGATTTTAATTTGTAAAAATAACAATAATCATTAATTTTTATGTGGAATTATTTCGGTTTTCCCTGTTTAAATATTACAATTTACGTCTAGAAACATTCATCCATTGATTTCATTGTTAGTTGACACAAGCCTATTGCTCGGAATGGAGCAGGATCAGAAGTCGACGCGGGCGGCAGCTAGTATATAATAGTAATTAGTGTACCATGGAGGATCCCATACGGAGATAGATGGGGCCCAAAAGAAACACACCTGAAAACAGGTAGGTATACACTGATTAATAGCCAAGGCGTAGGCATTAGGGTTTGGGATATTATATGGCAACGATTACCCAATTCTATAGAAATTCCATTTTCAAATTTCTTTTAAACAGCTGAAGTTGTAAAAGATTTAAAGAACTTTCAACGGCCACACATATCCATTCAGCCGGTCCAAGGTATTATAAAAGTGGGTTGAAACTGAATAACTGCATTACTTTCTTTGCGTCGAACATTTTAAATGCAGTGGAGCCGAGAGCGGTCGGACTGAACTCATACGGGAAAAGTTCAACTTTGTCGGAGTTGCTGTAATATGGCTGAGTGAGTGGGCTTGTAATGAAAGTATGGCTTGCAGCGTTCGTGCTATTCATAATCTAGTTTTTAAAGATGATATTAATAAATACTTTAACATTCATATTATAATTCTTATATTCTCTAAACATGGTCATTAAGTACATGAATGTCGATCAGCCAGCCAAGCTTTTGTCAAGTAAATAACCCGCCTCGGGTCGTGTCTGGTGCAAAGGAGCCCAGAACACTGGCGGCGTTTCCGCGCTGGATTGCAATGGCTAGTCTTTGCACCAGGTACGATCCGGAGCGAGAGTCTCCAGATTTTTCACACAATCGCCGACCTATGTCGGCCACCAGTTTCTTTGCTTCCATGCCCCAACTGCCCATGGTCTCGACTGCGACTGGCACCACGATATAATGCGGCTCGAAAGCTGCGTACTTTACCCGTTTTTTACTAGCCGCGTCTTCAGCCGCGGCCGCAGGGGCAAGAGCCGAGCGGCCCAGGTGACTCGCAGCCACAGTACAGACACAGGTCGCGTCCCACACCAAGCACCTACCCCTCTTCCAAGGCACGAGAGTTAACCCATCCGGTCTCTTACCATCTGATCTGGACAGGCCTGGCGGCTCGAGAGAACAAGGTACATCCGCCGAAACTAGGGCCCTTCGCAGCAAGTCATTGAGGGCATGGTGACGAGAGAACCTACCTGCAGCACGACGACAACTCAATGCATGATGTGCACTTATGGGGTTCACACACCCTGCATCCCAAGCGAAGAGCCACTGCCACACGCAAAGAGTCATCATCCAATAAAGTGCCCAGATGAGGCGATGGCAGCGCCTGCAACCATGCCCCAGCCTCTGGCTGTGACACAGCGAGCAGTCTCGCCCGATCCGCCCCAGTCGCGGCTCCCAACCGCCGCTCATGGGCTAGCCTGACTCCCATCGTGTCCCAAGACCGCTGGATATGAGGACCGGCCGGGGGCCGCGTACCACTGTTAAGTGTCGACCAGATGTTCCACGCCTCAGACGCAAAGGGTATAATAGGCCCGACGCCATCAGAGTGAAGTATAACAGCGACAAGGCCCGCAACTCCATGCGACGACGCCAGGAAAGCCGGTATGCCGACGTCTTTTGCGCGCCGTATCCCAAGACCCCCGTACTTGATTGGCTGTGAAGCCAAGTCCCATTGAGGTTCAGTAAAGGACACATTGAGGACAGACTCCACGAGAGACCTCAAGGCATCGTCAAAGGACGAGATTTCCGCCGCGCACATCCACGTAGGGGCCGTCCTCAGCAGGTATGTGAGCTTAGGCAGCGCGAAGCACATGCGCAACAAAGTCAGAGCCACATGTGCCGACAAGCCCTCGAGGCGTCCCTGAGCGTTCTGAAGAAGATTCTTGCGCTTATTTATTATATCAGGGAGAGCATCTGGAAAGATAGGAGACCCTAGAAGGTGGAAAGTATAGCGTGAAAGTTCTCTAAGTCCGGGCAAAGTAGAATTAAAGATAGAATAGTATCTGCCAGCTGGGGCACTGCAAGCAAAGAATTCGCACTTGCTCGCGTTCACCTTAAGACCCAGGTCCTCGAACCGGGACAGAAGAGTTAGCAGGTCACGATGAACGTCCTCTGGTCTACCACCAATCGTGCCATCGTCCAGATACCAGACGTTCAGTGGCGATTCAAGTTCCTTGATGACATTGTGAATGGCCAAACTGAACACAAGGGGCCCAAGCGGGTCGCCTTGCTGTGCCCCAGCTTGTGACAAGATACGTTCTTTGTCATAGAAGACATTTGAAGGCCAGCGATATATTTGGTGAAGGAAGGGATAGATAGAAGGAGCCAGATCACATACTTCGCGCAACAGGGCGTCTCTCTCGAGAGTGTTAAAGGCATTGCAGATATCCAGTTTGACTACAACGCAGTCTGCATTTTCATCATTCATGGTGTATGCCCGCGTAGCGTGAATTGCCGCCTCACACCCCAATCGTGTACCGAACCCCAGCTGATGCGGCTGCAGATACCCGGCTACGGTCTCTCTCACCGCTCCGCAAGCCAGCTTGCCCGCAAGTCGACGAAATACACTACCGATGGCAATCGGCCTCACCCCCCCATCCTTCTTTGCTAGTGCGCAAAGTGATGCCCCATACAAGTAAGGGCACACCGCTGAGTTGATCCGACCGCCGAGCATGAAATTTATTAGCTTCGTTAGTCGACTCAGTAGGCGAGGTCCGTTTTCTCCGGCCGAGCGAGATGTGAGCTCTTTTAAATGGCTGGGACGAAGGCCATCCAAACCTGCAGCAGATCCATTGTGGAAGGAGGCGAGGGCCCGGGCCACTGCGTCGTCCGTCACTGTCACTGCTTCGGTTGAGAAGTCCGGTGCCGGCGGGAAATCTAGCGGCCGTGACGGGCTCGGGTGTGAATACTTTAATATAAATATAAAATTCGTTGTCATTAAAGATGTTATATATATAGCTGATAGATTTGGGGTGACACAATGATTCAAGCTCAAATATAGAATCTGGCGCAGAATTTGCCTCTCATTGTCTTAATAAGTCGGTCCTGCAAAAATTAAGTCAATCTTCTTCTTTGAGTCAATGGTTCGAGTAAATCTGTCATGTATATTGACTACATTGTTAATTTCTTTCAAACTTTTTCGGCCCAATACTGGTATTTGGTGGTACAGGTGGAGGGTTGTGAGCAAGACAGCAAATACGATATAGACTAGGGTTGGGAATTGGAGTAATCACATGACTCTTGACCTCTCCATATTAAAGCCCTATTTCTTTATATTTTTCCTGTAGCGGCTAACCTAGATATGTAGGCGATTTAATGCCTTCCAAGTAGACCACTAGAGATGATGTCTAGGCGTCTGCTGGAACTGGATGTTTGTTTGCCCATCATCTACCTCGCTGCAGTGGGTCACTGTATGTAGCCAGGATGACTCTCATGAATATCCGGAGACATCTCATGCGCGCAGAAGGCATTTCATAGCTGTCCAGTGGATGTCGGAGGTTTGTTTCTTGTAGTTGCTTCTCCACTGCACAAGCTATCTCGCCATATACCTGGCGGAGCTATGCCCGCAAGAGGTATAGCATGTCGACTGGAGTTGGTTTGAGGCAACCTGTAATGATTCTACATGTTTCATTTAACGTCAGATCGACATCCTTTGGGGTGGGTGGAACGGTCTCACGCTGGACACGCGATAAAGAGAGCGATAGTTGGTTGTGCGGAAAAATAAGAGGCAGCTCCTGAAAAAGATTATCAAGTCAATGGAGATTATGATGCAATTCTAGGGAACCGTAAGCTACGAGTACATGACATGAAACGTTTATACTATAAAATTAAAGGTTATTGATACAATATAATCGAAAAAAATCTGCTGTATGTATCTACATAAACAGTCCAGATGCAGCCTCAGATACATGACTCGTGTTAACAGTAGCACGGAATACCATAATAGGCTCACCCACTATTACGTGGGATTGAATACAATGGTTAGCGAAATGTAAATACAAGTGAATTCACCTTTCATATGTGTTAATTCACTATGTATAATAATGTATGTAGAAATACCTTTGTGGGTGGCAGTCGACCGATTCACTGCCAACTCAGAAGTCGTAGTTTTCAGTCTTGTACAACTCTATATTTCTGGTTTAAACTAAATTCAATTATACATAATATTATTATTAGATTTACATTAGGTATTATGTTAAGACTCTAACTTCACGCACAATGGCCCAAAAAGGGAGGCTAGGTGCGGAAAAAGAATCTGTACATTACATATATAATACATAGGTACATATAATCACGCCTGTAATCCCCGAAGGGGTAGGCAGAGGTGTATTACACACTCACATTTCGCAATCTATGATTTTCGGTCCCATGGAATAGGGGGCGAGCCTATTGCCGCCAATCGGGCGCTTTGTAACAAACGGGTTTTCCAAAAATAAATTTGTAACCGAAAATGTTGCAGCTAAATAAATTTAGAAAGAAAATACCTGATTCATTGCTATCCGGAAATTAATTACGTGCTTAGCCGCACAAGCACTACCAATTAACGTCTTGGAGAGTATCAGACAATATTTATAAGTGAACAGAATGGAATCTGTACACTTATAAATATTTTGTGTATAATAACATTAAAAAATGTAGAGATATTTAGGGATCGTCTATCTGAATAAGTGACCAGATAAGTGGCGTTATTACGTACAGATTCACAAGGTATTCGCTGGCTTGTCCTCAGACGATCTATTACTTAGATAGGATCCATTAGTGTCCTCAGAGAATTACTCGTATAAGTTATCACCAGTGTGAAATACTACCTACTCAGAATTTTTACGTGCTCTCTAATTTTCTTATTTTATAAAATAATGGAGATAATTAATGTTTTATGAAGATATTCGTAATTTAGCTATTCTAAGCAGAAGCAGCAAAAAAAATTAATGTGATTAAAGTCTGTTAGATTAATGAGAATTCATTACAAATCTAAAGCCAATCTCACCACTCTTCACATTTAGAGAAGATTTTCTAAATGAAAAGTTCTTTGGAAACTTTAGGCATATTTCGTAGAACATTTTTTGCAAAAGCCAAAACCTCTTCTGGACCTCGACTTTACTAAATGACATCGAATTACCAAACCACCAAGATTATGAAAAATGCCATTGAATTTCAGTCCTTACTGCAAAGATCAAAAATTCATGTAAAGTGAACAAAACAACGTAATGAACTCCTTTTCATTTAATTTTGAGCTTTGCTTCTAAGTTTTTTATGTTGTAGTTTTTGTAACCTCAGTGATTTGAGAATGGCTAGCTATCAATAGAATCCGGGTACTGTTATATTATAACAATTCATTGATTGTGACAATTCAGATCTACCTCAGTACATAAGACTCCCGGAGTGCTACTGTATTTATATTTCTTCACATGTATTTTTAATTATTTACTATGTTCGTATTTTTTACTTTAACATCATAGTATGTTCATCATAAGATTAATGAACTGTCAAGACTTCGAGGTCATATTCCAAATATCTACTTTTGGAATATGATCCTGATGAGAACACGTATTCAGGATACATCTGATTTCAGTTGATTTTCATATTTCATTATTATTCTCAATAGAACCAAAAAATAATCAATAATAATTACCGAGTTAGTCACGCGTGCACGTACTTCAATAACCTCGACCTAAACCTTTCAGAAATACGCAACCGATTTCAATAGTCGTGTTTCTTTCACTGCTACCTATATTACACTTATACTTTTACATTTGCCGAATATTATTTTATTCAATCCTTTCCTTACCTTATTCTCATTTATCATAATACATATAAATTTTCTTCTCGCCACATTTACCTCTTACTGAATTGAGGCTACATTATATTTTCATATAAGCCAATTCGTTTATTTGGTGTTTATTCTTAATTCGTTGGAACTATTTTATTATAAACTTCTCCTTAATAGTTTCTACTAATTGAAGTAATGGAAGCCTAAACATAATAATACGTACTAAACAGTGATTTTAGTAAACACTCGAAACCTACATCAAATAACAAATTTTATGTAATACAGTGGCATTCATTTTGTGAAATGCAATAGCATTAATTTTGGGTAGTGGTAATGCAATGCGGTAAGGTAATGTTTGTGTACATGCTATGAATACATCTAATAACGACGTCATTAATATAAATTTGGTACTTGAGCCACAATTCAAATCGTTTGTATTATTGATCATCAATAAATCCTGAGACTTTCAATAATGATTGACAGTAGTAGCTTGCAATAATGGTGTGGGCTAAATCATAAAATGTAGCGAAGTTATTCGTCTGTAATTGATTAATATCTGATGTTGAATAAATTGTAATTGTATCTTCAATATAAGTGCTTTTTGGAGACGCATTCACTAAATTATATTTTAACAATAATAGACTGCTTGACTGCTTGGATTAGGAGGCCTAATTCAAGCCGTATAACATTCTTATTAGCACATACATACATACACATGCTTAAACCTATTTACCTACGGGGTGGGCAGCCATTGTACAGGTTCCCACGTAATAGGGAGTGATCCTATTGCCATATTCTGGGCACCATTGATGTCCTATGCCTTATACGGCACCGCATGGGAAGAAAAAAAGGTGGCTTAAATTCTACTATAGCGGGAAAAATTAAAAAATACATAAATATTAATGGTAAATATTACCCATATCTCTGCATTTCATTCACAACAATGATGGAATATGACAAATACTTCTTGCAAATTAGATGTTATTAAAACCAAGCTACTCCAAAAACCATTAATCCTGGTATACAATTCCCTGGAATTTAATTCGATGTTCGTCTCGGTTTCTTGTACTCGGTACCGCGTCCATCGCAACCCAGTAATCACATGGATCATTGCGTTGCTAACTCATCAGCCACGAATGACAAACTTGAGATCACGCCGACTCATCTCAGTAGGTACCAGCCTCTACATGTTTTTGTTTTGGTAAATCCTTATTTTTTCTGTTTGCTTTCAAGTCACAGAAGCAATTTGTTGAATGAGGCTTCTTTGGTTTGAGCTTACGAGTGTATTGTTTTTGATCTAGATAGATTTGAAATGAGGCTTGGAGATTGAATGTACCTGTTCTATGAAGTATATAAATATTACTTCCAGATGTTATGATTGCTTTGTTTTGTCAAAATAAAGAAGCTTTTATTCGGTATACACTAATGAGTAGTGAAATCCGAATGAAGGCTATGAATCATATTAAAAAGGAAGAGATTTCATTTCCTTTATTAACAACAAAACTTAATTCCTTTACAGTGTTATGTAGTTTATACAAAATACTAATAATATTAATAAAAGATTCCGACAAATTGAGATCATCTTATAGAAGTCGGTTAAAAGCTCGCTGTACGTTAGAATAATAAAAAATATTTGAAGAGAAGTCAAGAACTTCGCTAAGATAACACATACACGGTTACTTAGCTGCGCTCCTCTGTAGTAGACCTTCACCATTAAGGATAAATTACACAATTTGTGCTACTTTTTACTTCTTACCTCACTCAATTTTTGGGTTACGTCAAAGTATACATTTCAAGGAATTCTAAAAATTGAAATATTATTCCTGCTGTATAGTTCAAGGAACGAATAAAAACAAACAGATAACTCTTGTACACCATAAACAAGAATTATCAGTAACCAATGAGTGGAATATCCATCCAACCAACAGCGATTTCTTCCAGGCAACCTTTATCACCCTACCACTTCTTTGCACTGCGAATATCGAAACTAATTTTGTATTTTTATTAAGTACTTTATTACGATTGCAACTTCACTGTCGCCAATCTCATATTTATTGAAAGAACTTCTTAGTACCAACTTATTTTTTCAGTATTCTTTCTTGTTGACTTCAAATCATAGCTACGGGGTCGATTGAGTCAGTATAAATATCGCTTCTTTTCCGTGTAGTTGTTGATTGTAGTACATGAAAGAAGAATGATAATAAAGTAACTTCAATGAAGGTGAAAGTTTTTTTAGATATAAACAAGTTTCTGATGAATATTTTAGTGTTGAGAACAAAAATAATATATGACATATTATGAGCCTCTTTATTCTCAACACTATCAATTTGTTGGTTTTCTTTTATTTTCCATAATTACACTGCCGTGACTCCCTCTCCGCTTTGCTCCTGGGGCAAAAGATGGATATTGCGATTCAACGAGGCAACGCGCCCAGCATCATGGTCCTTTGCGCCGGGAATGTTTATTCCACACGACATAATCACAGATGTAGTCTGTTTGATGTGTTTATGTAACATACCATACATAACATAAACTCACGTCTATATCCCTGAAAGGGTAGGCAGATGAGCTAGCACCCATATTTCGCCTATTTTATGCGAGCCTATTGCCATTAACCGAGCACTTATAAACCTGCGATAAATACACACATAACTTCGAAAAGCATCGAAAAGTCATTGGTGTGTGCTATGGTAAAACCTACATGTATTTATGTATGGTTAAGTTTTGACATGTATTCATTTTATTATGAAATAAAGAGTTTTAATACTGTTTAATGAAATTATAATTTCAAATACTACTATCATTATCAAAACACAAGGAAAATATTCATTATTTTTCACGTGGGTGTCGTAATAAGCGAATAATTATCTGACAAATACATTCTTACTATAGCAGGTATACAGGCAATTTTTCAGGTGTATAGTTTACCTGAAAAATTGCCTGGTAGACAACAATATTTTAAATCCATCTGTCTAAGACTAAATATTGATCTACAAATAACAGACTATCCTACTAATATTACAAATGTGAACGTTTGTGAACATTCACCTAAATATCCGGTTTCAACTTGCGGCTTTCTAGAGAGTGCCGAAATGCGAAACCAGTTAGGTACAGTCGACAAAAGAGATACGGTATCACTTTTTCATACAACATACCGTATATCTTTTGTTGACTGTACAATAATAAATATAGTGAAGAAGTACAAGTGTGTTATCAATAATGTATATAATTTCTTTTACATAATTTTATTAGTATTTTCTTAATTTTTTTTTTCTTTTTGTTGTACAAAATATTCGCAAATATAAGTAATGCTACAACAACACAAACTAAACAATTCTTTTTAAAGTCTAAGTGTTCTTCACGTGAGTCTTAGCGCCGCGTTACAAAGGCAGGCGAGGCTTTTGACATCGTGGAAGTAGGGCGTTATGTCTTCATATAAAATATACGGGACAATACAACCTATGTCTCAAGTTTTTACTTGAGCTGAGCGGGTAACGAGTGTAGGTAGGAAGGGTCTGTGCTGATTGCGATCTGTCAAGGAGACTTATTTCGGTATCTTGATTAAAAAAAACTTTTTGTCTCGTACAGAGACTACTTTTTTCCACTAGCTACGACTGTGCTACAAAATATATAACTTCTTTTACTTCTATATTATTTTCGTATATGCTCGCTGGTTCTTTACTTTAATCAGTTAGTACTAGTGGGCTTCAAAAGTTCCTGGACAGTTTGAAACTAAAATTGTATGAAGTGATGCCATTACACTACTACTAGTCGTAGAAGCTACTGGATAATATATCTACATATTAATATAATCAAATGTAATTAGGTTTAGGATACTACGAGTACTTGCATGAGTTTACTTATTTTCTTATAAAGTAACACAATAGTCATTGATCTGGTATATTTTATTAACGCTATCTATTTATTAGTTCTGGTTGAATTAGGCTGTCAAAAGATTGTAGATCTTAAGTTGTCCAGGCACTTTTAGAGCCACAGTGGGCTTGCGTATTTACGCCTATAGACTATTTTCAGGAGATTTAAAAGTATACTAGTCACTGAAGTTATATTTTTGTACTGACGAGGGTAATGAAAAATATAAGTTAAGTTGATATAAATAAATATACCACTGATGTTCTTCAATAGTGGTGGATGGTGCTTCAAAGACAATCTCATATCAGCTTGACCCCTTTGACTCGGTACAACGGCGGGCGCTGAGGATCGTCGACAATCCCATACTCTCAGGTGGTGTGGAACCTCTGAACATCAGGAGGGACTTCGCCTCACTGTGTGTGTTCTACCACCTGTATAATGGCCTGTGTTCAGAAGAATTGTTTGACATGATGCCCACACCTACTTTCTATCAACGCATCGCTCGCCATAGGGAGGGAGTTCATCCTCACACACTACGACCGGAAACGGTGCGCACTGTACGGTATGAAAGGAGTTTCATCCCGCGCAGGCTTAAGCTGTGGAATGAGCTCCCTGCCGTGGTTTTCCCAAGCGACTACAATATGGGGTTCTTCAAGAAGGGCATTAGAAGGTTTCTACAGGGTAGGCAGCACGTGTGTGACGCCTCTGGTGTTGCAAACGTCCATAGGCCACGGTGACCGCTTCCCATCAGGTAGGCCGTGTGCTTGTCTGCCACCTAAGTGCTATGAAAAAAAAATCTTCATTTTCAATTACATCCCAGAAAAATATTATACAAAGAAAATTAGCAATACCAACCAGTACTACAACGAAACAATTTGTGTCGACCGGCAATGTTGACGTTTCTGTCATACTAATGTCACAAAATCGAAACGAAAAAAAAACTAATAGCGTCCATTTCATCAAGCCTCGAGAGACGGTACACAGTAAGTTGGCTCCAACGAATAACTCAATTGACCCCAATCGGCTCCCATTACTGCAATATGGAACTCCAACCCTTTGTCTATCAAACCCGAATTTAATTCGCGAAACATGAAAGAGACGTCTTTTGTTCCTATATTTCTCCGACGTATTTCAGATATAAAAGCTTACGGCAGTGGTTCCACCAATGGCGAGTGGCGATTTAGTTTGGTGAGTAGCAATGAACGAATAGGAAGTGTTAAAATAAGTGAACATTCCAAAGTTATAACCAGTTATAAGAATGCGCTATTTGCAGCGATTATTCGAACTGAAGATTTCAAGATTGCTTTTATTACTGACTATTATACTGTAATAGTCTTTGCTCACTTGCTCATAAAGTGGCTCTAATTTCACTGCAATAGACACACAATTAGACAAAACAAACGAAACTGTGAATTTTGTTATTGCTATTCACAAGTGAGTTATGGATTTTTTTTTGAATTCTGGTTGAATTGCTTTGTTCGTATAAAGTTTGCATGTATCGTGTTCAATAGTACAAATGGGTAATTTCACGCATGCCTCATTTTTTGCTAATTTCGGTGGTATTTTTCAATCATAGGTTTACCGATGAAAAAATTTAATGATGTTCTTTTAGAACACATTAGTATTCTAGATATTTAGAAGGAAACAAATAACTGCATTTGTTATAAAAATAGAACAACCACCGAAATTGTCAACCCACCGAAATTGCAAGATCACACCGAAATTATAAATTGTGATATATTTATCTAAACAATATGTACTAACGGCTTGGATGCATGATGCAGATGCTACATCATGCTGCCAAAGGCAATTTTGCTTTTGTCGTCCGTCCATCTCGCAGGAGGCCGTCCCACGCTTCGTCTACCGGTACGCGGTCTCCATTCAAGAACCATTCGGCTCCAATGGCCATCTGTTCTTCTTGCTACGTGCCTCGCCCACTGCCACTTCAGCTTACTAACCCTGTAGGCTATGTCGACCACTTTCGTTCGTCTGAGGATCTCCTCATTTCTGATTCGATCCAGCAGAGAGATTCCGAGCCTAGCCTAGATTATAGCCCTTTCCATAGCTCACTGTGCGACCTTGAGCTTTCTTATGAGGCCCATAGTGAGGGTCCACGTCTCGGCGTCATAGGTCATCACGGGCAACACGCACTGATTAAAGACTTTTGTCTTTAAGCACTGAGGTAATTTGGACGAAAAAACGCTGTGTAACTTCCCGAACGCTGCTCAGCCGAGTTGGATTCGACGATTGACCTCCGCCTCGAAGTTTGATCCGTCTAATCGGACCATCTGTCCAAGGTAACCCTTGGACGATCTCGATTCGTGATAACCCTCGAAAACAGCTTATAAACATGGCTCAAAAGCGAGATGGGCCTGTAGTTCTTAAGAGAGGCTTTGTCACCTTTCTTGAAGAACAAGACTTCTACGCTTCTGTTCCATGCTTCCGGCGTAGTACCTTCCAATAAGACGGAGTTGAAGAGCTTCTGAAGGACTTTAAGTATCGGTGTTCCACCCGCTTTCAGAAGTTCCGAATTGATTCCGTCTTCTCCTGGTGCCTTGTTATTTTTAAGTTCCTTAGGGCCACCCTAATCTCGTACAGGCTGATGTCCGGGATATCCTCGGTGTAGTGTCGGGTTAGCTTGGCTCTTGGATCTTTAACCGTATCAGTAGCAGGCTTAGTGACTGAGGTATAAAGCTGTCCATAAAACTCCTCGATCCCCCTCAAAACATCTCCCTTAGTCGACACGACACTGCCGTCCTTCCTCTTCAGTTTTGTCAACTGGCTCTGCCCAATAGACAAGTCTCTTGCGAACACTTTGGAGCCTTTATTTCGCTCAATCGTTTCTTTAATACATTGAGTATTAAAGGCGGATGTCGTGTCGCAAAGATTGCTGGATAGGTCTATTGAGCTGCCGATGTGCTTCAGCGTCATTGGTAGACTGCAGCCTCATAGAGCGTCGTTCGGCCATGAGTTTGAGGGTGTGATCGGTGAGCTTCTGTGGTTTATCTCTTCGACGGGGCCTGAAGAATTTGGAGCCCACTGAATGGACAGCTTCAACCAATCTGTTATTTATCTCGTCCACTGTACTGCATTCTTCTAGGCAAGAGAAGCGATTCGAAAGTTCGAGTTGAAAGCTCTCGGGGTACTGTATATGGGAAGCTCTAGGTCCGAGCGTAGACCTCATCAGACGGGATCTCTCCAGTTTAACATTAATATTCAATGTGCCTCTAACCATTAGGTGATCACTTCCGGTTTTCACCCCATGGATCACTGAGACATCATTGAATATCCGTCTATGCGTCGTCATGATGAAGTCAATCTCATTTTTGGTACGACCACCGGGGCCCATCTAGGTCCATTTCCTGTGGGGCGGTTTTTGAAGAAAGAGTTCATCATAAAGAGTCGCTCTTTCTCAAGAAAGTCGGCCAGCCTCCAACCCCTTCGGTTACGCCTCCCATACCCATATTGCCCCACTCTCAGTAGTAATAGTAAATACGTTAATTATAACAAAAAAATGAGTAATTTTATTATTTATTACCTTGCGAGTAAATATCTTACCAAAGATATGGAAACTCATAGCCATTTTAGTATTGATGCAATATAGGTGGCAATAAATCTACCACCAAAACCACCGATATTGCACCACCGAAGTTAGAAACATCAAGAAAAAATGAAATTAAACAAAACTCAGTGATGCATTCGTCACGTGAAATGTATGATTGCTGAGGGTACCTAACAACACACAACATACTCGCAAATCGTAATGTTAAAACCAAATATTCATTCATACAGTAACCCACCGTGATTGTAAAATTTCGTACTCCCTCTTAGAAATAAGAAGGTACTTACGTATTAGCGGGAAAACTGGGCAGAATCGGACATGCCATTACTGCGTAAACGCAAGAGCATGACTGGAACTCCGCGTGCGTAAGAAGATAGATCGTTTAAATTGACGTGTATACGTTGTATAAGGGTTTAAAAAAAACACACCGAAATTGCACATTAGGCGCGGACGTTCCTTATCGACATTGTCACGATGTCTGCGTTATAATAGAAGTAATGAAAGCAGTAAATATGGTTGCTTCATTTATTAATTAACATAATAATCTTAATTTAAGTACTAAATTTGCAATCATAGCGGACTTAAAGGAGTAAATGCGCTTAAAGGTGCATCGCGGACACGCCACCGTTATTGGAATCTAGCATATTTTAATTTTTTTTAAATTTTATGTTTAAGAGAAATGTATTTTCAGTAGTGACTTCATATAAGCTAGTGTTCGTATTACATGAAAAAAAATAGAGTGGTCATAGATAAACGTTTTACATAGTGATTTCATGCGAAGAAACTCTAAAAATGCGGTCGGTGAAATTACCCAAATATATTAATAAACCAAATACTTGCTTCTTTCATAAAACGTTGTATTTAAATAGATAATTTCAACTTGAAAGTGTTTAATAAAAACAGCTTTCAGTCAAATATAACTTTTATTTTCTCTGTAAAGACTTTAAATACCAGTTTTGGTGAGTGGCTAAAACGTTATCCGCGACAGATCAAAAATGAAACTTCGTTCTTGTAGTCTATGGATATGGATAAATAATATATAAAAATATTAAGTTACGAGTTCCTCGCCCGTGCTGGTACCTGAGTCATGTAAACATTGGATTTTCTTCAAAGTAGACGTTTTCCTTATAGATTTGAGGTACGTTTGTTTCAATCTTAGTCACAAGAGCCAGGAATTACACACTTCTGCTATTGATTGATCAAATAGAATGTGTCGTGGCCGAGGATTCCCATGGGTGTATTATACGGAGACCAAAATATTGTAGTTATAAAAGTAAGGTAACGTTATACTCTCAGGCATCCACTTATACTATATATACTTCAGCTAAAAAAACAACGGCAAATAAAAGTCTCGAAATACGTTTTGAGAGTAATATCTGAAATATTATAACTTTGCAAAAGCTCTGGAAATAATTACAAAAGTTCACCACAGTTTTACGATTTGAGAAATATTGGACGACGACAGGATGAAGGAATGAAAAAAGTTATTTCGTTAATCTTTAGTCTTATCTTCTTTGAATTTTTCATTGTACCAAACTAAATCATAAACTATTATATTCTAACCGGCTATACTATGAAGAAGATAAAATTATTCAATACCATAAGAGACATGAGATATATATGAATAGATAAATTAAGCCTGTATGTATGTATATATAGTGCATTGACTGAATATTCTTCATCTTCATCCTTGCGTAAATTCTCTCCTCCGTAAATCCTCATTGCTTAAAGAATCCGTTACCTCGGAGTCCGGGATTCGTTTTGTCCTATCTAAGTGCATCGCGGCTGAACTTCGCTGTGCCAACATTCGGCTGTACTGCACTTAGATCATTTGGACTATTAGGGCTCCAACTACCCGTAACGACTGCTATAGATGTTTGTATGAAAACCGAGACAGCTTTACGTGTTATTCGAGGCACGACCTGACTAATGCAAATAGCCATATTCGTGGATGCAAATATTTGCACTGAGCGGAGTTTGAAACCGCGACTCCTGTCTCCATTCACTACCGCCACGCCGCAAGGCCTACTCTAGATTATCTAAGCACTTTGCATCAATGAATGTACTGCATGCCACACCACGCACAGCATACGACTCACAGCAACTCACCACCGTTACATAGTGGATATTCCGCTGAAAATATTTTGGCAACTCATTCATTGTATTGCAGCTACGGAATGGAAACTTGTTAGAGTATTTTTCGAAACATTTAATATACAAATCTTAAGTATATCATACCTACACAAGTACCTATCATAATAACATCATCGTTTATCAGTAGATGAGTATTTTTAGTCATAAACTGACCAAGATTTCTTCTCCATCCCATGATTGCCTGTAGGAGTTTGCCACAGAGCGATAAGGCCGCCAATTGTAAATTTATTTAGCTTTTTTTAACATATTAAGTACCTTTTAATTTATTAGATAAATACAGTATTTAATTATATAACTTATCATAATCATAATACCTTTAAACTAGTTATTAAATAAACTAAATCTAAAATAATAATCACAATTTAATTCATTTATTTCATAATTTAATTTATTTAGTTAGTTAAAGTTTATTTTGTGTTGTAACTTTGAGTAAATGTTTTATTCGCGCGGTACAGTTAATAAAAATTAAGTGAACACAATATGAACATTATTGTAAATACATAATTTATTAATAGAATGGTTAATCAATGGAATAAAATTTGAAACAGTTTATTATTGTAACCGAATTCAAATTTCCGAATTCAAACATTCAAATATTGGTTTTGTAGATAATAATGTAATGGTAGGTATAACATTTAATAGTTCAATAAAGTACTTTTAATTGTTCAACATTTTTGGCGACGTGTTATCAATGCCTTTTTAACCTATTTCTAAAAGGGAGGATTTTCTCAATTTGGATTTTTCTTTTTGTTTTTTTTTTTTATATTTATACCGTTACTTGTGGACGGATTTGAAAAATTCTTCTTTCTTTTAAAGGGTTACAGAATCGGGTTTTGATACTTCGAGAAAATTTAAAGATGTATTTATCTTTATTTTTCTTTTCCGAACGTTGTTGTTCGAGCAGTCAGTTTAAATTTTTTTATTAAACGTAAAGTTATTAATTTCTCTCCACAAGTGTACGCTTTTACTACCATAGTCATATATAATTTTTCCAATTTCAGTTGCAGAGAAATCGTTTACTTAACAGTAGGTCAAACATTTTAATTAGAATTATTTGTAACTTTGACCTTATTTCTGTTTTCTTAGGTATTCTAATATAAAATATCTCTGAAATAAAATAAAAAATTGATCGTCCTCAACATAGCTTACAACTTTACTACTTTCTCACGGCCGTAAATAACGCTCGAATTGCTAGATTAGCAAAATTTACACCTTGTTGGTTAGTAACCAACCTTTTCTGTATCAGACGTGTACGACCGCTAATCTGGAAAATTAATGTAAATTCACTACTTGTTAATAAGATACAAGTTTAATACCGTCGACAAATTACTAAGCAATGTACAGCGGAATGTCATTTCAAGCCCAGAACCCACGAAGTTAGATATTATGGTCTCTGTATTGGAATGTCCGATTTGAACCGTGTTAATGAGTTTCACTGTGAGAGAATTCTAACTAGCTAGTCCGGAGTTTAGAAACTATGCCGGGATGTAGACTGATTGATCTTTGATATTACAGAACTGGCAGTTCATTGAAAAATATTTATGATGACATAACGTAGCATAACAAAAACTAACGCTTATATCCCCGAAGGGGTAGGCAGAGTTGATAGCACCCACATTCACCAGTTTGTGTTTAGGTCCCAATGAACTAGGCCAAACTTAAATGAACCTTGGCGTATTTTAGACTATAAAATAATATTTCTAAATTTAGAATTTGCGTTTCAAAAGGCAATATCCACAGTCATTGAGAGATTTGCTTCTATTGAACAGACCGCTGTGTGAACTTATGTAAATAAGATCCAATCACAAGACCGGCGTGTTGAGCTGCACGTGACAAAAACTGGAGGCCTGAGGTCTAAAATGAGGGTATGTTTACTGAGGATCGTGCTGTCTCAGCCGCACATATTACTGACTTTATTGAAGCCACTATATAGCCACACACCGTGATTTGAATTCATAAGATGCCTGCAAATCTTTTGCTGACTCAAACTGTAAAATACTTTGTCTAAAATATTGTTGAAATAATTTTCGGGTTCTGCAAATTTGAAGTAACATTTTAAAAACAGTATGTAGATTTAGGGAAAGCAAAACAATTGTTTATACTACGTCAGATTTAGTCAACCGAAAAAATAAAACACCCTCAAGGTACCGGGTTAGAATTGTAAATGTGTTGAAATTTCTGTTAAAGAAATACTGGTGTTTGGCTACGTTTGGCGAATGGCGTTAATACTGCATGTATAATATCTGAAAGTAAAGTAGCTTTCTGTGAATAGTCTAATCGAAGGCTCTTTTCTATTCATCCAAAACTTCAAAGCTCCTTTAGTAGATTCAACTTAAAATAAAATGAGATATTCTTGCTGTATATACGCGATGCAATCAAAATGACAACTCTTTTCTTAAATAGCACTAGTGTGATGCCTTTTGGTGAAGCACACGTCCATAGCTGTATGCTTGTCTACCACAATTCTTTTCTCCATATTCCCATTAATAAACAAAAATCTTGATTATAAAATTGACCCCTAACCTTTAAACAACCTTTTCTGTTTTAAATCCAATATAATATCTCAACTTATAATCAATTCAACGTCAATTGTATCCTGAATTTATAAATCATTAGATTGCTCGAAGACGTTTGTCAGCACGAATAAGTTAACTGTACCCGGAGGGATGCTATAATTAATTGGTATTCCGCACAGAATGGCCCCTGAAGCGTTTACGTCAGATACCGGTCAGTGAAATGAACTCAAGAAGTAAATGTTTGGATCCCAAGGGCATTAATATTTTAGATATTCGATATCCGGACCAATACAAACCGTTCCAACATTATTTATACACTGTCTGTCAATGAATTTCCGTAATTTAATAGACGCAAATTTCGTAAATCAGTATTTGACTATCAGAGTCTATTAAGTTGAAGTTCTTTTTGCTTATCGAGAATATTAACTTCAATTAAGACGGGTAAATACTTAGTTGTTGGAGTTTTGGTAACTTTCTTGATTAAATAGAAGTTGCTTAGTAGCTAAATATCTTGAGCGGTTCATTCCATCAACAAAATGCTTGCATATTTAACACAATATTACATAATACATTCGATTCATACTTGATTTGTATATTGCCAGACTTGTATTATTAACTATATTTACAACGTTTCATTTATCTAGTATATGGTTCTGCAATATTTTTTTAAATATACTTATTACAACGAGTACACAGGCACTTGATACACCTAATGTTCAGCAGTTATTGAGGCGTAATAACTAAATACTTCTATAATACCGGTGTTACTTACGCCCTCAAGAAAAGAAGGGAAAGTAAGTAATGGACCATAATAAATAACTAGTAGTTCTGTGAATACCAAACTTCGTGAGGATAGACGTTGAACCCATAATATTTCCCTTACAGGCGGAATTGCGAGTTCGCCTCCTCGGAGCATTTTTCCGATCTTAACCGATTTGAATCAGATAGCATACTAATTGGTTTAAAAGTTCATTACACTTGTGAGAATAGGTATAATTTTGTCTGAGAGTGTGTATAAAGTATAGTCCCCTTTACTAACAGACTTTTACTAAACTTATCACACCTGATAGGGATTTATCCTTGACATTTGAATAAAAAAAATAAAGATTGGTCCATAAATAACGCAACAGCAAATCATCTTCTGGCCCATTTCCGTTCTATGAAAAAAAGGTCTGGTTTGTTCTGTTGTTGTGGTTCAAATCAAAGTTTGATAAAATCAGTTACGAAATACGCTCTTTAGACCGGAACTAACAAACCGACAGAACGACTGTGGGTTTCTAATACATAGACCAAAAAAAATCAGCCACCTTGTCGAAGCGGAGTACAGAATACTTCTTTTTAAATATATTGGATATTAATTTATAAGTCCAACAAAGTGGATAACACTCGCATTTCTTTTTGTGTACGGAACCGTTCGGTTGTCACCTCATTGAAGCCCTTGGTTTCCTAGACTTACTAGCTCTGAATCAAAAATCAAGCAATTAATTAGGCTATCGCTGTCCACTGCTGAACATAGGGCTCTCTCAATATCCGCCACTGCTCCCTATCCTCCGCCCTCTGCATCCAGTCTGTCCCAGCCGTCTTTATCAGGTCATCAGTCCATTTGGCTAGCGGAAAGAACGTGGCATCTTACCTTTCGTTTACCATCTCGCAGTTTCTATAGAATCAATAAGTCTTGAACTAAAACTCAATATATTATTAAAGCACCTCAACTCATGCCGATAGAGAATCTTGAATCATAACTAATCTCGATTTAGGTTAGCCGTACATAATAATATTGTTTTATTGACGTTAACTTATTAAGGTTTGGCGTCTCTAAACTGACGATAGTTTATTAAGGTTTGGCGTGTGTCTCTAACTTAGTTATCAGACTTCTGCAGGCTATTATTCAAATTATTTGGGATAATCTGTAGGTTAAAGGGAATTTAATTGTTCAGTGTTGAGAATTTGTTCCACCCGCCTAGGCACTACAGCGAGGGTTCGTTGAAATTGTAGAAGGAAAGATACGTCTCCTCAATTACACACATAGTTGATACACAACTTACTACTAGTTAACGACTAATATATGAGGGCGGTAATTCTCCAAAGACGTCAACACATTCTTGCCTAAATATTTCTATTTTAAAGGTACTTTAAAAACGTTGAAAATGACCCTAATTAACATGAATATTGACTGTGGCCGCGCCATGGAATAGTGTTGTAATTACTGTACTGTACCTTTAGTATTTATTGACCGATCAAAGGTTTTGTAAAATAATATAATTACAAAAATAATTACGTGCTTAGCCGCACAAGCAGTACCAATTGAAGTTTTGGAGAGTATCAGACGCCACTAATATTATATAAGTACTACATCGTAAAAACTAAGCTAGTGTCTTTCTTTTGCATACTGTCAATAAGTGCATGTCATAAGATATATCTATAGGTCAAAATGTATTTTTTTACACCGCGTTGTAGTAACCATCACTGCGTCCATAAAATTTGTAACTATATGTATAGGTCTAAGTATAATACATTTGCACATCTTCCTTTATTCATACTTAACTATATCATATTCCACTCCTGCTCCTAAAAAAGAATACCTTTTCAAAAAATAATATGTCAAGCTTAAACGTCCATGATAAAAAAATGTTATTAGAATAAGCTGACGGCAAAGTGATACAAGACAAGGACACAATATATCTATCAAAAGAAAGAACACGTCACAAAAATTTAATATCGACCATACTCTTTGACTGGAACCCCGTTAAGAATTTCGTGATTCCCCAAACTTACTACTTACCGACAAATTGAAACATATTGTTCGAGGAAGAACAGAAATGCCCTGATGGTGGAAACAAAAAGGTATTTGGTAACAATGAAGGGTAAAGTAATATAATATATTTTATAGTACAATAAGAAAATTGGGATGAAAAGTAATTTTTAAGAACTTTACGTTAAGATATATATTGAATACTGTGGAGAACATCGTGTGAGCGAAGTGCTACATTCTTTTGTGTGCGATCAGTCGGTACTAAAGAAGGCTCAACTGTCGGTTCATAATGGAGTGTTAGACCCTTACTTAACGTACGGTAGCGAGACTTGCAAATAGCAGAAGAAATATAAAAGCAGAATCAATACAGTTGAGAAAAGGTCACTGTGCATTGTTGCATTAGTAATAGGGGAGGCGACTATGCTAAAATTGTAGTTATAAGATTAGATGACCGGTAGAATAATAATTCTATAGCTGTATCCACAAGCGTCGCGGTCGGTGGCTTAGTGCTGAAGAAGTCAGCTTTACTATTGAGAGGTTCCGGGTGGGATATTGGTCATTACACTACCGATATAAACACACTCCTAACACAAGCAGTTTAGCTTAGTTGGAGGGGTTAGAGGGAATATTAGTTATTCCGTTGCTAATATATTTACAAAAAAAAAAGATTTTTCCCATTTTTAGTTGCAGGGGAAACGTTAAGATAATATACAGTATCTCAAGTACGTACATATATCATGCAATATGCAAAATTATGTACTAATGTAGATACTGGAAATTAACATTTTTATTTTTAATTTATTTATTTTACAATTTAATTCGAATCAGATTGAGTTTGAGTAAATCTAGACATCCTTCTTTTTTGCAACATTGCTACCTACCCACGTCTTTAGATAACGGTCGAATCGCAAGATAAGCATATTGACAGTATTGTTAGTTAGTACATGGTTTTATATTCGTGAACAATTATTTTTCTCTGTATTAAGGGCTCATACTGGCTGAAGGCACTTATTAAGGCATCCTCTCCTTTAATTATTTGACGCGCTCTAGTTACTCCAAAAATTCTCTTCTAAGGCTCCCCACCTATAAAATTAGTTGATAACAATAAAAAAATGCAGACATACCTAGTAATCTTTCACTTTCAAATGTACTGTAATGAATAGACTTATCAAAAATATAAACCAAATATAATTATAACACTCTCTTTTGACTTTACCGCAGTCGAGTAATCATAAAACAAGTATGTAAGACAAATGTAAATGTATAGGTCGACTGGGTTCACCCTTAACATACTCTGAATTGATGATGTTTGGAAGTTCAATGACTTACCCGTTATGTGTGCTAACGCCACTTGCAGAGAACTATTATAATATGTAAGCTCATAAAGTCGGTCCAAGTTTCTTGGGTTGTCTGTTACAAACTTTACTTTGAGAGATCATCGTATCTGTATATATTATGAATAGTATCGTTTCAATGTAAGTAGTACGTAATCAACAACAATGCCCCTGTCGTCCATGTGTCCTATACTTCATGCTTCATAACATTCTGTGGATGTGTGTTCAATCTGAAAATACAAACAAGTTCGTCCATGCGCCCACAGATTCAGGAATTCTGCTCACTCACATTCGTTTGAGGATTCGCTTACAAAATTAAAACTTTCCTCGTTACGTTAGTGTGTGGGATGACTGATTGCTTGGAACCATTTGTTATTTGTCGAAAAGTTTTGCCAATATGTGTTTTGTGTTTTGTCATATCATGTATTTGGAACACTTATCTGTCAGCTGTTTATATTGCTGCGAACCTATATTCTATAACATTTTATTTTACTGCTTTAGTAAATATGAACATGCAATGCCTGCTCTCGTCATCAGCATTTTCATCATTTCAGCCTTAGAACGTCCACGCTGAGCTAAGGCTTACCCCATCGACCTTCAATCTCAGCGGTTGGAGGCGGTCTGTATATCTGTTTCCCACGACTCTTACTGTCATCCGTTCTTCTTGCGGAGGGCCATTATACGCTTCGTTTACCAATACGTGGTATCCATTCGAGAAACTTTCGGTTTCTACGGCCATCTGATTTTCTTGTTATGTGCCCCGCTAATTGAAATTTCATCTGTTTAGTTCACATGTTACCAAGGCTTTTTTAAGGGGTTGAAGTGACTAGAATAAGCCTACTAAATATAATCTGTAAGACTTATTTAGTTAGTTATCCTAATTAACAACATAATAGCAATAAATGCTAAGAATTTTTAAACAAAGTAACGTTCACAATGCTTACACTAATATTTTTTGTTCTAAAATATATTCTTTGTTCTAAAATATATTTTTTGTTCTAAAATATGTTATTTGCTGTTCTTTTGTTTAAAATATTGGCAAAACCTTTTGAATATAATTCAAGTTACAAATCTAATTATCTAATCACCGCAGAAGTTTAATGTTTTCAAACAATACCCCGTAATAAAGTGACCCTTTCATACACAATCTGTAGAATAATAATAGAAGTTGTAGATCTATTACATGCTGTCTGAAAATTTCGTGATAAGTAATAACGTTATTATAACTCCGAGAAATATGTGAATATTTCATAGTATTCCCAAAACCAACATTAATCAATTTACTTAAAAGGCACTCTACAACAAATTCGATTATAAACTTACCAACCTTCGTTTCAAATGACTGAACCTTGTTTAATATAAAATTTTAGAAAATGCATTTTATTTTTCAAAATAACGACCACTGGCTACAAACAAAAGGTTTTTATGAAAAATGAAGTGATGTGAAACCGCTGAGCTAGCACATGCTATCATTAACATTAAAAGCATTCGTCATGATGAAGACTGTTATATTGTAGTAATTCCTTGATGCATTAGTAGTTGGTTCTACGGGTCGTTAACTCCCATGTTAAGAATTAGTGAGGTCATGGTATAGTTAGATGACTAGCCGCTTCTATTTCACTAATAAAGGCTTGGGCACTTTATCAAGTTTGGTCAAGTTTAGGTTTCAATGTTAAAATATTCTGAACTCAAAATAACCGGATCGACTTGTTTCAGAAGCGATTTGTTTGAAACAAATTGCCTAAATTAATAAGTTTATCGAAACAAACACGTTGAAGTTTTCATCTCTTCTTTCATTGAATTTGATGTTCGAATGAAATTTAAAGGAATACAAAGTTTCTAATAGACTGTTGAATTAATGTTATATTTTAATGATACACCTTTTTCTAAACACGAGATATACAATACGATATATCACAGCACCAGACAGTCGAATCAGTTCGTACCTCGTCATTGTGTTTCTCTGGTGATTGCCCTTTTCTTTCAATTATCGCCATTCTGGGACTCACTTTTTTATCGGCCATCAGCCTTTTATAAACCTATCTAGGAAACCTTTGACGAATTTTTGATGGAGGTAGGAAACGAACCGTCGTCCGATTGGGACAGGAGGTAGCGACCTCCTGTCCCAATTGAACAGTCCAACGGAGGAAGTACCTACATAAAAACCGCGGCTAATAATAACCTTGTGTTGCGTTTCTGGCGGTGATTAGGGTAGCCAGACTCACTGGAGATGCTTTATGTCGTCAGTGGGAAGACCGATACTGTTAAGTTACTCTATTAACCTTTACCCTTCACTTCCCTCGACATAATTGGCAATACGAGTGTGGTGCCCCTGGTGTTGCAAACATCTATAGGCCACGGTACCTAATTTTTATCGAGTGCACCGTGAGCTTGTCTGCCACCTAAGTTGTACAAAAAAAAATTAAAAATAACAACATATTATTGTTGAACTCTGACTGCAGTTGACGTATGCGGTCGGCTCCAAAATCGTGTATTGTAGAGACCATGTTTATATAATATACAAAAGAAATAAAATATGAAATAACACAAAACGTAAAATATACACTTTTTGAAAAAAAATACACCAAAATTCTATATAAACTGCTTCTCAAGACAGATTCATACAGGGGCTCTTGTTCTTATTTAAAACAGTCCAAACAACCAATAATAAAATTCATACATTCATGAAAGGGTTTCGTAAATACATTCACAGTTCGTTTCGCCACCTATTTTCGATTTCTACCTTTTGCTCAAATGGACCCGTGGGGCAAATATGTTTCGTATCATGTTATTGCCTGAACATTGCGCTAACTTGCCTTCAACATAATATGCTACAGACGTGTTGTATCCCTCGGGGAAACTCTGGGTTCTTATAATAAAAATACGGATCGCTTACGTAGTTATGAATTGCTGTTGGTACTAACAAGTTTTGTCTGGGAAGGGCTCGTAGAAATGTTATCAGATTCACCTGCAGATAGATCATGACGTCACGCTACTAATTATAAAATTATCAGACCATATTATCAATGAATCTAAACTCAGATAGCTCAAACTATAGCACTGTAAGTTTTAGAGGAAAACACATACATACATACTTAATGGATCCTCATCTGGTTCTTCTATCGAATCGACGGCATTTTTAACTTACCGTCGTGGTGTAGTAATTTTTTTCACGGCAGCGCCACTGCTCACAGTTCAGCCCAGAGCATAGGTTTCGCCCTTCGTAAAGGCTTACTACATCCTCATCCAATACCCGGTGAACTTACTAGATACTGTCACTTCTAAAATGGAGACGTTAAGGAATGATCCGGAAATGTTCTTCCAAGAAAATAATACCCTCCCACCCTTTAGCATATACAAGCTCATAGCTCCAACTAAATATCTTTGTCCAACCAATTAAGGCAAACCACAATTGAAAGATTTATTGCACTTTAGGGAGATAAACTCGCCAACCAATAAAGGCCAGCTGGCCAATGAGGCCCACATGCTCTCAGAGGAATCAGAACCGATGTGTTGTATCTCACATTCGGTTTACCACAAACTGCTCTAGAGACTGTGTGCAACCTTGTGGTATAGTTATTTCGTACCTATATATTACACAGTTCACTTTCACATTATTTTTTTAATTTCTTTTATATTTATTGAAAGAAAAATATAATTTGTAGGTAACAGATATTACTAGTATGAGTATGTCACCTGATCCCACCAGACAAACTAAGTTGCTTATTGGAGTAGGGTCATAGGGTTAGTAGTAAATGTTCCGGATTCGAATACAGGACGTCATAATGTTCATCGACTATCAACTAATAAGTAATCACCTACCATAATGGCTGACATCTTGTCAACTAAGCTACTGGTAACGTTATAACTGGCAAAAAAAAGTTTACAAGAAACACTTAATATCGTTTATGTGTTTGCAAAGGCAATCAATATGTAGATTACATAGGTATGTCGATCTTAAATCTTGTCTTGTGTACAATCTACTATTACATTAAGGAGTGTAAGTACTTGATATTTTTACATGCATATAAAATATTTAACTCTGAAGTAATTAATCACAAATAAAAAAGAATTAAAATATTAAACAATAATCTCATAACAGTAATACATAAACACATTAGCAAAATTTACAAAGTATTAAAATAAATGTCAAATGGAGTAAAATTTTCAAAACAGTTAATTGAAAATAAAATGACACTTTACTCATAATTACCATCTCATCGTTATTCTAGCCTTAATCCTGACCTTCTGGCCGTTGTTGGACTTTTTAGGACTCCCTGAAACTCGTAACGATGTTCGCTTGACACTGAAACCTCTCGTAATTACCCACCACTCTACTTTCAATTAAAAGTACAATTGCTATATAAACTGGCAAAGTCTGACCAATTACACAGTGTTATTGGCTCGAAAACAAGAATTCGCACCAAAAAAATGCTTGATCCCGACGTTCATTATAAAACTCATTTGGGGCTTAAAGTTCAGTAATTAACCAATTTAAAGTATCTGCAAAGTCATCTGACTAATCCGGACTTTGCGAAGTTCAAGTTAATCGTACGTGGCTCTCAAGATAAGGTCCTAAGTCGAGATCAACTGACCTATTTCACGCTTAGCTCATTTGTCACTTCCAGAATTTTGGCACTTAGATTTAAAGTATAGGTATGGATCTAGCCACTGAATTTCTGCTATTATTTCGATACTTAGTGTTGGTCTCGTACTATATATTAATGCTACATACATATGCTCACGTCTATTTCTCTTCTGGGGTAGGCAGAGGGGAATTACCAACCATTGTACTAGGTCCTACGTAATGGGGCATTATTGTCGACTCTGGCCACACATCTGAGGCTAAATCTGGATTGTATATATTATCTGTCTGATGTTAAACAACCCTATACCTTAGTCCTATTTCTTCCCATGTCGTTTAAATTCAATTCAGCCGGGTAAACGTTTGTGGTGACGAAATTGACTAAATAAATCAATATGATAGTTACGTCATAATAAAACAATTGTTATTTAGATTAACTTCAATTTCTAGACCAATAGCTAAATATACCCATATCTAAATAACATTAGCTATGGGTATATTTCAAATTTACAGTTTATGTATAATACATAACAATATGTAACTAATTGATAGTAGTATTTAACTATAACAGTCCTTAATAGTCTCAATTCTATCATTTCATTCGTGAAACATTCAAAGCTTATCATATAATCAGTGTAAACAGCAATACAACAATTACTTTGCATGAAGTGTAATCCCCAAAATCACTGAAACTAACCCAATTTTAAGCTTCATTCAAGTTAAATCCCATCTCCGCCTGCGAACACGCTTGGATACTAATTCGGCATTATCACGCATGTGCAGTAAACATGAACATTACAGTTAATACGACGCCGTTTAAAACAATCCTCCGCTGTCGTTGACAATTTGTTTCGTACATACCTACTGCGTGGTATACATGTTATTATGTTTTATTTAAATTTACCGTATAGTGTACCGGTAGCCTAGTGGTATGTGTAATGGACCATTGGGACAAGGTCTTGGGATCGATTCCAGGTTTTACCATGGTACACACCAATGACTTTTCGATGCTTTTCGAAGTTATGTGTGTTTTTATCGCAGGTTTATAAGTACGCGGTTAATGCCAATAGGTTCACCACCTATTACATTGAGCGAAATGTGGGTGCTAGCACCTCTGCCTACCCCTTCAGGAATATAGGCGTGAGTTTATGTATGTATGTATGTACAATTTATATCGTATTTCGAAATTACTAAACTCTGTAGATCCCACTGTCTCCTTTCTAGTTAAGAACAACACGTGCTGAACAGTGGTACCACTGCCACCGACACGAGGTGGAAACGATTCTTTCTCGAACTAAGATTCTTTACTTTGTAATGATGAAGAACCCCCTCCCCCTTCGCTGGAATGGTTATACGCGCACGTGTTTCCCTTTTAGCAGGCGTGAAAACGCTTCTACGGTAAAATTAGGGATCAGTATTTTTGGATCCATATCATTTGGAATTATCCCAGCTTCTTGCTATTCATGCAGCGGTATGAAGTAACGGACTGAATTTAAAAAAAATGTTACCTTTGTCTCAGTAAACCGAGATCTACTGATGAAATTAATACTTCCATATGCTTTTGGTATCGAAACTGTGATCGGAAATGACTTTAAGTACCATTGATATAAAATGGTATGTGACCGAAAGAATTTCGAGAGTACATCATAAATGTATTAATAAAATAATTACAGAAACAAACTCAGACATCTGCGGTTATAAATATAACTCAGTACACAAAACTGCGAGAGAATTAATTGAGTAAAAATATTTTCTTTTCAGTCTGTTGATAATAAACAAAGCCAGTTACCAACGTTAGACTGGCATAATTATAGCGCTTCAGTATCCAGTACAACAGTTTCTGGCAATTATGTCCATTTTGAACGCGATGCAACAATTTGGAGCGGTATTTACGGCATTTTAACGATCTGGGCCTTAACCAGGCTTTTTACTTAAGGGGTAATTTCTTGTCTGCGATTATGGTACTTGTTTATTTGATATCCTTTTACTGAAGGCACGAAATTTCGATATGTGAACATTTTCCACTTTCTCTTTTATAATTTTTATAATTTGTATTTCATCTTATATTCCGCCTATTATGATAACTACGTAATTTTTACTGTTCCATTCCAAGGTTGTCTGGAAGAGATCGCTTCCAGTAATAAAGTCACCTAATTATCTTTAAATATTACGATATTTAAAGAATTCAAGAGTAGCTATTCAAGAAAAATGATCCAAATAAACACAGTTTGTTAAGTACGAGTAGAGAACTAAAATTATTTTAACATCTGAAATGATATACCTAATATTTAAATACTATCATTAAACGTTGAATAAGTAAGCCTCTTAAACGGCGCAAATACTCCAATCTCATTGGAGACTACGAATTTGTGCCGTTTGGAGTCGAAACGTTTGGATCATGGGGTCCGAGCGCCCGTAATCTCTTCAGGGAGATTGCGAAGCGCATGGTCGACGCTTCTCGTGACCAGAGGGCTGGCCTCTTTTTAGGACAGAGAATAAGCATTGCCATACAACGTGGCAATGCTGCCAGTCTTCTGGGAACCTTACCACAAGAGGCATGCGATGCGGAGGAATTTCACGACGCGTTTTAATTTAAGTCTTTTTTGTTATTATTTTTTATTTTAGTTTTAATTTTATTACAATAATTAGTTTATTTGTATATTATTATTATTATATAGTTATTAATATTCTATCCCATGTTAAAACAATTGTATATATGTTAGTTCAAATAAAAGGAACAATTAAATAATAAAAAAAAAAAAAAAAAAAAAAAAAAAAAAAAAAAAAAAAAAGAATAAGTATTTTGTATTGTAGTTTGTGATCGCTTACCGCAATTTATGTCCACACCGTATTTAATTAAACAGTATTCATATTAAAGTCAAGACTACTTGAGTGATACACTTGAACATTCAAAATTCCAAAATTATAACACTGTCCGTTTCTACCCGACTAACTAAATTTATTGTTCCAAGTAGGAAGTCATCAATGTCAAAATCTAAATTAATAATTCGACGAAACTCCGCAGCGTTCCGTATTCGTGCCGAATAAGCCTTGATTTAAAACCGCCTTTCAGTTTGATGACTTGAAAGTGGTTGAGATAAATTGTGCAGATTCATCTTTTAGAGTACAAATTTGTTTTATTTCATGGTGCAGATTTGATTAGCCATTGAAATTTCTGTTACCATTGTATATTATTGAACGTATTCAATAAAAGTAAACAGTTTGGATACCATTTTACTTTTATGCTTTCATTTTGAATATATTTTAAAATTTCTCAAATATATGTACTTTTTTCCATGTCAGGTAGTTTAGTTGGTTCAATGACGAGTGATGAAGTTTGTGAAGTGTGTACAAACAGAAGCAGATAATAGTTTGTCGTTTAGAGGAAACAGTGATTACAAAATTTATTTTCCTTCGAACTAAGTCAAGAAACCGAGATATAAACCTAATTCTATTTCAGTAAGATTTCATTTACATAAATGAATACAATAGTGTTGTTCAATAATCTTGATGAAAAGTTACAAATTGTTAGTTCAAATCAAAATGTTAGTATACAAAGTTTTGTCTACCTACTCGAGCGATATTAATCTTGAGCCGAAATTATAATTTACGATTGATTGCACTTCGTTGCTATATTGCCTGAAACTTCAAACAAATCTGTCTTGAGTGGATTCCAAGGCTGTACACACAATATAAATCCATTTTTGATCTTTAATTCATATTTGATCGTTAATCCATATTTGATCGTTTGTATTTTATGTATCTACTATCGTTATTATTATGTAATACAACGCCATTTAATGTCCATATTTGTATACCAGATAGAATAAATAAAACAATACACGATTAATATTACCTACTTAATTTAGTATTCGTAATGCCCGTGTCACGTCGCTATCAGCGTGGCACACTCCCTCGCCAACTCGTCCCAATACCCGGTTATCCGGTTTATCTCGACCTTCTCGCTCCATCTCGGACCACTCGCACTGATTACCCCGAAATAATCGTATTAAACGCATTTTAATTCAATGTTAATGTTGTTTACGCTCGCTCCTAACTGCTGTATGGTTGCTAACTGGGTAGCATTGGGGCAATAACGGCAATTACTATACGAGTTTTATTACAATATAATTTTGATTACGTTTCTTTGTCCTATAGTAATAATAGTTGACTTACGTTATAAATTATATAGTCTGTCAAATCCAATGTAAATGAAACTTTATGAAATGAATGTGAATTTACCTGTACCTCGCCTAAAGTGAGGTAAAGTTAAATTGACGTGTCCCTAATGAAAAAAACAACACAAGATTGTTATTCAAAGTAAATTTGAATTAGTTATACGGACAAATACCTAATTCATAATTCATTTATTCCTGTAAAATAGTACAACATTAGCCTTAAAAAAATTGATTTGTGATTTATAATAATGTTAGTACGTTATAATCTAAGGAGTGCTGTAGCACTCGTACTTGGTGACCCTATGTCATGAATACCAGCAACAAAATTCCACATGTTGTTTTAATAGGAATTTTCAAAAGGGTTTATGAAATAATTTATTAGACTCCTAAGAGCTTTAAATTAGACTCGAGGGTAAATTACCTGCGTCTGAATATTGTGCTCTGACAGAATGTATAAATATTTAAAGACCCTAATCAATTGTGACGTTTGTACTGTGGCCAAAATTAACGAGATAACAATGTTTACTTTAGTCACAAAATCATGCAAAACCATCTAAACAAACCAAACAATATGGACACCTAATTCAAAACTAGATACCTAGCGCAAAAGTTATTACTAAAAATACTCGTAATGTATAGTCTTAATTCACTAATTATATTGTTCTGATAAATTACGAGAAGCCGCGGTAGCCTAGTGGTATGGGTAATGGACTGCTGAGACGAGGTCTCGAGTTCAATCCCAGGTTTACCATGGCACACACCAATGACTTTTCGATGCTTTTCGAAGTTATGTGTGTATTTATCGCAGGTTTATAAGTGCCTCGGAGAGCACGTTAAGCCGTCGGTCCCGGTTGCCATACAAACATCTATGGCAGTCGTTACGGGTAGTTGGAGCCCTCAAAAATCCAACCAGTCTAACTTGGAACTTCGATATCGCCTTTGGTCATTAGACCATTGGTTGTGGAGGTCAGATGGCAGTCGCTTCACGGAAAATATCGAAGTTCAGCCGCATCACAGTTAGACTGGAAAGCCGACCCCAACTGAGTTGGGAAGAGGTTCAGGGAATGATGAATTTTTTGAGACAGCCACTGAAGTGTGGCAGTTGTGACGAGTTGTGAACACGTAAGAGGCGCAGGTTTGATTCCCAGTCATACAAATATTTGTATGCATGTATGTATATGGTTATTTGTATTGGTCTGGTTGTACCTTAATGTTGTTATATGAAAATATATGAGATTTGTTACGGGCAAATTGGAGCCCTAAGAAGTCCTACAACTGGTGTAACTACAGTACTTCCATATCGCCTATATCTATAGGTTATGGAGGCCTGATGGCAGTCGCTTCACGGAAAACTTTCACGTTCTGCCTCGACCAAGTTAGACTGGAAAAAGCGGACTACAGACTGGTGACCGCTTCGGATGCAACCTGGATTGGGCGATTTTGTAGGGACTCTTACTGTCTCAGCTTCTTATCTTATCATTCTTATTTAGTTAGGGGTGCGTGTTCTGGAGGTAATGCTTACACTTGGACCCTGTTGGATCTATTGTGTCTGTCTCAACTTGGAGCCCCTCCCCTACGTTTCAAAAGGTTTAAAGGTTAAACCTTCTTAAGTTTTCGGGTAGCCCTTCTTGAGCCTTGCCTCAGCTTAGAATAGCATCCATATTCTTCTTTTGTAGGTAGTGAAATGGGTCAGGGCACGGTCTAGCTAATCTGTGAACCTAATATATGATTTTAGATTGACATGGTCATTTACGAATTCACTATTAAATCGATCGGGATATTTACCATGTTTGTTGATTTCTTCAGATATTTCGGCGCTGTTGCAAGCGCCATGATCAGTGATCACGGTGTACTCCAATGGCACGCTTGGTCAATGATGGCACGTACCACTTTTTTTCGGCATGTCTCTACGAAGAAGATATTAAACATGTCTTTGGTGGTTGTATGCCATTTTTTCAAAAGTTTTGCTTCATTGTGAAATAAGAAAATATATTTTGGAACCCACTACTCTTCCGCGGTTTATAGCAAAATATTATTAATTGTCATAGGAACGAATGTCAAACCGCACCATGCAAAGCAAGTAAAATGACTTCTTATCGGAGGAGAAATGTTGTTGCAATATTCAGTAAGTGCGAAGAACAAACTTCGACACGTGTTTCACCTCTACACGAGGCATCTTCAGGAGCGCTAATAACGGTTTGGCATCGGATTATTAAACCGTGGTGGGGCGGGTTCCCCTCGCTTCCTCAATATATTTTCTTAAAATAAATTTTATATCTTTTCCATAATGAAATGTTCCTGATTCTGATAGCTCTAAGCTGTTATCGAATCATAACACCTACACAATTGACATAATGTAGCTTGTAATATAGGTTCAAAAGTTCAGCTAAATTTCAATATAATGTGATTATATCAATGTTATTTTCAGATTCAACTATTGATTGTTACGTAGTATGAATATGTATTGTAAACGCTGTTGTTAGCTGGCAGCCTAACGATCCGTAAGTAAATTACAGCAGAACAGAATCGGATATGCCAGTAGATTTTTTTTTAAATCTGTGTAAAACGGGAAATATAAACGCACATGCGTTTTAGCTCCCAATTAAATTACTACGGTTGAACAGAGATGAAAGGAATTTCGTACTTTGTTCTCTTGGCATAATGCTCAAACGATTACGTTGAAATATAAAGTTCTTACTTAACATTGGATATTTATGGAATTATTATAAAGTAATGCCTATGATCTGGAGTAATACATATTACAGTATGTATTGGTAAGTCTCTCCACATTTATTTATTGATATTCTATTCCAATTTATTAGAAATCATACTTCTTACAAAACATAATACATATTTTAACAAAAGGGTTCCGATATCAAAATAAATTAAGAAGTTTCGGTGCCAAATGCACTTAAAAATACTGTGTAAACCATGAAATTATTATTACTACCGTAAGTAGAGCAACAGTTTCCTCATCGAATTTAAAAATGTATGACAATCACACCTTAACGTGCGAAATAAAGATGAACTTGAACTAGCTCTCCGAGACACAACTAGATCGGTACAAACAGACATAATATATGCACAAAAATATTTGCATTGAGCGTGGATCGAACCCGCGTCTTCTCCGTAGCACGCCGACACTCTACAAAGACTGTTCACCTATAATGAGTGTGCTAAGTAGTCGTTCCATGATGAAGAGTGAAAACTCATGATCTTTTAAATAAACGTGCTTCTAAAAAATCTATTGCCCGCACTTTTATATTACTCAAGTAGGGACTAAAGTAACTTGTACCAATTTTCTAAAATATTTATACCAAATAGTCTTATTTGGTATAAATATTTTATATAAAGTAAGTGTTATGAAAACTTAATAAAACATTATTTATTTAAGATGTACCTAATCATCATCGAGTTGGATCCATTTTGCGTTTTACGTTAAGTACGCAATTCTTTATTTCTTTATTGTTATTATTATTCTTTATTTCTTAATTATTTATTAATTAACAATCTTCACGGGCTATCCTCATTGTCTTCACTGCAATGCCTGCAGTTGAAAGTCTTCAAGGACCACTCTCTCAGTCTATTCAATTAACAGACAAGAAGATAGATAGCTAGGATGTATTGAAAATTAAAGGCAGAAGATCCATTGAAAAAGGCAAATCACTTTAGTTACCTACTTTACACTTAGGTACTCGGTCTCATCGTTTTTACAAGCCGCTACAATATGGGTTTCTTAAAGAAAAGCATCCGAATTATTACAATATCGGCAGCACGAGTGTGACCGTGGTTGCCCATGTACGTAGGCCAGGTAACCTCTTCCCATCAGGTGTACCGTGTGCTTGTACACCACCTACCTATGTGGTATCAAAAATCACTATTTCTGTCTATTATAAAAGCATTGGATAGAAGTAAACAAATATTATTAATTTTATTCATATTTAATCAATAATTTACTTAGAATTCTAATATTAAACCAATAGTAGGTACCTACATAATACGAGTACCATTCATTCCCTGAACCTTTTTCCCAACTCAGTCGGGGTCGGCTTTCCAGTCTAACTGTGATGCGGCTGAACTTCGATATTTTCCGTGAAGCGACTGCCATCTGACCTCCAGAACCAATGGTCTAATGACCAATGGCGATATCGAAGTTCCAAGTTAGGCTGGTTGGACTTTTGGGGGCTCCAACTACCCGTAACGACTGCCATAGATGTTTGTATGGCAACCGGGACCGACGGCTTAACGTGCTCTCCGAGGCACTTATAAACCTGCGATAAATACACACATAACTTCGAAAAGCATCGAAAAGTCATTGGTGTGTGCCATGGTAACCTGGGATCGAACTCGAGACCTCGTCTCAGCAGTCCATTACCCATACCACTAGGCTACCGCGGCTACGAGTACGAGTACCATTATCTGAAGTAATCTAAGGGTCGCTTTCTTTTAACACTGTACATTTCTTTATTCTGAAGTTTAAGATAAAATAACAACATTGCGCAACTAATTAAGGGAATATAAATGTAAATAATTTCCCCTTACATTAGAAGAATAATTAAAATTTAAACAATTACCTTTAAACTTCTGAGTTTCTTATAAACTCGAACCCCTAGAAAGCCCTTAAAGGCGCTTCCGAAACACAATATAAAATTAATATCCTTTCTTGTTTATGTCCACAAATTGCTAAAACAAACATTCATTATTTTAGCCTCTTAATTGAGAAAGTGACTCGTATACCTCATTATCAAATAATATTTGTATATTTCAAAGAAGAAAAATAATAAACTCCCTTAAGAATGACTTGCGGCGTACCTATTTAATCAATAATTCTTCTACATCATCATTCTCTGAGCCTATACCCAACTCAGTTGAGGTCGGCTTTCTAGTCTAACTGAGATGCGACTGAACTTCGATATTTTGCCTATTTAGACTGCCATCGGACCTTCACAACCAAATTGGCGATATCGAAGCTCTGTAGATAGGCTAGTCAGACTCTTGGGGGCTCCAACTACCAGTAACGACTGCCATAGATGTTAGTATGACAACCAGGACCGACGCGACGGCTTAACGTGCTCTCCGAGGTACGACCAGACCAGTCCAAATAGCCGTATCATCATAGTAGGGGTAGTGAACGCGACTGTTACACAGGAGGCGTGAGATCGATTCCCGCTCAGTGCAAATAATTGTGTGCATGAATACGAATATCTGCATTGGTCTGGGTGTTTTAGTAATGTATCTAAGTATGTTTATCCGTATTCTAGAACCCATAACACAAGCTAGTTAAGCTATGTAGCGTGTCTAGGTGGCGTTGTGTAGATTGTCTTAAAATACTTATTTATTACGCCTTCAACTTGAAATCTCTATAGAAATAGACAAATAAGTAACTACATATATGGAAACAAGTAAAAGTAATAGCAAACAAAGGTATTATATCAAACATGGCAGTTCCTTTATAAGGTTTATCGTGCCCAACGGTCGACCTCCGTCACAGTCTAGATCAAACGACTTAACATATTTACCAAAAGTCTTCATTTTATTACAACTATAACTTGATAAACTACACCCTATTTTGTTGCAGTAAGGTTCAAAGAAATATTATGGGCATTCTTAAAAAGTTGGTAATATAAATCGAATTGCCAATGAAAAAGTGTTTCTCTCGCATTCAATAAGTTATTTTTGTTTGAACGATCACAGGAGATGTCGTGGATTCGGACGTTTGTGAAAAGGCCGTTGTTGACAAGTAGAACGAATCAAATCGGTCTAATGGAAATATTTCAAAATGGCTGTTAATTTAATGTAATGAATATTCAAAGAACGTTGTTCGATTTGTTTCACCTTAATTGTTATTTGCCCTTTCAGTCCACTTGGAACTTGGAAAAGTTTCGAGTGGACTAAAAGGGCACTCCAACACTCGTTCGAAAGTGTAGGAGTGCCTTTATCCTTAGAATTACTTTTTTGTCTCATTTTTCAATTATATCAATTCTCATCTTCTCATCATCTCTCATCCCGGCAAAGTACTGGATGCAAGGTATATGTTGGCTACTATCTCACCTCCGGTAACTAAAGACCCATAGACGACGTGCGTTCGAATTCGACATAACCTCTCCAACTGATTCTCGCGGGTATTCATAGGTATTTTTCGCACGTTAAAAAAGAAGGTTGTCAGCAAAGTAGGATCTTCAATAATCACTACATAGTATAAAATAAAGTCGCGTTCTCTGTCCCTATTTTTCTTGTCCCTTTGTATGCTTAAATCTTCAAAACTATGCAACGGATTTTGATGCGGTTTGTTTTAATAGATAAAATGGTTAAAGAGAAAGGTTTATATGTATATAACATCATGCTACGACCAACAGGTGCGAATGCAGGAATGAAAAATGGTGCAAAAACGGGGTGAAGCAGACGGGGGTCTGCTAGTTTATGAATATAATAAGTAATACTTATGTTACCACGACATTAAATTAAAGCCTCTTAGAAAAATAACCGGCAACAAAAACTTACAGCCATTCTTTTTAATCGTCGTCCTAATTTCTTATCTTAAGCGCAAACTACACACATAACTTTACCAAAAGTTTAACGATATCAAATATACTTGGTCCCTATATCTAATCCATTTCCCCCGACAAGATATTCGTGTCGCGTCGCAGTCACGCACGCCCGGTGAAAGGACGCAATGTATCGTGACATAATCAGCTTTCCGTGATAACCGGGCGCGTGTCAATGGAAGGTTATTTGCTTTAGGCATTAAGGACTTGGAAGGCGCTGAATGAGTTTGTTCAGACAGAATTCGTGATTCATAAATGTAATTTCATCAACAATTTATAGCAATATGAAAAATTGGGAAAAAGTAAAGTACATTCAATTGAAGACAAACGGAAAGTACAGATGGCCGGATGACCTAAAAAGGCAACGCCACCCAGACGTAAGCATACTTAACTAGCTTATGTTATGGGTTCTAGAATGCGGAAAAACATACTAAAAAACTTTTTTTTGTAAATAATATATATATTATAGAAACACCCAGACCAATGCAAATATTTATATTCATGCACACAAATATTTGTACTGGGCGGGAATCGAACTCACGCCTCCTGCGTAGCAGCTCGGAGGTCGTCGTTAACCAGTAGCTTCTAAGACTAGTAGTTGTGTATTAGCATCAATTTATACAATTTTAGTATCAACAATCACACGAAAACCAGGTATCTGGGGGCTGACGAGATTTCACGGTACGGCCACGTGGGATAATGCGATGAAACACAGTATGCTTTTAATCAGTTAGAGACCAAACACCCACTAAAGATAAAGACTCAGAGGGTTTTCGAAATCTAAAAAGTGTCCTTAGTAATGTTTCTCCAAAGTTTTACTTAGCTCTTTCCTTAAAGGTTGACATTTGTAATGTCAGGAGTATCACAATAGGTTATCGACTTATAGAAATAATAGAAAATAAATAATGTACAAAAGTCTCTGGAATTACATGAAACGAACGAGCCTCTGTGAACCTTTTATGCCCAGATGAACCGAGTAGTAGACTCTCCAGGTTTCCCCTACCTAACCTAAACCAGAGAGAGGTCATTTCACCGGCAAGGTTTTTACGCTGGATAATTCCGTAATAAATATAGCCGTGGTTATCAACGCACCGCCAGGAGCATTATTATACTTGACAATGAATTTTGTCGCAAAGTGAGTACACGGTGGAATTCAATTGGTAAACGCAGAAAAAAGAATTGGTTAATACAAACGCGTGTAGTTACGTTACAGTTGGTCAAGTCTAATAAGGGCTCAGAGCTGTTGCTGACTAGTTGCTACGAACGCTTTTTCTCATTTCAAATAATTTTCATTCCACCTTGATACTTGTGATTGAGTATTCTTAAGGTAATTGCTACTTAATAGACTTTTTGTAAATACTTCATTACATTATAAATCTAAAACATTGCAGTAATGAATAATTCATTTACCCTGAAAGGTAATCTGGCAGATGCTTAGGGTCGCGGTTGTAACCCAAGTTTGATTATCGAAGCAATTAGTTACGCATTCTTTACTTTTTACAAAAGGATTTTCATAAAAATGCTCCCGGATTTATTATGCTCTCACATATGGCTAAGTAATGGATAAAAGGAAACCCTTCACATAATATTACCTGTATCCCGCCCTAATGGAAGGATAAAACCTAAAAAGGGTACACAATATTTATAAAATATTTTAGGCTTCTGTAAACACAAATTGTTGTCTTGTCGATTTTGTGGTCTCTGTACATAAATCTCCTCATTTGGCCGGGGTGACAACATCCGAGGGTTATACAATATTAGTATATAGTTCTTCGGATGAAACTTAGACATAAAATATCTATTGAATGTCAAACTATGTGCGCAAAACAAAATGCGCTAAAATTTATGAAGATAGTTACTATTAAATTTATTTGAAAACTGGTTGACATGTACCACTTCCTTTCCTTTAATATAGCGATGAGATTGAAAAACAAAATTAACACCATATTAAAAAATTTGCATCAATCTTGAACAATAAAAGGATTTATTAACAGAGTAGTTAAAAAAAAATCATGTGTGTGTGTGTGTGTGTGTGTGTGTTATAGGGTGTATCAGCTGACAAGTATGTTTGGATGGGTCTCGAAATATCTGTGTCGAGCCTCTTATTCTTTTACAGCTTTTTAAAGTAGCAATTTTCAATCTATCATCCATGACTAAATTATCAGAGTTGAAGCGCGTCATTCACACAATTTATGAATATGATATTTTTTCATTGTTATTACTAAATTGGTACCGTTGTGATGAAGAAAGATTATCACTACCTCATCTCATCTGAAGGTTAGTCTCACAATACGTGAGCGACTAACGGAAAAATAAGCAGACAATACCAAGAGAGGGAATTCTACAAGAGAAGGAAAACTTGAAATAAAACCTTGTACCATCCCGTCTGGCCAGTGTGAAAATATTTTCTACTGTTTAGCGAATCTTCTTACAAAAATACATGTAGAAGACGTAAAACTTGACATTTATACGCATCGTTTTGTGACCTAAATCCAAGAACTTAAACTTTGAAAACTGAGATCCAAATCCAATACGGGTGAGATCTTAATATAAATCTTAAATGAGTATAAGTAAGAGAGTCTACAGGGGTTGTTATAGATACTTATGACTTCAGCACTGAAAGAATTTTGTCCTCACATTTTAACTATATGTTAAAATGTGAAATTATGGTGTATTAGATGAGAGTTTAGATTTTTTTCTAGAATTACTGATAATTATTCATTATAAGTAATATTTCTGTCATATTCTACTGGCGATAATCATCAACATCCATTATTCCCGGTCGCGTCAGAAGCATTCACATTTGAGTCCAGGGTCCGACTTCCGGCTTTATCTCTACCACTTTGCATGATCTTGCGCATCTATGATAGTAAAGCCATTGGCACGTATGCTATTCTGCTGGTGATAATAATATCATTAAATTTATGTTGTAATTCCGCACATGCCATTTTTAGGCTATAATATAAAATTAACATTTTAATAAAATGTTAATAAATGTTATCATAATAATTTTATGAACAGTATCTTTCAATTACACATAAAATTTCTAAAGCCATTAAATACTTTTGTTGTCAAAAATAATAAATAGAACAAAAATGCATGTTTTATTCATTAAGAATAATAAATCAATTCATTAAAGTGAATTTCTCATTTTTTTTAAATAGGGTTTACAGATGAAGCCAAAGCTTAGATTCAAATCTGCTGCAATAGACAAACAAACTAATATTGAACGCTGAATCAATATACAAATATATGTGTACATATCTATATGAATTCCAAAGCTATGGCAACAACACTACGAGCTTACTTGCAATGTTTACAAAGAAACAATTACACATACATCTCACTATAAAGCCAAAGATACCAATAGAAAGGTTTAGAAAGGTTTTACGTATCCAAATCCGCATAAATCCAGTTGAATTGCTTTGTAAACGTTGTATTGGCAAAAAATTTACTGTCTAGATTCAAATCGCCGTGTCTGAAGCCTTTGTACCAGGATTTAGTAGAGATAATAGGATTTCTGTTAGGTAGGTACTTATTTGTTTTGGTTTACATAGAACTCGCTTTTGCTACCAACTCAGCCCACGTGGAACTCGTATACTGTGACTTTTTAACACATGTATATGCCTAGCCGTGAAATTATGGGAATTAACCAGATTTATTGAAATATATATGATTACTGCTTCGCTCCCGTGAATAGTGATGATATATATGGGGGTGATATATGACACTCACAAATGATGTGAAATTCTGTTGGTTAAAGAATTATCTAAATCGCTTTAGTAGATCCAGAGATTGACGCTCTACAACCTCACTCACAATACATGAACTCCCAAACTTTGCGAAGCAATATTTTACAAAGCATAATATGTTCTTGTATTTATAGAAATTTTGTTTCAATAGCTCGATGCATTCCTGTGGAACTTTTACAAAGTTACTTTTACTTTTGAAAGTCACCAAGCCAGTTAGTTTGGAAATAAAGCCTTTTCTGCATGTTACCGTGAATTTAACCTCCAATTAGGAAATGTTCTTGCAGAGGTAAATTTGCATTCCACTCAAATAAATGTGGCTAGTCGTGGTAATGACTGTTTGTGGGTATTATAAATAATTTGATTTAAACTGTATACATTTCCATGAATTTAGAGATATGATTTATCAAATTTATAATGCTTTTATAATGCTGTACGTAATTGTTTTACTCGTGGTAATACTCATAACTTAGTCACATGGAATTCTGTCTAGTTCGAAACGCTACATTGATTTTTAGGTTTCTTATTTTATCTTGTGTTTTGGGGTGTGTACTCTGGAGCTATCGCGGACACATTGACCCTCTTGGATACTTTGTGTCGACCCCAATCTGGTCCCTACGTTTCAGGAGGGATAGCTTTCTCTATTAGGGTGACTACTGCTCGTAATAATTGTAGGTGCATGTAATCCTTTGGTTTGGGGGAGCCCTTCTAGAGAAGATCCATTCGTTGTCTTCCTAGGGCGTGACACTTGCACAGCATGTGTTTCGTCCTTTCATCGTCCTACTAACAGTGTTTACATTTTGCGTCGTTCATTAATACCAATCGTGCTCTGAGTGTATTTGTGCAGTAGTGGTGAAGTATGCCTACCTCAAGAATCCCAAGGGATCCATTTCGCAGAACTATTAGTCGCTTATGATATCGATTGTATAACAAATATTACTGGCAAACAGTAACTTCGGTTCGAGTTTGCTTATGCGTCTATGTTACTTTACTACATCGCCAACTGTTATAATGATCATTTTTTACAAAAAATATAAGTTGAATGGATGATAACGTATTTGGCCTATTTGATGATACACTGGTCTTGTCTTTTATGAAGGTATGCACACAATTATCCATCAATCCAGGTGAAAAATGAGTAGGAACAGAACGGAAACGGAAACGGTAGGAGATAATGGTATCTTCTGACCTACTTGAGCAGTCCGATTGGGGAATTACTTACCCCATTGATAATATCGAACATGGACTCTTTTAGGGCTTCAACTACCTGTAACGATTGCTTCAAGTGATATTTAAGACACGACTAGACCACTGCAAATAGCCGTTTTTAAGCATACAAATATTTGTAACGAGCGGGAATAGAACCAACGCGGTCGCTTTCACTATCACCACGTCACAAAAGCTGACTGAGAATGGAGTAAAGTTACTTAAGTTCAATATTTAGTCACACATCTACACAACTATAGAACTTCATCTACTAATGCTATTTCGCATTTAGTATCCAGAAACACACCCGCAGATACTCAATTAACACCTAAACGACAGAAATTATAGAGAATTAATACAAATTATTGTGAAATTTAGTGTCATTTGGCTTGGCTCGTTTGTCGTGTAATGCTACAGTTATCGGCCGTTAGTGGGCCGCCATTGTCTCATGGACCTCATTAATGTACTGCCATTACACTGTGAAACTGTGGGCGTATTTTGAATATCTGAATTGTAACAATTTTTGCTGAATTTCATCTGACGCGCCAATTATATTGTCAAGATTTTTTTTTGCATATTATGTAGGTATAAACTTTAGTAGCAAATAATGTAATGTAGGATAAGCTTTTTTTATATCAGTTCGGTGGCAGACAAGCACGTGGTCCACCTGATGGAAAGTGGTTACCATGGCCGTTTGCAACACCAGGAGCACCACTTTCGTGCTGGCAACCAAATAGAGAGGAGAGGGAAGGGGAAGAGGGAGGTTAAGAGGTCTCTGTGCTGTGAGTGCAGAGGACAAAGAAGGTTTAGAAGGGAAAGAAATAAGTGTATGTAAAAGCTTTAGTAGCACGGATACCCACGGATTCCAATTTACCAGAGCCCACGACAGTGGTTATGTCGTTCTCGAACCGACTAAAACCCCACGCCGCCTCTGGGCTCAATTACCACAGTGGCTGACAGTCAATTAGGTACCTATAATTCTACTTCACCTATAATTCAATTATTTACTTACATCATCAATCTCAGAGCCTATTCCCAACTCATGTTGGGGTCGGCATTCTAGTCTAACTAAGATAAGACAGAACTTCAATATTTTCCGTGAAGCGATTGCCATTGGATCTCCACAACCAAACTGACGACATGGAAGTTCTGTAGTTACGTTAGTCGGACTTTTGAGGGCGCCAACTACCCGTATGACTGCCATATATGTTTGTATGGCAACCGGGACCAATGGCGTGCTCTCCAAAGCACGATCAGACCAGTGCAAAAAGCCATATTCATGCATACAAATATTTGCACTAAGCGAGGATCGAACCCGCTCCTCCTGCGTATCAGCCGCGTTTATTTACGCGAATTCTCAAATCCAATAATATGGGGTGAGCATCTGAATTTTATTGCTTTTTTAATCTTTTTTACAACTACCCGGAAATAGTAAAAGTTTGACCAAGAAACCACATTGTCTAACTCATATAAAGCTCGAGGGACAAAACCATCCGTAACGACACAATCGCGAGCAAACATACATTAAATAAAATTTTCCTTCACTGTTTCCCTCTTTTTTTAGTGTTCGCCACAGTTTTCCTCATAGCTTGGAATTGTTATATAGGAATTAAACAATAACTTCACTATAATACAGAAATAAATATTCTAGGACTCACGCCTATGTGGTAAGCACAGCATAACCTGTTTTTTTAAACGCGCAGGCATCAACTAGTGTAGTATTTTACAAAAACCAAATGAAGAAAACTCACAAACATACATTAACCCATAAAATATTACACTCCTTTTTATATTCTCTCTCTAGAAAACAAATAAAACATTCACACAAATATTATTTATGTACGAAAATATATTTTCTTTCCACAACTACCATTTTTAACCCTCAACACCACGCGAACTTCACTTAAATGGAAATTAAATGAATCAGTAGAGAAAATAGGTCACCGAAATGAAGTTAACCAAACTTTTCCCACAGTTCCTTAGGGTTGCGAATCAGTGGAAGGTTAAGCGAATTGCGAATACATATAATATTATTATGTATGTACATATTTTAAGGGCGAATTAACAACGTATGTAAACAAAACTCTAATCTCTTCTATTCTAATTATGGTATCTCATTGAAACTTTATAAGTTTATTCCATGTGGCATTTTTGAACCGTTAAAGTTAATTTCTTTGCGAGGTGAGGGAAGGGGTGAAGGTTAAGAGAATTTCTGTGCTGTCAGCGCAGAAGACAAAGCAGGATTTCATACCGTCATAAAGCAGTATCAACTTAAGCGCTCGATAAAATAAAACCTCTCCAGTGGACTCCGGCTACCTAATAACCTTGTGTTGTATTTACTACGGCGAGTAACCGTAGAAAATACAACACAAGGATGAGCTCTTCCAATTAATCCCACCCTCCCCTTTCCTACACAGGACAACACGTGCAGGGCTTAGATGTCATTCGCATACGGTACAGAGTATTCCATCAAGAACCAAGCGTTTCGGTGAGTCTTTTCTCTGCCGCACCATTAAGTCCTGGAATTCCTTGCCGGCGCATGTGTTTCCTTCTTCCTACAGTCCCGGGTCCTTTAAGCGGGGCGTGAAAAAGCATTTGATGAGGCCGTCAAGCTGAGCGCCACCATTGTAGCACTGAACGTGTTTGCAATGGTGACCCTCTTTCATGAGACTTTGCCTTCAGCTTAACATCAGGCGAGGTGAAGTCAAATTGATGTGCCATAAATAAAAAAAAAAAAAAAAAAAACAAGGTTATTATTACCACACCGACCACTGCCCGTGTGCTGCCATGGAAATCGGTGGCTTTAGAAAGAGGCTTAAGTATACTGAATTGGAGTCGCTGTACCATTTCGTGCTGGTAATGGTGGAGATCCTTGAAAGCTGGAACAAGGGGGCTAGCTTCATTATTGCACACAGGTGACTGGCAACAAGGTGATGGAAATTTGATGGTGACTCTTGTTCCGAATCGTTTTTGGTGTAAAAAGCTGGCCAATGCCATCCAGCATGAAAAGTGTGATAAGGAAATTTGCTTTTGTTTTGTTTATTGATTAGTACAGGATAGACAACAACAAAAGCCACTGTATGCCTCCCCAATCAGATAAATTATTTGTATTTGAACTACTTACATACTAAGTATTTCAATATAAATAATAATTCCTCTATTTTGGTAGAGTATGTATTTTATTAATTTTTTTTTTTTTATTATTTCTCTCTCATAAACCAATCACAACTTTTTGAATTTATACATACGATTATTATTCACATTGAGAGAGCTGGAGTCCGTAGTAGGTGTGATACCTGTATGACAGATCTCCAGGCCCCCCTGATACAATATCGTTATAGGCTCTAGTACATCATGCAGTGTAAGAGTATATAGAATATAAACTAATAAAATGTGCTAGATATTATGTAGTACCTATCTATAATCCGCGTGGTGGCGGAGAATGAATACCTCCACGCTATCTCATCCGAAGGGTGTCGTAAGAGGCGGAACAAATGGATATTATTATCACTGTGAAAGTAGTAAAAAATCTAAATAAATAAAACCTTATACCAACGCGTCTGATCAACATGAAAACAATAGGCTAATATCTCCTAACATTGGGGGAGGCCTATGTCCAACAATGATCTGCGAAATGCTAATTGATAAATTAATGCAATGGGTGTGTGTTTCTAAAAACACTGAGCACTGTGCACGCCACTGATAACTGTACTCTTTGTTATATGGACTTATGCATTGATTTCAACTTTAATAAAATGACATGACTTATTATCATTTAATTTTATAAGGTTTTTGAAAGTTAATTTCTTTTGTGCCAAAAATATTGTGCTCAGCCTTGCTTGATGTCTTGCAACCCTGAGTGTTTATAAAGAATATTATAACTATAAACTTTGTTTGTTGTTCATTAAGAACTGTTAACTGCTGAATTGAAATAGTATGTATACTCTTGTTAATTACAAATTGTTACGAGGATGAGGGTAGGAGGACTTGAACTTGGATTGTTGATGAGGTATCACGTGACCCTTGTCATAGTTAGGACACAGAAGTTAAGGTAAACATCTAACTGAATATGATAAAAACATTCCTTTTGTATCCATATATGTTATTACTCATAGCTTTTATCTTACTGCGTTAAAATTTAGTAACTTGGAATCTGAGGTCCGTTTAGTACTTCTGCTTGACCTCTCAACCCTGAGAGGGGACATGACAATCGGAAACAATGCGCTCTGTGCGTTATAAAAGAAACTTTATCCCACGCTGTAGAATGAACTCACCTCTGTGTTTTGCCAAGCGACTACGGTGTAGAGATCTTTTTTTTATAGCACTTAGGTGCTGCCGCCTAAGTGCTATAAAAAAAAGTTGTCTGCACAAGCACGCGGCCCACCTGATGAAAAGTGGTTATCGTGGCCTATGGACGTTATAGAGAAGAGGGGGAAGGGGAAGGGGGAGGGGAGAAGGTTAAGAGAGTCTGCCCACTGACAACACAAAACCTCTCCAGTGAGCTCTGGCTACGCTAGGGTAGCCAGAGCTGCTTTATAAAAGGCCTTAGAAGGTTTCTACAGGATCTTCAGCACGAATGTGATGCCCCTGGTGCCGGCCATGTCCATAAACCTCGGAAACCACTTTCAACCAAGTGGGCCGTGCGCTTGTTTACCGGTGAAGTAAAAAGAGAGAATTCTTTGTTTAACCGGTGTATGGACTTGCTGATGAGGTTAGCTTAACGAACGTCATCCAAAATCCACGTGGACGAAGCCACGGACAACCGCCAATAAATTAGTAAAAGATGATACCTTTATCTCAATTTGCCAATTGATTACCAGAAGAATATCAAAAAGATCTAGATATGATACCGTTTACGAAATCATAATCCATCCAAGTTTAGGAGTTTTACTTGTACACAAAGTTACATGTCCGGAACGACCAATAAATATAGCAGTGTTACATAAGTCCATCGATACAACTCGCTACGACTAACAGTTTTTATTTAAGTTTTGTTAGTTTTAGTGCCAACTCACACGGTCCTACGTATAATGCTTGCACAGATGAATATTTCTGAAGCACTGTATTCAATGCAAGTCGGAATCTCGGATCATCGTTTTACCTATACTAACAGATTGAAATGAATCATATCTGAACTGTCTCCTATAAGATAATCAAAATGTTGCCATTGCATACTATGAAGTGCTTAAAATATGCTTTAGATGATAATTATATTATTTTCCTTAACTTAACATTAACAGGCCAAGTGTGTTTAATGAGATGCGTGCACACACACATTAAATTTATCTGCTTGTATCTAGCACGCATAGTCTACTGCAATTCATTATGCAATGATATCTAACAAGTCACTTCACCAGCATTGTTCTAAAATCATCATCTCTCTGCCATTGTTCCAAATAATCAGCGCAACATGCCATTCTCCTCCACACATTTCTTTTATACCACTTAGGTGGCAGACAAGCACACGACCCACATTATGGCAAGAGGTTACCTACGGATCTTTACAACATCAGGGGCGTAGAGTACTGTGAAAATATATCCTAGAATTACTTCATTCCTATGAGATGTCATTTCCTCAGTAATTTCCTTCTTTGCCGTATCTTCTTCCACACCCCTTCGGCCATGTACGAAACCAAGTTTCGAAACTAGTTTCGAAATCACTATCCATTCATCTTTTCGTGGGCCGGCCTTATTCTTGTTAATCAATATCTATCAGAAATAATGATAAACCATTTACGGTACATGTGAGTCGTGCTCGCCGCCCGCACAGAAAGTTTTCGCCCGCACGACGCCGGTGAACGATTGTCGATGTTTTATTGTCTTTTTTATGATAACTAGAAAACTCCAGCCGACTTCTTTGTGTCATATTCTTGGAAGAAACTTAATAAAATATTTTTTGTAGTTTATAGTTGATACGTGCCGACACGACTTTCGTGCCGCTTAAGGCAGGATGTGTCGCTTCCTGCTGCAAACAAATGGCGTAGGTACTGAAGTTTTTTATATCTTACGCCCGATGGGGAAAGATGAGGCTACTTGTAAAACATTTCTGTGTATGGTAGGTACTGATTTTACCCGTAAATTTGTTTATGTTGACAATGAAGTTAGTATGTTATACATTATATTATACATATATGTTAAGTATTTGTTCCTCTTATATAGTTAATAAGCCTAAAATATATGAACAAAGTTACCCTCGTATTGCCTCGTATACGCATTTTTAAATTTGGAAAATGATTTTGATTGTTAAGAATATAATATGTTATGTATTGGGAAAATGGTAGAAACGAAACACGTCTTGTCGAGGTTTGCTCTTCGCCCTATAGTAATTCCGCAAATTATAAAACACAACAACATCTCTCCTCGTGTAAGAAGTCTATTTACTTGCTTTGAGGGTTGCGGCTTGGCATTCCTCTCAATGACAATTAGCAATAATTTGGTATTGTTATACGGTTTAAAATTCCAATAATTGTTATACCGTAGGCAAGCCGTGGGTTCCTCTCACTGTCCCCCGTATATTTTTTCTTGTAATGAATCTCCGCCAGGTAACGCCTATTTCTATGTCGTATTTTGATTGTTGTTCGGATACGCAGAATTCTTTCTCAAAATGTTTTTTTTAGAATATTTAATATCTTAATACACACGTTAGTGTATTTTCGAATTTTAATTTCATAACACCATCATATTAATTACATTTTTAGTTAAATAAAGAAACGTAATGAACACTGTGTAAGTTGGAACTCATTTAACTTCGGCCTCCTAATATAAACGAAGGCAATATCAGGCCTGTCCTTACCTGTGGCACGAACCAACTGCCTTTAATCATAAAGTTTGGGCAGGCGGATTACTGACCGTAATACGTTCCCGTAATACCAGGTGAAAGGATTACCACACTTCCTCAATATGAAGCGCAAGTTAGCCTTTGTAACACGTGGCTGTCTAATGAATTTATAACATAACTAGATGACCCGCGCAACTTCGTCTGCGTCACCCCGTTTTTGCAACATTTTTCATTCCTGCTCCGCACCTGTTGGTCGTAGCATGATGTTATATAGGTACATATAAACCTTCCTCTTTAACCATTCTATCTATTAAAACAAACCGCATCAAAATCCGTTGCATAGTTTTAAAGATTTAAGCATACAAAGTGACAAGAAAAATAGGGACAGAGAACGCGACTTTATTTTATACTATGTAGTGATGATAGTCATTATGTATCTTACAAAATTGTACATTCCTCTTTTGTATACCTACTGATCAGGTGAAAAATTTGCTCAACTTTGTAAGACATCAGTAGTTATATGGCAAGTTGAGCAAAACTTTTTACTAAATAATTTTTGTTACGAAATAATTAATTACTTCCCTTTGGAAGTAATTATGTATTTAGTAAGTATATCGTATCTACTTAATTATACATTATATAAGATTTAATTTATATTTAATTATAATTTAGTGATATAAGTATTATACAGATCTTTATATTGATTTTGGCAAGCAGAAAAGGTCACCAGTGTTGTTCGACATGTATGTGTGTGTAACAATAACTCGTTTCCTCACTCACTTGCAAATTACAATTGATTCAAAACCATTCGTATTTATTTATCTTCAATCATCAGTTTACATTTTCTGTAATAAGAATAACTCATAAAATTCTTATTACTAGTATATGAACGTGGTTTTTGGCATTCAGTTAGTAAGCCTTTGTGACCCCGGGGTTTACAGATACGCTTTTGAAAAGTTTATATATCGTAAGGTTTTGAGTTCGATTCCCAGTCGAATTTTACTTTTTGAACTTTTAATATTTGTATATCTTTATGTTAATTACTTACCTATTAAGGGAATGTTTAGGTAACATCACAAAAGTATCTTGATATTTTAGTTATAATTTTATAGCAACTTAAATCAGTAGTATTTTTATTATTACTGAGCGAGTATTGTTGCACACACATGATTGCATGAATGTTTCTCGTATGTATTGGAATTTATGCTACCCTCATTCTCATGATAAAAATAACATGATAATTTTAATTTTATCTGTCAACAATTGGATTTGTTGTGCTTTCCACACAGTTAATAACAACTTTTTTATTTATAAAAATGAATCAACAACTTACAACTATTATGAGAGCGCATATTATTACTTTGCATGAGCAAAATATTTCAATACATGAAATATCTCGAAAATTGAACATATCGGTAAGTAGTATTTTCTGCAATTTATTATTATGAAAGTTATTTGATTTTATAATCCTGGATAATTTATTATTTCTTCCAATACTAATAATGAACAAAAATATATAAGTAGATAAATTTTACAGAATTTTAACTTTACTTACTTTTTTTTCATTATAGAGGGAAGCTGTGCAGCGGTGGGTGCGCCGATATGGCGATTCAGGCACCATAGACCGTCTTCAGCCTGGCCCCAAAGCCTTTGTCTACACCGATGCGTGTTCATTGCATAAAGAGGTGGTGGAAAAACATATAGGTAGAAAACCCCTTTATGTCCACCCGTGTTATGACCACCAAACACCATGTTACATTGCAAACAGTAAGGAACCATCTTCGGGCGGCTGGGATCAAATGTCGCGGACCGGCAAGAAAAATTTTGATGTCGGATCTTCATCGTCGAAGTAGGTTAAGTTTTGCTAGGGACTATTTAAATTTTGACTGGTGCAACAATATGGTAATATTTAGTGACGAAAAATGTTTTAAATCAGACAAGGATGGACGCAAAATATTATGGAGAATAGCAGGTGAGCGATATTGCCAAAAAATATTCTACCGTGCAGGTCTAGTGGTTGGTTGGTTGGTTGAAGTAGGTGCTCTTATTATTATTATCTCTGTTTAATTACATTGTAAGTCTGTATTTTAGTGGTTTCAATTATACTTAGGTATATATACTCCGGTATAGATAACTTGGAATAATTAAAACCACTATATACTTACTATCTAATATATAGGCAAATTTAAGCAAATAAATGACTATTATTACTATTTATAATAAAAGTTGGAATATGTTGCGCCATTCTTCGCACTAGTGCCTAGGAACTAAAAGATATCATAGGTAATTATGTGGCATCATTTTGAGAAATCAAGAAATTGAACTGTAAATAAGTGAGTGATGTTATTGTCAACGAAATGAGAAGTTATTATATTTGCATATAGTATAATTTCGAAACGTTAACATGGTGATTCACTACACTTTAGTAACTGAAAGTTAATTAGTTTACCTGCGTCCATACTTGTCTGATTTAAACATCCAGAAGGATAATATTAAATAACCTATTCATTATATAAAGAATGTTTAATGTTTAAACCTTAACGTATTGCACTCGGCTACGCCCGCTTGGATTTCAATTATCCCGCACAATAGTATATGACTATTGTTAGGTCTACTAAATATTATTTAGCAAAAATGTTTATCAAAATCTGTTTAACTGTTTAGAATTAGTTTAGTTACAAACATTGTGACTCGAGATTTTTTAGATACTTATAAATATATATATACTATAAATATATATATATATATATATATATATATATATATATATATATATATATATATATATATATATATATATATATATATAGTTCTACGACACAACACAACTAAATTATTTATTTACTGAACAATCTTATTTTATAATTATATCATTTAAACAATGATGTTGTTTTATTTTCCATATTATTTTTGAGATTACGGAACACTTAGTATAAAAGTCGACTGTATGGTTCTTTAATATCACAAACAAAATAATGAACTAACATAAAGCTATTAATTACTCAAACCGCCTATATCAATATAGCTGCGGTTCGAACTCGCAACCCTCGCATTACCATTTCGCCTATAATACCACTCAACTACGTGAGCCTGTGCTGTATTGGTGAAATTTACCTTCTCATTCGATGGCAGGCAAATCACTCACTAACACATATTCAATCGTTCACAATTCACTGGCACACATAAACGTAATACACTAATACGCCTGTAACGATGACGCACACATATGTGACTTCAAAGAAATGAGTTATTGTTATTGATATTGACTGTTCTCACACATAATAATATGTAAAACATACGGGTGCTTCTTCCACTTGACTCAAATCATAAATAGATTGTATTAGATGGTTAGGCTATCATGTTTGCTTTGTGTACCATAAAGGCATTGATTTCTATTGAACACAATATATAAATAATCTTAACAATTTAACCTACAGGCGTATTGGTAATGATCAAAATCAAGTAAATACCTCAGACTCAGAGTCATTTTAATACGAAACATTTTTGGCTCGGGTTGAAAAACAAGGTTACAGAAATAAAAACCAAAATATTAATAATAATTCCACTATTTCAGTATTATTCAATATTATAAACGAAACATTCAACACCATGTAACAAATCGGTTTCCAAAAGCATCCAAAAATGCTTCTAAAAATTCATAAAGCATTTCTGATGCGAATTTCACGCGTAGCAAGAATCAAACTGGCAAAAGTAAAGAATAAAGAAAAGCTGGAAATGTGGATGTCGAATTTTTGGAATAAACTCGCCATATAATCCACGAGTCAAAAGGTCGGTGCAGTCACAATGCATTATGCAGGAGGCTTTTCGACGCTTTTGAGTTCGCCACGTTGTACCTCTTTTTGTCGGTATGGTGCAATATAAAAGAAATCCAGTAGTTTGCGCTAGTTTTTTGTCCAATATTCGAAGCTACACATATTTACTTATAAATACTTTTTAAGCTTTATGCTAACTTGTATTCTCTGATTTTTTATTTTATCACTGAAAAGAAATGAAAAAAATAGAGGCGTCGATAACTTAGGAATGATAACATTCTTGCCATCTCGAAAGAGAGGGCCCCGTGTCTGTCGAGGTGCGAGGGATATGCTCGTTACTATCTCACCCCCGGCAACTAAAGACCCAAAGACGGCGTGGGTTTTAGTCGGTTCGAGCTACATAACCTCTCTCACTGGTTCCGGTGGGCGCACGTAAAAAAAGAGGTCCCAGCTTTCAATCTATAATGACTTTTGCTATAGCTAATAGAATAGTGATTTAGGCTACTACGAGAAATACTAGGACAGCCTCTATGGTAATAATGAATGTGACCGCTATTTAGGGGGCACGTGTTCAATTCCAGCTCAGTGTCAATATTTGTATGCATGAATATGTATGGACATTTGCATTGGACTGGTCGTGACTAGGAGAGCACTTTTGTAGATCGGTTGGGCCCAGTTGTCATACAAACATCTATGGTGGTCGTTACGGACACTCGTAGGCCTAAAAAGTCCAATAACAGGTCTAACTGTAATATTTCGATATCACCAATAGATTGTGAAGGTCAGGCGACAGTCACTTCATGGAACTTATCGAAGTTCGGCTAAACCTGCCGTTCAACTGATAACGACAGTGAACCCTAGACTCCGATGTAAAAGCTAGGGATGCTCGAGTTATCGATGACGATTAAAAAAAAAGGTTTCTATAGTCACAATAAATTAACCATTCCGAGAAGATAGCCAACACGTTACCTCAACCAGAACAACAGCAATAGTTAAGTAAAACTTTCGATAGAAAGAAATGCCAAATCGAACTTCGCAATAAGTAAAAAGTTCGTTTACTTGGAGTTCAATGGCGGCTTACTCTCTTGTAAACTTTGAGGCCTTGGTTGGGCACTTGGGAGCGCCCAACCAACCATCTATCCCAACGATAAGAAGCACAAGAATACCTATAATTTGTTCTGGCTATTATCGAAAATATGGATCTTCTGTTCACCCTCTCGCGGTCTTCTTAGGACTCGTCTGCTTCAACGGCTATCGCTCCTTCGACGATGCCGCCACACTGCCGCTTCAACTGACTATTTAATGCAGCTAATGTTCGTGGAATTCTAGATCAGTTTCCGTAAACTAGGGAAATCTACTCCACGGTTAATAAATGTAATAAGTAAATACCGCGGAAGCCTAGTGGTATGGGTAATGGACTGCTGAGACGAGGTTTCGAGTTCGATTCCAGGTTTTACCATAACACACATGATGCTTTTCGAAGTTATGTGTGTATTTATCGCAGGTTTATAAGTGCTCGGTTAATGGTAATAGGATCGCCAGCCATTACATTGGGACCTAAACATAAACTAGCGAAATTTGGGTGCTAGTACATCTGCCTACCCTTTCGGGGATATAGGCGCTAGTTTATGTTATGGTATGTAAGTAAATACGTCCAGTTGTTTGAATAAAGATCCGAACTTTCACATTTCTAATATTAGTAGGATGTAATCTGAAAGATCATCGGTCGATTTACCAATAGGGAGTTTTTTCCGGATAATATTTTTTAGGAATCTTTTTCTGATAAATGACGGTACCTTTTAGTATAAATTCGTAAAGATTCGTGATCTGAATCGTGTTATATTAAGATTTGACCAATTTTTCGTCATCTTAATATAGTGACTGGGTCAACTGTAGTATCACTGGCTCTTTGAAGTGTGATTCTGAAAACTAATTCAGAAGCCACAAATCAAATCAAATCAAAAATCATTTATTCTGCATAGACCAGTAAACGGCACTTACAAAACGTCAATATCAACATTATTTTGTCAAATTCAAATGGATCACACCGGTTCGAAACGCGGCCCCGACCTGAGAAGACTCCGGCAAGAAACTCAGCGGGCTTTTCTTTTTGACACATGCAGCAATCGCCACTCCATTTTCATTTTACACATTCCAAAGAATAGGTGTTTGAGCCAATTGCTTTCCGTTCCATTTCACAATCGATGATGTTCGAATCCAGGGCCTTACTACTTTCCTCTTCCTCGGACCCTACTCAGCACTGATAACTGCTATTGCCTAGCATCGAAGGGTGGGTACTCAGTACAGACAGTAACACAGTAAAAAATGGGTTCTGTGACGTATAAATTATAGTATTCCGCTAGTTTTTGTAACACACACCTACTTTTCAGTCTAGCATCTATTGCCCTCGTATTTCTTGTTATTGTCGTAAGTGCCTTTAACTTAAACTTCATTTTATTCTTAGCTTTCAGAACGATAAACGGGCTGCTTGTAATTTAATAGTTGAAAGTAATGTATAGTGTGAACTAAAATAGTTCTTTTATAGTTAACTAATTGAGAAGTTGCTGAAAACCATATTATTATTTTTACCATAGGTGCCATAATTCAAAAAAACACACGATTTATTTGACGTTGAAAACTTATTTATCTCGAAAAGTTACTTACTTATTCTATATTACACTTGACTTATAAAAATAGGTTGATCAATGTTACATAGAATTCAAACTCTTCAATGAAATATAAAATGTTCGAAGGTTTCTAATCGAAAGTTCAGGTATTATTTAACAACCAAAATCCATTTGAGCGAACCTAAGTGAGACAGGGTTCTATCTGAGTGGCACTTATACTTAATATATTACCTAATAAGTACATACAACACAAACTGAGCCAACGCCGGCGTTTAACGTCTAATACAGACCCGTTATTCATCATTCTCTAAGGCTTTGCCCAACTTGGTCAGTGCTTTCTACTCTAATACGCGGCTGACCTTCGATATTTTTCATGAAGTGTCTACCCTCGGATCTCCACAACCAACCAGCAATATCGAAGCTCTGTAGTGTCACTAATCGGATTTTTAGGTCTTCAATTACCCGTAACGACTGCCATAGCTTTTCGTATCACAACCAGGCCTATGCAATAGTATTCATATTCATGTATAAAAATATGTGCACTGAGCGAACATCAAACCTGATGGCGGAAAACAAACGCCGCGCCGCCAGAAATCACTCCCATCCGATGCTAATCTAACTATGACATAGGTGATCGTTTCTATGACGTCCTTGAATTTCAAAGGGCTAGATTACTTAACGTAGTTACGTAAACGGAAATAGAACTTCAACTACAGCGTATTAGTTAACTTTGTTGAACCGCTTCAATCCCTTGAATAAAACTGCTGTCGGTTTCACACGAGTGTTGCTATTGTGGAACAATGAACAATTTAGAGGAGGTAGGACACGACGGTATATCCGTCCCAATCGAGCAGTCCGACTGGGGAAGTACCTCCACCCTACAGAATATCGCCGTTTAATAACCTTGTGTTGTGATTTGGGTCAGTAGGGTAGCCAGAGCGGGTAGAGAGGGTAGAGAGGTAGAGAGGTTTTGTGTTGGCAGTGGGAAAACCAAAGGCTTATCATACATCTTTTGCGCTGACGACACAGAATGTCTCTGTTCTTACAGGGGTTGCGGCACAAGTGTTATTACTCTGGTGTTACATTCGTTACTTAGTTCATGTTTAGGTCCCAATGTAATAGGTGGCGAGCCTATTGCCATTAACCGGGTACTTATAAACCATCGAAAACTCATTGGTGTGTGCCATGGTAAAACCAGGGATCGAACCCAAGACCTCGTTTCAGCAGCCCATTACCCATACCACTAGGCAACCGCGGTGCACGTAATCCTTTCACCACGTTATTACTAAAACATGATAAGCAACGCACATCAGTTGAGAATGTATACTTAAACCGGAAATTACATGCTTCGCTGTTTAATAAATAACGAAAAATACACCGCACAAAATGTGTATTTTTCTTATTGTGAGGCAAACTTATTCTTAAGCGAAATAAATTGAGTCTCAAACAGAGAGATCCTTTGACAATTTCTTAGCCATGATGTCATTAGTATTGAACACGAATATAGACGAATGTTGGTGCCTTTTTACTATTCAAATGAAAGTTACGTTGAGATGTTGGTTACTTACGAGTAATAACATTTCGTAAGTACAAGTAGTGTTCGCTGAACATTGTATTTTCTTTTTAATATTTGTACAAAAATATTAAAACTGGATCTATTAAAATATATACTCATTCAATCAATTAGCCTATTGCAGTTTACTGCTGGACATAGGCCTCTCCCAAAGTGCGCTACTGCTCCCTTTCCCAATGTGCTCCACTGCTCGGCTGGGAAAAACTGCATGCGGAGAGGGCACTCTCTTCATGCAGTCTGTCCCAGCCACCTTTCTCTGATCGTCTGGCTATGGGGGTGATGGGTGGAAATGCCTGTCACCCTAGCAGAAGCAGGCCTAGGCGGCAGTGCAAAGTGCGTTTCCCCATACCCGAGTGCTAGATGAGAAGACCATTGGTTCCCACGTTAGCGGAAGGGGTCAACTCAAAGTGATGTCCCCGGGCCTGCGGGTGCGAGAGATATGTCTTGTATAATCTCTATTCCCGACAATCAAAGACCCAAAGACAGCGTGCGTTGTAGTCGGCAATTTTGGGCACGATAAAAAAAGTTCATCTGGCTATAAGGCGTCCTACCTTCCCTTTGCTTTTTCGCAGTCTCCACTCAAGGACTCAATACTCAGATACTCAGTACTCAAATGGTTTGGCGATTTTATTGGTGACCCGAAAATCGAAAACATCCTTGAATTTGATCTAATTTTGTATAACAATATAAGAAAAAAACCCGCCTTCATTTTTACTCTGAACAAAATCAAGGGAAAATCAATTTTACAGCATAATAATTTTTTCCTTCTTATAATGAGATCATATCTTCAAATTCAGCCCTCTGCAATAAAACTGGAATCAAATAACAAAGATTCTTTTCGAAGGTTTTTTTAGAATTTCGTCCAAATCATTACCAATATCTTGGAAGGGTAGAGTGTCCAATTAAAGCAATTATATTCAATAGGTATTCTACCGTCCATTGCGTTTGATCAGATAACACAATATTTCCGTTACTTTAAAAAAAATTGAATATCATAATGAAATCTTATGACAGCCTCTTTGGAATTGAGGCAGTAAACGCCACCGCTACACCGCTACGCCACGCTGGCGCGGGTTCGATCCCCGCTCAGTGCAAATATTTATATGCATAAATACAACTATTTGCATTGATCTGCTCGTGCCTCGGAGAGCACGTTAAGCCGTCTGTCTACAGGTATTACCAGGTCCAGTTGACAGGTATTACCATGAAAAAATAAAGTTATCTTTAAAAGAACAAAGTGTGCGAGTGATATATATTTATACAAAAACCTAGGCGTGAGCAAGTGATGCTGTACATGAACCATAAAACGTTTCAAATCGATTTAGGTCAGAAAAAGTAAATGCTCTGAAGGGACTTGCGATCTTTCCCTTATAGAGGAAATTAACGCTCTGTCTGCTGAGCAATGCAGCCACATCTTTAAAATTAAATTACTCCTTTTTTTATAAACCATTATCAACTTTGACAGAAATATATATTGTATCCACGTCAAGTATACTCACAAGTCACTGCCACTGACATTAAAAATTCGGTAACGGGTAATGAGGCTATTGTTTCTTTATTTAAATTCAATCCAATTACCCAAACTCAATCAATTTAGAATTGAGTTGAACTCTAGTCTGTCCTCTAACTCGCATGCGATACGATTTGAGCTGCCATCTATTTTGTGTTAATCTGATCAAAAGGTAGCGAAGTTTTTGTCCGTTGCTAATGAATGAATGTTGTTCTCACACTGCTTTATAGCCAAGGACAAATGAGGGGCATGAGGGCTCATGATAAAGGACAAGTGATTGTATCACCTCCTTAGAGTTTCTTTATCTGCTGCAGGAAAATAACATATTACATACATAACTACATAATATGCTCACGCTCGTAATCCCCGAAGGGGTAGGCCGACGTGTATTAAACTTCGCCAACTATGATTTACAGTCCCACGTAATAAGGGGCGAGCCTATTGACGCCAATCGGGCACTTTGTAAAAATACGGGTATGCCGAAAATAAAGTCCTAACCAAAAATTGTGCAGCAAAATAAATTGGGAAAAAAAAATTGACCTGATTCCTTGATATGCGGTGTCAGTCGCAAGGAAATTGATTACGCGCTTAGCCGCACAAGGACTACCAATTAACGTCTTGGAGAGTATCAAAAGGACAAATTGATATTAATATTCAACTCACCACATTCATCATTCTCGTTGCTATATATATTCGAACAACTATGGGTATTACGGGTAATTGTAACCTTAAAAGTTCGATGGTCTATCTACAGAAATTTGACATCACAAATAAGTTGGAGAGGTCAAATGGCAGTTAATTCATGAAAAATATCAAAATTCAGCCGCTTCGCAGTTGAAAGTTGAAAAAGGTCTGAGGATAAATTATATTTTCCGCAAACGACCGAACTCCTGCCTAAATATTTATAATATTGTCAACACAGAAACAAGTACTCGAATTAAATCTGTTAACAAAGAAATATGAATTACAACGGTATTTTTAAAGGACTTCACGCCGTCCGTCAAGCTGGTTGTTACATCAAACCTTAATTAACGTGATATTGTGGACGGTATAAATCAAATGTACTTGGCTCTACTCTCACATTATTTTCACTTGGCCCCTTAAGGCTACAGCATTTTTTTCCTTCTCACAAGAGTGATAAATGGTCGGCATGAAAAGGCAGAATTCTGTTTTGAACGGTGAGTTATTATGATGGTCGCTCGATAAGACTTGGTCTTTAAAAGGGAACCGGAGATTTTGAGTTAATTTTTACGTTTATTTAATTAGTCGTGGTGATTATGACTTTAATTGAGAACCGTAGAAGCTAACATACAGCATGCTAACACAAATTAGCATGCTGTATGTTAGCTTCTGTGGTGTGGTGCGACTGCAGTACACAACGGGTTCGATTTCCATTCATTGCCAATATTTTGTACACATGAATATGGCTATTTGCATCGTCCGGGTCATACCTGCAAAGGTCGGTTCCGGTTTTGAAACTAACACTACTAACATTCAGATAGCAGTCGCGTCCCGTAAAATATCAAAGTTCAGCCGCGTCTCAGTCATTTCAGAAACTCGACCCTAACTGATTTGACAAACAGTTTAAAGAATGATGATGCTGTTTTCTTGTGAAATAGTAAATATTCACAATGGTAAGGTGTAGTCCAGTTAGTACCCAGCTAAATAGCATCGGAGCAAAAAGCACCTAGTCATATCCAGTTAGAGAACTTGTTAACATTTTTAACAGCTACTCTAACTAACGTAACATACGTTGACATTAACAATAACGTAACTTACTTGCTTTCACTTCAATGTTTGTAATCCAAAAAAAACACTTTTATTAGTGCTGACTCACTGTGAAACACACGTATATTAATTACTCCTCAAGATAACGAACGGGGTAGATAGAGGTGCACTAATTATATTTGTTACCTATATTATTGATCTACGTAAATCTTAAAAGGATGATCTAGATTCTAAGATGCAACTAAGAATTTTGTTTCAGCATCTAATATGACCGTCAAGTTAAGCGCCACCATTGTTACATTGTGCGTGTTTGTAATGGTGACACTCTCTCCTGAGATTTTTCCTTTAGCTTACCGTCAGGCAAGGTGAAGTCAAATTGACGTATCCAATATAAAAAGCAATAAAATTGGATTCGATTTCGAACCCAAGAACTCGAGATCGCATATAGTCATCAACATAGTAGTCGCTCCGCCTAAAATACTATAGAACATTGTATTTATTGTATGGTGACATATTACTTGATACCAGTGATTGTTTTGTAATCAATCATAATTGCTTAAGTAAACATTGCGTGTTATTAGATAGTAAATTTATTCATATTTTAAATTAGAAAGTAAATCATGAAATTATATTTTCCACTCAACAAACACAATATTAATTACGCGACTTTCTGAGCGTATATCATAACAACTTAATGAAACTGGGCTTAAACACACACGAGAATAGAAGTTTTATCAGAACATATTGCTGTTTTCGTCCTCTAAATATAATACATACAATGGAGACAGGAGAAAATTTATAGGCCAACTGTAGTGACCTGGGACATAATTCAGTGAAGGCCCACAGGTCTAACGTAGGATGGAAAGTCCTTGTGCGTATAAAAGTTCCACTTGAAATAGAGTCCAAAACATTAATTTCTACGATAGTTTGTGAAATGACTGAACTTCCTTCTAGGTAATATCTTTAAATTAATTCTTGAAAATTTTGAATCGAAATAGGCTCGCCGCTTAACTGAAGCATCGCCTGCGTGGTGCACGGGCAGTGAGGTAGGGTGAATACAGGAAATACGTGAGTTGCGGGTGGCGGCGGGCGGTAGGCGAGAACGGTGATCGGGTGAGGTGCGGGCGGCAGGCAAGCTAAGAGCGACCAATGTCACGCGTGCACTAACTACATCACGCTTTCAAAAAATGGTCACTTGTGATAATTTTGATGGCAGAAAATCTAATAACAGTAACTTTGTATTATGATGGTACCTACCTGTAATTCATGAGAACCTTTCCCGGAATAAAAATTAGCATGTGTTATTGCAGGCTCTATGTTTATCCAAGTACCAAGCTCCAATTTAAAATCCCAGATCCGATTAGAGCATGATGGGGTAACATACAATAATTCAGCCATTTTTTAACAAAATTTCACATTTATAATATTTGCAAGATAAGAGCACTGAGATGAATAAAAAGTATTTTATTGCAAAGTTTTGTCGAAATTTCATCTACGTACTAATACTATTATTAGTGCGCAATTTTTAAAATTGGATTAAGAAAAATTTTAAAAGGTCAATCTGAAAACTTGACGGTGATAATTTCATTATGCTAATAATTTCACCAGCTTAGACGAAGTCACTCAACTTTTAAGAGTTAAAACATTCTCTTTTTGCATAATTGTATTTAATAGTTAACTTAGTTAACAAGTCTATTCTTCAATATCTAGTTCCCCACAACAACGTCTCTAGAAATCACAAATGAATTCGAGGGATGCCCCAAAGTATTCTTTTAAGGCTATTTTCATCACACACGATCTCCCTGTTGCTATGAGAGTGTCCCGGTGGAAAAAGGAACTGCCACCGCCCTCTGACTACCTACCTCCCCAGGAGAAACTAGCTCCCGGGCACAACCTCCCATAGCCGGCATGGCGGTCTCACAACCGTCTGCGCACACTGGTCGGTCGGTCGAGGCAAAATCTATGCAGGTGGGGAATGCGAGACCCGGGCCTAGCCGTAAGTGACTGCGGTGCACCCGTGCAGTCCATGACGCACTTATTTTCATTCCCCTTATGCCCTGCCTCCTACACTTAAGACGACGTGAATGGAGCTACTAACGGTGCAGATATGGCAAGGTTTTATTCTGGAGTTGTCTAAACATTGGTCGATTGTTGACACGAAAGAAGAAGAAGAATCATAAAAACGCATTTCAAACTTATCGTAAGCCCACAGAATATAGGTAGGGAAAAATTGCACTTCACAAGAAAAATACAAAGATGTGTGTGTAAATATATCCTTACTATAGATAGATAACTCTTTATTGGACACAATAAGAGAAACAATTACATATGGACAAAAACAAATAGCTAAATGTTAAATTGACGATATTATCGGCAATGGCGATCTCTTCCCACATTGTTTCAATCTGAAGCCAGTATTAGAGACGATGAAATTTCCCATTACGATTTTATTACGACAAATACGCAGTCAAGTATATTGATACGAAAACGTAAAGCTGATGGCTCAATATTTTAGAATACGATTGGATTGTTCTGATTGGTAATGGGTATGTGACGCGAAATTGCGAAACGATTTGATCAGAAGCATGTTGATAAAGACAGAAAAACATTCATTCATACTAAATGATTGATGTACGAAGTTATTATAATATGGAATAATATTAGATAGACAAATTTCTATTCAGCTAAACAAAAATATTATTTAGAAGGTATATATTTATATAAACCTAAATTTTAACCTTCTTAGACAAAGTAATTTAGATTTCGTTAAATCTAATAATTTTTTATCAAGTTACAAATTTTATTACTAAACGGCAGAATTTACACTAATGTTACTTACCTCTTTATACATTACTAAACGACATGCCCCAACTTAAACCGCGGCTTAATTTGAAACCCTTTATCACCCCACATAACCCTGCAATTTACTATTATTTTAAATAATATAGCGTGTTATAATAAATAGCCTGTGACCTTCATCAATATATTAGATAGCCCATAGGCTATCTGACACTGAAAGAATATTTCAAATCGGAATACTTCCTAAGCTTAGCGCATAACAACCAAACAACAAACGAAGCCATCAGTTTCATAGCATTATCATTAGTATTATTATGTAGAATAGTATAGTTTATGTACAGATCAGCGACTGGTTCTAAATTTGTGATACATGGATATTTGTTTTTTATGATCTTTTGACTAAGTACCCAATAGTAAATATTTTGTATTTGTAATGGGTCAACCACTCAACAAAATAGTCACATTAATCTCTTTAGTGTTGTTAGAGTTAAGTGGTTTTGGCAAGAATAACATTATGTCTTGTTCTATTAGGTTAGCAAAGATAATATACTCACCTCTGTTTTTTTATCAGCCCATCTAGTATATGTTTATTTTGAGGTTCAGGAATATAGATGTTATCTTCATAAAGGATTGTACTTTTACGATTCTATTATTTAACAAAACACTTTTGTTATATTAATTTGATATTGAAAAACCTATCTTTTACTAGAGTTTTGTTATAATGAAAGTTCCACATGGTTTTTGTTCGCTTTTTTATTTTGTGAAGGGTCTCAGTCGATCTCTAAAGAAATAATAATCAGGGGATGAATGACCTATCAGGCTTTTAATAAAGGGAAGAAAAACTGAAAAGGCGTTGTTCATTTCGTCGTCAGTCGTGTGAAATGTTTTATTCGAAAATGTAATAAATTGACTGTGCTGGTTTTCTGTATAAGACTTGGTATCAATAGATATGAATTTATGTCCATATCATTATATTTTTAGAAAGAGGTTACTAAATCGTTGTTAGAACATTTATCTCTTTCTCTGTTATCATAACCATATATGAGTTCCGGTCGCCACCTAGACCTTCCTCCTCTCTTTCTAGTTTCTATGCATATTTGCGTTCAAGAATCAAACAATCAATATTGTTTATTCAGTTCTGGCTGTTCAGGATGTCAGTTTTACAATTCTATTTGTTAAAAATATTATAATTATAGTAAATACAACAGTGAATAAATTATTTGAAAATTATTCTTTTACTGGTTCTGTAGTTAGATCTTCTGAGAAGAGACCAGCAAGAAACTCAGGTAGATTATCCTTATCCTTTCTTAATTATTTTTATTTTTTCTTTTTTTTATATAGAGTTTTGGTTATTTGTAATATCAATAATATATTATAATAAAGGTGCACGAGCACTACTTATCTACTTCATAATAATCTTATCCGTTAAACATCTTTATCTTTTTTATTAAATGGCAGAACAACCAAATCCTGAGGAATTTTATTAAATATTTTTATACGTTTGCCTACAAACGAATTACTGACCTTATGATGCCTGAACTTTGGCACTGCAAGGCTTCTTTTTAAAGAGTTGAGTATTATTTTAAATTTAAGGCAAGGTTATAAAAAGCATGAATTCTATTATAAGATAATAAGATAATTTTATTTACATAAACCCTAACATGCAGATACACATGTAATTACAATGTTTATTGATAATAAATAGTATACGTATTCTGTATAAATATTTAAAAAGAATATGTGTCCATTTTGAAGTACTAAATGTACAATCAAAATTATTGTATGCATGCATTTTTGCAAATTTAGGAATTGTGTTCAAAAAAATCTGAATTTCTAATTAATACAGAATGAAAGAGCACCTACTTTGCATAGTAACTACATGTATTCTTCCCCTTCGCTAAGTTCCGTGTCCAGATTTAACTACATAACAACAGTAGTAATCTTTTACATACGATTAAAAACTATTTTACTGATAATGGTTTAAGTCTTTATGTTATCTTGCTCCAAACTGTCTATCAAATCGGGGTTATCAGCAAGGATGGCCTTTCCTTCAGCTGTACTAGCATCAGGGGCTTCTCCGTGGAAGGTCTCTTCAGTGTAGAGATGATTCTTTTTCCTCATCGTACCGTGAATCTGAAATGGAGATTTTTTTAACAACAATAAATATTCTATCTACTTAATTGTGAAATTTTTAATTAATTTAAAATTGCTAGATAGTCATATCTGTAACTTAGAGAAATTTCAAGACTTGGGTTCAACCTTTTTGTTATATTGCAAATAAAAAATAATTATTTTACTAATTTTTATCTGTTTATCTATTTGTTTGCGATAGAAGCGAAAACTACTGACGGTCAAGTTTAAATCTAAAATGTCGTGAAAGTTTTGTAACAGCTAGCAGATTTTTTAATATTCTCGCAAGAACGTCAATAAATTTATGATATACGATTTTTCATTACAAGTTTTATACTTGAATCTATTGGCCAGTCGCCAAAAATGCTAGGCGTAAGTTGGCAACACTTACTATTCGGACAAAAAGTATCATTTTTTTTAAACTATTTCATATCATCTTTTTAAACTCCAGCGGCTAGACTTTTTGACACCGAAATTAAGATATGGTGGGCACTCTGTTATCCAAAGTTTCAAGATTTTTTATACCCCTTAAGCCTCAGACAGACATGCGGTCCACCCATGCAGGAGATATTTTCATGTCTCACTATCTCTTTTCTATATCCTCCCTTCCAAAGGGAGGGATTCCCTAATAATGATGACACAAGTCTTGCGGAGACTGTTGGTATGTTTATACTATTTTATCTGTTTTATTTGCTTATGGCACCCAAAAATATTCCGTATTCAGTTCATCCTTGCCTTAGTCCCGATCGCATCTGAGGCTCTCAAATTACATTCGAAATGATTCATTGAAGGTCTACGCAAATTTTACCACTTAATATAAAAGCAATTTTAATAAAGCAGTATAGTCTAATTTACCTTGTCCCATATAGACATATTAAAACCAAAGTTGCAGTGGAAGAACTCATGGTGTTTGTCGTGGAAGTCAGCGTCAGGCTGCCACGGCTGCCACCACTGTCCCTTGAAGTTGATGCCGGAATGGTCGATGATACCGTGGTAGTATGCGTATACGGCGACAGTGTAGAACGGCACTGTAATAGTATAAACATGGGAATTAAGAACAGGGTAATTAAATACCAAGATAATTAATAATCTATCATCAATTGCTAATTATACACGCTGTTATGGGAACGCTTCCGAAAACGAAAACGGGATACCATTAACCGTTTTAACAAAATTATTCCCTGGTTTAGGTATCCTCTGGCTTCGTTCACGAAAGCGTCCCCCTATCACTCCAATTTTAGTTCACGACAGTTTGAAATGTATATTTTCCAGAGTCTTAACATAAACTGACTCCTTTTCAATTTAGTAGAAGTGATTCCCTTTATACCGGCTTGTTTTTTAAATTTTAAAATTCATTAAGTCAGTAATTCGTTTCAAGGCAAATGTACAAAAATATTTAATAAAATTTCTCAGGATTTGGTTGAACAGCCACTTGATAAGTTAAAGATAGTAGTGAAAAGATGTTTAATGGAAAATGCATGGTCATCCTTATCTCGTGCTCTTGCACCGATTTATTATAAATGAACAAAACTATATAATAAAAAAGAAAGGATATCGATTATCTCTTTTCTCAGAAGATCTAACTACCGAACCAGTGAAATAATCATTTTCAAATGATTTATTTATGTACTAGTTATAATATTTTGACAAATATAATATGATATTCATATCTGCTCTTTATGTGCCGAAACTGAATAAATGAAAATGATTCTTTCATTCTGTGTCTAGTTCCAAAGTTCATAATGAGCAACTACCGTCTTCATTACCAATCCTTGGGTATCACATAATATCTAAGTGTTTACCTAAAGAGAGTGGTACTACTCACTCGATAGATTTAGTTGTGCTTGAAAGGAACATGTATTAATAATAAAAGGTCCTTACGCCAATGAACAGGGAAAATGAACAGCGGCACGCACATCGTCATTTGGAAGTGCATGATCTCAACCGGGTGGATGGCAGTGACAGAGAAGGCAGTTGGCTGCTTGTACTTGTGATGCAGCTTGTGGAAGTTCTTGTACAGCCAAGGGGTGTGGTACAGACGGTGAAGCACATAAGTGGTGTAGTCCTGGAAATTATAAATAATTTTTGTGTAACTTTGTCTAAGTAACCATAACTTGAAAATATATTAAAGTATTTATTATCTCAAAATTATTTTGTACGACCGTCAAAGTAGTGGATATTATTTTATTAGCATAAGAGAATAAGCTGTGGCGAGCGTTGCGATGATAAAAAGTAGCCGAAGGAATCTCATCGACCAATTCTTCCGAACACAAACCATTGTACAGGGGGTAAAACACACACAGTGAAGCAAAGTACCTTCTGAGGTTAAGAGGTTCCACACCGCCGATAAATATAGGGCTGTCGCAGATCCTCAGCGAGTCGAATGAATTTTGTTAAAGTAATATGCTTAATCTAAAAAATACTCACATTATAAAGGAAAATAACTGGGAACTGCAAAAAGAACCACAACCAGCCGTATTCGCTGAACTGGAAGTACACCATGGAAGGGTTCCCATTGAAGATGTAACAGGCTAGGAAAGCGGAGAAACTGCCCGTGATCAGCAAGGCGAGAGTGCCCATCATGATTTCGTGTCGCTCGAGTTCTGGTGATAACCATTTGGTCGGCTGAATCTTCCATTCGTGAGCTAAGTGTCTCCTTTGCACGTAGAAGTACCACTGGAATGATGGATGAAGAGTTTAAATGTTTACGTAAGAAGTATCCCACGTCCTACCATTAAGGACTTTTTAGGGTACGAGATAATGTTGTGTGCCATAGTATAGAAAATAAGGACATATTTTTTTTAATTACATAAGAAATTTAAAAAATCCATGACACAGAAAAATCTTCGAATAAGTAAGAAATAAATAATTCAAGTGATCCAAGGTCCTCCGATCCTATTCCCCGTGGTCAGAGCATTCTCCCTGTAAGCCAGTCCAAATTTAAGTCAAAACTTAATTTCAATATAATATTATAACGTAGTACGGTTAAATGAGGATGAGTTCATAATAATGCATATTATAGCGTAGTGACTGAAGAAGGTTTATTAATGTGAAAGTTTATGAAAATGTTCTGATGCTTGGATGTTTGCAACTCAATTATGCTCAAGCGACTGATTAGAGATAGAAATTTGATGCATGGTGCATTGAAGAGAGAAGACATGGCATCAAAATTCGATCTTGTAAGTTGTCAAAACTTGTGTTTACATTTAATTAGGTACAGACCAGATTATTGCCAACAAGATTATAAAATAAATCTCTGTGACGCACAAATAAATCAATTTCAATTGAAAACAACATTTGACTGATTAGATTATTATTATTGTGGCAATAAGTATCTGTTCATTTGACCGGACCGTGATTTAAAAATACATGAATTCATTCAAGTACAACATGTTATTGTTTTTCGGACAGATTTGACTCTGTGTAATACAAAATCAATTATTACAATAATTAGACCAATATAAAGATAAGTGTAAATATTTGTATGCATGAACATGGCTATTTGAATAGGTCTAGTAGTGCCTCTGCGAGCACGTTAAGCCGTCAGTTTCGGTTGCCATATAAGCATCTAAGGCAGTCGTTACGGGTAGTTGGAGCCCTCAAAAGTCCGACTAGCCTAAGTACAGAACTAAGAAATCACCAATTTGGTTGTGGAGATCCAACGGCTGTCGCTTCACAGAAAATATCGAAGTAAAGTATGCATGTACCTAAATACCATGATTGTATTAATTCCCGTTAACATTGTTGTATTTTATGAAACGCAAAAGTTCAATTTACTCATAACTTTATATAGACAGCACTAATAGAACAACACAGTACGCTGGCCTATTGCATGTTTACTTACAATAAATGCTGCCTAATGCTTCAGTAAAACTCTATCAACAAATAAACCCTTCTCTTTATTGCGTCAATTACTGTCATTCGATAAACTAGAGGAGTCCCGTCAAGTCAAAACGAATTTGCTTGTGCCGAAATCCTTCCTCAGAATCATCTCCTTTGTTGTCAATTACGAAAATAAATTACTACAAGGAAATGGTCTTAGCTAAGGGCTAAATAATTAATTAATACCAGATTAAATAAAGTTTTCTGTGAACTTTAAATGTGAGTATGCTGTTCTTAAATATTGGAAGGTACGGGCAGAAGACAATTATTGTGCTTACAAAGTTGCGAGTTGTACTCGAATTGAATATTAATTTACTTATTTCAAAGTGAACTAATCGAAAACTATACCAATAGATTTTAGAGAAAACGGTATCGATATTTATATACGGTAACGGTATCAATATCAAAGAAATCGAACGCAAATACAAGAATGCAGAATGAATTGTCAATAATATGAACCTCATATCAACAAGAGACTAATATTGCTCATAAAATGGAGGTAAAGTAAGTCAAGAAGTAATAAACAACTTATACAAAAGTAACAGTTATATTGGTCAAATAGTATCAGAAAAGTACACACAAACACCGTTACATGATATTTTTATATTATGTACCTACTGCTACTTCTATTTTTTTTGGTTTGTTTTGTTTTATAATAGTCTTTCCTACTCCGAAGTTAAAGTCTCACGTTCACATTGTATAGGAGATTCGTTCATATTTTTTATACTACTTAGGTTGCAGACGGCGAACGTTTGTAACCTGCCTACCTTATAAAAACCTTATAATGCCCTTCTTTAAGAGGGACCTTCCCACTGACAGCACGAAACCTCTCCATTGAGCTCTGATTACTCTACACCGGAACACACAAGGATATAATTAGTCGCGGTATTCAGTGTGGAGGTACCTACTCTTCCAGTCGTACTACTCAATTGGGGCGGAAGGTATCATTGTGTACTACTTCCATTTTGAGTTTACCTGGGTATTGGGATTTTGTTGCCCCAAAAATCTTAAACTTATTTGGTGTATGTATAGTATATGGATGTCCATTCATGCTTTGTGTCACTGACCAAAAGTCTTTAATGATTGTGTGATAGAATGGTTGAAAATGTCTACCAGTACAGTATGGAATATTTAAGATGACTTACGTGTAAGAAACCTCCAATCGCGAAGTACATGATTAGAGAGACAGCATGAGCACCAAAAAATATAAGCCAGAAGTTTTCTAACTTCATGTTCCTTGAGGTGAATAATTCCAGAACTTCAGATGTTGAATTGGCATTGGTATGAGTGTGACCAGTTAATTGTTTGAAAGCTGCTACGATAATTACCACCCATTCTCCTGAAAACACACAAAAAAAGAACGGTGAATAATGTTTTTGATCGGAATAAGTAATCATTAATTTATCTATCTTCTATCCTATTGTATGATTGTAAAAAGTTTATGTTTGTCCACGATGGATGCATAAACTACTGAACGGATTTCGATGTGGTTTTTTTTTGTTTGAAGGGATTTAATCCAACTTAAAATCTGACGTTTGTTTGACTGCAATCGGTTAAATAGAACTAGAGTTTGATTAGTAATATAAAATTTAAGTTGTACAGATGGCGCTTAGGTCTCGATAGCCGACAGCTACCTAACCTTAAGTATGTACACAAGTGTAGGGAATAGCTAGTAACACCTATTGATTGTTAAATTATTGTACAACGAATGCTTATAGAAACACGAAACCAACCGACAAGGAAAGCTAGTTTCTTATAACCTATGACAACAAATATGCATTGGGTTCGTTTGCAAAACTTACAGGAAGTTTTTCTAAACCCCGGCTATGAAAAGCAGTGTAGCTGAACTCTCACGTATTGTTATGACATTTTACAGCGAATTATGTTTAACATCTTCATAGAATTATAGCACATAAGCTGCGAGGTACTTTGGGATACGATTCCTCAAAAATTCCGCTGAGTTTCTTGCTATAGTCTTCTCATATCTGCATTTCAAACCAAGTGTCGTGTCATTTTAATGATAATATTTTTGTTTTGTTTTGTTTCTATATTTTGCACTCACATCTGAGGAAGCTATTGAAGTTAGTAAAAATCTTTTTGCTCTGAGTTTTTATGTCAATCACTGTTATTGTATGAAGATCTGGAACTATTTTACATTGTGTGCTGCCATTAAATGATTCAAATCCATTGCTTACACAATGTAAACCATAAGTTCATTTTCTTACTCTTCTCCTTCACGTCTCGATCTGTATTTCATACACTTTCTTGTCCTTTTCTCTTATACTTTCTTTCATTATACTTTCTTTGTTCATTTGCTGAATATCATTCACTGGTTTCGACATTTCAATACATAGGACGTGTCAGCGATATCTAATCATATATTTTATTGATCAATTAGCTTTTTGATAGTAACAATGTTTATACTTATCTAATGAGTGTTTGTCGTCAAGAGGATTATTCACGTAATACGAGTATTTTGATTAATGACATTTTGTTCTTTTCCACTTCTGGTTTTATAGAGTTCATCTTTATGAGCAAGTAATATTTTGAAATGATTTGAAGTTGATTTAATAATAGAGACAATAATAAATCTATTTCCAAGTATTTCAAGACTTAATCTGGAAGATAACATGACATAATTATCTTCGCAAAACATGTTTATATACGTTAATTTTTGAGCAATATAAATGACTGTTTATAATTTCCACGATAACATTTTCTTAATAGATTCTTGAAGTCAATTTGCGCTCTCAGTCTCTGTAATTAGTTCAAGATCATTTCAGAGAACTTTGTTAAAACTTTAAGTGATAAATTTAAAAAGCAAGCTCGAGCTGCCTTCATGCTCGTATAACTAAAGTTCATTTTCAAAATTTTGATACCATGATCAAGTTTCATCACGTACTAACATCATGCTAACTACATAATTTACGAAATATATATTATGAGAATTTGCAAAGTTAATTTCTTAAAATTTATATTACTGATTGAATTTCTTTCGTACCATACCACATGAGTGAAAGTACAAAAACTATTAGCTACAAATTTTCATCACATGGTAAACCATGTTGTGTGAGAATTGTCAGCTAGTTATATGAAATTATGTGGTTTTTTTTCAATTTGATTACTTTTTTGTATAAACTGTTGTGACACGAATATTTAAGTTTTACAAAGTCAAACAGCCTTCCAACATTACCAAAATTTGTTACTTATAACTTAGTAATAAATGTCTTTGGTCTTCAGCATCAATAAATTTATAATTTGATCGTTAAAAGTTAATGACAGCAGAAATTATAAAAAAGCAATCAGTTTTTCATCCCATTAATTATCATGGAGAATGATTTAACAGGCTGCTATAATTAAATATTTACTTCAATGTTTACAATGACAATTGGCGATTTAGTAGATGTTTTGATGTTTTTGTTAAAGTTCGAATATTAATAAAAATATGAACTTCAAATGTAGGTATATACATACATATAAGTCAGATATATAAATTTAGTTTGTCTTAGAGCCCCGCATAGTCATAAATAGACCGTCTTATATCTCTAAAACTCCATAGATCAGGATAGCAGTGATCTGATCCGGCGACTATTTATTTCTATTCTATGTATATATTTACTTCATAACATACATATCACTACATAGTATAAAATAAAGTCGCGTTTTCTGTCCCTATTTTTCTTGTCCCTTTGTATGCTTAAATCTTTAGAACTACGCAACGGATTTTGATGCGGTTTGTTTCAATAGATAGAATGGTTAAAGAGAAAGGTTTATATGTATATAACATCATGCTACGACTAACAGGTGCGAAGCAGGAATGAAAAATGTTGCAAAAACGGGGTGACGCAGACGAAGTCGCGCGGGTCAGCTAGTATTATAATATATGTAATGTTATGCTAAAAATACTATATATATGTTAGCATATATAACAAAATATTCTAATATCAACAATAACGTAAAATATACCTCTTAATGTAGCTCCAAATGTGAATACTGCCAAAGTAGCAATAAATGAACTTATGAATTCTGGAAGTTTTTCAAAGAATTTCTCTAAGGGGTCATTGTATTTCTCCATCCATTTCACTCCCTCTTGTAAAGGGTCCCAATATTTTGAGACCTTTTTAATAGTATCTGTTTCGAATGCTTCTGTTTTTTCGCAACTCGACCGTTGCCGAAGATCTGAAGCCGTCATTCTGAAAATAAATCCATGTGTAAATCTACTATACTTCCTGCCTTCTAACACTATTTCACTAGTAAATGATGCACTAAACAGTTCATTGTAAACATTTTATGGCAATGTAATTAACACATCATCGTAAATAATATTTTTACCTGATTTGGTATTAGCAGCACACGTCGCTATTTTGCTAATTACCAATACCGAATGATAGCGAAAATGCGAATATTTTGTGAATTTGAGAATACAGTGCTACGTGCGTATGCTAAATACCGATTATTATTTATCGGATTATTTGCTACTGATGATATCATCCTGAAAGTTTTAATCATTAGATTATAAGCTAATTTTTATTACAAAATTTCAATTTCACAACGTATATTTGTGAATCAGAAACATTCAATTTCTATCATTTCTATTATGATAAAATTATATTTGTCTGTATTTGTCTGGCAATAAACTAGAAAATAAACAAATTGCCAAAAAATAGATAGTTGGAGACCTCAAAAGTTCGACTAGCCTAATCACAGAACTTCGATATCGCCAATTTGGTTGTGGAGGTCCGATAGCAGTCGCGTCACAGAAAATATGGAACTTCAGCCACATTTTAGCTAGACTCGAAAGTCGACCCCAACAGAGTTGGGAATAGAGGATGATGATGAAACTAGATAATGGGCGATTGTTACTTTTTAAGGTGACTATTGTTAGTAAGATCTAAACTAAACTAAAAGAATCTAACTAAAAACTGCTGAAGTTCATCGGCGCTAACGATCCTGTATCGCGATATATAAATTCTCACACTGGTTATATTATTGTAGCCCTCTTACCTTTTAGTTACAGTTTGCTAAAAGTAAAGCTAACTTTGAGTAGACATTTTTGTAATATATTTATATAAAATTATATCCCATTATATTTCAATCCACACTTTCATGTTGTTAAGAAATATATAATTTTGCTGTGCGCCTTGGTAATCCTGATCCCTACCATCACCATCTTAAATGTAATACTATATCCATTTTTTTACTTTCATAGTGTGATTTCGGTTTCATTCATTGTCGTTCATTGATATTTGTAAACTAATATCTTAAAAGACAATTGTAAATTCTTACAAATGTGTCCACTATAGTTCTTCTTCTGTCGAATTGACGGCATTTTTGAGTTACCATCGCGGTGTAGTAATTTGTTTCACGGCAGCGTCGCTACTCACGGAGAGGGCACGAGCACAGGTTTCGCTCTTCGGGAAGGTTTACTACGTCCTCTTCATTATAGTAATAGATACTGACCAATTTATTCTATGTATTCTGACGAAAGATGACTGTCAGAATCTAACTTTGGAATTAAAGTTAGATTGGAATAACATTTTTAGAGGTCGTGGTAGTACTCCAGTGTAGTTTAGCTGTCTTTAACTGGAGAACTGGTTTGTTGCCTTCTCTAGTTATTTTTTCTGCGACGCCGACGACGATTTTGCAGATAATAATTTACATAGGTACTATGTTTTCACGAGATTCGTTTACAAACCCTGGTTGTGGATCGCTGGTGCCTGTTGTAGGTAATATATTACCTGTATTTACTGGTCACCAGAATTACACAGGAGGACAGTGGCTTAATGCCAAGTACGTAAAGTCTCCTAAAACATGGGTCACTTATAAAGATCTTTATAACACTGTTACAATGGTGGCCCTCAGTTGACGTCCTCATCAATAGCAATGAGAGTATCTAGCCAAATTACATTTTTTTCAATAGCTGTGTACAAAGCCTTAAACATCCGAACAAAGAATGATTATGATTATAATCGGACAGTCACGTCAAAATTATCTTATCCAATCCTTCAAACAGTTTACTTGACATTAAGACTTGCCATCGGATTAAATAATTGTATTAGGTCAACATTTTAATTAACAGATATTGAGAAGTTCAGGTGCCAAGTACACCTTAAGAAAATACCTACTAGACATTATTGTTTCACTGCAAAGGTATTAAATAAGCACGAAGCCAACTTTCTCGGGCTATGACTGCACTGGAATATCATTGTCAAGTTAAACATACATAACATTACACAAACTCACGCCTATATCCCCGAAGAGGTAGGCAGAGGTGCACTAGCATCCACATTTCGCCAGTTTATGTTTAGGTCCCAATGTAATATGTGGCGAGCCTATTACCATTAACCGGGCACTTATAAACCTGCGATAAATACACACATAACTTAGAAAAGCATCGAAAAGTCATTGGTGTGTGCCATGGTAAAACCTGGGATCGAACCCGAGGCCTCATCTCCGCAGTCCACCACTGGCTACCGAGGTACAAGTTAAACACTGCTGTGGTTTTATCAAGCACTTACATTATGGGATTTTTCAATTAGAGTATTAGAAGGTTCATTCGAGGTCGGCAACGCTAGTGTGATGCTCCTATTATAGCACACTTCCATAGTCCACAGTAATCACTTCGCATCAGGTGAACCGGTTGCGTGTCTGCCACCTAAAAATAATATCCCTGGTTACCATTATGTAACTTAAAAAAAAGGTCTTACACAAAATAGGATGATGGATGACTTAGAGACCAAAATTATGTTTACTCGCGTGTACGCGCACGTAATGAGAACTACCTCTTCAAAAAGGGCATTAGAAGTTTTAAGTTCGGCAGCACGCGAGACGCGCTTGGTGTTGCAAACGTCGGCTAGTTCAGTGTTTCGTCCTATAGAGGTTCGGCCTCATAGGACAAATCACAGAAATTAAAAGTAATTAAACTTTTCCATCAGTACATACAACCGCGGTAGCCTAGTGGCTTGGGTAATGGACTGCTGAGACGAGGTCTCGGATTCGATCCCAAGTTTAACCATGGCACACAAAATTGGCTTTTCGATGCTTTTCGAAGTTATATGTGTATTTATCGCAAGTTTATTCAATTCAATTCAATTCAATATTATGTGCCCGTGTGTATTTATGGCAATTGAGTCGCCACCTATTACATTTGTACCTAAACATAAACGGGCGGAATGTGGGTGCAAGCACCTCTGCCTGCCCCTTCAGGGATATAGACATGAGTTTATGTTATGTTATGTTGCCTTCAGTGGTTATCAAATTGTGGTTCTGGTTAGATATCTGGTTATATACCATTTTCCATCAGGTTGGCCGTGTACTTGCCTATCACTAAAGTGATATTATAAAGGTAGGTATAGGAAAAAGATGCCGGTTCGACTTAATAATACAGTTTAATTTGGTGGAAAATATATGGTATTTTTTAAAGAAAATATTAATGGTACATTGTGAAAACAGGGCCGTTTATTTATTTTCTGATATTGCCCCCAAGAGCGCTAACAACTGCCCAAAATGCGGCTTAGCATGAAATAATGTACGGCTCTCTGAAGACTTGTGAAATATTCTCTCAAGCTATCTCGCTGTTTTCAGCTGCATCTTTGTCCAAAGTATGTTATATTAGTATTTAAATTTGTATTAGTATATCAATATAAATAAATAATGGTCGATAGCTTAGTAGCCAAAGAGTCAGCCTTACTTTCGAGAGATCACGGATTCGATACCTAGCCATTTAACGCACTCTTTACAATGGTCAGTGCATCATTGAAAAATTTTAATATACTTTTCAATGGTGCAAACTACTGTATATCAGTTCAATTTGCACCATTGATGCATATCAGTTCCATTTGCACCATTGATTGCTGGCCAATGGTGCAAATGAAACCACGCGACAAAATCGTTTTTCTTTAATACTGAGATATTGAAGAATTATTTTTGCGATTAAAAATCTTACACTGCTTAATATTATCTGTACGACGATATATCTAACATGAATGTGTGTTATTTGCAGGTGTTCATAAGTTGTTATATCGTATTTATTTTTACAGATTAAAAATCAGCCACAAAACGAGATAAAACACTAAGCTACCATTTATAAACAATAACTTGATTACATCAGTACCTACTAAGGACAAGAGCACTCCCAGACTTCATACAATGTAATGTCGTGTAGGGACTTTGGCCGATGTGCTATTGAAACATTTACTCTGGCATAAATAATATTGTCGTACACCAAACTGCCCAGAAACATTTTTCTCCTACTTTCTCACTGCATCCTAAGGTTGCCTGTAAGAGATTGCCGCAGAGCCATAAGGCCGCCAATTGTATTTACCACGTGCAAACATCTCTATGTGCTGTATAATTTCATCCTTGGTGTACAGTAAAGACATATATTATTATTATTATTAAACAGGTAGGAAGCGACTGCAGCTTAGTGGTTATGCAGTCGGCTTTACGATCAAGAGGACGCTGGTTGGAATTCTGACCATTACAATATGACCATTACACTGTGAACCCACCTAACACAAGTCATTGAGCTTTGCTGGAGGGATTAGACGGAATATTCCTTCGCAACAAACGTGATTCCTTCTTCCTACAGTCCCGGGTTCTTTAAGCGGGGCGTGAAAACACATCTGATGAGGCCGTCAAGTTGAGCGCCACCATTGTAATACTGTGTTTGTAATGGTGACCCTCTTTCCTGAGACTTTGCCTTCAGCTTACCATCAGGCAAGGTGTAGTCAAATTGACGTGCCATAAATAAAAAAAACTGCTCTTCGACACACGACCAGACCGATGCAAATAGTCATTATTCATGTATACCTTACTAATAGCAATAAATCATCATTCTTCTGTTGAATAGGTACCTAATCCATAGGTACATCTTTACAACTTCTGTATGCAAAGTAGGAATAAGTACATTTCTCAACAAATTGTTTACAAAACATTTCGCTGTTACTTAAATATCGATAAAGGTGTTGTGAATTTTGTGATTCATAAATTGCTCTACCGAGCCTAAGCGTACTTTTTGTATGTTTTTGAGATCATTCATAACTTCTTTTTGTTATACTTACAGGTAACGTAAACTACAGCTACTAAGGAAAGATAATTAGGTACAACAAACTTGAGTCACTTCCACCAGAAGACAGTTTGTAAAGCCTTCGTCTAATTTAATTGTCATGTCTGGGGTCAATCGAGAAAAATTACTTACCGTGCACCTCTCACATAAGACTGACCTTCTCTACTCTCTCTCTCATTCTCTCTCTCTCTCTCTCTCTTTCTGTAGGTATTTAGTTATACTAAACTTAAAATTATGATCTTCCTAACTCTCACTTGTACATACTGTACTTATAAGGTTTATGGTGATGTATAAAACTACGTTAGTAACCGTAGCTAAATCACAAACTTCATGAAAAATATTATTTTAAACTAGTTGTTACCCACAACTCTGCCCACGTGAACTTCTGATCCCGAGCCCGCTGATCCATAAAAAACTTATTTAAAGTTCAAGGAGTAAATAAAAAAGTATTAGGTACTCGAATTAGTCCAGCTGTATTCGACTTTTGCGCTCAGCAACATATTTTGCGATTCATTTTAATTTATATAGATGATAGACTAATTTATCCCCTCATATTTGTCATCATAATAGGCATTCGTTGTGTGCCTGGATCGTTTTACCCATTTTCAATTGTTCTTTTAGGCAGGTCCCACTACCAACAAGAAAACGAGGACCTATCGATCATTTTATTCAAGAAACGTACAATAGATAGGTATAAAAATCCGTGAAACTAGGTTGTCACTGAGCGACAAGAGCTATCAAAGATAATGTTCGCAGAATGACCACCGTCCTCCATGAGCGTTGGCCTGGGAGTGACAGATGGACCCGTCTGTCACCCTAGTAGGAACAGGCTGCGGTAGCGGCTCGAAGCGCGCTCTTCCCTATTCAGTGTCCGATAATATCGACACCGTACCCACACCCGAGAGCTCGACGGCTCTGGGTCAGCCGGGGCGTGATGGATTTTCCAGACTACTTTACTTTCGGCTACTGATTCCCGACAGTGCAGTCTTGGCGAGTAACGGTCAGAATTCAAGCCGAGAGATCAACTAGCAGTAATTTCTCAACAGCATGAGCGAGTGGTCAGAGTATGAGTAATCGCCTGTTGCAGTGCAAGTTGCACTTGCACACTCTCTTCACTCGTTTCACTCGCCCAGCGACAACACTATAGAAACTGCAGACTCACACTTCCAGCATCACCCTACTTCTAATTGCAAGTTTTACTCGTAACTCGTTCATCGTCGCCGGTCAGAAAAGTGCCTCTAAATCCTCCTTCGTCCCAGCGTTAGTCCGGTTGCCTCCAAACTATACCTGGCATGCCTTTTAAGTTCTGTCGTTTCTATATTTCCCGGTAACTTTGAATTTGGAACTGTTCTATATTCGAATGTGTATAAATTTTAAATATTAAAACAGTTGAAAGTATTACGATTAATGCTATTTTTTAATCACAGCGTCGATTGGAATCTGTCAGGTCAGGTACGAATATGAATATTTCTAAGGAAAATGTTAGTGCAATAATTTTTTACTACTTTAAAAGAGGCCTGACACGGCTTCAGTGTTATGAAGAGCTTACATCTGTGTTCAGTGATGGAACCCTATGTCTGTAGACTGTCGAACGCTGGTATTTAGAGTTATAGTGTGGAAATACTAGTGTTAGTGACAAATCTCGTGAAGGATGCCCAAAATCCGCCTTTACTGAAGATAACATCATTACTGTGAGACAGCTAATTCTCGAAGATCGTCATGTGACATATCGAGAGATAGAGTGTCTATTAGGCATTTCAGGGACAACCATTCGGAAGATCTTGCATGAAGCACTTGGTGTGAGAAAGCTAATTTGCCGTTGAGTACCGCATCTGCTTTCTGGCGATCACAAGGCGGCCCGTGTCAGGTGGTGTAAAAAAACTCTGCAACGGTTTAACCGAGGAGAGTCAAACCACGTCTACGACATCATCAGTGGTGACGGATCTTAGATCTACGCCTACGATCCTGACTCCAAATAACAATCTACAATCTGGATCTTTCAAAACGAGCCAAAGCCGACTAAAGTTGGTCGCTCTCGAAGCACTTCAAAGAAAATGGTGGCCACGTTCGTAGGAAAAACCGGTCACGTTGCAACTATTGCACTTGAAGATCGTAGAACGGTTAACGCAGAGTGGAAAATCACAGTTCATTTACCACAAGTCATCGCCGAACTTCGAAAATCGAATTCAATGCGACGCATCATCTTTCACCACGACAACGTAAGCTCACACAGCGCTCATCAAACGATTGAGTATTTGAAGCAGGAAAAAGTAGAATTACTTGACCATCCTCCATATAGTCCTGACCTAAGACCTAACGATTTTTTTACGTTTCCTAAAATTAAGAAAATTCTTCGTGGTCAAAGGTTCCAGTCCGGTGAAGAAGCAGTCGACGCTTTCAAGCCAGCCATATTGAACACCCCCACTTCAGAGTGGAATTAATGTTATATAACTGGTTTGAGCGAATGGAAAAGTGGATTAAGCTACGTCGTAAATACTTTGAAAAACAATAAATAGTGCTTCGAGGTCATAGTGGCGTTTTTTTCTTCAAACGACAAAACTTAAAAGGCATCCCTCGTATTATTTGACGGATTACGGAACCATTTATATACTAAAAGTTTCAAGACAAGACAATATAACTATCAGCTGTTGTAAATACCGCGATGTTACGTGTAGATAATGTTCAATACTGATATGCTATCAATTACGTACATGTGAAATGATGAAAATGACTTGGTATATTTGAAATTCTTTACTTCACGAGATATGAGAAGTTCAATGTTCACAGTACTAATTGACAATTTCTTGAGATCATTACAATAAGTAGACTAGACTACAAGTCTACTTGACTAGAGTGCTTCTAGTCTACTTGAGAATGAATCTCAAACGTAGTCGCAGAGACGTTGAATTTGTATTGGTTAACATGCAAAGGAACCTACTACCGGGTGTAGAAGCAAACCAACTTAAATTTATCGGGTAATTAGCATGTCCTATCGGCTGATACTTTCATATCAAATCATATTCAAATCAAATCAAATCAATGTGCTTCTGTATCGTATACACTAGGAGCAGACATCCAATTGCCACGACTTCGTGGACACATCACCATAGACACTGCCAAAATGTCAAGCTTAGATACAACAGAACCAGTCGTAGGTTGAAAGGAGGTAGGGTGCTAGGGTATCTCCTGTCCCGCCGGTATTCTGTAGGGCGGAGGTACTTCCCCAGTCGAACTGCTCAATTAGGACGGGAGATGCCATCCCACCTCCAGTTCGTAGGTATCTATAAGTTTAGACTACTGGGATTCAATGACAATTTTTTTATTAGGTTAATGTTAAAAAGCAACCATTAAAGGCACTGACAGAATGAATTAGACATATTTACTGATGTTAGACAATCGTAATGTTTTCTAATGGGACAATACAGTGACACTAACTTGAATATATCAACGCCTTGGTGTAATTTAAGGGAATGTGTGTGAACTGGCTGTTTTTAGAAGTGTTTACTAATTAATTACCTACAATAAATATTTAAGAGTAAAGAAACAAGTATTATTGCCATCAATAGTGTTAGGGCCCTCTCCGTGACTAACGGCGCGGCGCTGTCGTGAAACAAATTACTACACTACGATGGCAACTCAAAAATGCCGTCGATTCGACAGAAGAAGACTAAGATTTCGGGGGTTCACATAAACCTATCCAGTTAATCGATACCTGAAGAAGCTAACTTTTACTTCATAAAAGTCTAAGAGGTCAGCTGACGAATTTTTATCAACAAAATTATAAATAATTAAATAAGACATAATAAAAAATTGTAGCAGAGACATCTATGGGCGATTGCTAGTAGTTCTCTAGAGAAACAAGTTCTACAATGCTAGCGCTCGTATTAATATTACGTTTTATTACTAGATGGCAGTTTTTCTTTGAATATAATAACGTTCACTGGAGTATAAAATGATATATTTATAAAACGTAGTAAGATTGTTTTTAGACTAAACGGGTTTTTCCTCCTGGCCAAGTTTACTTTATATATATTTTTTAAGTATCTTTATCATTACATATTATTACAAAGTATGCTACGCGACTAGCGCCACCTTTTACATTTTTTAGAAACTAATTGCAAGGTGAGCTGTTCACAGTGAAGGGTGTTAGTTATAGTTATGTTCGCTAGATGGATATAAAATAAATAAGTTTAAAAGCAGAACAGTGTATTTTTCTAGATTATTTTTTATATTTATACGCTTTTTTGTACAATTTTATAGACAGGTGTTGCACACGTCCATAAGCCTCGGTAACCACCTTCCATCAGGCAAGCAAATTTTTATACCTATAAGAAAAGAGACAAATGGTAAGTACGAGAGTGTCAATGTACAACAGAGTAGCCGGTATGGGCAACAACTGCCCATTTAAAACGCACACACTCTTTCCCCTGCCGCACCAATGGAATTCCTTACCAGCTCACGTGTTTCCTTCCTCCTACAGTCCCGGGTCCTTTAAGCGGGGCGTGAAAAAGCATCGGATGAGGCTGTCAAGCTGAGTGCCACCATTGTAACACTTTACGTGTTTGTAATGATGACCCTCTTTCCCGAGAATTTGTCTTGAGCTCACCACCAGGCGGGCGGTGAAGTCAATTTGACATATTGTTCTAAATAAAAATAAAAAAAACTACATAAATTATGGCAAGGATCAATCTAAAATTTCAGCCTACTAAGATTAAAATCACTCGAACAATATGAACCATTATGGTTACAAGTGTGAGCATGAACCGGGGGTGAACCACTGAACCCTCATTTGATGAACTTCCCGCTGGCACTGGTGTAATCGACAGGCACGACGGGACATTGCATTTGCGGTGAAATATAAAGGAAGCAACCGACTGCAGTGATTAAGTGCTGATTCTACAAGTTTCGGGGGTACGCAGGTGTCCATTGTGCTCAACCTACAAAAGAATACTTGTATGTGGTCAAAATCAATAGTTCAATACATTGTATTTATCAAATCGGCGCCGATTGTACTTCCATCACAAACAGGTGAAGAAAAAGACAAGTTATTTGTAATTATTCAGCTTCAGCTTAACATCAGGCGAGGTAGTCATATTGATGTGCCATAAATAAATAAATAAAAATTGTGCAACATAATATTGTGCTTTGAGAAAAGCTTACGGTTATAATTTTGTTCTCGTAGAATATTTTTTTAACAATAAAAATAATATTCTTTGCTTTTAAACATGATCACAAGGATATTACAATTCAGGTTTAACTTCAACTTACAGTTTACATAATAAAACATATATCATAACATAAACTCACGCCTATATTCCCGAAGGGGATATAATATATCTACCCCTGGGAAGATATTTATGTATCTACCTACTTCTGTACATAATCTCTACTACCTCTACCACTAAAACCTACTGAACCGATTTTGAAAATGCTTTCACCAATAGAAAGCTACACTATTTGCGAGTATCAAATCATCACGTTATCTGGGAAGGTCAGTCAGAACCACGGGCAACAGCAAGTTTTATTAATAAAGGTGAAGCAATTTAATTCTATTTTACATAGATAGAGTTTTATAGTTGAAAACGGTAATTAATTAATTCATATAAATGTTGAAACAAATTACTTTTATATACAAACAATGGATTCAAGTGAACTCAAGGGTTGGTTGAGAGGGCGGCTCTGCTATCGAAGGGTCATTATCATCTCCTGTATAGGCCCCTTCCTTATTATTTCGCAAATTGAATGTGCGACTCGATAGGCACGGTAAATGATTGCCACCTGGGTCTTCCCTACCTAGTCGTTTACCTATCTTTAAGTAAATAAAAACCTCGTCTAATTAGGTGCCGCGGACCCGGTAGGCACCTTACCATCAGGTACTAAAATTTATTACTTTTTTTTTTTTTTTATACCACTTAGGTGGCAGACAAGCACACGGCCCAGCAAGCGGTCACCGTGGCCTATAGACGTTTGCTACACCAGAGGCGTCACACACGCGCTGCCTACCCTAAACTTTTATACCTATATTTTTATGTTTTTTTTTAGAATATCATTCGTTCGTCAAAAGATGTTCAACCGTATAGTGGCTAAGAGGGATATATAACTGAATCAGGTATATGTATAAATGCATATTATATTCTAAGCATGAAAATATTATTACTACCGTAAATTGAATATTGTTGATATTGACGTTTTGTAAGTGCCGTTCTTGGTATATACCTACAGAATAAATGATTTTTGATTTTATTTTCATTTTTTTTTATTTTGACCTACAATCTCCTGATTTCCCCGTTACCAAGTTTTTAAACGTCAAATGATATTATAACAGTCTTCTATATCTAACAAGTTGATAAGTTTATAAAAAAACATTGCCCGGTTCATATACATTGTCACTTTCTCACGCCTAGGTTTTTGTCCCTCTAAGAAGTATTACTAAGTTTAGGATATATTACTATATAATCGGCATGACCACTGTCGGCTAATAACTCTCTTTTTTGATCACACCGCAGTCGGATAACAAACACGATACAAACATCCGTTAAACATTTTCGAATGGCCACTTATCTCCAGAATATATCACCTACACAACTAAGAAGTACAATTTTATTAATTTTCCTAAATCATCCTCTCACCAGAACATCGTCATTTCAATGAAGGCATCGACATTAATCACTGGCTGCGCGGGCGGTCCTTTGTGAACGAAATTATGGCGCACCATGAGTTATGGCGGCGGATTTAATGCAGTACCCCACAATGGCTCATTGATTCGGTAGGACTAATGTTCGAAGCGCACGCCACCACCTTGATATACGAGTGCTCGTAAGAGGTAAATATTGGTGGTAATGAGATATATTTGGCTGTTGTTCTCAACGATACATTTAAAGAGTGGTTTAATAATTCTTTTTACTTTTATTACTAGCTGTTGCCTGCGGCTGTGCTTGCATTATCGCGATCAAATATTTTCCCAAGCTCTAGTTTAGAATCTCATTATTGAATTTCATCAAATTAGGTTCAGAGCTTTAGCCACTTAAAGCGTGACGGATTTAATCTTTTTTTAAAAGAAAATAGCAATTGAAATTACTAATTTCCTTCCAAGCTGAATGTCTAGTGTTAGGAGTAGGTTTACGTAATGTCTTGATCCCAGGGTCTTCTGATAGTAAGGCTAACTCCTTAACCTAACTACAGACTTTTGACGCCAATATCAGATACTAAGCTCTGACGTTCAGAGATAGACCCACATTTCGCCAGTTCATGTTTAGGTCCCAATGTAATAGGTGGCAAGCCTATTGCCATCAACCGGGCACTTATAAACCTGCGATAAATACATACCTACATAACTTCGAAAAGCATCGAAAAGTCATTGGTGTGCGCCATGAGAAAACCTGGGATCAAACCAGACGAGACCTCGTCACAGCAGTCCATTACCCATACTACTAGGCTACCGCGGCTTCTCACAGTACCTTCTCGGTATTTTTTCATTGAAACATAACCTAAAAATTTATAATAATCCAAAAGAGATCCAAAAGATTTCTCCCCATGGTTTGGTAAGTAATCAGGAAATTTAGCTTCATCATTACGCCTAATATTGAGTGTAACATGGAGATATTATGTGGCGGGTAGCGCTTCCCGCAGGGCGCGTCCAGGGGGGCGAGTATTAGGTTCATAGATTAAATACCTATAATGTGCAGACAGGATATTACTCAAAGATTTTAGTTGCAGTGTAACTGAAAGACCATTTTGTATACCTACACATTTTAATTGATTCAAAAATAAACATTCATTTCAAGTGATAAAAAGAGGCAACAGCATTATTATATGGGTGTTGATAATATGTATAGTGCGCTTCTGAATTCTGATGAGAGCATTTAGAAGCTATGCGAGTCAGGAAAAACTCATCATTCTCCTTGCGATTTTCTGTTGCTAACACAGCTGGCTCTTTGAAGTCCACGGTCAACTTAAATTTTTTACTGATTTTTTGATAGCTCGAGCGAAATTTCAAGAGAGTGCTGCTTGAGAATGATGTCTTGGCCAATGTTACATGACCAAAACTTGTAATAAATTACATCTGTTTATATATTTCAGTTTGCCATATAATTTCAACTTAATGTTTCCATGGAAATTGTAATCATTTTCGATATTTGGAGATTAACTGACTAAACTTTGAACATGTTTATGACACGAGAATGATTCTTCAATATTCACATAAACATTGTTATACGAAAACTTAAAGGCGAGTCACTTACTCTAATATTAACTGGCGTGTCTGCATAAATAACAATGTTAATATATGATCCACTCACAGTTTCATACTCCAACTTAAAAGGGTTTACTCAACAGGAGGTCAAAGCTCGGCGTGAGCTGAAATTGATACAAAATTTGGTTTCGTTCAATAGCCGTATTAATTTTTTTAAATCTTTTGTTATTGAGATGAAATTGTATTCAACGTAGGGAAGCAGTCGGTCCATTGAATCGTAATGATTTTCTGATGATTATGAATTTAAGTTGTTAAAAATACCCGACACCCAGGGGTCCTTGTTGGGAATAATAGAATAAAATATTCATGGTTGAGTTTTGAAATAGATTTGAAAACTTTATATAGTAGTTACAGATTATATGATAGTCACCACAATGATAGGTAGTTCAAGGCAAATACCACTCTAAATGACCAGCATAATATCTAAACCTTTAGCTGATTCTAATTTCGAACTTTATGGCTAGTCAATATATTTGCTAAACAGTGGATGATTCCTCACATTTCCTTACAGAATTGGGGGAACAGATGGCAGTATAATAATTTATAGAAATGGAGCTAGAATTGACTACCTATGTGCCGTGGTGGTAGTGAAGGCGATTGCTACGCAGGACTCGATCCCCGCTCAGTGCAAATATTTGTATGAATGAATATGGCTATTGACACTGATGTGGACGTGACTCTGAGAGCACGTTAAGACGTCGACCCTGGCTGTCATTCCAACAACTAGTGCAGTATTGCAGTATCACCTATGTTTATAGGTTGTAAAGCCAGATGGCAGTCGCTTCACGGAAAATATCGATGTTCAGCCACAGTGCGGTAAAACTGGAAAAAGCGGACCGGAATGAATGGTAGAAAATGTAGTAATATATAGAAATGAGCAAGTTTAGAATCTGCAAATACTTAAAGAGGATGTAAGCATGAGCAAGACTCTAAAATGTATACGTGACTGTCAATCAGATCGAGGATTACAAACGGTGCCGTCAGTATGTTAATCATTTCCAAAGCGTCATGTCCAAAGCAGCATCGCAGTATCTGAGTAAATGTTGTGGTTTCTGCCTACTCCAACTCCAGACCGACGACTGAAAGTAGGTATTACTGTACTTTGATTTACACATCAAAAATTAATTATATAACGTTTTTCATGATTAATTAAACTATTTAAACACACGTCTATGCCAAGGTTTTGAAAATGATGGATGTTTATTGATTAAAAAAGTTATAACATGATGTTTATGCGCTTCATCACTTCTCGTTTTTGTTGAGAAATTATCATGACTATGTACAAACATACAAAAATATTGTATCTATATTTCGCTTATCATGTTGTTTTGATTTCCTTTTTTGTGAATTATTATTATTTTTGATTAATCTAACAGCTATTTCATCATCACATCGTTGGTACTTACAGATTGATTCCAAAATTCTATCTTCGAGTCTGGGTTTGACCCTCTTCCTCCAATTCCTGATTTTCCTTACCTAGAATTTTACTGGTCAATACAAAGACATAGTGCAAATACTACTTAAATAATCCTTATACATAGTAAAAGGAATACCCTACCACGATGTCCATAACTGCTGTAACTTTTGTAACCCAACGCGATTCTTTGTGAGTTTATATCTGTTCTAAATTGTTACAACTAGAAAAATATAACAATAATTAACCTGATCTGGGAATAGCATCAAGCATCAACAATCTTGCATCTGACACGAGCTCTTACAGTAAATTACAGTAGGTTCATTACGTTTTAGCAAAATGTGTGTGTGATTGTACTGTGACATATAGCCTGTTTAATATCCATTCTCCTATTCACCTCCTAGAAGAAAATATTAATATGTAGGAAAAAGAAAATTGAATATATCATATATGCAAGATGTGTTTTGTTGTTTGTAAGCACAACCACTCATTAAAGTACAACACTCAAACGTTTATTTCGTTTTTTTTTCTAAGACAGTAAACAGCCCAAAAGCTCTGTATAGAGGTATGTTTACGGAGCTATAAAGTACAATCCAGTGCTCGCAGACCACCTATCGCAGTGCTATCGCAACAAATTGCACGTGATGTATCGCCGGCTATTATTCTTGTGACCATGGCTTAAGGGGTAGCAGGACAGTTCTGGAAAACAAAAATAAAAGAATCACGAAATTGGAATTCGTTATCAAACAATTTAAGGGTAGAGGCTAGATATAAGTGACATTTTTTTGGTGAAAATGCCAGTGCTTATATACACGCCAGTCTAAATCAATATTCTGTGTTAGTTAAGTATGAGATTGACATAATCGTCAATTTGACTACAAACATTCAATGAAATGAATCTTTATAACTTGAAATATTCTTTTGCTTCTTTGATGCCCACAGCTTCTAGATTTATATCCAGAACCGAGATTTAATAGACATATTGGAAACTTGTAGCACCTTCACTATTTTAGTAGTCGTATACAGGTCGACGTGAGTGGACAAAATAACAATGTGTCATTATGTTTGCGATGAAACACTGTCAAGTTTAAGTTCAATTCCAATTAATTTATTCCTTTAGAACGATATTTATGAATGAAGATGAAAGGAATATTCGCAGTATCTACAGACAAAATTATGACCAATTATGAACAATGCACGCAGTAATAAAACTCGAGCTCAGTTGATTATTGTTGACATGATGACAGTATAATATTGAGAAAAATATTATAAATAATAACACCTAGTTCTTAGTCAATAATTGAAGAGATGGGCTGTAAAACGACTACAATTTTGTTGATATTGTATTCCTCTCTTAAAAATACATCACAACACGATAAAATAATATTCCTTAAACATTCTAATGTATAGCCACCCCCACCATTACGCGGGCTGGCCTGCCCGGCCGCCACAGCTAGATTTTATCGCTCCTTCGAACCATTAAAACGACCATAATGAAGTTTCTGCGTCGGATAATGCACTGGAGCATTACGCAATGATTTACAAGGGCGGCAATAAAAAGAATTTAAGGGATGACCCGGGGATAGTAAAAATAGCGAATCGACCTCATAAAGAAGAGGAATGCGAGTCGGAACCGACTGCGGTTTTATGTTGGCGGTTTTATTATATCATATTACATGTAGAATGTGCGCTATATGGGCTTAAGGGTGGTTTTGTAGGGCCTTTTTTGCTACTGTGACTTGACCATCACAACAATTGGATGCATCTTCTAGTAAAAGCCCAATGACTATAAATTTATTATACATGGAACTATTCAACCATTATAAGGCACTAAAGTATTCGTGTATGTACAAGACGTCTGCGCTACACATAAATATTATCTATGTTTTATGATTACCGGAAATAATATTACTTACACACCGAGGTTAAGCTTTTGAATCCTGGCCATTATATTACCCATTCCTGCAGGCAGAAGCAGAAGTTCACAGGACTAAATGGAACTAAAGTTGCAAAAGTAAAGTGACACGTGCAACTATTGTTACATCCTTTTTTATAACTCCTAGATAATGTAGAACACACTTATAGTTAATGGCATAGTGTAAGAAAGGCGTAAGTTGGTAATTAATTATTAGTTACAGTTATTATACCAGAGTTAGATTATGAAGGTGCACTCTGGACAATGGCATCTATTTTCAGATGAGGGGAAAACTTGCGCTCCTTAAAGGAGGTTTCTTAACCACCAGAAAGGGTAACCACTCTTTTCAAGCACCTCACCACTCCCGAAGTTAGATATATCTTTAGTATTTAATAGTAGAACTACATAAATTTTATCCCCTTCTTCTTCTGTCGAATCGACGGCATTTTTGAGTTGCCATCGTTGTGTAGTAATTTGTTTCAATGAGAGGGCCCGAGCATAGGTTTCGCTCTACGTGAAGGCTTACTACGTCCCCTCCCCTAGTAACGATTAAGTGATTAATGCTGCCTATATAGTGGTAATGTTCTGTCCAGACGAAAAATAAATCATCCCAACAGCAGATAACCCTTGCCCACTTTTATAATAAAATCGTTTAAACCGCTCATCTTAATACCTTCTTCCCGTTTTATGGTCAAAATGTTGTGTTCACATTAAGTGTCCATAATAACAAATTGAATTGATCGTTTGATCGGGCCACAATTAAGGCGGGCTGCTATAAATCGGCGCGTATCTGATTTTGAACATGAAAGAGGCGTTGCGGCCGACGGCGACTTCAGGCGAGTGGTGTAGTGAGAGATGTTTAGGAATTAATTTTGATTGGGAAATCGTTTATTATTCAAAATTGATAAAGCTGTCAAAGCATAGTTCTATTCTAAAATGTATTCTGAAGCGGTTTGGGTTCTGTTGAACGCTTTGTTTCGACCCTGTTGAAACTGCGATATTTGATATAACGCATGCAAGTAAAAATAACAAAATTTTCAGAAGGTATTGTCCATTCTTTACTTTTAAATGACACTGATTGTAATTTTTTACTGGCAATGTTTGACTATTTGTTAATAAAATAAGCTCCATTCTAACGTTGGTTAAGTTCGGCTGTTAACTTAACAAATAAGCTTTAAGTTTTTACTTTGAAAATTTTGGTAGGATTACATGAATGGGCCATTTTTGCAGATCTATATTTATTGCATCTATAAGAACAGCAAACTTATATACTCGTACATTTAAATCTATAATCTTCATGGCCTTTATAATGGGCATTGAAATCTATTAAAAAATAATACTGTCCCCAGAAAAGTAAAATACCACGTTGCCCTATCTCTTGTAAATATCTCAGAAGTCTACAGGATATGACTGTTTTCTAGTTGACTAAACGACCTAAGAAAATATGGCCAAATGATAGTGATAGGTTCTTACAGATTCAAAGAATCAAAGAATCAATTTCATTTATTCAGTTTAGGCATATAAAGAGCACATAATTGTCAAAGTTTTTAAATTATATTACTCAAAAATATCATAATTTATAACAAATAAAATAGAAGAGTCTACCGCGGTATTATAATGTAGATAGATCCTAATAGTTTAAAAGCTGTATATGGTAATTAAAAAGATTGGTGCGAGTATTTTTATTTACGATAGTGAAAATTTCATTAAGTTTAAATACGTATCTCTTACTGTGGGACGAACTTAAACGGTCATATCGGTATATCAGGGTATATCATGACGTAGTACGTTCCCTCACGTCTTGTGAACACTGTGTCGGACACTCCTACTTGTGTATACAAGTTATATCTTTATAATTTATTTCAAGACTGGAAGATATATATACAATTTCATCGAAAATTATTACCAGTAACAAAAAGTAATTAAAAACTGTCCGATTAAATTATTTATACTGTTGAGTGATGGCACTTGGTGGAATTTATAGTTTTACATTATTGATTACACACTTATACTTCTTCATTATATTAATTATTGTACCGGTTACCGGTAGGTATAATAATATATAATAGTGGATAGTATAATATAGTAATAGTATACCTAACGGATACAATAATAAATATAATGGAGAAGTACAAGTGTGTTATCAATAATTGTATAACTGTCAGATTAACTTGTAACTACATACTTTATAATAATTTGAAAATTACTATATACTATGAATTTGAACTTTTGTGTAGGTGGTGATAATTACTTACCTGATTACAGAGGCAATAGTATACACAGTACATATACCGGTAATTGGGCCTTAAAGGTGAGTACTATCTTAGGTTTATATTAAGAATTTTTTTTATTCGTTGACTTATCGCAAAGCTTAAGTGATAACTAAGTAGCATTTTTTTTAATAACATCTAAATTATTTAAACATCATTTTAAAGTTGCGGTACCTCATCAATCATACATATGACCTATAAACGTCCTTGGTTAATCAAATAGTATTTGTGCCCACCCTATCTGAGACGTCTTAAAAAAGCCATGAAACAAAAAAGTCCACATTGTAACGAGGTCTCTGTCACAAAAAGGCTACCGTATAAGATTCCGTATTTGATATATGTACACAATAAATATGGATACAAAAATAGGAAACAGAGACATAAATATTGTTTGGTATCGGGGTCGTAAATATTGAGGTCGTGAGAGCTCGGGCCTACTGCACCCGAGGTAACAGGGAAATAATTCATTTTGATTTTATTATAGTTATTCTGTTGTATCTTTGTACCATTTATGTGTGTATGTTAATGTAACATTTTATTTATTTATTAGATGTACCAACAATGGTTTGCATTCATTTAAGGTCTTTATATAACAGTTACTTATAGCTAAATACAAACATACTAATATAACAATTTGAAGAAGTTACTTGCATATCAGCATAGTAAGAGGGACGTAGTAAGCCTTCCCGAAGAGCAAAACCTATGCTCGGGCCCTCTCTGGGAGTAGCGGCGCTGCCGGTAAACAAATTACTACACCACGATGGCAACTCAAAAATGTTGTTCTTCTGTCGAATCGACAACATATTATCTGGAATAATAAGAAAAAAAGGTTCATTAGTTACAAAGAAAAACCTAAGCCCGTTCTGGCAAGGAGAGCCGTAGACTGTTTTTAGTTTATCATACAAAATGAAATGAAAGGTGGGTATCTATTCATCATTACCCTGCACTTTGCACAACTTTGCAGAAATATTAAGAACATTTATAATATTGTCTAGTAATGGCGCATGAGGTTGTCGACATGTGGGATGTAGATTCAGTAATTATTGTGCTGATAGTCGTATCGGTTCACGGACTCCTTGCCAAGAGCCTCGACCAACATTTCAAAAGGGTCATTTGGGTCAATTGTTTGATGCTAAAAGCAGTTCTTCTCGACACGGCTGGTAGTGTGAGACGAAGTTCCTCTGTTTGGACACCTAACCACCGGTAGCTTGGTCCCTGTACCCGATGCCTATGAGCTACTATTTTTTTATGATTTTAAATATGTTTACCTTTTTTATAGAGATATTTGGAAATATGTACCAGAGCCGGTGGGGGAGGTTAGGTACTCCGTCTTTGGGTTTTTCGCTGTCCGAGGTGAGATAGTTACTTGGTTTGGAGTCTAGATATACGCCGTGTTTCTTGAACTACTCTTCTTAATTCTTGTTTTTTGTTGGACAGACCGCCATCTGTCCACACGACTCCGACAAGAAAGTTACATCCACTAATAAGCAAGTAACTAACTCACAAATAAGTTTTCACAAAGATCTTGACAGGGTTCTCATACACCCCCTGTGAATACCTTTCACATTTCGATCTTCTATCCAATTAATTCTCCCGCTCAGTTGAACTTTAATGAAATAATATTTTTTATTTACAATCGCATCTAGATCCACCTGAATCACCTCAGCTGTCATATGATATGTAAGTTATAGCTGCAAATGGGTTTATGCATACAATAGAGCTGTTTAAATCATCCGATATTGTACCAATTGTCAAGATTATTGTGATACATTTTGTGATTTTGCGTCCATTATGGCCTAGTGAGCCTTTACAATCCGTACAGCTAATAAAAAAATACGTTCTATATTGTCCAATTAACAAAACGAGATTCATTAAGTTTAGTTTATAGTGATTACAAAGCTTAAAATGGCACTGAAATGCTGGAAACTTTATAAAACATAATTGGGAGGAACCCTATGCTCGGGAAACTAAATAATACACCACGATGGTAACTCAAAATTGCCATCGATTGGACAGAAGAAGAAGCTGTACTTTATTGTAATTTATTTCTATCAATAAATGAGTTAGCCTATATCCAGCAGTGCTATTATGCTGGATATAGGCCTCTCCAAAGTTTTGAGGCCCTGGCCTACTGATTTCACGTTGATCAGACCGGTCGGTACAGCGGTTACATCTTACAGATAATATAGGGTGGCGATATTCATTCTCCGCCACCACATGGCATTCCATGCTCTTTATCTTCTTCTGTTGAATCGACAGCATTTCTACTCCTAAATTCCGTATTCCAAGTAGGCTCCCACCTGGATTGTGTTTTTGGAGACGCACATAAGTTTCCTCGGTGTACAGGTACACATCCTTCACACTCCAGTAGGTGAGTCATGGTCTGTGGAGCAACTCTGCACTCACACCACAGGACCGCACCATCTGTGAAGCCCCACCTAGACTGATTCACCTTCCTTCGACCGAACCGTGATCGAAGTCTGTTTAAGAACTTCCACCTGATTCCAGGAATGTCTTTATTATCACATAAAACGGGTAAGACTAAAGATTAACTGAACTCAATGGAATAATAAAATTGTTTTAAAGCGGGAAACTATTAACGAAACATTATCAATTAGCTATGTCTTGACCCTCCCATAAATAACAAAATGGGACAACACACACAACAACAAATAATTCTATTAAGTTCGCAATCCAACTATTCTCATAGTTGGAATCGATACAAAACAATCGTTTGTTACAACACTAAATCACGGCACGCATTCATATAGCATACGGTAGTGTTGGGACAATGCTGCGATGTCTCGATATGAACAAAATATGCTAAATTCAATAACACTCACGACCTACAGGTGGGTAGGGTTGACACAAATACGTTTTTACTATAATAGTTCTTGCGCGTGAAAAGTTAGCCAGGGATATTATCACCCAACTCATTCGTGTATTGTCAGCTGTCTAGATTTATATAAACTAAAAGCAGACTTTGTAATTTAAGCTATAAATAGTTTTATTACCTGAGACAACCTGGAGGCAATAAAACATAGTACAGTTCAGTCGGAACCAGTGGAATCCACGTCACATAATAACTCATCTTAGAAAGTGCCACCCCTGAATATTGCGATGCGCGATAGCACAGGTCGCGCGGTGATTTACCGTGCCGTAGATTATTTATCAGCGTATGCGCCGCTGCCTCACACACTACCATTAGCGTCGCCAAGTCGCCACCTTATGTATTTACACAATACGATATAAAATGTGTGAGCTTACCATGAGTCTTGTTTTACTTTATGAGTTTTCACAAAGCTAAGAACAACTGCTTCCTACAATATTTTCTTACATGTTAAAGCAAATACTAGTCGTAATATTCACATGGGGGCCTCCCTTTGAATTAGTAGTTATTGATGAGCTACTGTTATGGATTAATAAAATTGGAATTAGTTTTTTTGCAGTACCAATATGCTTTGCCCACTCACGTGTAGGGAACACTTTTACTCACATCACTCACTCACTATTAATCACAATTTTTAAATCCAAAACGATTCGTTAATACCTACATTACTTACGTTTTCTACTTCTTATTGACGGACAGAATTCAGAAGAACGAATTTGTACTTATCCTTTCTGCTTATAATGCTCAATCAATCAATTCACACAGCATTGCAGTTAAACCAGCTCATTGACTTTTATAGCGCTCTAATTACCCTCAAAAACTGCCATAGATGTTCGTATGACAACCGCGACCGCTTAGTGTGCTCCTTAAGGCGTGGACCAATGCAAATACCTATAATCATGCATACAAATATTTGCACTGAGCGGAATTGCGGAATTCGAACCCGCTTTTCCCACATAGCAACGACGTTCACTACCGCCACGACACAGAGGCTGTCACGAATCTTTATTATTTCATCAGATCAAATACAATATTTTTAGAAATAAAATGCATAATCAAATCCTCGTGCCTGCTGTCACGAGTCAAGAGTCACTTATCTGAATAATCTCTCAACAAAATCAAGTACATAGCTGCGAAATTTATGTGCCCTACCATTTATTAAAACGTTCGTAAGTACGTGATTAAAATGTAGCGCCCTTGTAGCGTTAATTTGACAAATAGGAGTTCAACCTGTCGAGCAACGAGGATTCTTCGAGACTCCGCCCACGGGGACACGATTTGTTTATGGTGAAGATAGACTAGATAATTTTGATAGATATGGCATTGTATTTCTTGTAGTAATAAAAATATGGAATAAACATTAACAAAATGGCTGTCGAGTTAAGGACCGCTAATTTAGCGGTCACTATTCTTTGAAGTGCACTCTAAGGGTGCAATCAATATGACAATTTATGATAGCCACGAACGGTACAGAATGCCTGCACAAATGTATTTTTGCTGGAAGATACTTGTGCATGTTTCATATATGTGTATTTGGGACCTTGACCCAGAGCATTTCGAAAGAACACAGTGGTAAGGTACTATTTTCCTGTTCTCATTTATTTTAGTACATTACTAGATAACGCAGAGAAAGTTTGAAAGTAGCACCAGAAAAATTGAGAAGTGATCGTCTGTCATGGTATGATTATACTATGAGAAGAGATGATAGCAATATTGTAAAAAAGGTCCAAAGTATGAATGTAGAGGGATTTATTTGCAGAGGTCAGGCCTCTGCAAATAAATCCCTAATATGGGAAAGAAGGAGTGACTGATGAAATGATATCTGATAGAAATATATGGAAGAAAATATCATGTTGGGCCCACCGTAAATAATTAGGATAAGGGCAGTAAGAAGAGGTTACTAGATAACGTGAAACGTTAACACTCCAACTACCTTAACAAGACCTCATGAGAAGTCGAGTGGAAACATTATCTCTTTGATTTAAAAAGGTATGACGACTCCAAGTCATTGAAAAGATATATCTTTTCTTAGCTCTGTGAATTGAATTTTCTTTTGCCTTTAATTACTGTAACACTTAGAAACAGAAGCAACAGTACTATATTTGTAGAATAACTACTCTTATTCCTATATGACATTGAGTTTAATTTTAGTTGAACTTGGTACTTTAACTTGATGTTGAATTCTTTGAGTGGATTGAGTGGTTACTCCAAATAATGTTGAGTGCTCAACGTTTTTAATGGGGGGTGTGGCTTCAGTCCCGTGGTTCTATGTGTAGATTCAATCTATAAATATAATATTATTGTAAATTTTCATACATCATAATTAAATTTAAATTAAATGCCAGAAACAAAGGATAGGATAGATATTTACTTATGAATTCTATATTAAAAAATATATATTCTGAGCACATATGGAATTTTAAATCAAATGACACTATTTGCATAATATTCTGACAAAAACTATTCTTACTGTTGAACATTTTTTTCCTTCCTCCATGAGAAGGATAAAATAGTTTGTGAATTCAAATCAAAATTGAATTTACAAAAAGCTATATCTCATACTTTCTTGTTGTTTTCTTGTTAAATTTTCTTATTCAAAGTTGTACTGTCTACAGGCTTATAGAAACTACACGAATAGTGCCTGATATAGCAATGTCATACATTTATCAATCAATCAATTATCCTACCGTAGACTGCTGGACATAGGCCTCTCTCAGTGATAGGAAACTTTGGCCTACTGTTTCCACGCTGGCTTGACGGGTTGGTACAAGGTTTTATTTCGAGTTATCCTTCTCTTGCAGTGATATCGTATTTTTCCATTTGTCACCTCTTACCTGTCTCCGGCTGAAATGGTGTAGTGATATTCTTTCGTCTACCACACGTATGATTTTTTATACTATCCTGTATATAAGTATATTCATCTACTAATACTTCTGTACAGAATAAATACGCAAATATAACACTCGAGCTTTTGTCACTTGCAATTAATGAACGTGAAATTCTGGGAGTGTTGTCGAGGACCTCGTTAGTGATGGGCGGGCACCACTAGCTAGAAATTATTTATCGAGTATACTTTAAGGTGCATGTCGCTATAAAATATAAATCCTTCGGCACCAAAATGCGAGTGCAATGTCAATGTTTAGTTTAGTTCTGTCAGAATCCTTTAAACTACTGACTACTTTTTAGAATTTACTTATAACTTTCATTTTCTCTTCTTTATCCTTCTAACTTTATGAGTCTTCTTAAAAACAATATAGCCAGCCTTTCTTATCTTTCTCCTTGTTACATATTTTTGTTGAATTAATTTTTTACCTGACTCGTCTAAGCTTTGCTTGCTCTCATCAGCCTCTATCATTCTTACTTACTTGCTAATGAGAGCAATCTTCTTTATATAGGTCAAAACTAGCAAATGGATATACTAACTGTTCTAATACACTTTCTTTTTTCACTTCAGTTTTTATATTTCCCGAAGCAACCTTTTTAACTTTCACTTGTCCTAAAAGTCTTTTAAGATTTATTAGCTATGATTCAGTCTCAAGAAATTCATTCTCTTGTCGTGACTTCAAACATGTTATCATAGCCGCTGCAATCAGAACAAACATATCCCTTAACAGGCCGCCTGGAGTGAAATGGAGGCGTGTCGTTCCGCCCTCTGAACGCAGCACAAATTATACACTGCTTGCTAACCAGTACCACCTTTTACTTCAGCGTTATTTGTTCGATAAAAACATTATTGTTTGCACCTTTGACTTCAATGACTGTTTGTTTATAATCAATAGTATTTATTCTGTTGATTGTATTGTTGGAACCAGTTGGAGGTGCAATCTGAATGGAAGTTAGTGAAAGAAATTCAATTTTTGAGAAATTTTTGTTTTATGTGAACATGGCGTTGTTGATAGTCTCTCAGGGATAAAGAACCGTTATTTAATTACAATCTATTTACTATATTGGAGACTAAATTGTGGCATTTTTGTGTACCCAAGTCTGTTTTCAGCAATGATAAAACAAAGAACACATTTTAGAACTGTCTGCTTAGTGATATTGTTGTAACAACAGAACCAGCATATGCTACTTTGAAACCGTTACTTTTCAAATACTAAATATCTTTATTATTATAATTACTTTTAACGCAAATAATGGAAGTTCATGCTATTAAAATTTACACGGCATTCTGGTACAACATATATATACACTATGAAAATAAAACTTGACAAATAAATTAAAATATCATATCCAAGGATTCAGCTGGCAGCAAGCGTCTAACCATCTTAATTCGTACCAAAAAATATTCTGTATTTCCATCTAGACGACCAACATATAACTCTTCAGCTGTCTGAAGATGTAGTACATACATAATTTAAAAGAAAATGTACAAGCAAAGAGGCCACTGTAAATAATAAAGCGCTGGCGTAGGGCCTACGGAAGAATCTAGAACGTTAGACAGGGCTATTATGTCTATGAGATCGTTCATCTCTTACTAAGACTATTCGAAACTATTTCACTATCGAGTTAACAGTGTCTTGTGGTTACACAATTTTTATGAATACATAAATTTAATTCGAGTTATCACTTATTGTAATCAAGGAATTAACAATATGGAAAACGAGCGAAATGAAACTGAGCTTGATGATATTCTAATACAAAGGACTTCCACGGTAAGTAGACGTTCAACCCAGTTAGGGACATTAAACATTAAAATTAACATTAACATAAACTCACGCCTTTATCCCCGAAGGGGTAGGCAGAAAGACTAGCACCCACATTTCGCCAGTTTATTTTTAGGTCCCAATATCCCAAATGGCACTTATAAACCTGCGATAAATACACACAATAACTGCGAAAAGCATCGAAAAGTCATTGGTGTGTGCCAGTAAAACCTGTGATCGAACCCGAAACATCGTCTCAGGAGTCCATTACTCATACCACTAGGCTACTATTAAGTGAACATAAAAAATGTTTTGATGCAGTATTAATAAAACGGATCCCAGAGTCTGGGACTCTTGAAGACTTTGGAAGTGAAGAAAACTAACGAAAGGACAATGCAGATGTCATCGTAAACCTTTGAGGATGACGTAAGGCGAAACCGGTCAGGTCTATTAAAAAATAAAAATACTGTGGAAAAGTACAAGTGAGTTTTCAATATGTGTGACAATGCAGAAGTAAATTAGCTTGATTTAAAAAATAATCCGACGGCTTAACTTATGTGATATATCAACTTAATAGATACTATGACGTTTGATACAAGGTAGGCCTTTGTTATAATATTCCTCATGTCCAGTCTTCATCTGCTAATAAAATAATCATAAAAGGAAACATCAAAAATAATTCAATAAAGCATTCATATTAAAGTTACCTTATAAAATTTGTATTCTAAAACTCTTAGTAAGAAGCGATGTTTTTCATAACATGGCGCGTGGGTCGTACAGCGGCATAATGGCCGAGTCACTGCCAAAATAAATGTTGCTTAATACGCCGAAACTTTTGAAATATGTCGCCTTTAAATGTGCCGTTGAAAGCGCCATAATTTTCCCCTTTATGTCCCAAGTTGCGACGCTTTTTGTATGGCGTATCTTTTTATTGTTTAGCATTTTCTTGACATCTTTTGTTGTTTAATGTCGCTTCTGTAATGTTACCCGTAGTTGATGTTATAGTGCTTTGAGATATGAATTTATTTGATTTTATTTAACTTACAATTTATTTTTGGTTTTTTGTCAGATTTTTTTAATAAACTTTAAATGCTATTTAGATCATTTTGGTATAATTTCTACTGTGCCTAGTTTCAAAATATAAAATATGTAAAATAATTCAAAAATAAGCTTAAGATATAAACTATGTATCAATAAATGAAAATAAATTTATCACTGCAATAACGGAGCAAAAGTAAATGTACAATAAATAACCATTTTTGTTGAACAGTTTAAGCCGAACATCAACAGAGACCATCAAATCCTCCAATAAAACTCAGTTCGAGACCATTGAAAAACTTCAAGACTATAAACTACACACAATGCTTTCCACGGAGGCCATTTCAGCAATAGAGTCATACAGATACGATATCTTCACGACTCGACTTAAGTGGGCCATTACAGATAGGGAATAGCGTATAACAGATACTGCATGTGCACCACTGATGGCCTATTTCCATACCTATTGAGGGCTCAATGGCTTCGTTTGATAACGTCAGCCTGTCTCCTTAACCCGTTTTCCATTTAAACTCACAATAGGTTGGACGTGTTACTTTAATACAAATATTTTGAACACTGTGTGACACGGTGTCTCTCGTTTTGAGTTTTGGAGTTACTCCTACGTAATATTGTAGTTAAAGGTAACAATGGGCTGTGGGAGATGGGTATGTTTTTCGTATCACTGATAGTTGGATTGTCTGGTAGATATGAAAGTACAGGTATAGAAGGTGTACATTTAGATAGTTTTGTTGGTACCTATTTTGATCATAGTTCTGGCGTTCTGGACGATGACATTCGTAATGATAGGTTTACGCGCAGTTTAATGGTTGCAACTATATATTATACTTCATTTACGCAAGGGCTAAGATAACAGAGAACTAGTTATAATACATTGAATATAAAGCTTTGTGTAATACATGAATATACACTATTGATCGTATCTGGAATGATGGTGTAAGTGGCGCAGAGATTACTGTGTAATGTTTTCTTTTTTGGGATTCTGATTCTAAATGTTCTCTGGTAATGCATTCAAATTTCGTATAATAGTGACAACCTAAAAACGTTACGAAAACAACCAAAGCAAATTATTCACCTTATTCTCTGAGGATTACGTATGTACTACTTCAATCGTTACTTATTCAACGTAATGATATTTTATAAACAAAAATGTGTGCAAAGAGTCGCTTACTATATGTAATTACACCCTTAAAAGTTTATTAAAGTCATTAGTTATTGTACCTACACTATAAATTACTAGATTTAGAAGTTTTCTCACAGCATAATATTCTTCCTAAAGATAAGAGACACAGTTTTGTCTTACTCCTTTGTTACAATTACCGTAGTTTATCGGATAACATCAAAAATGACCATTTACAACGTGCCTATCACGACCGGCAACATTATCGTCGGCCCCCAAACAGCACAGGATAATATTATTGGATTTACGAGGTTGAGCTCCGGACCTATGATTTACGTCTTCCTTCGGCGATAAATTACAGCTTGATAGCCGGTACTATGGGGCGCGATCTTGTGTCGAATTGCTGGTTTGTTAACTTTGAGTGTGGTTTGATCAATTTACAGTTTCTCTTAGGGGGAAGAGTTATTACTGTAATATAAGGTAGTTCTCAGTTCGCATCATTTATTTTCTAGCTATTTCCCTAAAGATCTAAGAGTGTGATTCTCGGCAAATTAGTATGAAAAGGCCTCAAAGACGATTTAACCTACAACCAATGAGAAAGTGTCTAGTAAAAGGTTCTCCATCGGTATATATTATATTGACCAAAATATGACTTAAAAGCATTTACCCACCCATTCCGAGGATGTAATAAAGGTTATTATTCAAAATATGAAAAGTTATGGAATTTTTTTTTTAAGTCCAAAATTTGGAGAGTGAAATCTTAAAAACTGCTTATCGTTCACTCTTCTCACTTGGGGGTGATTTTTGCTACGTAGGTACACATGGTAGTAACGGGTAAAGAAGCACAATTAGAGCGTCACATTTCAAGATATTCTGTGACGTCTTTAATGCCAAAGTTACTAAAAATCTTTACATCTGAAACCTATAGCATATTATTGCATATGGCAAATATATGCATATGAATACATTGCCTTTGAATCAATGAATGGAATCCTGGGCACTATATACTCAGGATTACGTACAGTAATAAATTAGTTCCTTTTTAAACACCTAACACTAATCCACTCAAGACTGAGCTAACTACACAACCAGACTATCGAATACAGTATTTACGAGCAAATCCAGGCACAATGCTATTGGGATCTGTTCACCCTGCCCCGAACAAAGACCATTCATCCGCCGATGCGGCAACAAGATTATCATATTTAATGGCCCACACATTATTTATGCCACGCCGGGATGTAAATTTACATTCAGTTACGCCTTTAGATCTCAATATGGGTGGACTGATAGCGGGGTTGCAACACTCGATTGAAAAATATGCACACCGAGGATACAAACGACTTCCTCAAATCTTAACCCTTTTGTTGTTAATACATTGTTTTGTGTTACCAATTAATTTTATGGTTCAGCTTGTTAATTATTATTTTTTTTTTTTTTTATTGTATTCTTTCAGAAAACTTACAGCTAAAATACATGGTAGTTTTGAAATTGTAACATAAAATGGATAATTACAAGTTTTTGCATGTACTTATCTAAAGAAATATATAATATTGTTTCATATTTATGACTATCAGAATTGTTTAAATGACATTTTAAGACGTTAATGGGTAGTCTCTTCGTTTCGTTTTAAGATTGGGAATGCACACACGGGACTAGAAGTTGTGGCCAGTCTCTTACAGAGGGAGTACTCTGACCAACTAATCTACCAGGCTTCATCCAACGCATTCAAAATACTGCACTGTTAATTTTGTTTTATGGTTAACAACTAATCAAGACCCCTAGACCCTAAGGCTCAGCAATGCTTTGGTAAACTTTTTGTAGAATGGAATTTAAAATATAATATTGTTTGGAATTGACACGTGTTTGGACATTTATGACATTTTTAACAAAATATGATCCAACGTCAATCCCATTATACATATATTAATCAAACTATTTTATTCCATTTTACAAAAAGATTGCCTCTTCAGATCAAGATTGAGATATGTGAATAAGCATACTCATCAATATAGCATTTGTATATTCACTTTAACTATATCAAAGCACATAGCTATTTTGCCTGCCATCTTTACAAGTTTTAAAAGTAACTAGAACTTAATCAATACATGTCACAAGGGGGAGAAAGTACATTATGAGAAAAGTTTCAAAATGCTGTTTTTAAACACCTGCTTACGGTTATTACTGAAAAATAAACTATAGTTGCGGTACCCTATGATAGTCCAATATTAAGCGTACCTACCAAAAAAGAGAAAACTAGCAAAAACGGCTATCATAGCATGCCGCAACTATAATGAGTTATGTTTCAAAGTTATCATTAATTTTGAGTAGGAGTTCAAGTAGGAGAATTGAGCTATTTACCAATTTAAAATAAGTCTAAGTTGCGAATAAATTCCAAGTTTCTACTCATAAATCTAGCTGCAAGACCCAGTTAATGGTCGGTCTAGGTGCAATTCATAATGTTATTATAGCCTTAAGCGTTGCTAGTAATTACTTGATCGATATTATTTTAAAATTTATATTTTATTCATAAAGTCTTGCAAGCGTGTACAGGCGCATACATAAATGCATACACATTGGTATAAAGTAATATTTACAAGTATTCGTATCACATTCTATAAATTGATTTCATATTAGGTACAGTTTTGGTTTTGACACAAATTAAGTTTACAATTCAATATCGTTGGTAATATCGCAAACTTCAGCGTAATTTTACTTTTTTGTACTTTTTTTACTTTTTACTTTAACTTAAGTTTTATTTTGATTTAAAAAATAAACTTAATAAGAATCTAATCTCAAGTCATGAACAGCAACACAATTGTTGTTTACAACTTGAAAGATTCTTACCGTGAATATTTTCGTTAGTCATTCTCTTCACTGTGTAGCCTTAGTACGAAATACTATCGAATTCGTAATATAAAGGTATCGACAGAACGGAGCATTGGCGGGCTACACACGCACACAGGTTCACAAGAGGCAGACTGCCAATCACAATGCTCCGTTCTCTCGAAACCTTTAAGAATTTGATAGGAGTTCATGCTAGTGCTACAAAACTCTTCAAACCCCTCACGTACAACCTATACAGAAGCAAGTATTAGCACTTCTTATAAAACTGATATTGATCTAGATGGTTCGATAGCCACAGTCAATGATTTACATCGTATAATATCTGTTCAAGTCATTGACAATGATGTATCGATTAGACCAAAGCGTTGGTTTCTTGTCACGTTTTATGGTTTTAAATAGCTTTATCTGATGTATGATTCAGACTATGTTGCAAGTATTATTTTCCTGTAGGTACTTTGATTAATGCAGGATTCTTACCTATGTACAAACTAAAATATCTCTAAAGATGAACATTCGTATTTTTATGTTGCACCATAATGCACTCATCTTATCTTCTTAATCAGATTCATTTCAGATAATTTCTCAGGTCATAAATTTGCCTATTATTAGACCTAATACTTCCCCTTTAGCTTATCATGAGACGACTGGACAAGACATAGGTCTCTCCCAATATGTGCCTTTTTACGTATCTTAAGTAAGATACTTCTGTTATTAACAAGAGGCAATCTTTACGCCTAGGAAGAGGCAATCTGCTATCCATCGAATAAAACATTGAGTAATATTAATAAATCAATCAATCGTACACCTGTATGACTCTTAACTGACAATAGTTCAATAAATATAAACACAAGTCTATCAATCAAGTCATTCCTTTTCCATGTTCTTGCATTCCGTTTCCAAAATAGGATGTTTCTATTGAGCCAGTATTTATTATAAATATTCATACTGTGACATTTACTCTTATAATTTTTATAAGGTTTTCTTAAGGTTATTTGGTGACACAAATGATTTGTAATATTATAATTAGATATTTCAGTTTGTACGCTATTCTTTATTTTATTATAGTATACTTGATCTTAGTGTGATGTCATGTAACTCTTGGGCCTCATCACTTAGTTAAGAATTGCGATTTGTCTTAGGAGAATTGTACAGACAGATTGGCAGATTCAACAGTCATATACTACCCTCAGATAACTCGATATTCATACTGAGTCTTGTTCTAGAATACAGGCCTTAGACAACATACAAACTCTAAGGCTCAGTAAATATCAATACAAAGCGGCTTAAAAAATAGCTACTAACAATTTTCTTTCTCTTTAAAGATAATGTTAAAATTAGCTCATGTCATCTTTTGTCATCATGTATTATTTTAACATCATATTTTTCAATTGAAACATTTACTAGACCCTGCAGATAAAGTTATAGCAATATGTTACAAAAGAAACTTTGAATACTTTATATTAACGGAGTTGCATCTGCAATCGAGACTGATCGCAAATGCATATGATATTATGTTAGTTTACTCATCGATATAGCTCTTATAAAGTGACGATAAATCCAATCTCTGCGTGGGCCATGACTGCCCACAGAAAACTTTATTGAATTTTTCGAAACAATTAATTTTGATCTCTATCGAGTGGCAGTAAGGTAGTATTTCAATCACAACGTCTCTTATGCATTTTGCCAATTCACTATTGTTTCTCGATTTGCGCCGAACATAACTTTTTATATCGTTTCAAAGTGGTATCGAGATATTCTTTTGAGTTTCGTTTCTGCTGTTTTATTGAGTATCGGTTACATTCCCGTCGTTATAAATTGCGTGTTATGATATTGGACCATTCCATTTTTAAATGGTAGGTTTCATATCCTGTCGCTATTATGAGTTTAAGTAAACCTTTTGTGTCGCATAAATTACGTTGTTATGAAAATATAAGAGTATCTTCAGAAATCAAATATGAATGCCTTACCAATATGTTTCAATATTTATTATGCCAACATTCTAATTTTCGTCATGTAATATTATAAAGCATTGTTCAATCCGGTCACTACCACTTGTACCACAAAAAATGATTCGAATTCCTTCATGATATACACACATTCAAAATTCTTGAAGGCATCCAAAAAATTGAAGTAAAAAATGAACATGATGTATTCCACTGACTCTCCTCCACTGAATCTTGTATTGTAGAAGCTGTACGCTTATGGAATGCCAAGATATTAAATGGGCCAAAGTGATTGTCTTCACTAAAGTTTATTTTAACCTTTAACGTAAATTAACTATCATCATGTGAATATAATTTTCCTGACCTATGTACAAGTTAAAGTGCTAATAACAGTTACCCTATAATTTGAAATAGTGGCTAGACCGACGACTGTGGTGATGTATAGTCGATAATTGGTTGCTGTTGCCGAAGGCAGCGAGTAATTAATTTATAATGGGCGGTTAAGTTTCAATTGAATGCTTGTTATTGAGCTAGAATGTTTTATGTTGATTGGAAGGGTCAATGTTTATGAATTTAGAAATACAGATTTAGACAGAGTCGGTTTTGCATTATAAAGTCTCATTTAGTCCATCATTTTGACATAATTAATATACGTAGAAAGAATATCTCCACCCCATCTCTTCTGTAGGGTGTCGTAAGAGGCAACCAACTGAAAAATACACAGATAAAGATAGAAAACCTTGTACCAAGCCGTCTACTATAACATACATCCTCACACAGTCTAGGCGTGGGAGTGACAGAATATAAATGTAACTTGAAAAGTTTTATTATAAACGTCTCAATTTCTCACAAATAGTTGGCTGTCATAAAAAGTGCATATCTGAATTCGTGTGACATTTTAAATTCAGCAACGCTGTAATGATGAAAGAAACGTCTTCTTTACCGTGCCTGAAATTCAAAAAGATACGAATCCCACCGGAGCCGATGAGAGAGGTTATGTCGGACTTTAACCGTCTTTGGGTCTTTAGTTGCGGGAGGTAAGATAGTAGCGAACATGTCCCTTTCACCCCGGCAGACACGGGGATCATCTCGAAAGGACCTCTTTCGAGATGATCCCCTTCGGGTATAGGGGACCACGATGTCCTCGTGTGGCTTCCGGGTATGGGGTGGTGAACTTTGCGCCTCCGCCACGGCCTGCTTCTGCTAGGGTGACAGACGGCTCCACCCATCACCCCCAGGCCCGCGCTCATGGGGGACGGTGCTCATTCTGCGACCTCCGACGTCCAAGTCGCCTCTGCTAATCGCGGGTAATGAGGAAACTGCTGCTCTATTCACGCTAGTAATAATAACTTTGTAATGTGCCCTTATTTTGAACTACTAGATCAAGATTAATCGTTTACTTGTGTTAACGATACCTTAAAGCATTGTGCCAAGATATTCCATGATACACAAATCATTGCTACAAAACCGCGTATTATCCCACAAAATTATCACGTGAGAAACTGCTGTGGGTGCTATAACAGCAATCACAACCACATAAGGTACCCAGTACCGACAGCAAATTATTGAAACTAGTAATTTTCAAATTGTAAACAACAGGTACAAAATACAGTGAGAATGATGGATGCAGTGAGTAACCGAGCTATCTAGATACTTTAAATGTTTGTATCTACAGTGATGTAGCTTTGGAATTTTAAACATACTTATTAAGGTCAGATGCTGACAATAAATACCAATTGTAGCCATTGTCATCGGTCAAAAGGTTCTATCGACTCAATTTAGTTTTTTGCTAACGTGATTTTATCAGCTATTTTCTAATTTTAAGTTTTGACATCCCTTTTAAAGTTACTAGTGTTACTTTATTTTGAAATACACTGATACACTGTCAGACTCTGTGGCGTTGTCGTATTGAACGCGACTGCTACGCAAGAGGCGCGGCTTCGATCCACGCTCAGTGCGAATATTTGTATGCTAGAATATGGCTAAATGCACTGGTCTGGTCGTGCTTCAAAGAGTCGGTTCTCGTTGTCATACAAACATCTATGGTAGTCTTTACGGGTATTCGGAGCCCTAAAAATTCCAATAACTCGTCTAACTGCTGTACTTCGATATCTTCAATACCTGTAAGTTGCTGAAGTCATATGGCACTCGCTTCACGGAACATATTAGGACCCCGGAATCTGAGGTGACAGCTTCGGATACGACCGGAATTACCGCAAGGACAATGATGATGAGTAATAGAAAGTTAATTTGAAGGTCGTTAGTACAAAGAGTAATAATAAGTATTCAAACTTAACAAACAACTAAAATGGTTTGAATCTAATAGGTACCTATTCCGTAGTACACGCAAAGGCATCTTAACTAGGGCCACAACAGCCAGCCGCAGTGAAAGTACGGTCATAAAATAAATCATACGCTAACACAATGAGCAGTTAACCGCGGGATTACCGCTTCATTTGACTTATTGACGGTTGGACGGTAAGCAAAATAGGCAAAAACTAATAAATGCATCATTGTTTGACCACGTTTTTTACTTGCTTTATTTGAGTAGAGAGGGTAAATAGTGGTAAAGATTTGCAAGTTAAACATTGCCAACACACCTTATGATAAAAATAGAGACAAATTTTTTTAAGCTTCTGACCTAATTAATTTAACGTAACCTAAATATTAAAAAAAATATCTCCGAGAAAAAAATACGACTCATTTACAATTTTTTTATAGCTATTAGAGTAGCTATTATCGACTTAAGATGGACAATACTGATAAAATTTTACGATAGGAGTAAAAATGGATTAACCTCCTCGAAATAGTGTTATAGTATTAAACAGTTACACAGTTGATTACAAAATTACAACGGCAAACCCCCTCATTATGCTGCACATACAACCACTTTACGTATATGAACAAATTACACATATTTACCTTAAGTGCTTCTAATAATCGTTTCTATTCAGTCGTGAACATTGGATAATAATAACACAAGTACGAAATAAAAGTAGGGTAACTACACCATTTATGGGCAGTACTCTGTTTTATTGTACTGCTGTATAGAAACATAATACGTTGACTATTACTTCAATTGTACCGTTCAATAGATAGATAAATGTTTAAATTACATGTATATTATATGATAGTGTAAAAATGTTACATACATACTTACTCTTGTAAAGGATAGCCATTGGGGTATAAAATTTGCAAACTATGCAAATCAAAAAGAAGGAAATGTAGGCCTACAGTATTTTTTTATTTAGGGCACGTGAATTTGACTTCACCTCGCCTGATGGTAAGTTGAAGGCGAAGTCTCAGGAAAAAGGGTCATCATTACAACACTCTACAGTGCTACAGTTTTGGCGTTCAGCTTGACGTCCTCATCAGATATTTTTCACGCCCCTCTTAAGGGACTCGGGACTGTAGGAAGAAGGAAACATGAATTGGTAAGAAATTCCAAGACTTGGTGGTGGAATGGTGCGACAGAAGAAAAACTCACCGAATCACTTTGTTTTTGATGAAATATTACGCACCGTATGCGGGTATTTATAGTTTATGCTTCTGAAACGTTTTTCATACATATTTTATACCGGTTTACCGGACATATGCAACCTTCTCGTGCTGCAGATCCTATCCTTTTGATGTCCTTATTTAAGTACCACATATTGTAGTTAACTTAGTTAATAACACATAAATTTTTAAATCGTAAATTACACTGAAAAGGCGTGGTGCACAAACTAAGCCTGTTCAAAAATGCAAAACACAAAACACTTTTATAAAAGTTCCGCGGCTGTAGGAAGAAAGAAAGACGTTTGCTGTTAAATTAATACCATTATTTTATAGTACGTATATATATATAGGCCCAGATAAGAGCCACCAAACCACTTGACTTTCGAAGGAATCGTTGGCATGTCAAGAGAGTGACATCTAAGCCCTGTCTTCTTTCTTCTTGTATATAATTCAGGCTTTAGTCACGTACAACACTCCCGGTGGCCCAAGTATGCGATGAGAACGCGGGAAAAACTTAATATACCATTAAAAATACATAACTATCAATTTGATCAAAATCAGAGGATGTACTTAACCGTGTTTTCAACATATTATCAAAAATCAGCATTGGATCATATCACATAAACAGGATGTATTAAATTTTATTTTCAACATATCGATTTTAAATATGATAAACGCTAACAATCTTTTAAATGACTTCTCATTACATATTATGATGATATTTTGAATTGCATATCATTTTACGAACCTTATCAAAGGATAAAATGACTGGGATATATCTTGACCCAAAGTCGCAGAAACTGGTATGTTTGTTTGATATAATCTCTGATTCGTGGATTTGAGTTCCTCTATAACCACACAATACCTAAATAGTTAAGAGCAGCTATCGTAGTACCCCGTGCTATCCTAAAAATATACCCAAAAACGCGTATACGTAGGTACGCGATAACGCACAAAGTTTTGCAAAGTGAGTAGATACATGCCAGTAGTTGCATCTAAGGTCCTTAGTCTTACTTCTTCTCCTTCAGCCGGCAGACCTTACACTGCCGTGAGGTAACGAGTATGCGCCAGAGCGTCGTACCTCAATCGTCATATATATAAGTGTGGTGGGCCTGATACTATACGGCTTGAAGGGGTGGGATTCTGATAGAATTGAATTTCTGCAAAAAATATTATCAGGGCTTTTAGATGGCACCAAAGAAACTGGTTACCGTAGCCTATAGACGTTTGTTTGTTTTGTTTACTGTAGAAATCTTCTAATTTCCATCTTGAAGAACCCCATAATTGTATTCGCGAGGACAAATCACAGCAAGGAGTTCATAATACAGCTTGGGTGGGGATGCGAAATGAAGTTCGTTTCGTAACAGGTATATTCAGGCGTTTATAAAATGAGTATAGACATAGTTCGTAACTGGTTCAACTACCCTAGTAAGAGTACTAGTTTTTAAATTGTAAACTGTACACTGACGGTTTAATAGCTATAAAATTGATACTTATGAATGATTTATGACAGCAATGACGCAATGTGGCAATAACAATTATCTGGCGAGTTGTAGTAGCAAGTAATTATACCTTGCGCCGTGGATGGCAATTAGTAGGCCATAGAACATAACTGACTTATATACGAGTATGTATAGTACCAATATGAAAAGGCTGTCATTTATAGGCATAACCAATAATGTCATTTATAGGTATAGCCTATTCATTTATGCTCACGTCTATTTCCCTCCGGGGTAGGTAGAGGTGAATCAACACTCACATTTCAACAATCCCACGTAACAAGGGGTGTGCCTATTGCCGTATTCCGGGCATTTTTGAGATGAGTCATACATTTGAGGCTAAAACTGGCCGGTATATATCTTTCTGATGTGTAGCCGCCTGTCACCCTAGCAGAAGGAGGCCGGCGAGAGACGGCGGCGCAAAGTGCGTCTCCCCTTATCGGGGGGCTAGATGGGGACACAATGGTTCCCACATTTGGGGAAGGGGGTCATCTCAAACAGATGTCTCCGGGTCTGCCGGAGTGCGAAAGATATGTCTTGTATAATCTCACGACCAACAATCAAAGACACATAGACGGCGTGCGGTTCGAGTCAGACAAAATCAGCTCTACTGACTTTAGCAGAGGTGGTGTCCGTGGAAGTCTTGCGCACAATAAAAAAATTGTATCTCAGACATCAAAAATATATTAAATATGTCAAAAATTCACTTGGATTTTGCTGTATCTCTTCTCTGTACTCACTTTACATTAATAAATTTAAATTGTTCGACCACCAAACCTGTCATTTCACACAGAATATGAAAATAAATTTGTGCGAATGGACCACTAAGGCAATCGATCGAGTGTTTTATGTGAAACATGATAAGCGAGTCATATCCACAATATGGCAATAACGGTCGGTATCAATTTCTTGATATTGCAATAGTGTTGTTAAATTCGGCGCCTTGATGCATTTAGATATCGATGTAATGATTACATTGGACTGTAAAATTTATGAAGCCCATATCGTCATTAATGATAACTTTAATATATATTGGTAAATGAGGTTATCTTGTTCATCCGGCAATAAATTACAATGTAATGCAGTAAATCGTAAAATATACTTTGAAGATTTTTGTTTGTTAAAAGTTTTGGGGATCATGAAGACAATTAAATTATAAACTTGATCATGTTTGTTGTGAAGGTGTTGAAAATAGAACTGAATCGATATTGAGTACTTATCATCTTCATATTATTATGCTTTTTTAACAAGCTCTCCTAATGACTCATTTCATTATCATATCCATCCATAAACTTTTAACTAAAAGAAAGTTATACCATAAAGGCTATTATAAAATACAAGATTATTTGGATGAGACAAGCCTGAAAATAAGCGGATCACTATACTTGCTACTCAAAAAAAATTATCTAGACTTAGTATCTAAATGTTTGTAAATGATAAGAAAGGAACAAAAAACCCCGCTGAATGTCTTACCGGAGTCGAAGGCGGAGGTCAATTTTTTAAACTTACCTGTAATAGATTACATATTAATTTTGACGTTTTATCAGTTACGTTTAATGGTCTATACAGAATAGAACAGTTTTGCATTTGCATTTGAGCTTTAGGTAAATAAACCCTTCAATGTGTCCACAGCTGAAACCTAAAAATAAGTATAGTCGTATAGTCAATTTCAAGGGCAGTTAGAATTGTGTATTTTCATTCTTAGCTTACCCACAAAATTTTTGTCCGAAAATGCTTTATAGAGCAGCACGCTACATTTTGACAATTATATTTTTACGATCTACCTTTAGTACCCACATTTGCAGTACCCACAAGATGAAAATAAAGTGTCACTTCAACTTCACCGGGGTTCATACGACAAATCAAGCGCACATATAACAATATCGGTGCTTATCCATTCAACTCAAATTTGAATAACAATAGATACAGTAATTAATGTATGTCAACGCATAAATAAACAGTTTAGTGACAGTCATAAACATTGTAATGTATGAATAAAATATAATCAATTAAAACACGGATGTAAGCCATAAGGCTGGTGATTTATTATACTTTTGTCATGTATATTGATAATACACGTTTTATTACATTATGCAGGTCTTAATAGCTTCCGCAAGTACACACAGACAGAGAATAGATTATCCCTGATAGTCAATATTTGAAAAGTTCATCTTCATTTCAATTATTCAATAATATGTGATCTGAATGGTTTTGAAGATCTTCAAAAAGTTATAAAGTCCTAAAAGGAATATGAATTTGCAGCGAGAAAGCTATCTGCAATATTTATATCTTCTCAAAGATATCGTTTGTTGATCAGTTTGGGTATATCTACAATTTACCTAAATTGTGATAACAATTGGTTATAAGATTTGCATTAAAATACCTTTCAACCCTCAAGAGTTTCTACACTAATAATAAAAAGAGGAAATACTTATTTGTAAGTAAGGAATTAACTACAAAACTACTTAACCAATTTTATTCAAACATTCTTATCCCATACGCGGGAGATACTTTGGTGCCATATCAGTATCGAATATAATATTGAATGACTATTACACGGCTAAGTTTTAAATATAATAGTTATGTGCTATGCAAATGTATTACTGACAATAACAATTATAAAATTTATATATACAGCAATCACAATAACAGTATCATAATTATAAATAACACGCGTTGAACATAGGAGGTGCCAGAACTACAGCTTGTATGAACGTATTAGCATAATAAAATGATAATGAATATGACATAATAATAGACTGTGGTTGTAATTGTGGGTAGAATAGAGGAAAACATAGAAACAAGTATAACATAAAGAACTTTAGAAGGTTATTTGCGTCGTATAATATGTACAGAGATGTATGCCATCCCTACCAATGTCTTCCAGACTCGAGGCAGCTTTAACTGCTAGTCGGTGCTCCGGTTAAATAACAGATGAGGTCTAGCGCTTACCTCTCGGGGTTGGGAGGATAGTCAGCAGTTACTACCCGAAAAACAATAAATTGTAACACTTTACGTGTTTGTAATGGTGACCCTCTTTCCTGAAACTTTGCTTCAGCTTATCACCAGGCGGATGAAATCAAATCGACGTGTCCTAAATATTAAAAAAATATGTTTTTAATTTGTCTTACATCTTTGCTTTTATAATACCAACGTAGACCTACTCCTAACTTAAGCCATAGAGCTTATCTGGAGGGGTTAGCGTGAATATTAGTAATTTTAGTTGCTAATATTCTTTTTAAAAACAAAAAAGAAACGAAAAGAAACTAGCATTTTCTCAGTCCTGTCAATCTATCTATAGTCTATTACAGTCCAGTCGGAAATAATTATGCTTCTCTCAATGTCCGCCTTTGCTCCCAATTACTCTGTATTTCTCAGACCTATAAAGTTGTAAAATAATAGATAGCACAGTTTATAAGTTTACAGTCGATATGCCAATTGGCACTCTAAATATGTTATGGCACCAAACGGACATTAAAGTATAGTAACTGCACATTAATTTGTAACATTGACACGAAGGTAACACTCACACAGCATTCTAACGTTACAACTACAGTTTCACTAATAAAAAAGTAATGCTATAAAATAAATACCAACATCCACTCTCATGTCGCACGGTGGCTAACATTGATTTATAACGAATATTCATTTCAACAGGCTGGCTGTCAGATTGCGCACGATTACGGTCCAGATTTATGTCGCGATGCCGCGTCTGCCCGTGTGAGAGCGTGTAAAGGTATGCCTAGACGACAGATACGTCTAAGTCACGTTTTCCATCTGTGAGTCTAGAAAATTCTTCAATCAAAAATCAAATTATCTTTAAAAAGTTAGTTAAACTTAAAACTTAAAAGTTAGTAGCATTATATATAATAATTCTTCTTCAATGTTTATGAATGCTATTAACGGGAAGATGGAGATACTCAAGAAAGACTCTTGGTTTGAATAAGTACTATGCTTCCCGGGCTGGTGGCTCCGGAGGCCCGGAAGTATGGTAAAATTCTACAAGCCCAAGAAGTATGGTAGTTCTTCAAGCTAGAATAGTTGAATAAGATGACGAGTGATGACAAATGTGTACTTATGTATTATGTATTTATGTGCCTTTCATAGTTAAAGAATATCATGAACATTATTAACAAAATAAATAGAATATGTATCTGCATCATCAGCATCTGATGAGGCAGATGCGCCACCATTGTAACACTGTACGTGTTTGTAATGGTGAACATCTTTCCTGAGACTTTGTCTTCAGTTTACCTTCCGGCGAGGTAGAAACAAATTGACGTGCCATAAATAACGAAAAATGGTTTAGTTATAAAATAGTTAACAAATTATTGAATTTCTTTCGCTTAACACACTGTCTTACAAATAATAATATAACAAAAATAATACACAGAATGATCACGTCAACAAAATCAGGCTAGATAGTATAATTATATAAAATCGTGCGACAAACTCGTCTGTAAGGGCTCTAATAGCAGCAATATAGTACTGTTGACAGCTTGATTTAGTACAATGGTTGCGTCAAGACATTGCCGCATTTCACATTCAACGTGGTTTGATCTCACACAAACATTAAGCTTGATGAAGTCAAACATTTATTTAAATTATCTCGGGGTTCTATCATTAGTCTCCACCTGTATGTTTGTTTTATATGTGTTAATTCCTGTCAAAGGTTTAGGTTAAGTTTAATTCTTAGTATAATATTACTTCATTTAAGTCATATCATGAGTTTCTTACGTCGACAGTTGTTAATGTTCATGAGAATTGCAAAATATGATTGTTAGATGGGACATGTCGTCATTTTTCTGGTGCATGTAATTTGCCAATACTATATTATGTTGTACACATTCGTGTTATAATTTCGAAGGCTTTTAAAAATTTGTGAATTTTCTATATATATTCTAATGATGTAATATTCTAATTTGTAGTGCTGCAGATTTAATAACTACGAGTATGTAATAAATCGTTTATGTTTATCAGATCTATAATGCATATAAAGTAACAAACCACTTTGTAACAAGTTGTGGAACTTTACCTGTTAACATTTGACTTTATAGACTATTTATTGCACGTCAGACATATATTTTACAAGTTTTACAATAATAATAAACATAGGAAATATTACTTACAAAGTCACAGCGTATATTACATTTGAAACTGATTTTCTTGAATCTCCACACATCTGTAGGTATATTTGTCTTGCCCTTTTGTTTAATATGCAGTCACGAACGTTTCCGATTTATTAAAATCGACATGAAAGAGTTCCGTCTGATACTCTCCAAGTCGTTAATTGGTAGTGTTTGTGCCGCTAAGCACGTAATTAATTTCTTTGCTATTTACACCATATAGCAAGGAATCGGGTCAATTTTTTTTTCCAAATTTATTTCCAAATTTAGCTGCAACATTTTCGGTTAGGAATTATTTTCGGCATACCGATTTGTTTACAAAGTGCCCGATTTGCTGCAATTGGCTCGCCCCCTATTAGGTGGGACCGAAAATCATAGTTGGCGGAATGTGAATTGCCGGGATTACGGGCGTGAGCATATGTATGTATGTACGACCAAAAGAAATTTTGTTAAATTTCAATTTACAAATGTGTTGTGATTATTGACAAATTTGACTGACTTGTACCCTTCATTAATGAATCTCAGTTGAAACGTCAAAGTCAATGAAACGGTTATTGTTACTTTTGCAACATACTAGTGATTAAATTAATGGTATAAAATATCAAAATGTTTGTCGCGCGTCTAAGCCAATCTGTAGAGACTCTTACAAGAGCCATATAGCATTGTTGACAGTCTGATTTAGTGCGATAGTCGTCGTGTCCGAGGAGACATAATGTTGTAAGATGGGTGGTATTTATTTCTGTAACATAATTGTACAATGTAACATTATTGAATAATGATAACATTGTAGAAAATCACCTGTTTTATTCACATGTTTATTTTTGGGTAACATGTAACTTCGTTACATTTGATATTGTAGTCCGTGTAGAAGATTCTTATCTATAATAATTTTGAGGACTACTATACAGGGTTTAATTTCTCTGAGAGGTCTTCTTTGCAAATGCTACATTACAATTATATTATGAGTGTGGAAGATAACTCGTTTTTCTTCTTCGAATCTCCATTCACTTCTGGAGGTATCAGGGCGAGAATGACACCTTTAATATTACAAGTATCAATAGGTTTTACATCTTCATTAAAAAAATATTTTTCTGTACAATTTAACATAATAAGTGATTATCCTTCGTTTTAACACGGACCACATTTCAGTTATCCCCTCTGCTAAGCCAAATTATTAGTATTAGGAGTAGGTTCACATCAGTATTATGTGTGAGATTAGAATTAGCTTTAATTATTGCATCACTGCTGCTTCCTAATGTCTAAATTATTCTGTTTCGTTTTGGACATTTCCTTTGATCGCCTACTTCTACACATTTTTATTCTTATTACCTACAATACACATTAACTCACTTTGCAATCTACAGATCATCGACCAACCCATTACGATGCAAAGCGCATACTAACCATATTATGGCCATATTAAAATGCTAATAGAACTTTATTATGTCTTATGTTAGTGTCGTAAAACTTAATTGCTTATTATTATGCTTGGCAGGATGAAAATTAAATGTATTAACCGTACCGTGATGCATTGCGATGCCCGATCTTGGTTTGTACGAAGATTAGCTTTATTAAAATTTATATTATGTTTTTTTAAAGTTACCGCCGCGGTAGCCTAGTGGTATGGGTAATGAACTGCTGAAACGAGGTCTCGGGTTCGATCCCAGGTTTACCATGGCACACACTAATGACTGCGATGCTTTTCGAAGTTATGTGTGTATTTATCGCAGGTTTATAAGTGCCCGGTTAATGGCAATAGGCTCGCCACCTATTACATTGGGACCTAAATATAAACTGGCGAAATGTGGGTGCCAGCAACTCTGCCTGCCCCTTCGGGGATATAGGCGTGATATTATAAAAAAAAATAAAGTTAGATATTATGGCTTTTAACTCGAGTTAACATACTTGTAAGTATTGAGAGAGATGCGGTTGTTTTTCATACGACAATAATCGTACAGAAGCCGCGGTAGCCTAGTGGTATGGGTAATGGACTGCTGAGACGAGGTCTCGAGTTCGATCCCAGGTTTACCATGGCACACACCAATGACTTTTCGATACTTTTCGAAGTTATGTGTGTATTTATCGCAGGTTTATAAGTGCCTCGGAGAGCACGTTAAGCCGTCGGTCCCGGTTGCCATACAAACGTCTATGGCAGTCGTTACGGGTAGTTGGAGCCCTCAAAAGTCCAACCAGCCTAACTTGGATTTCGATAGCGCCATTGGTCATTAGACCATTGGTTGTGGAGGTCAGATGGCAGTCGCTTCACGGAAAATATCGAAGTTCAGCCGCATCACAGTTAGACTGGAAAGCCGACCCCAACTGAGTTGGGAAAAAGGTTCAGGGAATGATGAATAATCGTACAGAATAGGTAAAACTTAATGATTCCTCAAAATATCTTAGAAATCGGTCACACTAATTTTACATATAGATTTGGTTTAGGTCTCTAAAGGGGCTAAAACAAATAGACAAACCTAAATCAAACAGTCCGAAACACAACACAGTACAATATCTCAAACTCGCATACATTAATTCACACCACATATCCGGTTTCAAACCTGACACTACTCCACATTACAAACTTACTACACCATCCATCAAAGTACGGATAATTGATGGGCCATACGAAGATTAATGCTCCCATTTTAAATATAAGCTCGTTGTGTGCGGTCGAGAACAATAGAACTCCACCCACATTTAGCAAGGTTATCGTGATTGATACGTTATGTGGTGAAATGCGCTGTGATTGATGAATACTTATGAATTTGGTGAGGCAATGAAGGCTGAATGAACCTTGTGCTTAACGTCACTCGTTGAAGACGCATGGAACGTGTGAGCACTCTTCAGTTTAAGTGAAATCAATTACATATTTAACTGTCTGTCGATCTATCCGTTATTCTGTCGGTCTGTATGTATGTTACGCCTTCACGCCTGGAACGTGTTACTGGAACCTGGAACTGGTTATCATGGAACTGTTCTTGATGAAGTTGATAAATCAGATTTCAGGCTCTAGGGAACGGACCTAGGCTACCTTTTATCGCGAAAAAGAAATTGAAGGGGAGAAAATAGGGGATGCAAGTTTCTCATTTTAGAAGATATGCTGATGGGTGCATCGATGGATTAAAGTTTGGGAAGGGACTACCTTCTGTTGTGAAAAAAATGTAAAAATATTAATTAAAAGCCCGGATCCAGGTTCCGGATATGAAAAGTCCGTTAACTACCAATTCCGTAATAAGTTCCAATTGGGTAATTTCACGCATGCCTCATTTTTTGCTAATTTCGGTGGTATTTTTCAATCATAGGTTTACCGATGAAAAAATTTAATGGTGTTCTTTTAGAACACATTAGTATTCTAGATATTTAGAAGGAAACAAATAACTGCATTTGTTATAAAAATAGAACAACCACCGAAATTGTCAACCCACCGAAATTGCAAGATCACACCGAAATTATAAATTGTGATATATTTATCTAAACAATATGTACTAACGGCTTGGATGCATCATGCAGATGCTACATCATGCTGCCAAAGGCAATTTTGCTTTCGTCGTCCGTCCATCTCGCAGGAGGCCGTCCCACGCTTCGTCTACCGGTACGCGGTCTCCATTCAAGAACCTTTCGGCTCCAATGGCCATCTGTTCTTCTTGCTACGTGCCCCGCCCACTGCCACTTCAGCTTGCTAACCCTGTAAGCTATGTCGACCACTTTCGTTCGTCTGCGGATCTCCTCATTTCTGATTCGATCCAGCAGAGAGATTCCGAGCATAGCCCTTTCCATAGCTCGCTGTGCGACCTTGAGCTTTCTTATGAGGCCCATAGTGAGGGTCCACGTCTCGGCGCCATAGGTCATCACGGGCAACACGCACTGATTAAAGACTTTTGTCTTTAAGCACTGAGGTATTTTGGACGAGAAGACGCTGTGTAACTTCCCGAACGCTGCCCAGCCGAGTTGGATTCGACGATTGACCTCCGCCTCGAAGTTTGATCCGTCTAATCGGACCATCTGTCCAAGGTAGACGTACTTGTCTACAACTTCGAGGGTCGAGCCTTCAACTGACACTGGGGAGGGCCTTAGAATATGAGCATTCACCTGGGTCTTGTCCATATTCATCTTGAGGCCCACCTGTTGAGAGACTCGGTTGAGGTCGTCGAGCATTGTGTTAAGATCCTCCAGCGATCCTGCCATGAGCACGATATCGTCGGTAAAACGAAGGTGAGTGATGTATTTGCCATTAACATTAATGCCAAGACCTTTCCATTCCAGTAGCTTAAAGGCATCCTCCATTGCATTGGTGAAGAGCTTCGGGGATATTACATCTCCTTATCTCACTCCCCTCTGCAACAGTATCGCCGCTGTGCTCTAATCTTGTACTCGGACTGACATGGTGGCGTTTTTATACAAACACTTCAGCACTTCGATGTACCGGTAGTCTATATGACACCGCTGGAGAGATTGTAGCACTGCCCATGTCTCGATCGAATCAAAGGCTTTCTCGTAGTCCACAAACGCTAGACATAGTGGCAAGTTATACTCCTGAGTCTTCTGTATGACTTGCCGCAGCGTATGAATGTGGTCTACGGTACTATAACCTTTTCGGAAACTGGCTTGTTCGGGCGGCTGGAAGTCATCAAATCTGCGTTCGAGACGATTCGTGATAACCCTCGAAAACAGCTTATAAACATGGCTCAGAAGCGAGATGGGTCTGTATTTCTTAAGAGAGGCTTTGTCACCTTTCTTGAAGAACAAGACTTCTACGCTTCTGTTCCATGATTCCGGCGTAGTACCTTCGAATAAGACGGAGTTGAAGAGCTTCTGAAGGACTTTAAGTATCGGTGTTCCACCCGCTTTCAGAAGTTCCGAAGTGATTCCGTCTTCTCCTGGTGCCTTGTTATTTTTAAGCTGCTTGAGGGCCACCCTAATCTCGTACAGGCTGATGTCCGGGATATCCTCGGTGTAGTGTCAGGTTAGCTTGGCTCTTGGATCTTTAACCGTATCAGTAGCAGGCTTAGTGACTGAGGTATAAAGCTGTCATTAAAACCCCTCGATCCCCCTCAAAACATCTCCCTTAGTCGACACGACACTGCTGTCCTTCCTCTTCAGTTTTGTCAACTGGCTCTGCCCAATAGACAAGTCTCTTGCGAACACTTTGGAGCCTTTATTTCGCTCAATCGTTTCTTTAATACATTGAGTATTAAAGGCACGGATGTCGTGTCGGAAAGACTGCTGGATACGTCTATTGAGCTGCCGATGTGCTTCAGCGTCATTGGTAGACTGCAGCCTCATAGAGCGTCGTTCGGCCATGAGTTTGAGGGTGTGATCGGTGAGCTTCTGTGGTCTATCTCTTCGACGGGGCCTGAAGAATTTGGAGCCCACTGAATGGACAGCTTCAACCAACCTGTTATTTATCTCGTCCACTGTACTGTATTCTTCTAGGCAAGAGAAGCGATTCGAAAGTTCGAGTTGAAAACTATCGGGGTACTGTATATGGGAAGCTCTAGGTCGGAGCGTAGATCTCGTCAGACAGGATCTCTCCAGTTTAACATTAATATTCAATGTGCCTCTAACCATTAGGTGATCACTTCCGGTTTTCACCCCATGGATCACTGAGACATCATTGAATATCCGTCTATGCGTCGTCATGATGAAGTCAATCTAATTTTTGGTACGAACACCGGGGCCCATCCAGGTCCATTTCCTGTGGGGCGGTTTTTGAAGAAAGAGTTCATCATAAAGAGTCGCTCTTTCTCAAGAAAGTTGGCCAGCCTCCAACCCCTTCGGTTATGCCTCCCATACCCATATTGCCCCACTCTCAGTAGTAATAGTAAATACGTTAATTGTAACAAAAAAATGAGTAATTTTATTATTAATTACCTTGTGAGTAAATATCTTACCAAAGATATGGAAACTCATAGCCATTTTAGTATTGATGCAATATAGGTGGCAATAAATCTACCACCGAAACCACCGATATTGCACCACCGAAGTTAGAAACATCAAGAAAAAATGAAATTAAACAAAACTTAGTGATGCATTCGTCACGTGAAATGTATGATTGCTGAGGGTACCTAACAACACACAACATACTCGCAAATCGTAATGTTAAAACCAAATATTCATTCATACAGTAACCCACCGTGATTGTAAAATTTCGTACTCCCTCTTAGAAATAAGAAGGTACTTACGTATTAGCGGGAAAACTGGGCAGAATCGGACATGCCATTACTGCGTAAACGCAAGAGCATGACTGGAACTCCACGTGCGTAAGAAGATAGATCGTTTAAATTGACGTGTATACGTTGTATAAGGGTTTAAACAAAACACACCGAAATTGCACTTTAGGCGCGGACGTTCCTTATCGACATTGTCACGATGTCTGCGTTATAATAGAAGTAATGAAAGCAGTAAATATGGTTGCTTCATATATTAATTAACATAATAATCTTAATTTAAGTACTAAATTTGCAATCATAGCGGACTTAAAGAGGTAAATGCGCTTAAAGGTGCATCGCGGACACGCCACCGTTATTGGAATCTAGCATATTTTATTTTTTTTTAAATTTTATGTTTAAGAGAAATGTATTTTCAGTAGTGACTTCATATAAGCTAGTGTTCGTATTACATGAAAAAAAATAGAGTGGTCATAGATAAACGTTTTACATAGTGATTTCATGCGAAGAAACTCTAAAAATGCGGTCGGTGAAATTACCCAATTATATTCGAATTTCAAATGCAACTGACGTCTAAACGAATGCATTCAAATGAATGATTGCTTTCATATCGCGCTTATTAGAGCTCAGTGAATGAATATGAATTTCTTTATTTGAAATGTGCGTTGCCGTGGTTGAATATAAATTAGGAATTTAAAACGGAAATGCAATATTGCACGTCTGACTTCACGATAATTAGACATTACTTGAAGATCGCATAGTACTATTAATCTTCTATTCAGTTAGTCAACGCAAATGTTGAAGACTAATTGCGATTTGGTATTATTTTTATACTGTTATTTATTGTAATATTGTTAACTAGCATTATTATTAACTTTCCATTGTCTATTTCATAAAAAAATATCAATTCGTATTATGGCGCTAATTGTTTTTTGTTGTGATGTTTTTTTATGTAATTATTGTTTCATTTAGCTTCACTAACACGTTGGAAAGTGAATAACGATAGCTAAACTATAAAAAAAAACAAATTAAAAATGAAAAAAAAACCCAAATTTTTATTAATATGTGGTGTGCGAGTACTGCTAGGGGCCTTCAATTTCAAGAGCTTCAATATGAGCTACCAATCAGTTCAACTATTCGTAAAACCTATTTGAAGAGTACTTAGCTTATGTTGATTCGTTTTACTTAAAACAATCGTTCTAAAACCATCAACTATTTTTAAACGCCGTTTTGTTAATCCGACCCGCCAATTCTGATGGCCATGCATCAGTCATAGCTCGTAAAACAGCACTTAGTCGGAACAGGCACGTTACGTTAACTATGGTGGCGATTACACATAAAGTTTTCAGTTAAAGCACTAACATTATGAAACAATTCATCGGTCTGACGGGTGCGCTTGGGTTGCCAGTAACAGCGGGTAATATGAAACTTCTAAATGTAGTGATGTTAATGTATGACCTTTTTATGGCACGATAATTTGACTTCATCTCGCCTGATTTAAGCTGGCAAAGTCTCATAAAAGAGGGTCATCATTGCAAACACATACAGTGCTACTATGGTGGCGCTCAGCTTGACGCCTCATCAGATGCTTTTTCACGCCCCGCTTAATGGACCTGGGACTATAGGAAGAAGGAAACTAGTGCAAGACGTAATGATGCGGCAGAGGAAAAACTCACCGAACCGCTTGATTCTTGATGGAATATTCTGCGCCGTTTGCGGGTGACATCTAAGCCCTGTACGTGTTGTCCTGTGTCGGAAAGTAGAGGGGGGATGGACCTGAAATAATAGATAGACAGTCACAGCTTTTATTACAAAAATAATTGTGGAACTTAGCTAGATGATATAAATTGTAAAAAAAAGTTGTTTATACTAACAAAATAAATAACAAACGAAACGTAAAACTTGGAAAAGATTGCAATACTTGGCTTATACGTGGGATACAATAGTAGACAATGATTAAATGCAAATTTTCAGAATAATTTAACCACATAAATTTTATTTTCAGCTATCAAACATTAACATAATATGATATAACAAATTACAGAATTTAATAGAGTTTAAATTTATACTAACGCAGCGTAATCAAACCAGTTTGTATCTTACGATAACATTTTAAAACCTATCTTGGTACTCACTATGCTAATTTTATTTTAGCGTTTTATTACAGGAAACTGTTGCAGGTTAATCCCCGTCCTGGATTTTGGCTTTGCTTTTGTTATCAAAGTGACTCACTTCAACACTATCTACAAACTTTATACTGTTTCCATTGTCAATATAATCTCAAGTGATTGATGTAATTACTAAACTATCACAATATTTATTGCTAGGCTTATGGCTTTATTGTAAACAGTGTCAATAATCTACTGACAATAGATAAGTATTGACAAGTCCATACGTACTAATTAATAAAGATATTAGTAATATAACATAGAGGAAATCATATGAGCACATACCTTAAACGAGGTTTTATTGAGGGACTGATAAACGCCTGCAGCTCAACTGGATTAATGACTTGAGCAAATTTTTTCCTCAAAATTTTCTTGCTACTTGAATATGAACATTACGATACTATGGATGTCTTAGCTAACAAAATTCAGTGACGAACTTTACTATATTGACTTAAAAGAAAAGTTTACCTTGTCATCTAAGAAACTTGATGCACTCAATAGTTTAAAGTAAAACTTCACAACAGAAGAGCTTCAAAGTTGGAAAGGCTTCAGAAGTTGGATTTCACACGGTGTAGGTACTCACGAATTTGATTCAAGTGCCTGAATAGCCACTAATCTCTTTCGACTCGATACAAAGTTTTACATAGAAATCTATTGATGAGCCCTACTCACCTTATTATTTATATTGGAAATTTTAGCTTCAAACGGTTCTAATGCTTGTGTCTTTTAGTATGTTGTGTTATAATCACAGTTAGTAGGAGGCCTTGCTCTATTCATGATTTTGATTAAAGCGCCAACTTAGTCTCTATTGTTTTTTTAAATTCTCACTAGCCATTTTATCATAATTGATTTGAAATTCAAATAAAAATTAAAACAACTAAAAAGTCGGTGGCATTCCGATATAAATTTAAATGGCTGCATTATTCTTATCCATTTCGTAAAAATAATTAGGTATGTTGGACGTGGTACATGTTTACTCCTCATAAGACTATTTTCAATATGAGTTTCAATGTAGTAATTTTTTATTACTTAAGGATAATTGCCTTCTGTTTTAACTTCATGGCACTTATTTCTAATATTTTAATCCACGTAGTTTGTTATTGTTCAGGGGAATTTCCTTTGCAACTTAAAGACTTATGACATTGTTCATTAATTCTTTTTACAATACAATAATCCACTTTAAATATATATCGATTCATCATTGTCTTAACAATCTAAAGTCTTGTCAGTGTATTAATCTTTACTTTCTTACTCATTAATATGATTATTGATAGATGATAAAATAGAATCTCAAGAGGTGACTTATGCATTTTTCTGTCTTTACCATATAAAAAGGTAAGTGGTAGCATTAATTTTAGTTTATATTGATTACTACATTGAACGACGGCTACTTAAATCGCTGTGACAGCAACTCCGCCTTACATAAGCACCTAAGGCGTGCGAAGTAATTTCCTGCGCTCAATATTTCACAGTGCCCACACTGCGGCATAAATATGAATAATCGACAGCGCTCGCTTCGACAACACACATAAATTATACGAAGCGAAAGCGATAGGCTGGATACGTTCATAGGGTAGCTATTATGGACACGATTTATAACTAAATGTATTTGTTTATAGCACAGCTTATCGAGTTTCAACGAGTAATTATTCTGTTTGAGACCAATAAAATAAATGTAAAGATGCTTATTGATTTGAATTATTCTTGTTACATTGGAATTCATTTTTGGAATTGTTGTTTTAATTTAGTTTGGGAATATATTTCATTTGATACATGCTAGTTGTAAATTGTACGTACCTAGGTTAGTAATAAATTATTCGTTGAAACAATGAAGTGAGCGAATTCCAAACTACAAATTATGTAGTTGAATACAGAGCGACCTGTGTTATTAGTTAGAGAATCAACAATGTATTTACGAGTAATATATTATGTGCTAATATGTACTTGTTGCTAAACAACTTAGTATGACCAGTCACTAAGCAACCTGATGACTTTGAGCTAAGATTATTCAACTTATAAGCCTTTTTTAGAATTGTCTACCTGTGGCCTACTGTTAGTGTTGTCTGACGTATTCTCTAAGCATAATCTCTACTGCCCCAACGACTTTATGTCAGCAATTTGTCAGTGGTTCCATGTCGCTGCCTGACATTAGATAACCGTATAATTTCGTGTCATTACTGTCAGCTCAGTGACACGCTTCCTTGTAATCAACGATCGTTAGTTGAATGGTCTGGATCCGCCATTATCTTTGTTTAAATAAAAAAACTAAATTAAATATAAACTGAAGCCGGTATGAAGATAAAATAAAAATATAATAATCACTTACGAAATAGGTGAGCTTAAAACACACGGTAAGATGCATAATACATAATATATGTTATTAAAGATCTTGATAGCATTGCTATCAACATGTTTAGCTGTAATTAAGGTGCAAATATGAGCATAATAATATTAATGAGAATGTATAAAAAGGTCAATAGTAATTTCATAATTGAAATGTAATTGGTTTTCATGCATTCAACTTCGATGTTTGAATTTTTTGTGAAATTCAAGAAATACTTATTTAGAACAAGAACTCATGTTCCTGGTGCCAAACGCTTTTATTAAATTCACGTTGTTATTTAACTTATTTTCTCACCATTAGAGGAGGTAGGACACGACGGTATATCCGTCCCAATCGAGCAGTCCGACTGGGGAAGTACGTCCACCCTACAGAATATCGCCGTTTAATAACCTTGTGTTGTGTTTTCGGTGGTGAGTAGGGTAGCCAGAGCTCACTAGAGAGGTTTTGTGTTGTCCGTGGGAAAACCAAAGGCTTATCCTACATCTTTTGCGCTGACGACACAGAATGTCTCTGTTCTTACAGGGGTTGCGGCACGAGTGTTATTCCTCTGGTGTTACACTCGCCCATAGCCCATGGTAACCACGTACCATCAGGTGGGCCGCGCGCTTGTCTGCGACCTAAGTTGTATAAAAAAAAATTATCAGCAACCAAAATTATTTTCTGCCTTCAAAATCATATTTTCATATATTCATGCACTTAGTATAGCAACTTGCTAGCAACTAATATATATTTACACGAAGATAATATTGAACAATGCCCTATTTCAAATATTTTTTTTACAGATCAAGACAAACTAATCAATTAAAATTTCAATGAGAAACGTTTCAGTAGTAGACATAATAAGACACCCCACGACGTAGTTGATAACTTTAATGTTCCTAATAAATTAATTCAGACAGCTGCAAGCTCGGGTTACTCTGGTGGATGCAGTAATGCTGGTAGACAACATTTTTCCACATTTGGAAATAGAATGCAATAAAAATTAGATCTAAGCTTTTTGGAAGACAAAATTTATTTGAATGTTGGAAATATAAATAAGCCGGAATGAATGAATGTGGCTGTGTGAGATTGCTCAATACCAGAAGTCTTTAAAAGAGAACTAAATTTGGTAATGATAATGAAGATGATATTAATATTAATGGAAAAGGTCCAGTAATGCAATATTTAAATCATTTCATTTCTTGGATCATGATATGACATTACATGCATTCTTAACTGACATTTAACTTTTAAGCAACATTTTACTTTTATGTAGTTAAAAATGAATGACAATTTATATCGGTTAATTGGAAACCAGGTGTGACTTAATACCGTAAATTAATTTGTTATTTGGTTTGCAAACCTGTTGCTATGCTTAATAACCAGATCATTGGTCGACCAACCAATATTGATACTTAAAATATGTATAATATTGCAACATTGACGAATACGGACAATTATGTACTAGGTATAACTTTTAGAGGACAAAACAATAGAGACTATGTGCTCGTACAATTAAAGCGCAATATTGAATGTATTAAGGAAGTCAATGATATGTTTAAATAAAAAATGTACTACCATAATTAAAATACAAATATTATTATTCATACCGTAATACAAATTAAAATTTTTGTATGTTGTGTTAAGGAAAATATTTCAAAATCTTAATCCCTTATTACACCTACTAATTACACAAAATCGCCGATCTATTTGGTGAAGGGACTTTTCATTCTATGCTTCACACTTTTTGCTCACAGTTTGACATATTTTACCTTACTAATTTTTTTTTCCATTAGGTTTCTTCTTCAGTATTTGTCACACATTGTATGTTACCTCTCTGGTGGTATTTCAACCTTACGGCGCATGCTTTTTACACCTAGTTGGAAGGAGGGCAAAATACTTAATAGATTGTCAATCGTCGCTGAATAGTTGGCAAGGTTCCCACTGCACCGATAGTAAATGCTACACTGACAGATCACAGTTATAAGTTTAGGGACAGAGACTGTTTTATAAATAACTTGGTATTTCTATGTTTTGGATCATGATACAATTTAGGTCCGTTGTTTTAGAAAGATATAAAGATAACAGTGTACCTGCAGGAAATAATATACAATGAGTTAAAAAATAGTTGTGTGATCTGATTGAACGGTGGTTTTATAGATACTGGGCCGCATTTTACAGATAATGCAAAAGTAAAAAAAAAGTGCAAATAGGAAAGAATATTTTTCTAAGTAATATCAGTAATGCAGCACGGTGGGTCTGGGGTGCAAATGACTTTTATGAAACAAGAACTAAAAATTGTGAAATTTCAGATTCAGACAAAGTATAGATCGATAGTTAACAAACATGCCAATTAACATAAATGTATCGCATTATTAGCGTAAATCTATTTAATATTTTTTTTTTTTTTGTCTATGGCACGTCAATTTGACTTCACCTCGCCTGATGTTGAGCTGAAGGCAAAGTCCCATGAAAGAGGGTCACCATTGCAAACACGTTCAGTGCTACAATGGTGGCGCTCAGCTTGACGGCCTCATCAGATGCTTTTTCACGCCCCGCTTAAAGGACCCGTGACTGTAGGAAGAAGGAAACACGTGCGCCGGCAAGGAATTCCAGGACTTAATGGTACGGCAGAGAAAAGACTCACCGAACCGCTTGGTTCTTGATGGAATACTCTGTACCGTATGCGAGTGACACCTAAGCCCTGCACGCGTTGTCCTGTGTAGGAAAGGGGAGGGTGGGATTAATTGGAAGAGCTCATCAGAACATTCACCATGGTAGAGACGGTAAAATACTGCCAAGGACGCAACATCTCTACGCATCTGCAAAGGCTCGAGGGACTTTGTGACCTCAGGACTCCCAATAATGCGGACCGCACGTCGCTGCAACCTGTCGAGAGCATCTAATAAGTACTTAGCGGAGCCATCCCAGAGATGCGAGCAGTATTCCACGCAGGAGCGAATTTGTGTCTTATAAAGAAGACACCGCTGCTCCGGCGCCAAAAAACGTCTCACTCTGTTCAGGACTCCGAGTTTACGCGAAGCTGTTTTGATGATGCTCTCGATATAGTTCTTGTTGTTCAGTTTGCAGCGCTATACTATATGCTATACTAAAGCATCGCGTTAATAAATAGAGATTATAGTAAACATGGCTGTCAATTCAGATAGTAAATGAATTTTAAAAGTCCCAAATTCAGACCTACAAATCATTTTAGATCCAAACATGACAGAAAGATTCATTAAAGCTGATACAGACACATGTAATCAGTCAATATTTAATCTTGTAGATGACTTACTGTTCCTATGTTAACACAAGGATTCATTAGGAGGAGTGGCATATCCATCATCCTGTCAAGGTCTCGGTTCCCGTCGGACTTGGGAACCATTAGTGTCTTCATTGTGGCCGCTTTAATTGCTCGTAGTCATTTAAAAAGTACTGATCTTCTAATGTATCTAATTTTTAGTTTTGTTGTTTAGTTTGTATTGCGCTCGCCGACCCAATTCGGTTAAATGATGACACTTGCTTAGAAACGTTTGAACGCAATAAATTTCACTGGTTGTGATGATCATTTACATCAGTTACTCATGATCATGAGTTGAATCAATTTAGTCAAAGATAATAACCACGCAACCGGTATGAGTTACGCATTTAAGAGCAGCTAGGCTCATAAACAATACTAATTACTGTTAATCACTGCACTTTGCTGGCTAAATCACATGGTAATGATAAACTATATTGAATACTCTCAATGGAAAGTAATACTACATAATCAATTTATAAAATTTGAAGCTCGAATTACTTCAATCAATTTACCTATCACAGTCTATGCTGGACATAGGCTTCTCCCAATGTATGTGATGTAAATATACCTAGTTCAGTTCATTGATACTGTCCTGTCTTAAACGATCTGTCTAATAAGCCTCGCCGGTTCGTTGAATTCATCGTTTTTTACATAGTACTACATATCTGTCATATGGAGGATACATAATACCCAAAAATATTATGTATTCGTTACGTATGATACTCTCAACTAACTGAAGTTCACCTAGCAGGTCCTTCAACTAGCCAGCTATTTGAATTGTAATCGTCTACATCAATTATTTTTCTTGAAGTGTTTTGCTAGGAAGTGCGTGAGAATGCGTACAGTCTTTCTCAAGCCTGCCTCTCTCTCTGTTTTGATATTTAGATCACTATCGTTGCCCCACCCAGGCAGTCCATCTATAGCAATATCAAAATCTTTTAATCATATCAAAAATCACCAATTTGCAAAACCAAAATTGTGTTCGTGCCAAAGTATATTATTTGCTAGAAGATCAAATCGTGGTAAAACCCAGGTACTGTACGCCGATCTAATCGATCGATCACGATTTTAAGCTTTACCAAGTTTTATCAGACAGCATTTAGGTAAACTAGGCAATAAATAATAATATATCTAACGAACAGTCAATATAAATCACATATTAATACCAGATAATGAGATTAAAATGATTTCTCTGACAGATATTGATGGCTGATATTGTACTTATGAGGCTAGACATTATTGATGCACTGTTATGAACAGTTTTCATTACTTGACAATTTTGATTATTTGGAACACTTCAAATAATCGAAATTTTATTATATTAATGTACAAGAGAATTTAAATTATTTTGAATTTAGAGATCTTCGAGCTATGATTAACAAATCTTTAAATGATTTTGAATTGCTAAGCAGTTTTCGTCATTGACTGTACATAAATTCAATAAAAACAATATGCATGCTGCTATAATATCATTGAAACATGAATATTGATGCAAGAACATAATAATTATGCCAATATAAAAATGGATATAAAACTGATATAAGTAATCATAATTTAACTGCAATTTTATATAATTACAATGCTTTCCGCACTTAAAAGTAAAAATTAAGTAATTTACCATAATTACTTTCGCACCGAAACTACCGACATTATGTTAATGTCACGAATGATTGTCAGTCCTGACATTAAAGTAACTTCGAAACGTGTCATTATAAAGATATAAGGGGGCCAGATGACAACTTGGTTACTATAAAAATGAGTTTCAACGTTGACAAATTGCCGCCAGAGGGAGCCGCGGGCGGCTTGTTAATGTCACTAGTGCAACTACACACAGTTTGGTGTTAGGAAAATAAATTATATCCAACGCAGTTATCATACTCATTCTCTGAGGATTTTGACAACTAAGGTAGGGTCGGCTTTTAGCCTAACTACGAAACAGTTGAACTTCGATATCTTCCACGAACCAACTGCCATTAAACCTCCATAATCCACTGGCGTCTATTTATAACAAAGTTACGAGCAAGCAAACGAATATCGGAGCAAGTAGAATGTGAGTTTTACCTTCCACAATTCTCCTTCTTTTGTCGAATCGACGGGTGCTGCTACCTCGATTGCGTTTGTGATCCGTATATATCCAAAACATCCATGATTAATAAATAAAATATTACATATATGAATAAGGATCGTGTTAATAGTTTCATCATAAGGAAATGCATTTTATCAGTTTTTAGATATCCATCTTTCATTAAATCAGTCAGAGAGTATCGAGAAAGTGATCTAATTTGGTTGCCTACCGGTTAGTGAATTCTTCACATTCATTCCAAATTGAGGCTGTATTAGGATACAACCTCAATTTTATAGGGATATTTTATATAATTCGGGATGTCACTTGTCACAGGTATTCATAAACAAAGTTCACCTTGCGAGACAGGTACTGATGTATTGGTCATTCATCGCCTTATAAATTTCTTAATCACATTGATCTGAGTAATTAACGTAACCTCCTTCATGAATCCATAAAAAGTAATGGGATATTCGAAAATTTGTAAATTACTTCAATAGCTTGGTTGTTTTTGATTAAAAGTAAATGATGGCGATATGGTAAGAGTAGAATATGTAGACATTATCCAAAAATTTCAAGAAGTATTATGCAAGGTGTTTTGTTAATAGCATGTCACAATTAAATTATTTATATTTAAAATTACACAATAAAAATTATAAAAAATTGAAAATATTTCACATTGTACTGACAAGTTAATTGAAATTAATGATTACAATGAAGGAAATTGGAATGTTTTAGAATCAGCCACCTAGAAAATAAGTAAGTAAAAAGCTTTTACTTAACTTTTACAATTGTAGGAGTATCTTCTGCAAACTTTTACTGTTTAAATGTACCTACATACAATAAACATTTTGATATTGGGTGAGGCATTGGTTTATCAGTGGACTGTGATAATGTGGACTGCAATAGATTCATTGATTGAAACATTTTTCATTTTTTTTATTAGAATTTTCTAAAACAGCATAAATGCAATAGTCTCCATACAATTATTGTCTTTATCCTATCTTATTATGTTTCAATATTATTCATATCATAATCACAAAAACTCGTTGTTACATCGTGGTCCGCTCATCTCTATGATACAACCATCGGGTGATCATAACCTGCCATTAGAGATTCATCAATAGAAGCACGCATCGGCCACGCCGTGACTAGATAATGATTGAAAGAAGCTTCCTAAGAGTTTATTCCGCTCAGTACCTTATTATAATAACCATTTTTTTGTATCCATTTTATAAAAGAGCTTTAACAGGATATTTGAGATGGGTTTGAGCTACAGTTCCTATTCAGTAGTGCCTATAGGCCAACTTCTGCTTAAAAGGAGTCTTTAAGTATTGAATACATTATGTAATTTGAGGTTTTTGTGAAGTATACAAGTTTTCTTCAATGCAACCTCGAAAAGCCATCATGTCATCTTCAATAAGATATTACATCATTTTTGAATCAGCATTACAGTTTAATCTGATGATTATTATTTATGATTCTTAAATATAAATGATATAACAATTCAATTAGATATTAAAAACGAACAATTAATGTATTAAAAGAGTCATAAACTAAATGAGGGCAAGAATCCAGTAAATTTCATAGCATTTTCGGGCTTAGACTTAGAACTTGAACTTATCGATAATCCTCAATGCGTTTACGTAGTGAACAACATTTTATGATGTTTATAAAAGATAAAGCTTGGCCTTGTTTTTGTTATGACTGTAGTTTGTTTGTTATAGACTCATTAAATTGTATTTTGATTATAGTGATTAGAACATTAACTGCTGAAACAGTACTCACTTAATTGCATTACACTATGAATGTTGATATATACTATTATATCTAAATATATAAAAATGAATCGCAAAATATGTTGGTAAGCGCATAACTCGAAGACGGGTGAACTAATTCGAGTATTTCTTTTTTTAATTTGTTCCTTGTCTAAATATATAAAAATTAATCGCAAAATATGTTGGTAAGCGCATAACTCGAAGACGGCTGGACCAATTCGAGTAATGCTTTTTTTATTTGTTCCTTAAACTTTACGGAAGGTTTTTATGGAGCAGCAGGAACGGGATCAGAAGTCCAAGCAAGAAGTCCACGCGAGCGAAGCCGCTGACAACAGCTATTTTCTAATAAATAGAATATAACATCGTTAGAATAGTAAATTAATGTACCTCTGTTTCAAAGGCTGTACATTTAACATATCGCCGATGTTGTCGTTCAAAGCTTTTAGCTGATTAAATACTCAATTTTTTAGTAGATAATACACACAACATTTATGACATGTAGAATTTCTTTACCCCATACCCAAGAAATAATTTAAAACCGTCGCAGAAGCTTTTAAAATTTATTTATTGGCTACTACAGCTTTTCTTCGCCCTATAAAAAATTTGTAAAAGTATTAACAGAACTATATCCTATATAATAGCATAATTATTTATTAGCTCATATAAAGTTTCAACATTAAAAGCTGTAAATTAAAGATTGTTAAATTTTATTATATTTTATGACGATAAGCACTTAAGTAGCGAGAAAAAATAGCATCAAAAGTTGTGTACCTACTGAATTACTGTTTACTAAACACACTCAATTTTATTACTACAAAAAGTAAGATAACATGGACGAGTGCCAATGAGGAACTGCTGACAGTTCAGTGTGCAATATCCCTATAGTCGGACTTTATTGAAAATTTTGAAATGCATTATTCGGTAATTTTAATACAGGTTAGGTCCACTTTAGCATGACATTTCGTCAACAGTGACAATTAAAATTGACATTTACTTGACCAAGATTACAATTAACATTTATTTTACTTCAATAAACTAACAGGTACAATTCCCTCAGTACCAAGTGCAACCGCCTCTCAAATCTGACAAGAGCATGAATAAATCATAACCGTTCTCTGTAATAAAGTAGCCATGTTTATCCCTACATTCATTTATCACGGTTTTGCCAGCCCACTTTAACCTGAACCTTTTTGTTTCTTGGAAACCTTATGTAGTTGCCATCAAATGTTCGGTTTAAGAGGTCTTATTGTCTGGTCAGTTGGTATTCATGATTGCAATGGTCATCAATCAAGCAAGTCGGTTAGAATGATGGTCGGTATATTGCGTAATGTGTTTGAAGAATGTTTATTTGTGAGCTTTTGTGTGGGTTTTTTCAAGTTCTTTCTGTTGATTAATAGCTTGATGGATGACTTAAAGACCGACAAGTATTTTAATTGTTAAATTAATTTTGTGGAGTCTTGACGGCGCTCAATAAAGTGTATAAAGAAGATTAACTTAAGTTCAACCTCCTAAATATTTCAACGGTATTGCGTAGGAAATTTTATAGTTAATAGCATGTTACTGTACACAGGTCAGAGAATTTAAGTGCAATCATAATATGTCATGTAATAAAATGTTCAATACAATTAAAGGTGCCTTTCTGAAATAGAAATACATACTTTTATAATCCTTCACGAAACATTAATTCATTATTACTTCCTAATGTATTCCTGTCAAAGCTAATATTCATTACAGACAAATGTTAATGGAAAGTGACTTCTGGACATCGCATTAAAATTCTTTGATATAAATTAATGTTGTCATATTAATACCTCACACTGCAGCCAAGTGTAATAAACTATTGCTGCTTGAAATAAAGCTCAGAATTCTTTATATTTAAATATGTTTTAAATTTAGCCGTTGGGATTTCCAATTGGATATTTCTGTCATTTTCATTCAAAGTATGGTGGACGGGACGTGACTCTGAAGCTCAGTGGTTAGAGAATTCCCTCTCTAAGGGAAAGATCGCGGGTTCTAGTTCCAATGGAGTATTCACTTTTTGCGATCTAAATCTAATTCAAACTGATGATCAGATTATTCTTCTATAATATCTAAAAAATCATAAAATCTTTCAATCTCCAGCTAGGATTACGTACACATTTAGAAGTCTCTGACTACCCAACCTCAGAAGAAAAACTGAAGCAATCTTCAATCTGGTGTATATCAGTATGCAGTTCAGGTTAACTTAGATCTTGGTGATTAGAAATGATTGATTTATTTATTTCAAAATCCTTACTCACTAAATCCTTCATATTCAATTTTTCCTTTGTGAAAGGTTATTGTGAGTCTAAAGCTTGAGTTAATGCTAACGATGCCATTGTCATATTAAAGTCGTATTGTGTACGTGTTTTTATTTTTTAAATTAACTGACAAAACGTTATAAAATATTGCTAAATGATTTATGACTGTTATTCTGCCAAGAAACGTGAATATTTCATCACTTCTCTGAACACCGCCTGTATGCTGTTGACATTAATATAATTCGAAGTAACACATTGATGGAATTACAATTACTTACTGAGTAATCTTGTGATTCATTGATTTAAATGTCATCTTTTATAGCTGTGTGATTAAAATTTCAATTAGTTTACTAATATTTATGGAAATATGTAGATAATCATTAAGACATTTTAAATTATTTATAGTATGATAGTGTTGATGCGATGTCACATCAGTAGGTACTAGTAGTTGGTGTATAGAAGAACGGACAGTAGATTTAGTGCATGGATACCAATTTCACCCGAGTGGGTGGGAGATGTTATGTCGGACTCGAACCGACTGAAACGCTCGCCGTCTTTGAATCTTTAGTTGCCAGAGGTGAGAAAAAACATTTATGTTTAAATGCCACGATCTGTCAAACCTACAATTCGAATTTTGCGGATGCAGCAGCATTTTAACACATTCATTCGTATACCTATATGTGGTTTGCATATAACACATTGTTCCAAGACTGAATACTTGTATACATACAGTTATATTTTATCTAGGTACAAAATGTGGAGCTGCAAAATAACACCTGTTTAAAACAATATATGAAACGTCCATTTACTTCAAGAGCCTGGACTGAATTCACCTTTGATTATAAATAGTGTTACTTCCATTGATTATACTGAATATACAAATGATCTAATTTGAAGAAAAGAAATAAATATTCACAGTTTATTTGCATTGATCTTGAAAGACGATTTCAATTACGTTGTTATCGGGAGGCAATCTAGCTTTTAGGTACACGATTTCACCACTTTTAATTGATTATTTTAAAAGTAGGGTGTTTGGTTTGATTATATCTTCTGGCACATTCGTCGTATAGTCAAATTCATGGTATAGTTTTAAATGGCAAAAATATGAATGAACTCTAGCTAATGATAAAAAATTATAGGAAGTATGTAAAGATTAATGTTGTAAAAATAGGATGACGGTTAAAGAAATATGTATAATTATAATTTACATTTGAATACATGCGATTAACAGCGATATCGTTAAATGAAATTAATCAGCATTTTATATCCAACAAATAACATTTGCACTGTGGCAAAATGAATTTTAATGACGTTACCGCCTACGGATTAATTTGACATACTTTTGCGAAGATAAGATACTGTGCTGGCGAACTTTTCTGAATTGAAAACACCAACAACCAATATGAACACGATCCTGAAGTTAGCAGGGAGGCTGAATGTAATTATATTTAATTTTACTCAGACCGTTTTTTAAAGATTTGTGATTAAACAAATTGCTATTTCTAACTACACTTCGGGTCAGTTATAGAAGTTGAGAAGAAAGAGAGAGAAGAGAGACAGAGAGAGGAAGAGGGAGAGAGAGATAGAGAGAAAGAGAGAGGGTGGTAAGTTTAAATCTCATAATAACACTGTCAAATCAACAGCATTTTTGAGTTGCCAACGTGGTGTAATAATTTATTTCACGGCAGTATCGCTACTCACGGAGAGGGCCCGAGCACAGGTTTTATTTACGTGAAGGCTTACCTACTACGTCACCACCAAAAATAAATGTGTAAAAAAATCATTGAGAAACGAATGTAAACTGGTTCAAAATACGTTAATGACAAACAGTTACGCACAAAGTATTACACAATCACTACTTCAAACAAATTACCTCTCAAATAATCGCAATTGGCACTCAAGAAAGTATAAACCGTAAGTAAATACTGCCTTAACGTATTATTTTAATGGGCTGCACTAAATCCATCCACTAAAACAGACTATTACATATCCAGCACATCAAAAACTTGTAAAAAGATGAAGACAGAGATGGACAACACTATCATAAAAAGAATTATGCAAAAGTGTACCTTATGAGGTTAGAATAAAGTGTATAATACAATAGAATAGCAAGGAGTATCATGTAATTACTCACGGCTAGCGGCGTGATACCGATTGACTTTGATAAAACGCCCCAACCTACTTGTTTAACACGATTTATTACCTGCGAGCCACGAGAGGGCCTGGATGTCCGTCACTTCGAATCTAGAATTTCTGAGACAATGGAGGTGAAGACATGGTATAAATAAACGAACGTTTTATAGGTGAGTAGATCTATCTAGTTCTCTTTCACGCAAAAAAAGCTGAACGAAGTTAGATGAAATTTGAAGCAGAGATAGGCCTGGATTTAACGGACATAAAATTTCACGCGACCTGTTAGGAAGTGACCTGTTGGGTTAATGTTACCAACGAAAACTATTAATAGATCAATCTAGGAGAACTGCCAAATTTCTGTGAAAGTGGCATGCCTATGACAAACGAAATGCCACATACAGCAAATGCTAGTACCAAGAAATCTATCGTACTTGTTGACAAACAAGTCGTTGACGTGAACTATAATGACACATAACTCACATCGCTTATTACAATGTTGTCACTTTTCATTCATCTCATAGATCTGAGTTTTAAAAAAGAGATTATGAAATGTCATTACGCTGCTGTCTATTTTTATAAAAATCATTAAACTAAAAATCGTATGGCTGGGGTGGCTTTGAATAACAGCGTGATTAAAGAGCGGTTAGATGTATTGAAGATTGAGGAAGTAGTTTGGAGAAGTAGAGAGTGGTGGATAAACAAAATAGATGAGGATGAATAGGCAACCCGTTAAGCCTATCAGGGCCTAGTACACCAGACAAATTAAGAACATTTTAAGAAAAAAACATGTAAAGGAAACTCGCATCCCATAGCTGACGAGCGTGTACGAAAACAATGAAGAAGTATGCCTTAAGAAAGAAGTATATAGAATCGTAGTAAATCAAAAATTATAGGTTTTATCTGCTACAATAGAGAAATTGAGTGACAGTAAGGTGATTTACGAGAAACTAATAAGACTATGATTAAAGATCTCTATAAAATACTTTGGTACGAATAAGAATTTTTTTCTATAACGTAATATAAACTCACGCCTTTATCCCCGAAGGAGTAGGCAGAGGTGGTAGAACCCACATTTCACCAGTTTATGTTTAGGTCCCAATGTAATAGGTGGCGAGCCTATTGCCATTAACCGGGTACTTGTAAACCACCGATAAATACACACATAACTTCGAAAAGCATCGAAAAGTCATTGGTGTGTACTCGAGACCTCGTCTCAACAGTCCATTACCCACCCATACTACTAGGCTACCGCGGTTCGGTTTTTTTCTAAAACTAATCTAAATGTCTATTGATTATTATGACTATTATATTTATATGCGTCAAAGTCACACCTTATAGTATCTTTTGAGGTGGTACTTTCAGACAAATTCAAACTGAACCTGTGTGAACTTTTAAAGATACTTGATACCACATCCAAAACACGACTAAATACTTTATCACTCCCCGGGCCTCACAACGCGATGATCTATCAACTTGTCTGCACAAGATTAATGCGTGCAGATGATTGACGATTCGCGTTGTCGGCGTCGCTACTCTAATGGTACGTATGCCCAATGTTTGCCTCACTTGGATGTTGGCGACACGTACTGGTGGATGTTACTCGAATTTTATAAAGAAAGTAGATTCCCGTTATGTTCCAGTGCATAATATGATAGAGATAGAGATAAACGAGGAGCCTAAGAATAATTCTAATAGAAATTAGAATTCTTCTTAGGCTCCTCGTTTATCTAAGTTAACGATATTTGGAGACACGTTATATTTTGTATTTTACTAATTTTATTATGTATATATACACATTATCAATAATTATGATGGTGAAAATACTTGATAGTTTTTAGAGTTCTTTGTAAATTTGGTAGGTAAGTATAAGTATTCTAAATTTACCAAAAACAAATAAATTCGATCGAGCTGCTTTGAAAGCTAGTTATAATAATAGGCTATACCTAGTTATAAATATTATTTAAATAAAGAATTTAGTATTACAAAATCAAAAGTATTTTTTTCCGTGAAGAGATTTGGTCCAATATTGGGGCTGGCTAACAAATATTGGCCCACGACTCAAACCGGAGCATGAAAGCTTATTTATATGGCGTCTTGGCGTATGTCTAATAGACAATAACGTAACTAATGCTTAAATCAACTTGTCTAACGATCAAACAAATATGTTAGAGCACTTTAATCTTTTTGAAGTTTCGAAGAAATCTCTGCCAAATGTTGAATGTGAGAGTAGTGAGGATACCATTAGAATAGTAAACATCGATTTCATGGAAAACAAACTTTATATATTTTCGTGATTTTCTGTTTGTTGAGGAAAATACAATCAGAAGTAGATGTACCTATGTATTAACATTAAATTCAAGTAAAAGTTTATAGGTATATTTATTGGCAAATAAGATTAATTTATATACAGAATCTATACTAATTATCATATCATTCAAGTAAAAAGAAAAAGAACCGTGACGTATTGAAACGAAATTTTTTTGTGTTCATGAAAAAGTATCAATATTAACTTTTAAACTTTCGCGTTCCATGATTATGATAATATGTAAACTCAGTGCGCGGCTGAGCCAGTCAGCCTGTGACCACGGCCGGTGTAACCTGGTCGAAACGTCAGGCATTCAAAAGTAAAAAAAAATATACCTATGATCGCGTTAATTCCCGTTTACATATATTATTATCAGTATCAATATTATCCAGGTATAAGCGTTTTAGGGTCTTTATCAACTTGTAATCATGGAACTAACAATTGCCTTTTCATTTCACCTATTTTTTATCGTGAATTCACTCAATCGTGAAAATCTGAAGGTACAAAACAACCCAACAAGTTTACTCATATGTAATTACTCAGAAAAAAAACTAAACCAACAAATTAATTCATTCAGCACTATTACTAACCGCTACATGGATACATAATTTTCTGATATAATCTATATAATATGTCTACTTACAGAACTCATAGAATGTGATTAAAGAGATCGTTTCTTAAAACAACAACAGACAGATACATCATTATTTTAAGTCATTACATCATGTAACCAACCAATTTTACCATTTCCAACACAGCCAATTTAAAATGTGTGTAAAGTATGAAATCTAGATTTCTGTGAAGCCAATTACGAAACAGCTGGTATGTAGGTAATTATTTTAAATCTGATACACTATGCATCTTAGAAACCATCGCGTGACCACCGACGTTAAACGAGACGTCAATCATAGCAGCAAAGAGTAAGGTTCCACTAACTGTTGTGATACGTACATTGTTGCTGATTGTATCATCAGATTATTATTTTTTAGTCTTTCTCAATTAGGCCTCTTTACTTTCAAGACATGTGTTGTTATTAGGTAGAGTTATATTTATGTAATGTACAACTCTGTTATCGAATATCCAGTTACTGTGTTGATTACTCAAGTTCATATTAAATTTTTAATATGTATGTGTATTCACATTTCGCATTTATGTTAACATATAAAATAATTTATCTATCTTATTAATTTTCATATTCAAATATTATAGTAAACTGTTAAGGTTAAAGTATTTTAAAACGTCATTGACTCAGAGAGGATTAAAGGTATAATCAGTCTGGATATATGTTGGATATTCGAACAGTTAGTTAAAGCTTAATAAACGTCTATGGTAGCTAGATCCACAAATACTTGTGCAATACTATATCTTCTGTTGAACCCTTAGGACTGATTTCACAACCTTGGAAAGAAGGTTTCATATATATAAGTACCTATAGCAGAAATTGTTAGTCACTGCTCTGAAAAACTTTTAGGCAGTTCCGAAACTGTCTCACATTTACCTTCACGTGATCGTCATGATTAAGAAATTGGGCATAGCCTGGGCCGCTTTTTAATGCTGAATTTTAAGAATCAAAAGAAGCAAACATTACATCTCTGTTAAACATCTTATCCAAATCGGTTAATAAATAACAACTCCGTATATTTTCCTCTTTTTTGGAGGCATCCAAATAACGAAACCCATATACAAGTACAAATACTGTTAAGTGCAAGTAGTAAGAATAATTTTAACTTGTATATTACTTTCAATCTTAGATTTTGCTATAATTATTACTAAATCTTTGCCGAGGTTTACCGACCAGTAAATAATAGTAACCTTATCAAGAACAAATAAATGAGACGTCTCCACAAGTGTCATGTAAGTGTCAGCGTTACCATTGCGTGCGCAAGCGCCGAAGAGAGATTAGTTCAGGAGTCGGAGCATGAAATGAATTCCGCAAAGCAGTAAAGCAATTTTTTGTGTAAATTTATTTACATTTTATCTATACATCTTAATGAATACGAAACAAGGTGTGTGACCACAATGCTTAGTAACTGGTGATGATTTATTTGTATTTTTATACCAGACAAATTAATCAACACGACTGTTAAGATGGTTAACTGTACGTAATGAAACAATACTTTATTTCAAAATTATAAAACCATTCTGCCATTCTACGAAATCTATTTGGTTTTTACATTTCTTAAATTTTAAAAACGTGCCGCCATTTTTAAGATTAAACGATCGAAATAGTTTCTAAGCAGTGCTTAATAATCCCAAAGTCAGAAGCTCCCAGTAGTACTTCTAGAACAAATTAAATGAAAAGAAACAAAACAATTATGCTTATTAGTTAGGACACAATATCAAAACGAAAGTGATATCGAACAAATATTTCAATTAAATTTTAAACTGCAAATTGTTTGTCAAAACCTGTCTCAGTCTCAATTAATTTGATGACCCGCTGATTTATAAAACATTCTAAATCTGGGCTCCCGGTCAACATATTGGCTATAAATCTTTTGCGAGCAGTCACTCTGCGTGGCATGTATTTATTATAAATAAACTAGTGAACATGAGCTTCCGATGAAATCTTAATACTGGCAAGTTTTAAAATTATTGTAATATTACAAACTTAACCGTAAGTCCATTTTATATGTCAGTGTTTGAAAAACATCTTTGTAAATCAAATAACATGACGTACAATTAATTTGATTAAAACCATTAACGAGTATGCATATGAACTACGATATAATGTTTGTGAACTCATCATGAAAATACTGAAACTTTCGTTCTCTTTTCTATATGAGTATATCGCGTTAATAATCAAAAAGTAAAATTGATTATACTTATAATTCATGCTTTTAGATTGTTACTTTAAAAAAACGATTTTAACGGTAGCCAGAGCTCACTGGAGAAGTTTTGGGTTGTCAGTAGGAAGACCGAGAAATTCTGCTTTGACTTCTACACGGACAGCACTGAAACTCTCTCAAACTTCACCCCTTCCATTTCCCTTTTACATGGTTGGCAGCAAGAGTGTAACTCACCTGGTATTGCAAATATCTGTAGGCCACGGTTGCCAATTCCTATGAAGAGGGCCGTGTACTTGTCTGTTGTTTTATTCGCGCAATGTTTACTTTTAATATAAATAAATCATCAGTAAGGTCATCTATATCGTTTGTCATTTTCAAATCTGCATACAAATATAAATCAGTTATTGTCTAACACACAGTAAAATCGAGCCAATAAAATGTCCACTACTTTCCACAAATCAGATCCTGCCAACGGACGGCGTCGAAAAGTTATGTCACTTACATGTCGTGTGTCACGTCACGTCGGCTCAGCTCGGACATGACGGCTTGACACGCTGTCATGCTCGCGGTGGCAGTGGTAATTCGCTAATTGCCACATGGCTTTCACTTCGCACAACATAACCTTTATTTTGACCAGTGTATAGTTGGATATCGTGTGCTCTAGCTGTAGAACTGCTGTTGTAAATTTTGTCTCATTAAAATATTTCGCATGAATAATTTTCGACCGACGCTTATTACAAAGCAATAAAGTCTATAATTGATACCAATTTCGCAATGACGTTGATCAGTTGTTGTGATGTATTAGACAATATATACGGCGGTAATTCGCCGTCTGTAAATCCTGTAATGAGTCAATCTGACAGACATAATGATGGGTATATGTCGCAGGAACTGACATATTGATTGTATTACTGAACTTATGTTATTTTGATTTATATTTGATGCGTTTAAATGCATCATAAATACGATATAGAGATGACGTTTCCAAGTCTTGTAAATTAGAAAATATTGTTAGTAAAATTACATTCATGGATCAAAACATGTACAATAGCTTCTCACATTAAGAACATAAATATATACCTTGTTTGGAGTTAAGATTTTGAAGAATTGGTTACTTCTTTACATGATGCAAATAAAAGAATATGTACTTTAGTACACAGGACTTAAGTAATCAGTATATAGAGAATAATGATTAACATGGTATCTCAAAACCAGCCAGCAGTAAAGGCACAGTTATTATCTCAGAACAAACAACCCTTCGACACCTCGAAACTCAATGCTAAAATGGATTTCGTACAAATAATAATAGAAAAAAAAGAACTAGATATTCAATGAATGCATCAATAATAATAAATATAATACAAACAAGTCATATTTTAACGTGAGAATGAGTGATAATGAAAACTTTCATTGTCACTCTCCATTGGAAATGACACATAATTACGATGTACATAAAACAAAAGTAATGAATACAATTTTTTCTTAGGAACATTCGATCTTACTCAATTAGTCACCAGGTTGACTGTCGACAGCATCGGCTGTTAATATCAATGAATGTCAATTAATTGCTCATTGTCACGCTGACATCGTCATAAAATAAAAATAAATTCTTTAGTTGTTCACACACTACTAGAACTATCTAGTAGTGTGTTGTGTACTACTGTGTGTGTACTGTTATGAATTTATTTTTATATAACACTAGATATTTTATGCATAGGTCATATTTAATGTACTCTAGGTTTCTAAATATTTTCAATATTCATCATCCTTGCTTTAATTGCGATCACAATCGAATATGTGAGTGTGACCACCAGGATTCTCTATTCCGATCCCCCAGGGGATCCTAGTAAACTTGTCGGTTTACCAGAATCCCACCTCGGAAGTCCGGGGTCCTCCTTTTTCCAGACTAACTGCGATATTATTCGTTAAGCGACTACCATAGTCTTCAAACTTATAAGTTTAGGCTTCTAAATGTTGTTAGGAGGATGGTTTTAAACGACTTGGACTATTTAAACCAATAGTAGAAATAATAAGTGAAAAAGTTACAAAGAAAAGTCTAATAACAGATTTCCTTTCCATAATACAATAGTAACGTGTTCTATAATCCTGTAATACAATAATAATCTCTTATATTTATTATAGTCGTTAAAATGTCTATGAGAAATGCTGATGTACTGTTTATTTTACTTAGGCCAAAATTATTTATTAATTATATAAATGAAAATTCCAAATTCAAATTTAAAATGGTCAGTAGCATGTCAGGTGTCATGAGTTTGACAGATCACCACCGTGACACTCGGTGGCGTGGCTGACGGCACAGCAAGATTTATTGTTTTGTTTGGTAACTTTTGTAAATTTAACTCTTGTGATGTTGAAATAATAGACATTGTATAACTATAGAATTCACAATAAATGCTCGCTTGTGTGACAATAGCTATAGTTCATGAGTAGGTTGACTCAATTCTTTTAGACGTTAATCATACTAAATGTATTCTTAAATAAAATACCTAGAGGCGTACATTTTGTGCTAAAATTGACTGTTTCAATATAGTGAAAAAAAATTAGAATTAATTCGGATATTTTAAATTTATGAGGCTTTTGAATTTCGTTAATATGGCGTTCCAATAATGACTTTAAATAAAACAGTAGGTATTATTTTGAGTATTATAATTGCTTGTATAATATAATTAAAACATTGAGCCGCTAAACTTGAATTATTTTATTGACAATTACCTAATAATTTGTTTGGTAATATCATCAGCAAACCAAATTAAAATTCCATCTTGTCTATTTGTTTTTCGGTTGATTGATGTTAATACGATAGTTATTGATTAAGCCCCGGACCAGTTATTTATCCTACGCATTGTGCAGATCATGCTGTATACTGAGTCATCTTTCCCTGATTTTGCTCAGAAAAAATAAGCAACGTCATAATTATGTGAGCAATATAATCGAAGTCATGGAGCAAAATAATTTTCTTTCAAAGCTAACATCAATCAACTTAATTATGTAGCTGATAGCGTTTACTATAAAGTTATTATTACTCATAAAACACGGTAGCCTAGTGGTATGGATAGTGGACTGCTGAGACGAGGTCGAGGAGATGGTGTGTATTTATCGCAGGTTTATTAGTGCCCGGTTAATTGCAATAGGCTCGCTACCTGTTACATTGGGACCTAAACAAAAACTGGCGAAATGTGGGTGCTAGCATCTTTGCCTAACCCTTCGAGGATATAGGCGTGAATTTATGTTATTATGTTGTTATATATTATTACTCATATAAATAGATATGCAATCTCCTCATTATAGTGTTACCGAATTTTAAATGTTAAAATGGCAGTGACATGTAAGTTTAAATGTAGAGACGTTGATGTCATTGCAATATCTATTTCTGTCAAAGTTGATAGGATTTTCCAAAACGTGTTCCTATATTCTGTCACCTTCTCAAGCCAAGGTTCTGTGTAAACATAATATATGTAGTATGTCACTCGCACACTTTGTTTCTCCAAGCGCTCTCAATCGAAGAAACCTGAAGATGCCTCGTGTAGAGGCGAAACACGTGTTGAGGTTTGTCTTTCGCACTTGCGGAATATTGCACATAGAACACAACATTTCCCCTCTGGTAAGAAGTCTTTTACTTGCTTTGATGGGGGCGGTTTGATATTCCATTCTATAACAATTATTAATAATTTGCTATTGTTCCCCCTCCCTCCTGCAAAAAAAAAGTTATAGATTTTCGGCAGGTAATGCGTACATCTATATCAATAACTTAATGGTTATTACAGATACTATTTTTCACCTAGTTAACAATGTTTATTTAATTTTTTAAGAACGCCTAAATGATTGTAACTGTCTCTCCCAATTTATACCCCAGCCAGTCTATCCTAACCACCTTTTTCAGGTCTTCAGGCCACCATACGATTAGTCCTCATAGATAATGTGTGATTAATTAAGTTAACTTCGTATTTCCAGTTGAATGTATAATTTACTTATCGATTACAACACAAACGACAGTATTCATTACTAAAACTCAGATAATACTATCGAGCTTGTCAATCTATAAACAAGTTACCTCCCAACTTCCCGAATGCCAGTGTAAGACTTAACGACATTAACACCTGTAGCCGGAGGAGGCTATAGTATGCAGTAAACATGGAGTCGGTTTAAGCCATGGAAAACGAAAAACAAGTGGAAGTGTCATTTATTCGGTTTGCGTATTTACACAAGCATGGATAAATTCGACAGTATGAACCTTTTTTTGTAAGAATATGTCTAAACTTTTCCGTAAAAATTCAAGCTGTTCGATTCAAAGTATGAAACGACATAAATACTATTTATCTATAGCAAAAAAAACACTATTTTGAACGGTTAAAAAAAGATGGTGGCTATATAGTTACTACTACCTAAAAAAAGGTAGTGTGTTTTCGTTTCATAGTACATTATGATTTGAGCTAATATGGCATTAAAGGTAGTATACAAATAGGTACGACCAATCAAAGCAATTATTTTCTAGTAATGCAAGGTATTATTATGCATATGTGAGTTTGGGGACATGAAAACTGCTAGTGAAACTATCGTGTCGCAATTCTACTAGTTTTTTCTGTTCAGTGATTTAAACGATGCCAGTGGTCTGACAAGATACTACAGACCGCGTTTCTAATTGACACGTCTCGCCGGGCGGAAATAGGAACGTGGAGAGTGTAAATATCGATAAAATAATTGAAAATTGATTATTTTTAATGCAAGTTAACGAAACAGTACGTTTTAAAAAATAAAAATTACTATGTCACATCAAATTACTAGTGTTAGCATGGCAGTTTACATAACATAACATAAACTCACGCCTTTATCCCCGAAGGGGTAGGCAGAGGTGCTAGCACCCACATTTCGCCAGTTTATGTTTAGGCGAGCCTATTGTCATTAACCGGGCACTTATAAACCTGCGATAAATACACACATAACTTCGAAAAGCATCGTAAATCATTGGTGTGTGCCATGGTAAACCTGGGATCGAACTCGAGACCTCGCGTCTCAGCAGTCCATTACCCATACCACTAGGCTACCGCGGTTATTCCGTGGTAGTTTAGGCAGGCAAAAAAATCCGATAGCACAAACAAAATTGACATTGATGACCTCTGTGGCGTGGTGGTAATGAACGCGACTTTACATAAGTCTGGAAAGTGAACTGTCACCGGGGTCAACTGAAATTTTAAATCTGAAGTCTAACTACATGTGTACATACACATATAATGAAGTATAATTACATGTGTCCGTACACATGTAATGAAGTCTAATTACATGTGTACGTACACATGTAATAAGAATTCAGACTTAAAGAATTAAAAATGTTGTATAGATTGTAGAATCTTGGTCATACTAATCTGATATTTATTTCTGTACCATTTAAAAAAAGTAAACATATTTTATTGTTACATTAAAGTACATTTTTAATCGCTGATATAAATATTATTATTTGACATTCGATCACTTCACTAGTGTTAGTGACAGGCGGAAGGCGCTACGGAAGTAATGGCGCTGACTGTCAACCGATGTAGACGTCTCCGCGACTTTGTCGTGACTATATAGGTTGTTGTGTAGATACAGCCTTAATTATTGGGACCATGTTTTATTTGTATGTAGGACTTACGCAACTTACAAGGTGATATGCACCGTCATTGTTACAGACATTTTTAACGGTCACGTCAATATGACTGCATTTCACCTGATAGTTAATTGAATACTATTATAGATATTGTGGAGGAACGGGATGTGAACAGGATCCTTCTACCAGGCAAGGTGATCACGCCTGGCAGGCTGCGGCCCAACGATTGTCGTTGGGTTGTTGTATGTATATTGTACCAGCACGAGAACTTCGCTTTTGCGATGCAGGATCCGGAGTGACGTAGTAGTTAGTCTTGCTGTTGCTAGATGGCGTTGATTACACGTGGTATCACCACAATATGAATGATGCTAATGCAGCTTAATGGTATCATCGGATGACAAGCAAGATCCGAGATTGTATAGAGACTCTGTGCTATTATGTATACGTAAGCGTTACTCAAACTATCGTAAAAAGTGATTGCTTCGACAGGACTTGAACTCACGATTTGTTACTTACAGAAGCAAATGCTCTAGCCGCCGAGCCATGGAGTCACATCTGAAGCATTTGAGGAATTTCACCTATACAAGTATCTCGCTGCGATGGTGAAGCCATCTACCGACAATCATACGAATATCGGTGCCGTAACCATCATTAAACATTGTTTTTGATAGCTCTGCCCAAACAATGAGTTAAATAAAAGCTTACACTTTATCCGATCTGAATCGATGTGAAATAGTTAACATAGTAATTGCCAAAATAAATATTACACAGATAAATATATTGCAATAAAAAGGAATGCAAATGCTCACCAGACTGTGTCATATCTAAGGATGAAATAAAACATTTCACTACAATATTTTCCACATGGCATAATATTAACCAGCAGAATAGCAGAACAATGCCGTATGAAAGGTTAAATAAATTATACTAGTTGCCCTTTGACAAATATTTTTTTCCTCCATTTCATAAAACCAGATTTTATGTTTGATGCACTAATAATGGCAATTTTCTTTTATTTTTTTTTGGGTGAGAGGGTGGGATTAATTGGGAGAGCTCACAGAACCGTGGTAGAGATGATGAAATACTGCTGGGAACGCAACATCTATCAATATCGTAGGGATTGAAGATAATATAAATTAGTCTTATACTATACATACGTTGTACTTAAGCCTAAGTTTTCATTCTCCGTAGTCTACCGTAGTCAAATAATTTGCTTAAGCCACAACCTTCACCTCATTGCTATTATTATTACATCATATTGTTTCACCAATATAGACACAGCTTGTAATAATATTTGCATTTATTTTATTTGGTGGCAGCTAATAATTTTTCAACAACACTTCAATGTCATGTCACAATATGCTAATAATGTGAGTGTTGATCAACACTTGTTTGTGTAGAACAATGAGTTACAGCAGGTGAGGGGTCAAGCCCAAATGTGGATTTATGACAGTCACTTAAACAAAATACATAAATAATCATAGAATTGCCGGAGGTGAGATAATACAAATTCCAGGTGCTATCTCTTTCGGGAGGCCTCCTTTCCCTTGTGTGAGATTCATGGTGTTCCCGTCTAGCCCCCTTGTATGAGAAGGCGCACTTTGCGCGGCCACCACGGCCTTCTTCTGCTAGGGTGACAGGCGGCTGCACCCGTTACCCCCAGGCCCGCGCTCATGTAGGAGGGAGGTCATTCTGTGACCTCTCATGCCTGAGTCATCAGACCTGTCGTATTGTATGGATCATCATTGGCCTTTTAAAAGCGCCGGATGTAAGAAAACTGCGGTGTGGTGTGACGAGAATGGATAGAATAAGGAATGAGTATATTAGAGAAAGTTTGAAGGTAGCAACAGTAAATTAAAATTGATAAGTGATCGACTGTCGTGGTATGGATGTAGGAACTATGAGAAGAAATTATAGTAATGTTGGAAAAAAGGTCCAAAGCAGAAATGAAGAGGATTTTAGGAGGTTCTGGTTTATGTGAAAGAAATGGAAAAGAAGGGAGTGACTGAGGAAATGACATCTGACAGGAATGTGTGGAGGAGAATTTTAGACAATTTTTACATAAACTACAGTATTTAACTTAACGCAATAACCGCATTAATGTGATTAATAAGTACAAGATAACTAATTATCGATAACTAAGATACTATTGAGTAAAACAGCACTTAATTTACTAATTACACCAATTATTTCCCTAAAACGCAATAAATATAATCGCACGCTAACTTACTATGTGTATGCAATTTAGGAAATCGTTATCAAGGTGAAAAAAAAAAGATTTATGAAGCGATTATCGTGAATTTATATGCTGGGCTAATGATGATTTATTATTCAATTAATCCGTGGCACAATTTGCGGTCATTGCGTTGTTTACCGACAGCCTCACTTGTTACTGGGGATATATTTATTAATATGTAAAACTAGCTGGCCACAGCCTGGCTCCTAAGGCTCTTAATTTTCAAATAATGTACGAGAATCTACCGTATTAGTTTACATTTCAAATTATTGCTCTGCTCCTTTGAGTAGTAGAGTGATGTTATGTAATCTACAGCCTTCCTCAATAAATGGACTATCTAACAGTAAAATTATTTGTCAATTCGGGTCGGTAAATCTTGGGATTAGAGCGTTAAACCAAACAAACTATCAGCTTTATATTATTAGAATTATATATGTAGAATAAACTTAATATTGTTAGAGAATTATGACCAATCAATTAATTAGGCTATTGCAGTCCACTGAACATAGGACTTCCTAATGTGTGCCATAGTCAATCAATCAATTTTTGGAGGGGACGTAGTAAGCCTTCCCGAAGAGCAAACCTATGCTCGGGCCCTCTCCATAAGTAGCACTGCCGTAAAACAAATTACTACACAACGATGACAACTCCTAAATGTCGTCAATTGGATAGAAGAAGTCACTTTTTCAGGTCAATTGCTTCGCTGTCTCTACTCTAGGACTTATTGTGGCTCATGAGTTCATTTGTCCTAGCGCTCAGCTTATTGCCACTTCAGCTTGCGTATTCTGTTAGCAATATCGAAGGAGGACCCCATTAATAATTTTTATTTGGGTTTTTTATAAAGAGGTTTCTTATTTAAAAATATTATGTACTTCCTAGTACTACGAGCAGTACGAAATTATCACTACATAGTAAAAAAAACAAAGTCGCGATCTCTGTCCCTATGTCCCTTAATCTTTAAAACTACGCAACGAATTTTGATGCGGTTTTTTTTAATAGAAATGTTGCAAAAACGTGGTGACGCAGACGAAGTTGCGCGGGTCAGCTAGTGAAATATAAAATGTGATTATCGTTCGAAATCATCCGTTTTATTACTTATTTAGCTAGAAATCAAATACATAAATCTAATTACTCGTGTAACATTTTATCGATTAATTAAATCAATTAATTAAGACGTTTATCTATTAAAATACAGTGCCATCTTAGATGAGGTTCGGTTTCGCTAATAGATTACTATCCGGTCATACATGATGTGATGATAAATAAATAATACTTGTCTGATGGACTAATTAGTTTTAATGAGTTTGTTTTTAATTATGTTTATATGAAAGTTTTGAATACACGTGTCAAGTTGGGAGTGAAAGTTCTTGTGTATAATTTGAATATTTGATTATCATTTTGATGACTATGTACTACATCAATAGAATCATTGGCGAAATGTGGGTGTCAATACAAATCTGCCTACCCGGAGTAAAATAGACATGATCATTATTTGCACTTTTGAAGAGTCAACACAATTACTCAATTGTATTTTTTTTATTTGGGACACGCCTATTTGACTTCACGACGCCTGATGGTAAGCTGAAGGCAAAGTATCAAGAGAGAGGGTCACCATTACAAACACGTAAAGTGTTACAATGGTGGCACTCAGCTTGACGGCTTCATCAGATGCTTTTTCACGACCCGCTTAAAGGACCCGGGACTGTAGGAAGAAGGAAAGCTGAGCTGATTAGGAATTCCAAGACTTAATGGTGCGGCAGAGACTTTGCCTTTAGCTTAACATCAGGCGAGGTGAAGACAAATTGACGTGCCATAAATAAAAAAAAAAGTAATGACTAAAGGCTAATGATTAATGAGAATAGACTCCAATACATCCACAAATAACCAACAATGAAGAATTATATTTAATAATAATGATGTTACCCTACTACATAGAACAGACTCCAGATGCGATTATATCTTCCCCACACAAATCTGACAGCAGCCACCAAATAACTATGATATTATGCCTCCAAATTCAAATATGAGCAACATATTATCCGCGTCAATCACATTAATATCGGCGACGTATCGCAGCGAGCGGCGACGGGCGTCAGGCCGAGTTACGGGGGCGTATGATGGATGGTGCGTCGTTAATCACTGCGCGCCGCTCATCATTCATCGTCACGACGGGTCCGCCACAGCCTAGATTTAACAGTAGGCTAATAGCCCGTTATTTGATTGAGTTAAGTATTCGGTTCTATAAGATTAGTACCTAGTTCATTCTAGGGTAGGTAATTTTATAGGCATCGGTAACACAAGCTTACTGAAATTAGAAATAAACCATTACTAGCAGGCTAGAACTGGTCCACCCCATCTAGTCTGGGTGTTACAAGGCGACTAAGGGATAGGACTAAAAACAAATACTATTATAATTATACCGCAGTAGTCTAGTGGTATGGGTAATGGACTGCTGAGACGAGGTCTCGGGTTCGATCCCAGGTTTTACCATGGCACACACCAAATACTTTTCGATGCTTTTCGAAGTTATGTGTGTATTTATCGTAGGCTTATAAGTGCCCAGTTAATGGCAATAGGCTCGCCACCTATTACATTGGGATCTAAACATAAACTGGCGAAATGTGGGCGCTAGCACCTCTGCCTATCCCATCGGAGCCATAGGCGTTAGTTTATGTTATGTCATCGCTTCTAACGTCGGCTTTGGTCTACTGTCACTTTTACACTGTACACTAGCAGAGATGTCTAAAAGTGAATTGTGTATCGTTCAGAATTGATCACTTTAATTTCTGTGTTAATAGAACAAATTGTTTTTAGATATAAGAAAATGTATTTCACTAATGAAATATTACTGGCTGACAGATATTTAACAAGATTTTCGTTACTATCATTTATGTATATTACGATTAGACACATTTTACTAAAGAAAGTGAAATATTTCAATTCGTACACTTGTAATGGTCTCTTATTACTCTCTGAAGGCCAGGTGGTCTCTCAGATAGTTGCATCTCCCTCCCATTGGGTAAGTAGAGGTAAGAGGTAAAAAAAAAGGATATATTGATAGATCTTTATTATACGCTAATATAGTATATTATTTATATCTAGTACAGATATCTTAATATTAAAGCCGTCGTATAATTTAGGACTCTTACGTAATTTATGATTCACAGAGGGGAAGGAAAAGATATTACAGATGTAGTGAAAGTTAGAATGTTTTGAGAATCACTCAGAAATATAATTTAAAATATTTAACAATAAAAATGTGACAAATTTGAATTATATTATTTTACTAGACAAATATTCTATCTATTCAAATGTTGTCTGAAGCAATAATTAATTAAGCATTATCTACAAATTTTACTAGACGATTGTTTCAAAGCTATCTATTACTTTTTGATTTTTTAAACATACCGAATTATTTACAAAGTTACAAACCTTTCATTTAGTTTTTCAATGCGGGTGCAGCTGTGGTTAACAACCAGTATCTAAATACACACTTAAACTTCTCCTTTGTATTTATTGTGCAGAAGTACAAGTGTGTTAACAATAATGTATAACAATAAGTTCCACCAAGTGCCATCAATCAATAGTATAATCAGTATTTAAATATTTTGAGCCTTTTATGTATTCTTACGCAAGGTTGAAACACAGTATATTAAGTAATTGGATTGCCTTAGATCTAATAATCTAACAATATAAATTCTGTAAAACAAGATAATATTTCTTGCTAATATATTATGCCTATTATTTAGTATACTTGCAAGAGTTTATAGTCCAGAATAGTAATAAGTAGTGTATTGTGTAATAAGAGTTATCAAAACTGTTCTTGGCGCAACATGATCGACACAATAAACTATTCACACACACTTTCATAGTAATAGCGACCAACCATTAGGTCATCTGTGCTAATAGCTTACTCAGTCTCAAAATTCTTCTTTATATATCCGGCATCTATATTTATACACTATTTTGGACAATGTCCAGTTCTACTTTAAATAACAACAGTTGAATCATTACCACCACCGTACGACAATATATTATAATAAGCATGTTTAAATGATGCCAAAATTATTAAATAACAAAATTTAAACCTAGTTAAATTTATGATTGTATTGTCTAAAACAATACCTGTCTCACCATCTGCCTTCTCATCTCAAACTAATAAAAAAAAAACCTCGAAGTATTCAGTAAATGCAGATACTGAATACATCGAGGATATTTTTATCATCAATCAACCAATCAATTAGCCTATCGTAGACAACTGCCTGGATATAAACATCTCCTCCTAGTGTTGGAACGCTTTGGTCTACTGTTACCAGACTGTTCCAGCCAACGGTTTTCCAGGCAGGTTGGAACAGGGTTTTACTTACAGTTATCCTTCTTCCACAGCGATATCGTCTACGTATTTTTCCGTTTGTCGTCTTTTACTACACCCTTCGGATGAGATACCCCATCTCATCTGAAGTGACATAATTTCGTGATAATACTAATTACACACAAACTTTAATTTGTATTGATTTGTTACTATTTTGAATATTAGTATAGTCAATCAATAATGTACCGGTTAATTCCCCTTTTTTGTCAAAGCCGACCAGTTACATGAGTACTAGAATTATAGTACTATTTATTAGGAATGTGGGTTATGTTAATAGTACAGCTAAACCATATAACTCAGGCATCGCCTGCGGGGTTCCCGAGCAGGACAAGAACAGGGAAACTATGAGGTGCGGGCGAAGGGAGGTAGACGGGAACGGAGGTAGGGTGACTTGCGGCTAGCTACAAGTGCCCGCTGCCCGTACCTCATGCAACCCCCATTCTCGACCTGCTACCTCGTTCCGGCATCCTGCAGCCGCTGTTTCAGTTAAACGGTCAGCCTATAGGTATAAAGGATTATATTTTATGGCATTCCAAGGTTCGAAATTGTTATGACAACTACTTCAAGTTATTGCCGTCATCAATCATTTGCGTCTAGTGTACACAAACCATTGAAATTTCCGATTAATAATAAGGCGATAAATTGATAACTAAATATATTGTGCAAACAGGCTAGGCATGTTTGCTGCCGCTCCAATATTTGCTCAAACATTGACAGGTGGGAGCGATTAGGCAAATGTTTGCTCCAGCGACACTGAATTATGATTTTAATGATAAATACGATGATAATATTAATATATGCAGATTCGTAAAATGTATGCACGCGAATATTACTGATGGAAATGAAAATAATTTCAGAGTATAAAAATGAATAAAAAAAAGAAGAGGTAAAAGATGTACTTACTTACCTAACGGAATTGTTAGTAACAGTTGGTTTAAAAAAATAACAAAAGTAAATGAAAATAAAACTAGTACTATTACTATTAAAAATAATATTATTAACACTGATCATGCAATAATCCTTAATAAATCACACAGTAAAGTGCGACAAGCTTTCATACTTTGTTTATTTATTTGGCTTTATAAGTAACTTCTTCCAACTCTGTAAATAATATCTTCGAAGGTGCTAAAATAACATATATAACATAGTACTTTTACATAAGTCAGAATCATTTTTTCACTATCTTCATTAAATTTTATTATAACTATCTTCATCAACCTTTTTAGAAGCAACGTTAATGTAGTTTGCTGAGAAAGTCAAGTGCTCGCTTTTTGAAGATAAGTACACAGTACTTATCTTCAAAAAGCTTTTTCACATTATGGAAAGGGCTAGTCAGTTTAATAAGCGTACATACATATACTTACTAACTTTCATGCTCCAGGATAAAGAAAGCAACCTTTTCTTTGTTTCTTTACACTCACTTTATAAGTTTCCTCAATTGTTATCATAACTCATACCTCATTTATTCATAAGAACATCACGTAAACGTTGGGTGAATTAATATTTATGCCCAATTATCAGTGTATTTTAAATTCAATATGGGATATTAGGTTCTTTATAATAGGTCTTCCTACGAGTCATCATATAAATAAATAAATAAATATTCTAGGACAATCTACACAACGTCACCTAGACCCGTGGTAAGCATAGTTTAACTAGCTTGTGTTACGGGTTTTAGAATGCGGATAAACATATATAGATACATTTTTTTTTGTAAATACATACATATTATACATAGGAACACCCAGACCAATGCAGATATTCATATTCAAGCACACAAATATTTGCACTGAGCGGGAATCGAACCTGCACCTCCTGCGTAGTAGTCGCGTTCACTACCGCTACGCCACGGAGGTCGTCGGATTTCCAAACCACTTAATTTAGTGGTTAATTTTTCAAGTTGCTAAAACGTGTATTGGATATGGATACTATCTGGTTTCGATTAAAAATGTTTTGGGTGCTTCTGAGCTTCAATTTTAGGTACAGATAGAATACATCAATCAGCTTATCGCAGTCAGCTGCTGGACATAGGCCTTCCTCAACGTCGAGGGTCTACTGTTTTCACGCTGGCCAGGGTTGGTAAAGAGTTTTATTCCGAGTTTTACTTCTTTTGCAGTGATATCGTCTGCGTTTTTCGTTAGTCGCCTCTTCGAATGAGATGCACTGGTGTGGTTACTTTGTCCATCACTACACGTCAACATACACATTATATTCAAGCCTGTAAATAATCGAATGCGTATTCAGAGATGTATTTACAGTCAACCAAGTTTCCAAGTATGATCAGTATCATGAACCTAATACGGGACGAGCCTATTGCTGTCAAGCGGGATCGTTGTCATGGACTCTATGTTTACTGTCAAATGAAAAGTAGCCTTATTACTTAATCACCTTGTGTGACACCCATGCAAGGAAGTGATGGGGTGGCCCTATTCTTGTCTACCGGCAACCATCACGGCCCAATGAAAATAAGCTCATCATCTGCTATACTGTACCCAAAATTCGCACCCATTACACAAACATCTCATATTTGACAAATGACCAGGAAATACCGCGATAAATAAATTTAATTCCACACACAGTGGCAAGTGACTGAGTCGCTCCTGTACTTCCATATCAAATAATTCAAATATTTGGGCAGCCCTCATCGATCACTTACCGATGATGGATGGAGTTGTTTCTTTAACCATTACACTTCTAAACGACTTAAACTACGGTAAAGCACAAGGAAAAAGTTACTATATATCAATGTGATAAGGTTTAGTTTCAATTGGGATAGTGCTGATCATAGAGCGTGAATTACGAGGTCAGGTTGGCCCTAATACAACCAGTAGGTCAGTGTTTGTACAAATGTAAAGGGGACGAATGTTTACACAATTGACATTATCGTTTATGTTTCACTTAGGAATAATTTATTGACGCCGCGCTTGTGGGATTAGATAAATGGGAGATTAGTTGGAACGTTGGCAACTTGAATATAATATTTTATATTTAACATTTAGTGCTTCGTAATATATTTTTGGATTAACTTGGTATGTTATAAGTTGGTATACATAATACTATGTAATCAGTTAAAATTAGAGAAAGATTATATGAAAATAAGAAAATTAACGTCAAAAATAAAACTATAAGAGAATCAAACTGAAAAGTGGTGACTGGTATGGTAACAATATTATTCTATAGTAGAGACAGTGCTGACTAGGCGCCGCTGTTCGGTTATTTCAAACCACGGAGGACTGAATATAAAACCGTCAGATGCTATAAATTTGATATCCTCTCAGTGAAAAGATTTGAATACGTGAATTTGTATTCTTTGTACAATGTATATACCTATTTGACATTATGATTCTATGGATCATGTCATCATTCTCTGAACTTTTCCCCACCTCGGTTGTCTTGGTTTTCTAGTCTAACTAAGGTGCGGCTGAACCCTGATATTTTTGTCACATAGACTTGTAATAAAAGTTAAATATGTACACCTATGTTTAAAGCTTCGCTAGTGCTTACAGTGATATGTAATGTTTTGTAATTATGTTTCAGAATATTCATCTCTAGTTAAAGAATATTTGTGTCTCTAGATCGTGGCAACTGTTTATCGTTTGTAGTAGTACCTACTAATATAAAAATGATTGCACTTTTTGCAACCATTACACTACTTTTTTTCCTAGTTTTGCTCTTCATTTGTGAGTAGTGTATGTAGACTTATCATAATCAATACCAATTTGCGCAAAGATTCGATTCCCTCTCAGTACGATTATATGAATGAATAAGTCTACATCACATGCGTCCCTCGAAGAGCTCGTTAATTCCTCGGTTCTTATGGTCATACGATCATCTACGGCATATCAGATAAATCCATGGGTGATCAGATGGAAGCAGCAGTTGCACTCACATCGTGGCGGTCTAGCAATTACTTAAATTACGATGATATAACTTTATAAATAAACTCTACGAGTTATTCATAACTTCATAAAAATAAACGTCATGTTTGAAAAATTAACTTCAAAGCACTTTTTTAATATCATAACATCTTAAAGTGACTTAAAGCAGCCCATTTCAACCCGTAGATGACATTCAACACCTCAATTCACCTCATAAAAGATAAAGTCGGTGCTTCTTGTTAAAATACATTTGAAAAAGTTAAATGACAAAAAAATAAACACTGACTTACGGTTGTAGATACGGCAGTGACAGCTGGGTAGCGAGCACCATAATTTTTTGTTAATCTCTACACATAAAAATTGTCACGGCCACGTTTTGTATCAACATATTGGGATATTAGTGTAATGTACACCTTTTTGTCTTGATAAATGATTCTTGGAGCATAAATAACTTTTGTTTTTAGTTGACTTTTTGTTTGGTTATTTATATCGGCAACTTTACAAGCGTGTTCGTTATATTTATGTGTTTTGTCAAAAATGTAATTTATATACAGGAAAAATAAAGTTGTTTTGTTCTCGAACACAAAATGAATCAGTTAATCTTTTAGCTTTATTTTATTTCGTAATAGATTTGTTGTACCGACATTGTCTTGAAGAATTCTTTTTGCCACCTAATCTGCTACTTGTATTTACTTTATTATAATATTAATCATTATGTGATGGATTCAAAATTGGAGCCCAATAAAATTAGATTAGCAAAATTGGAACCACACACGCCGTAAGGTTTGGTATTGGTAGTGCTTAGCCGCATAGGTACTACCAATTAACATCTTGTAGAGTATCAGACGCTTCAGCTAAATACAAAATAAAACGTATAACAAATGCAATAATAAAATAACCTTCGAGTGTCAACGTATTCATTTGTCACACATAAATGTTCAAACAGAGGTGAGGTGCCGTGCCTGTTAATGATAAGAATATATTATTTTTTACTACCGTGACAGTCAGTGGCACGTAATGGCACTCGTGGTCATAACTCAGCCCCTTAATTGGTCATATTATACGTAAATACGATGAATATGGAGTAACACTGACATCTTTATGTGTATTCAAAGTGTGTGACATATACATTTTATGTCGGTGCTTGGGTCTTTAACTTTGTATACAACATGTTTAGTAGTCGTTTAATATAAATATGATACAGATATTTTTCTGGTGTAATAAACCGGAAAGTCAATATTAAGATCAACGTTTTATTTGTCTGTTTGTTGGAAGCGTAGCGAAATTGCCGGTTCGCAATTGAAGCTGCTTAAATGAGTAGATCATTTCAGAACAGATTTTGCCAACGATAGTAACTGTGGCCAAGACAACGTAGGCAGGACATGACGATATCGCCCGTCCTAATTGAGCAGTCCGACTGGGGAAGGACCTCCACCCTACAGGATACCGGTAATGAGTAGGGTAGTCAGAGCTCATAGATAGGTTTGTGTTGTTAATGGGAAGACCGAGAAAAGTCTGTGACAATAAACGCCAGATAGGACTTCTTCATAATAATTGCTAAATGCAGATTATGAATCTGCATTAGCAACATGTATAAGGTTGATTGAATTGAATATACGCATGCGTTTACATGTGTGCATGAAATTTAAATAAAAAAATTATATATATATTCAGTTAACATTATAAATAATATTCTCGTCTGTTTATATTTTCGTCTTTATTTATTGATTTAACTCAATATCCACCTGCGAAGTAATATATGAAGGTATCAAAAAAATTCTAAGAAAGACATGTTCAATATCAAAAGCACTTAAGTATTCAAACCGAACATCACACGTCACAATAAAATACGAGGTACATTACGAGCATTCATTTAATATTCGCCCTTTGTGTTCTTTTCAAACGATGATGTAAAGCTGCCGACATGAAATGACCACCCACCGCCACTCGACAGACGGCCGACAATCGGCCAATCCATTACTCGCACACATTTCTACTGCTTACTTATAAACAACCTCATTTAATTTACAAAACATTCAAAAATAAACCTTAAAATCTACACTGACAGTTTAATTTTCAATACAACTAAAGTGGTGGCTACATCATTATTGACGCAGAAAAATGCACTTACAATATAGTGGTGTTTACACAATTCCGCTGTTTTGAAAGCGCAGGAAGCTCGGACGGTACATTCTGTCCGTCACGATTGTCGACGACAATGGCTCGGTGACGGGGACACGTAGCTATTGTGACGAGGAATAAACGCGGTGTGAGGTTGACGGCTGACGCGATTTACTTTGAACAATGTCGGTTCTATAATTTATTAGGAGGGGAGATAGATGAGTTTGCTCTGAACTACTTTGAGCAAAGATAGTTTGTTGAATGTTCTGAATTCGCAAGAAAGGTGTACGCTTTAGAATTGTTTTTTTTTTCAGTACAAATGTGTTGGCTTGTCTGGAGATTCACCTTGTCATTTAATGATACTGATTTTTGCCTGCAGGTGGCGTCACCCATATGATAATTCTAATGCAGTAATTTATCACGGGGTCGAACGGACCACCCTTAATCGATATCTCAGTATATATATATATATATAAATATGTACATAGGTTTAGTATACACATATACTAACTCAGATTTGATATTAGTATCACCTTATTAGAAAAAATCACTTTAGTGTTCCACTATTTTCAAACGACTATAAATTAAATCATAAATACAAATAAACTGACAATTGTTTAATTAATTTTTCTTTCATTAATTTTTTGAGTTTATTTGTGACTCAATATACAGTAGTCTCAGTACCGTACAGTCTAGTACACAGTAGTCCAGCTTAACTTATCTTCTTTATAAATTCAACTCGTTAAGGGTATTATTTTACTCATTTATTTCCAAGACTTATAGACAATAAGACTTCCCTCAATATAAATTGTAGTGGAATTTTTTCGATACTTAATCAAGATACTGTTCACAGGAGTAATTGAATTCAATTTCACAAAAACAAATCCAAAATTCTTAAAGCCGCCTTACAGGAAAAGCAAATCATCCAATCCAACGACTCCCTAAACCCATAAGTATACTCAAAAAGAAATGAATTCCCAGCAGACATAACCAAACCAGACAAGCAGTTCCCATGGGTTTTAAGTTTCTCATTATTGCCCAATCATGCTTCAATACATCTATGATGATTAACCGACATCTAGACAGGGAGAAAATCCAAAGTGACGTGGGTAATAAATCTCAACTTTTAATTAGATAAAAGGCACTGATATGAACATCTTTGTCGTGTTGTTGTCAGAATGGTGGATTGTTTCAAATACGACCAATAAAAACATACTTCTACTAAATCTGGTTATACTTTGGCTGTTGTAGAAAGGATAATAAACAGAATGACAAATTCTAGTAATCGGTTTAATCGATCTAATTTCAATCTATGTAAAAAAATACAAATGTAAAAAAACTATGTTACCAAAAAGCAATTTTTTCATTGGCATTATGGTTTTTGGACATCTTTTTAGTAGTAGTAGTTGTTGTTGTTGTAGAAGACAGTAGTAAAAATAACTATTGACTGTATATCAATATCTATCATGCAATTGTCTAATAAATATTATAGATGACAATTTTTGTTTCTTAGTGCAAAATTTTACATCATATTTTTTCCTTAATATTATAGGTTTAGAAAAAACGAAAATTGTTACAGAGACATATTTTTATTGATTACATTACAAACTCAAATTTTCCTGAAAAAGTTTCTAAACTAATATGCCAAGTAACAAGTTTTTATTACACCGTTATTTTATCTAACATTCTCCATTTCTTTCTCTTACTTCATCCCTTATCTCATATTAAAGATCTGTAGCTCAAGAGCTACTGAATATAATACGTCAATAGTTAATTTATGATTGTGTGGACACACAATAGATTGTATCTCGAATTCAGTATTTAAACAATCCTATTGAACACATTCGATACCCGTATCAAATTCGCTACAACGTACAACGACCTAAGCGAATGGCCGACCGTGAAATGTATGTTTGTTATTGCCATCTTCATGGCTTTTACCCTATTTATTTCCCTTTTAAATCACTACCATTGTCAATTCACCACGGTTGTCTATCCATTTCACACTACCACCGATTACTGTCACCTCCACCCTCTACAGAGTAAAAATATCGCATCCACACATACTACAAAATTCAGTTGGTTAATGTTTTACATATCATAAATCTACTCTGTGGTACACGGTGTAGGGTAGACGCCCCAATGAGCGGCTTTGTCGTCAATGTGATGAATCGATATCGCGCGTATTGTCGTGTTCCCCGCAGCTGTCGTCTGTCACAAGAAAGATGACACTTGGACGGGTTTTTTTTGACACGTCCCTTTGAGCGCACGCAGTGTGGTGCCCGAAATGAGCTGATATCGATCGCTCAATATTATGCTTGTAGAAGAGGGCTTTAAGTCTGAATTGAACTCATAAATAAATAAGCTGTGTCGTGGCGTGTACGGTTTTTTGTGCGGCAATGATCTAGTGCTTTTCTTTGTTGTATGATTCCGGGGGATCCGATACGCTGGAGGTAGAATTTATTACCCGAAATTGTTATTAACAATAGAATTGTTGGAATAAAATATTATAAATGATTTCGCATTATGCCGAATTCGAGGTTCGACGATTAGCACGGTCACCTTAATGTATTATCACATTAATTTTTTTGGTTATAAATTACGCGTTGTATGATAAGTTAATTTTTTTTACTTAGGTTTATGTATTATTGATGGGTTTACTTATCATATTTACAGATTTATTGTCAGGTCAAATTATGAGGCTATTATCCTTCATTAGAAGATGAATTATTTACTAGCTTCAGTTTATTTATGATGGTATGTTCGATCATAAAGAAGTATTGGTTTTGATGGACAGACAAACTTTATGCTATGACACAATTGGAGATCAAGACTTCAAGTAATAAATTATATCTTACCTTGGCACTAAGCGGAAGCTCCAAAGAACTTTTTAGCTACACATCATGGTTTTCAAGAGATATTGTCTGATGTTGTCTTCCTTCTTTATAAAGGCAGGTATGATACGTATGAGGGAAGGGACATAGAATGGGAATATAAAACGTGTATTTAACCATTATAAGTACAGCACTTTGCAACTTAACTTTGAACTTAAGTTAAAGGGTAGTAATTCCCTTTGAATGTAACCGAATTATTCGGTTCGGTTTGAGGAAGCAATAGATAGATAGGTACCACTTTATCATATACACGTATAAGACAAAAATTTATAATAAATGTACTTAAACAAATAGTAAATAATTGTACGATGTACACTCAACCTAATGTAATCAAGTCCTAACTCATATCATTTATCAAAACCTTGTAAGAAATGCCGAAATCTACTTAAATTTATGAGGCAAGGTTTTCCATTTCATTACTTTAGGACATTTCACTTAAACACCCGCACTGCAACACGACTTAAAACTAATGTCGTACCGCGACGTCGGCCGGAGTCGTAAAGCGGGCTATAATTTTGAATTATTACTCGGTTACGGCGCGTACGAGCGTAATGAAACACCCTGTATATCACAATTCCAACCTCGCTCGGAGGCTAAATGGTCTCGCTAAATTAGCCTTTCTCGCAATGTATGGCTTAGTATGATATAATGTCCATAGTCGAGGATAATAGACACTTTTTCCAGTGTGGAGTTTTGGTGGTCCAAAGAGAGGAATTGGGTTCCAATGGGAATATTGTCACTGTGACCAGGAGGAAAAGCTCTTTAAAATAATCAAAGTGCATTAATTTTGATAGTATTGCCATGTGTGATAGTGTGATAGTGCTGCCGTGGTTTTCTCAAGCGACTACAATACGGGATTTTTCAAGAAGGGCATTAGAAGGTTTCTACGGGATAGGCAGCACGTGTGTGACGCCACGGTGACCGCTTCCCATCAGGTGTTATAAAAAAAACCCTAAATATATTTAAAAAGAGAATAGAAAATGGATTGTTATAATAAAGTTATTAAAGCATGGCAATAAAAATGAGGACTTTCATGTGAGGAATAGAAAATATAGGGTACAAACTCTTGCCCGCGACTCCGCCCGCGTGGATTATTATTATTTTGGACCATTCCCACAATATCCTTATAAATTCATGTTATTCAGTAGTTTAAGTTATATTATTGTAAAGTTTAATTAAAATTCATTCAGTAGTTTTTACTTGAAAGAGTAACAAACATCCTATCCATACTTACAAACATTCATGTTTATAATACTATTATGATGCTAAGGTGGTTTAGGCACATAGAGTGACTGACACTTCAGGTAGGTACGTAAGGCTGAGGTGAATGGGCGGCCCGGTGTCAACTTCGCGGTATACGCATGGACCAAGTTAATAAAATGCTCAATGACAATGGAAGCTCGTGAAGTATGTAAGGATAGAGCAATATAGAAAGCTGACCTGCCTACACCGGAGGAAAATATTCGTGAACGAGTGTATGTATGAATAGAAAATAAATATATACCTTCATTCTGCGAATTAGAACTTGAAGTTGAATGATGATTGTACCATAACTTGTTGTTACTGCAGCTGTAGTTATCATTACAATTTTAATTTCATATTAAACTTTTACAGGTTTCCATTAATTACATAAAAATTGTTAATCGCCTTCAATAAAAGAAACATGTTTTAGACATAAGCCTGCTTCACACATTACCTATATATTAAACAAAATAATACTACGCACTTAATAATATTGATTATTGACTACAGAACTCTAGAGGTAACAATGTTTTTAAACTTTGTATTATGCATACAAAATGAAATTTAAATATATCTTGGTATTTATTTTTATTTACTATTCAATTCTATTTTAGTATTCTATTGTATTTTTGTGGCTTTAATTAACCGTGCATAGTAAACATATTTTTTAGAATGGTATAAACATACTTACATCACTCGCATATGGTACAGCATATTCCTTCAAGAACCAAGCGGTTCAGTGAGTCTTTTCTCTGCCGCATCATTTAGTCCTGGAATTCCTTACCGGCGCACGTGTTTCCTTCTTTCTACAGTCCCGGGTTCTTTAAGCGGGCCGTGAAAAAGCGTCTGATAAGGCCGTCAAGCTGAGCGCCACCATTGTAGCAATGAACGTGTTTGCAATGGTGACCCTCTTTCATGAGACTTTGCCTTCAGCTTAACATCAGGCGAGGTGAAGGCAAATTGACGTGCTATAAATAAAAAAAAAATGTATATACATGCAAGTTGTGAACCCAAAATGTATTCAGCGTCCGTTTTGGACTGTCTTTAGAGGATAGCAGGGGGTGCAACAGTGGCGGGCGAGGTCAAGTCCAGTAATCTCAGTTGGGGTCGGCTTTCTGGTCTAACTAAGATGCCGATGAACCTTCACAACCAAATCGGAGATACCGAAGTTCTGCAGCTAGATCGTCGGAGTTTTGAGGGTTACAACTAGCCCTAAAGACTACCTCAGATGTTCGTATGGCGACCGGGACCGTGACCGCTTTGCTTATTCCCTTTGAGGTAAACAGAGACAATAATTTGGTATTTGCTGACGTACACAGTACACGAGCAGCCTCTACATAAACAAATGTTTATAATATGAAATAAGTATTCTTTTCATGGCAGAAAAATAGACAACAGTTAGTTCACATAATATATCATTTAACCTTTTGTTTGTAAGTGAAACAACAGAAATATTAAATATCATTCCTTAATTAACACGCTAATTATTCAAAACATACCCCTTATACATTCTAAAAAGGCTGAACCAAAAAGCTGGTCGTAAAAACGTAGCACATTGCTCACAGTTGCGCCCAAATTGAAATATACAGGCAGCCATATTCATTACTGAGGCTCAGAGCGGCGATAATTCAAACTTATGGCGCACCTTTTACGAGTTTTAAGAGTGGTACTCGCGGGAGTAACGGAGTGACAGTATGAGGGAGTGACATTGGTGTGATGATTTTACCCGTGAATATTTTTCGGAACGACTGTAAATTATGATGTGACTATAAAACGGTGTTGAAGTTGAGTAGCTTTGTTGGCTGCTGGTTGTCGTAATATTTAATATTTAGGTCTCATATGAAATATTAGGTACTTAGCAAAGGAACAGGTTAATGACGTAATGACATGAATTCATTTAAACGCATCGTGTAGGGAAATATAAATATCCGTGGTGTGTTGTGTGCTGATCTACGTGAGGCTTTGATAACTTTAAAAATATGCGTGGTTTAATAAAATTGTGAGGCACTAAAATGTTAAGTTTATCAAATCGATTTAAAATTTGAAAAGAGAATCTCTAGACGGGACTTACGCGCGATTCACACATAGCGTGTGTGGGTTTGGAATCCATCGCTTTTTTCTTAATATTGTTTTTTTTTACTTTGTTTTGCAAACAGCGATGAATGACAAAATAATCCGCGCCCAACCCGCCCCCGCGCTTTGAACCCGAAACCAGTCTCTTACATAGAGGACGCTCTGATCAGTTCAGCTACCAGACCCGTCTAAAGCATTCGAAATGTTCCTTTACATCTTACGATTCTTCAATCATTTTTAAACATTATTTTTGATTACTCCGCCCAATTATTTTAAGGAAATTTTGAGGCATTTATATGCTAGGTTGTGTGTTCAATATTGAAAAAAGTGAAATTCCAAACGGAACTTGGTGGCCAGAATATTCTCTCTGTAAGAGACTGGTCGCAGGATCAAGTCCCATCTAGATATTTACTTTTTCCTAACAAAAATTGATGTTCCATTTTTGTTCATTTTCACAGATGTCTAAATTGATGAAGTAGGTATAGATTTATTAAGCCCCTCTAGATTGGCTTCAGCTCTAGGTATGACAACAAACTTTCATATGATTCCATTTAATCTTCATTCATAACAATTTCGCACAGAGCCATAAAAATATTACAAAGTACTTAAACAAGACTAAAAATACCTAAAATTGCTCATAAATATTCTCATTTAAAATTAAGGTACTAGAAAATAATCTGTAATCTCAAACCTCAAGGTATTACAAAAGATTTGTAGCGTTTCGCAGCTGTCAACTGTCAGATATAATTTCACCGAGATCACCCACTTAGCCGAAAAATAAACCAACAATTTATCAGCAAATAGCCATGTTCGTTCTTCACTATTTTAAATTGCTTTTTCACACTAAATTGGCAATTTCTAAGACCTCAAATATTTATGGAACACGCGATTTTGAATTGAAATGACATGTGTAGTTAACCAAAATAATCTATCGTATAATACCAAGGAAAGTAAACCTTTGTATCTACAGAATAAGATTACTTTTAAAATTCAAACAAAACATGGATATATAATAAGCCCTTCGAAGTATACAGGCCGTAATAGATTCTATTGCATTTGCTTTACGGTTCATAATGGAATCCTAATAAAGGGATGTCAAAAAAAGATTGACAAACGATCGAATAAACCGTTCATTATGTTCTAATAGCTATTCCAATATATTATCTGTACCAAAGGCGACGTGTGAAGTGATAAATTGCCATTGGCATCTTTGTATCTGGCAAGATGGCGTTTGGCAAAAACTGGCAGGTGGTGGCAGTTTAATTTATACAAAATTGATGGCACTTTGATACGCATGACATTTGTGTGGATTTTATATTAGGATCGTGTGTTCAGACTTTTATCTTGATGTTTATAAATAGAGATACTGAGTAGCAAATTTGTTTTATTGTTCTGAAGAAATGTGCACACGAAGAAATAGAAGATTACCTCTCTTGTTTTGTCCTTTTCGTAATTTGCTTTGTTTTTTACGAGAGCTGCTTATTCTACACCAGAGTCTGCTGCAGGTGTACTGGCTCTCTAGTGAGGTCAACCTGGATTCTTTGGTTTGCTAGAAATGAATTGAATTGAGAGTAAACGATCAGCGATATTAGAGTACATTGTGGTACAAGTGTGTAAGTGTAATATTTGTGATTACCGCTGAGGCGCCATTGAGACCCGAGTCAGGCGAGGTTCTTAAGAGAGCAGAAGATGGTAAGCAACACACTTGTAAAGAAAATAATACTAAAATCAATATAAATTTCAGCAGTGAATACGGGTATTTAACAATGGCTAACGCTCATAGACTGAAAAATGAGGTTTCTTTTTTATTCGCCGTGGATAGCGTTTTAGTCACGTACTAAATTGTTCACTACTCGTTTTCACTATTGACATTGTAATTATTTTTAGTATTTTTCATAACTAGTGCATTGAAAAATGACGTATCACACATGTATGTATTTATGGTTAACGTTGTCGGCTCTTTTAAGACCGTTGCCTAACAGTCCGGGTCTCAATGTCACCTAAGCAGTATTCACTAACTTTACACGCATATACACATAACATTAACGTAAGTTTTACATTTAATATTGTAAGAAAACAAGTAAAATTAAAAATAGTTATGTAACTATATTTTACTTTCTGGATCACATATTTTTCTCACATTCAACATCCGTTCCCCTCCGTCTATAAAACACGAAATAAATAATTTTCCCCTAGACTCTCGTAGAACCAATCAACGCAAAACAAGCAAATATAACAAAGTCGAAACAACACTGACACTTCCTGGTGCAATATATTACGCAGTAAGGCATGCTCCAAACGAAAAAGATCCCCAGAAATATAAAAATTAAGACCAAAAAAATAAACAGATCTCGAAATCTTCGTTCTAATAATTATATAAATTTAAATCTATTAGTTAACACAGAAAACGAAATAACAATTTGACTTAGTATAAACTAAAACGTTACCTTTCACACAGTTGTTATAAAAGATAATGTCAAAGATAAAACAGATGCAGTGTTGAGTTTGTGGCACGCCTTACGTAGCACTACGAGTCGCTACGGCCTACACTTGCTACGAACATCGTAGCGGCTGAAATATGGCCCATGTATTATTCAAAGAAATTGCCACATATTTCATATGAGGGAAATAACTCTGAGATATGTGCTGCGCGGTTCGCGAAACGACGATTTGTTACTGAAAATTTATGATTTTATTTCAAACTGTTGAATTTGTAATGACACCTTTGTGTGGCAAAATTAAAAATGTTTCTGAAATAAAGCTTAGAGTTCTTATTACTTTCGAAAATAGAGCAACAGACTACTTATTACCACGTTACCGAATTTAAAATAATCTAATTATCGCACACTTTGTTCCTCTCAGTATTACTAATAACTTTATGGTTTTCAGTTTGAAAGATTATCGCTAGTCTGTTGTAATTTCCACAAATTTTATAAAACATGACGACACACCCTTCTTTGAGAGTAATGACGGTAATTCGATGATCTCACCTGATATAAATCTATATAGATTTAATGACAAAATGTATTGTCTAGATAAACGATACAAATTTATTTTGAATTTTGAATCAGAATTCCTTTTTGATCTTCACTACATTTGCTTAGAAAATGGATTCACAAAGACAAAGTTATTATGAGCAATAAAATGTATTGCAATTTGGTTAAAACTTAGCTTTGGTTTGGCATTAGTTGGTTAGAATCTTATCATCCTGGCTCATCCTGGATTAGATCAACAATGGAAGGCACCATTCGCGAAAAATCGTCACGGATACCCCAAGAGCCGGTTGGGGTGGTTATGTCAGACTCAAACCCACTAAAACTAAAACTTTGGGTCCTTAACTGCCGGAGGTGAGATAGTAGCCAACATATCCCTCGCATCTCGGTAAACCCAAGGTCATCTCTTTCTAGAACCCCTACGAGTGTAGGGACCACGATAATAGATAATTCCAGCACAAAATGAGATCTATTAGCACTATCGGAAAAACATCCCACTTACACAAACAATAGCAAGTAATCAATCAATTAGCTGGACACAGACCTCTCGTAATGTTGGAATAGTAAGTAAAGTCGTTTCAAAATCACGTCTACTAATAATAAAATCGTAGGCAGTCACTTAATCATTTCTACTATCAATTTATGAGTCACATAACTGAAAAATGTGGCCTCACCGTATCTCCGGCAAGTGATTCGACGCGGCGTTCCGCGATATTTATGTTCTTCACCGGATTTATAGCGAAGCCGTATTCGCTGCTGTCATAGGTGTGCGTTTTATTAAACGAGCTCCAGTATGTACGACATATGAGCCGATTTTAGGGGTGAATGGAGGAGGATGGAGGTGAATTGGATTGGGTGCTGTATAATTTTGATCTTTAAGGTGCTTTTGTATACGAAAGTATATATTTATATGAAACATTTGGTGAATGTGAAAGTGGTAAAAAAATTAACGTTTTCAATAATCAGCCAAACGAAAAGGTCAGGCAAGACCCAGGGCTTTGAATACAACAAATGCGGGTTCTGAAATTAAGAAGAAAATGTTGAAATAACCTACAAAATTGATTTTGAACTCTAGACACGCAAGGCCAAAGAAATGCAAAAGCTCAGTGTAACAGAAATAATTTACTAGTCCATCATTACGTTCATCGGGTGCGCTTTTACGAATGGTAACGCACAATTTTATCTAATTTATGGTTACTGAACCATATATCATATAACGCGAAATTTCTCCACTTTTTACCATCAGATTAATATGAAAATCTTCAATCCTATCTTCTTCATGGGCGCTACATATGATAGTAACCTAGCATGAATCTGCATAGATAGAAAAGTGGTCTCCGTTCCTAACTGGATTATGAAACAATCAAATCAAATCATTCAAATAACCTATCGCAGTCCACTGCTGGACATAGGTTTCTCCCAATGTTGGGAGGCTTAGCTGTTTCCACATTGGGTACAGGGTTTTATTTCGAAATTTCCTCCTTTCGCAGTGTGGAATGATATGATGATGTTTTTTCTCAGTCACCACACACTGATTAGCTTAATCAACTGGAATCTTTCAATCATCCTTTAAATTTATTTCTTATAAGTCAGCACAATATTAATGTTAGTACTGACAAAAACATAAAACTAAAGTGTGACCTATTCGTCCTAAATAAAGACAAATTATTTGTAGATTATCGTTAATATAAAGGCTTATTCGCATTTTCTTCTAAAGCTCATAAGAATAGACCATGGCTTACAAATTCTCATAATGGGAGCAAAGCATGCAATTCATGTGCGCGAAATACAAAATTAAGAATACATGTGAAAATCTCAGCCATTTCTCAAGTGAACATATAGCTGACTTCAGTGTTATAAATTAAAGTTATCATCCTACTAAATAAACGAAGCTACGTCTACCTTCAAAAAATACATTTCCTTACGATGCATAATATTTTAAACCACCCCCTTGCTTTATACAAAATGGCTGTCGGCACTCGCTACTATTTTTCCAACAGGAGCTAGTCCAAGTTATTACAGAATACATAAAAAAGCATAAATATAAATGTGGCAAGCCTTGACATGAGAAATTTATTTTTTATTTTTTATTTATATTTATTAAAAGTTTATATTCTATCTAACTTCCACAATACCAAAAAATACGAATACCTATTCTCGGTCTCGGTCATTGGCCATAATTATGTTGTTCACAAGGCTGCAAAAAGCTTGCTGAAAATTAGCTGATACGCCAGAAACAGTAAAAAAATTATGTAAAAATATAATAAAAATAATATTAAAAAGAAATATGCTACGATATACATGTATGCCTTACCTGACGGAAATCTATTACAATAAATTATATATAGGGGGAGGGAGGGGGGAACCACCCATGGTTTAATAATTCCAACGATAGGAATAGCAATATATTATTAATTGTCATCAAAGCAAGGAAAGACAAGAAGTCCTGAGCAGAGATTTTCTCGTATGTGCAATATTTCGCAAGTGCGAAGAGCAAAACCTCGACACGTGTTTCGCCTCTACACGAAGCATCTTCAGGAGTGCTATCGAGCGAATTCGTTTACTCAAATAGATAATTATTTCCCGGTCCGCTATAGCTTTTCACTTGCGCTACGCCACGCGTGATAAATTCCCTAGGAGTTCCTTACACTTGGCGAAGCAGACAAAATAATTTATGTACCTAGTTTAGTGGGTACTTTCCTGGATAAATGGCATCTCCGAGGTGAATGACATCTTTGTTACTCTAGTGCCAGAATTGATGGCATCGGATAAAAATGACTTAAAAAGTATAGGAGGTGTTACGTGTCAAGGGATGGTAGATTTACATACAGGGTGGATGTCAATAGTGCTCAGGGAAAATATAGTCGGCGATATGAGATCAGGAGGCGATATTAATACGGTGTTATAGGAGAAGCATAACTGTAGTATAATACTTCAGCTTATTATAAAATGCTTTTAGTAAAACAAGGGAGCAGGATTGGGAGTATATTTGAGCTATCGATGTTTGCAACTATATTATGTCACTTCATCTGAAGTGCAATATAAAATAGCAAAAGTTTTGGTATAATCTTTCTTTTCTGTTTTTGTTTCTTATTTAGAGCACATCAATTTGACTTCACGTCACCTGATGAGCTTAGGAATATCAGGTTCATATTGTTTTATATTGAAATGTGTCTTTGTAAATAAACAAAATGGAACGATGTGAATCTTAAGTTATTACACATAAAATACATCGCACTGTCTAGATTATGACTGTTTAGGAAAAAAACTAAGCGTACACAATACTACTGAATCACAGAAAGCTTAGTGAAAATATAATGCAATCAAACACAATTCACAGAATTCAATTTAAATGTGTATTCATTTAGGACCTAATTAACTAAAAGAGGGCAAAAAGAGTATATGACCAAATTGAACTTGTAGGGATAATTCATATATCATCATAGTATAGTATCATTATCTTTATCCCCCCGAAAGTAATACTTTGACACAATTTAGTATCCGTTATAAAAACATAATAAACAAAACAATAAACCTCACCCATATAAACATAATCCCTCCTAAAACAGATAAACGCAATATTATAAACCATTCCTTCTATATCTTTATTGGTATAATATCCTGTTGTTAATGGTTAAGCATCGTGTCGTATGATTGCTGTTGTTAAGAGATAACAATGATGATTTATGGATTATAATTTTTTGTTTTGTGACAAGGATTTTTTTAGTTCGAGGTCCCCGTCTGACTTTTATCTTTTCCGGAACTAGTCTGTATGAGTTAGTGTGCTAGTATCCTTCCGCAATAATTCCTTTTTAATACATGTTTTATAAATCGAGGACGCGATGTTATCTCCTCCCAATATAACAGTCCGACTGGGGAAGAACCTCCACCCTACAGATTATCGCGTTAACGTCACTTTTATTTTGGTTAAGACTTGTCAACTCATAAATATTTTAATTGTATTCTGATTGCATCAAAAATGTACATATAAAATGCTAACGCCTATTTTTCCACCAGAGCACACAGAGGTGAATTAACACCCACATTTTACCAAACATTGTATTCGACCCTATGTAATAAGAGGTCAGCCTATTGCCGTATTCCAGGCTCTAATTCTTGACTCGAGCCATGCATCTAAGGCTGCGTCTGGGCTGTATATATCTCTGTCAGTATTAACCTGAAGCGTCATCAATAGCGTGTAAGTAATAATCATTACATCTACTGCATTATTCAAATGTCTCTGAACAAATGTAAGACTCGTTCGACACTGGTAAACCCTGCATACTAAGTTATGCTAATAGTTTCTCAGTCTTGCTTTCGTTAAACAATACAATAGTATGTTATATGTGTATAGTAGTAGAGATTATTTATCTTATATTTTCTAGTTGAATATTAAAATACAAAATAGTTCTATGTTTATATATGGCACCTAGTTTGTATAACATCTATTTATTTTTTCAAATAAATTATTCCATTTCATTTGTATGAATCAATGTCTTCCAATTTCGTAATATACTATGACAACCATTGAGATGATCTTCCCAATCTTTCATTCTGCACTTATTAGTCATTAAAGGTTTCGTTTTCTGATCAGAATAGAATATGTTTTGAGTTGTGTATAATTTTATTTTTGATTGTCATATGTAATAGTTGGCTTTATAATTATATTTATAATCTGATATACTATTGTTCTAGAGACAATGTAACAGCATCTGGTTGTCAATGAATTGCAATTTAAGGTGTCATTACAGTAGATTACCTTTTTTCTGCAGTTGTTAAATTGTAGATTTTGCAGTTTAGCAAATTTTAGACACATTATTTTTCCTTGAACTTCTTTATTTTTTGTCACATTTACCAGATTTACCAGTCATTATAATTCATCTAGTGAACTCATAAACAAGTTATTGAGGATATATATGTGTTAGTTTACAAAACCACTGAAAAACTTGAAAATATTAAACGCATTCTATAAGAAAAGCTCAATTCATTACTTACTACTTATTGATTTGCATCTAACAACTTTAATTTAATTCCACGATTTCAACACTCACAATTGTTATTACCTTTAAACCACCGGATATATATTTCCAACACACGTTCCATCAAATTTAATCCCGAACCTCTTAAGTTCAAACCAACCGACACGTTTGATCCATGATCTTCCATCAAATATTCACTGGTATCCATTCTCAAATGGTGCAATTACACCGTCTCTGCAGGCTTAGATTTATTGTTATTACCCTACATTTCCTGCGGGTAACGTTTTAATTACACAGATCGGCGATAAAGCATCGCTGGAGCGCACTTTTCTTCATTAGAAGATGGATAGTCTGCATCGACGCGGTTATTTATTGTGGTGAGTTCTAATTGTGTACCTAGTGGTTATCAGTTTGTGATACGTATCACTCTTCCTAACTAATAGATTATGGACTTTTTGTAACTTTAAAATAGCTTTTTAAACTTATAAGATATATTGATGTGAAATTACAAAAACTTAATGTCTATAATGGGACTGGAGTCTGTGGTTGAAGACGTGATCTAGTAGTCAGAACATTCTCCCCTGATGAAGCTGGTTGTGGGTCCCCGTCTAGACATTTTTTCCAATTTTAAATCGATTCTAAAAAGTATTTACTTTTTTTATAACACTTGGGTGGCAGACAAGCACGCGGTCCAACTTATGGAAAGTGGTTACCGTGGCCTATGGACGTTTGCAACACCAGGGGCGTCACAATTATTCTGCTGATCATATAGAGAAGAGGGGGAAGGGAAGAGGGGAGGGGAGAAAGTTAAGAGAGTCTCTGTGCTGACAGTGCAGACGACATTGAAAGTCTTGGTCCTCCTACCGGCAGTACAAAACCTCTTCAGTGAGCTCTGGGCTTCAGTGAACTTGCCGCCGGAAACAACACTAGGTTTTTATTAATAACAAAACATTTTAATAAATTAATTGGGCGGAGTAATCAAAAAGCATTTTTTTAAATGATCGAAAAATCATTTTTCGTTTCGTCCTTTCGAATTGTTTGTTGCTGCATGAACAATGTGTTTTGTCAAAGAATTTGCGTGATACATTACTAAGCCTGGACAATTTGTAAATGCATCAAATCTAACCCTAATCTAAAAGTAGCATAACAAAGTCAACATAAAAACCAATAACTCACAAAAAAACTGCGACGTGATTACCGACCCCTCTTTACACAAAAGATATCAATTCATCTGCACTCACGGCAAGACTCATAAATATTGCACAGAACTAATATCGTAGTACTTGCGTCATCACTAAATCGTATGTCAAAACTGTTAGAAATGATATTGGCGAGCCCAAAGCAACATTGGAAGCAATAAGAGTCATAAATCAAACGGTTCATAAGAGATCTCCCCTAACGTATCCGACACTATATATGAACTTGCAAAAAGGAAATTGCCATTCGAAAAACATTCAACATTTCCTTTAAACGTTTACCATAAGAGTGATTTTCGCAGGTTTGCACTGGATAAGTCCTTTGATCGGTATCAGAGGGCGAACTGAGAAAGCTATCGACACTTTCCGTATTCACTTATCATTCATCGCTAACACAACTTTTTTTCGTAGTATTTTGTGCCTTATAAACATACACGTTAGTAAAAATATTTATTAGTGACTCAATATTATCTTTATCATCAATGTTTAAAATCGAATCATTAAAAAAAGAAATATATTCTTTAAATCCTTAACTTTGAATTTGCTGCATTTTGTCAGGAAATCAAAATGTTTATTGCAATGTTAAATATTTTAAACCGAAGCATTAAGTGTTATATTAGCCTGAACATAGCTTGAACTTACGACATAACATTCGACACGGGGTCTTCCGCAGGCCATTTGTCACAGAAGCCATTTGTACTTGTCGAATCACGGCCATTAGACGAGAGTGTGTGACCGCGTGGGGTTAACTTCGTTCAAACTGCGCTACGTCACCCTACGAGTAGTCACAGCACAGAGAATTGCCATGTAACTGAACCTCAATACACGTAGAGGTATAAAATTAGACTTAAAGTATTCCTGTTCTGTGGTACACAACCTCTTGGATTGTCGTCCAATTTGAACAAGGTTTTAGGGAATACCGCGCTTGTCAATATCGACTTGTATGAGCCGAGCTGTCCTGTCGATCTATCTTACTTTGCGGCTATTGTTACAGACGACCGAGGTTCCAGCTGATTTATAAGTAGCCTAGTTAATTACGGCGGGCGTCGACGCATCGTTAATTTCTCTTCGGCTCCCATTTATCTCGTGGCTGTCATCCGTGCCGGCTTCCTATTTCCACCTGACGTACGTTTCTGAGTAAAAGCGTAACTTTAAAAGCTTGCCAATAAATACATTCGCATAAAACTCGAGTTTATCTCCGTACCCTTTGAAGTACGGCTCGAGAAAACAAACAAAGCAATAAAGAAGGCCTTTATCGGAGCCACGAGTCGACACGCGAGCTAATTTACAACACAGCCGCGGGTTTTATCTTCATTAACCCATCGATTCACAATTAAGACGCGGAATAAATCTCCGGTAATGCGCTCCCCGTCCGCGCCGGTAGATTCAACTTCAAACAGATGTTATGTATAAATAAAGCGAACGGAGGCAACCACTCGATATATTCCTGTCCGCGGCAAACTTTACAGATCTATCAGCGCTCGTTCGCTGAGGACAAGTGACTTGCTCGCGCGAACCAAAACCAACCTTAACAGCACTGCGCCATAAAACCATCTGTTACTGTCCATCGAACGACTCTCGAGGAAATTTATGTGCTTCAAGCAAAACAGCTGCACTCAATACCGTCTAAAGTTCGTTAAAATAGTGCATGAGTTACGTCTTTCCCCTTGACGTAGAGTCACAAACCTCATCTTATTTCCAGCGTAACGAGTCGATGCTCACATTCGATTATCTGGTTGCGGTATCCGAGGCATTACAGTTGATGTATCGACGGGCGACTGCGCGAGATTGTCGGCCGACGGTTGATTTACTGTGTCCATTTCTTCCTGGCACTCCATACGGAATAGATCCCCATCTGTCGCGAGTGGTGTGACGGATCGCGGCAATCGGAAAGCCTCGAGGGGCTCTCTAATGAATTGTCCCAAATAATTGGGATAGTATTTTATATCGACGTCATTTGTTCTTTTATCGGTACATTTGTTGTTACGTTGATTTGTTAGGCACTTTAACCTCACGATATTAGGGTATTAATCTGATCTGTTTGATTTTTCTTGTAGCGCTAACAAAATATACATACACTATTACTTGTTAGATTGATGAATAAAATTTATTTCGCCGTGAATAGAAATGTGGTTATCTCTGCATCTGTCTGAGCAGTCGTGAGTCTTTTAAACTTTTATTTAGACGAATGGTTTTTGTACGTCGTTGTATGCGAGTGCGGTGGCATCTGATCAGTAGTCATGAGTTCAGACAATGTTCGTACCGCATATATCGCATTCTTCATCTCCGCTTCTGCTGTCGAACGTGCATTTACTACAGAAACGAATGATGGAACATTTATAACGTTCAATATATTTCGAATCTGGCTTTTTATAAATGCTTTATTAACGCATTGTTTCAATTTTAGAAATGTTCATGCCTTTTATGAGTACCAAATAATAATAAAACAATAATGAAATATATCTAAGCTATTACTTTAAAGGCACTTTAAATGTACATTAAATCCTCACAAGAGATAATTTGGACCAATAAACCAACAACATGAAACATGTAAGCCGCGAACACTGAAGTCAAAGCCCGCAACTGTGTGAACGCGCTCAACTACGAGATAAGACTTGACTTTGAAGTATGCGCCGCATCTTGATACGTGTCTGCAACCGTTTCAATAAGCGTATGTCTGTCTGTCACTACTAAACTTGTTTTATCTTCGATTTGCCTCACTAATATTGGAGCACACTGGGATTTGACGACATAGGACGAGTTCTTTTGAAGTCCTTTGCTTTATCCGTCTATTTCTTAATTTACCCGCTTCTAGTTCTAACTACTTTTGTTTCTGACCTATTCTGTATTCGATTGTCAAATGAGTAAGTTCAACATGTTAGTAGTAACATCTACTATGCGTTTCAAATGAGTTGATAACTGTTATAATAATATTTTGATTCGCGTTACTAACTTTTGTTTTATTTATTTGTGAAGAAAACTGTTAATGATTACTTAAAATGTTATGTACTTGATGTAAAGAAAATAAATATTATGTCATTTTTACCTTACACGTATAAACGTATCCGACATGGAAATTTTGTTGTTAACTGTACAATTTAGAGTACGTAATGAAGTTGCCGCGATAACGATTATCTTCTCATTTAAAACGCATAGTAGTAATAATTATTAATATTTCTTTGCAGCTTCTCATAAATATTATCTACTAAATGATAATGATAACTTGAAGTTTTACTTGCATTATAACTAAATTTAATGTATATAACTGCAAGCATTGCAATAAACTCTGCAGAAAGATCATAATTACGATTACATTCTGTATTTATGTAATCCGAGCACTTTTGAAGTACTTTTATGAATGTTATTTATGTTAACCGATAGTACAATGTTCAACTGATTCCAATTTCTGAAATAATGATATCATCATCATTAATGATTATACAATATCAAGCCACGCCTTTTCATGCGCGTCGAAACCCCCTCGTATTTCATTCCCTTTTAATAGCCAATGTGGAGGTAAGTATTCGAACTGAACTGACTAAAAACGCATGATATTTCGTCATTATATCAGTCTGTGTTGGGGATCCTAATATTCCAGAAACAATATACCAGAGAGCTCGAAGATTTTAGCCATCAACCTTGGCGACCCAGATGTGGTGTAGGGAATCGAATCCTCCTCCCCTAAAAAGTCCTTTGTTTTTTTTTAAAAAAACATTAGTAATTTAAATTACTACTATTCCCTTCTAAGCCCAGCAAAGCTCAATGGTTTGTGTTAGGAGTGAATTCACGTCGGTAATGTAATGGCCAGAATTCGAACCTAGGACCTTTTTCAACAGAATAATATTACAGATCGCAATCACTAATACTAAATTTTAACCGATACAAAAACGTTTCTAAACCGATGTAATATTATTAAATAGCTAAAGCTATAATTACCAGCAACTATAACCATCTTTCATGATCGGGCTATTAAACGAAAATGTTTATAAGACTGCACTAAAATACGTTACTTTATACGCGTTGAACTGACAACTAACGATGTAATTTTTACTGTCTGACAACGCGATCAATAATTAATTATGTTAGTTACGTAGCTTGCGGGCAGTAAAACAAAACATTATATCGCCATAATGTAACTTACTGTACTCATTTATTAGACCAATGTCGAATATTTTATATCATAAAGTGGCATACATTACGACACTGTTAGTTATTTATATAACTCACTACTCTACGGTTTATTTTTTTTACTATTGAAGATTTTTTATTATCTTATGCATGCATTATTTTATTGATATGCTAGATATTATATCATTTATTTTAGGTTATGCACGTATAAAGCCCGGTTTATATTTGTCCGATGTGTTGTGTTGTGATTCTCTCTGTCTTTGTCGATCACGATGAAACGAGTGCGACAAAACACGAACCATACAACACGTGACTGTTTTTATTTTATTGTGTCGCAAGTAGAGCGACACAACACGTCAGATAAGAGTAAACCGTGTTTAATCATACTTGCCTTTTACTTGGAGAAGATAATCTGCTTTCCATTTTCTCCTGTCCTTTCAACCTCATCATTGTGTTGAAGAAAGTTATTTTCCAACCGTTCAATATTAATTCTGAGTTCCAGATGCTTTTTCTTTACATCGTAAGTATTGATGTGGTTTAGGATGAAGCACGTTTGCTTACAAGGAGCTTTTTCAATCGAAAACTCCCAGGTTATTGTCTTCAGGGAACACAGACTCAGGCAGAGAGTTTGTTGTCAGTGTAAGTATGGATAATGTAATTTATCCTTTACCCATGATAGATCCCCTGCTTGGCGAGCAGTACAAAGTGTAGAAAGGTAGAGGTGCTAGCACCCACATTTTGCCAGTTTATGTTTAGGTCCCAATGTAATAGGTGGCGAGCCTTATTGCCATTGACCGGGCACTAATAAACCTGCGATAAATACACGCATAACTTCGAAAAGCATCGAAAAGTCTTTGGTGTGTGCTGTGGTAAAACCTGAAATCGAACCCGAGACCTCGTCTCAGCCTTAAATCACCTTAAGTCAGAAACGATTCAATCACATTAAATCTAGAAATGACGTAAGATTTTATATGGAGTGTAATTCTTGTCTGAATAAATAATTATTGGCTAAACTTTCCCATCTTAATACATTCGATAAAAACGCCAAGTAGATGGAGATTGTAACTGGCTCTGCCCGATAAGGCATAATCGCAATGATGAATACTAGCAATAAAGATCTTACACCGATCTCAAGCTATAAATTAAGTGTTTTATTCTGATAGGATATTGTAGATTCTGTTTAAGTATTGCGGATTGAACCTTGAGATATCAACTTCAATGAAAGCATTTGAGTAATTGGTTGGAGTTCTTTCGTAATCATTAATAATAATCCTACTATTACGTAGAACGCATGTTATAAGTATGAAAGTTTATGAGGATGAATGTATAGGTGAAATTTTTATGAAAAACATTCATCATATTTTAACATTTCGCACAAAATGTTTACCAGTAATTGAATCAAAAGTAGTTACTGACACACAATGTGAGTAACCACCAATATTTGCATAATACAAATATTTCATACTGACCTCCTAAACTTAATCCATCAGATATGAATAATAGCGTTTGTATATCACTTAGTTCTTAATAATAAACTCAAGATTAATATTAAACAATCTACGCAATTGATGATCTTGCAATCGACGGTTAGGAAATTGATGACCATGCTAAGAAAATAAACGACCACCTTTCTATATTTACAGACCATGAATAAGCTTACAATTTATCATTCCAACCGTTACGGTTATAAATCATACTCATTCACAAATATTTTTACTACGGTACACAGTTGTCGGAGAAGTGCCTTCTGCCGTGTCTCGCCATAAAACAGTCTGAAAGCCTTTATATATAGGAGTTGTAATTACGTAAACAGACATATTGACGTACGTCTGAAAGGTAATCATAAGCTAAAATTTATCATGGAGTGAATCATTCATGCGCTAAGACAGCTGACAGCCAGGCACATATATTATAATGATCGACAGCCTGACGTTGCTTGTCACAGAGGGATAATGTTGTTGCCATACTAAATAGTACACTACATTCAAAATGCAACTGAATTCTAAGCGTCACACGATTTATTTTCACAGAAACAGTGTGTATTACTAAAGACATTCTTGTATAAAGCTATAGAAATTCTAACGAAAAGAACAAAGTACTCCTATGTATTCAATATTTTTGAAAAGAACCTTATTGCCTCCAACGTAGCTTCAAATTTAGCTGCGACTATTTCGATTACCTTTTATTACCTTTGTCGAGTTACTGGTGTTGGGAAATGTAACGTAGGTCCATGTACTAAGAGTTGAAGTGTTATGAATTTTATCACAATATGTTAGAGTACAAAATCGGTTAATATAAATGAGGTGTTGTAAGCTGTTAGTATCGTAGCATTTGTCAGTAGCGCGGTAGCAGAGAGACGTGTCGCGGCGTGTCATCGGGACGCAATGAAGATTTATGAACAACCCGGTACTACAGTTCAGTTGGAACCACATACAGTTTTCAACTTTGTTAATATTTTTATGACAGGCTTTAAAATATTGCTTTATTTTATCATTACTATGTTTATTTCTAATTGTTTTCATTGCGTTAATGTAAGTGCAAACATTTTCAGTTTTAACTATATTCCTGACTCATTCAACGATTCTGGTTTTGTAAATAAATATGTTCGTCAACGCTTGAAATAATATTGTACACAAGTTTCAGTATTCTGTTTTTAGAGTCTACTAGTTCAAGTATTTCATTCGTATTGAAGCAAACTAATTCAATAATAAAATCATAAAAATCGGGAGTAATTTATTTATCTTGCCTTAACAGTTGAGTTAAATCAGATGTCCAATTTCATATTACAAAAAATGGTATAGAAACTAGTGCAGACTAGCGGTACAGAACTTGGGATGTATTTTTCTTAATTTGATTCCCGATTCCGATACAAAACTGCCAGATAATTAAAAATCTAATACAATGTAAAGAGTCAATGAACTGTTTAAAAATACTAATTGAATTTAAAAAAGACAGGTCATTTATAAATATTGAACTTTGAAATGTTGATAGTATTACTGCTTTTTACCTGATAAACATATTCAACGATTCTGTTAACAATGTAAAAGTTTGTCAGTAATTCATAGTAGAGGGCGCTGGATCCCTTCATTACGTATTTATGACCGACGGCGGGATAAGCCGCGTCATGTTACGAAGAGTGGATGAGCAGGGATGTCAGTGCTGCCACCTTTGTTGGATATTGTATTCGTTTGTGTTGAGAGGACGGTGAAAATAGATGGAGTTTTGAGTGATTGAAATACTTTTAAACAAATATTTACTGCTAAAATTTTGAATAGAAAGACTCCTTTAGAGTGGTAGCTCGATTAAGTCTTCATTAGTTTGCTTTATGAATAGATTATCGGATACTTACTAAATGTGATTATGTATTGCTTTGATTTAACTAAATTCTGGAAACATAGTCTTAATCTAATGAAATAAACAAGTAAAGTCGGCTACATTTAATATTAATAACACTAATAGCTTGATATCAACAAGTTCGCTACTACGATTATAAAGCACTCATATTTCCCAGGTTGGCCCAACAATTCACAAAAAATACATATGAAATCGCATTCCCCCTAAAAACAGACAATCCTCTTAAGCATACTGATCCAAGTCGTTTGTGCGATGTCGCATGTGTATTGTTTTATTCACAAGTCGATGCTCCGAGAAGAATTCATGCATTTTTATTTCAATTTCTTCCATGTGTTGGGGATGCTTTTTGAATATTTATTTTATTTCTCACCATGCTTGTTAGAGACATTTACTTGTCTTTAGTGTAAATACAGAGACTTTCATAGAATTGCGTAAAAGTGTTTATCGATAGTTACAGATTTGGTCTGATTTATTATGTAATAATTATAAGTCATAGTGAGTAAACACACTACACTGGTAAATTTAGAAAAAACATCAGGACCTATACATTACAGGAAGTACGCTGAGACTAAAAACTACCGAACCAAGACAAAAATACAATGAAAGTGTCTCTCAAACAGGTGACTGGAGTAGCCGAGAGAAAAGAGTAGGATGAATAGGGAATTACAGTTACAAGGAAAAAGGAGACAAAATGCACAATAAGCTGCAAAATAGTTTAGATTGCAGCATCTTGCTAATTATCATTGCCAATAAATGTGAATATTCTGCATACATAACAAGTAACAAGTGGAAGAAACCATTAGTACCTACCATGTACTAGTTAAAATATTGTACGGTCTTGCGTCAATGTAAGGATACAGACAAGAAAACCCATTAAAGTAACAAAATAGAGGAAACTTTATTAGCAGTGTAATGATCACTACTGCCAATGTTAATAAATCCTTATGTAGAACAATGGTGATTGTAAAAACATATATCACGAGCACAAATTATATCGAAATATTGGACAACTATGTTCCATAGATGTTGATATTAAAAATTAGGAAAGTGTAATCTATACTTATAATAAAACTGTAGAGAGGTCAATTCTGTACATTGAATATATTTACAAAATAATTATTGGGGGATGATTGGTGATCGATACTAATGCAAAAAATGCAATCAGAATTTTTTTTGTCTTTCTGTCTGTCTGTCTGTCCGTATGTGCACGCATGGATCAAAAACTACTGGAGGGATTTTGATCAAACTTGGTACGATTATAGTTCATAGTTCTGAGCAACATATAGGCTACTTTTTATACAAGCTGATACCCGTGGCTTTGCCTGCGCTTCGTTTATAGGTTGTTTTTGGTCATATCTCCGGTTCTACTTAACCAATTACAACCAAATATACTGCAAATTTTGAGTCTAAGCAAGAACTTTGTAATAAAAAAAACCGCATCAAAATCCGTTCAGTAGTTTTTGCGACCAAGGCGTGCAAATATTACAGTAAAAAATTGCGTTCAACTCAAATAGCGTTATACCATTACTGTAATGAAATTCCAACATTTATCAATAGATGGCGCTCCTCAAGTGACGTCATTTTACAACACTCGGTGTTAAGATTCTCCGTAAGATAGTCACTACCTGCAGTTGTAATAGGTGTCGTATGCGATCTAATGATTAATGCGGATTTATTAGTTGCATCCGTGGCGTGGCGGTAGTGCATGCAAATGCTACGCACGGGGCGCGGGTTCGATCCCAGCATAGTGCAAAAAGTGATATGCATGAATATGATATTAGTTGCACCCATAGATTAATATATATAGTAGAGAGTTGCACCCTTACTAAACTGCAGATTATTCTGAGTATTGGTTGTTGATGTTGTTTTTAATAGTTTTTTTTATTTCATATCTTAATATAATAATTTAATTTTTTTTATTAAATGCTTTGCTACTCTTGCTTAGCAGTTAACGCAATTAACACTACAGAATACACACATCAAAAAAAGTTTGCGATCACTTTGAAAAACTGAAATCTTTTTTGTTACTGTAGATTATATTATGATTTATTCTTCTTTTTAGATTCTTTATTTCTAAATAAAGAATTAGAACACAAAACAATGACACCGTTCAATTGTTTTTTCTTACAAAAAGGCTTTCAGTCCTAGCTTACGCTCATTCAGAAATCTGATTTAGTGAATTATAACCGATTTAAGATATTTTTCGCGTAAAGTTGTGATTGAAAAAATGCCAAGAGGATTATCAGAGGTTTTACGAGCTAAAATAGTAACTTTGAGGGAAGAAGGTTACACCACGAGAGTAATAGCACGCAGACTTGCTATATCCCAATCCTGTGTCGTGGCTCCGTTGCAGAGGTACAACGGAATGGAGAATTTAGCTGACCGACCCCGCAGCGGTCGCCCAACTGTTTTGACAGCTGCCCAAAAGCGCTATTGCTGGCAGCCCGTGATCCCACAATCAACGCCACTAAAATAAAAGCAGAAGTCAGGGCCGCCTCTGGGCTTGAAGTTAGCACGCAGACCGTTCGCAATTGCTTGCACCAGGCTGGATTACGAGCACGGAGGTCACGGCGAGCTCCGCTCAATTCCCAGCAACGTCAACAACGAAGATTGCAGTGGGCTAGACTTCGGCAAAATGAAGAAGGTGAGTAAGAAAACATTTGGCAAAACTGGGAGAAGACCAGGCGACCGTGAAAGACAAAGAACTGCCACTGGAACAGTTCAGCAAGGCGGAAAATCAGTGTCTTTTTGGGGTGGCATTATGGTTGGAGCTACAATGCCTTTGATCCCGTATCGGGGCTTCATGACAGCAGACATGTACGAAGCAGTTGCTATTGATGATATCGTCAAACCATTCCAAGTAAACCATGGGCACCAATTTGTACTGGTCGATGATAATGCGCCCGCACATCGAGCTCAACGAGTCAATGCTCCTCTTCAAGAATACGATATCACACGATTAGACTGGCCTGCCGGCTCGCCCGACTTAAACCCAATAGAGCACGCGTGGGATGCTCTTAAACGAGCTGTATGGAACCGTGAGCCACATCCCCAGACAGTTCCAGAGCTCAGGGAAGCCGCTATTGAAGAATGGGATATGTTACCCCAGGAAATGCTGGATAACATGATCCTCAGCATGCCCAGGAGGATCTCCGCATGTGAGCCAGGGGAGGCGTTACTTTATATTGAATTTACACCGTTTAATAATAAATTGTAGTTTAGGTTTAATTAAACAGTCTTTTTCTTTCTATGAAATTTCTTTCACAATTGCATTATGGCTCAATTTTTTTAAATAAATAATAAAAAATAGTTTTATATTTTAATTTCAAACAAGGTACAGGCATATAACATATTTTTTTCTTGATAAAGTTAAATTTAAAGAATTCTAGGAGCTTATGCCATTGATCGCAAACTTTTTTTATGTGTGTAGAATAGGAATACAGAGAGATCCGGAAGTATCCGTTTGCCTTGCTTTCAAATCGTGCTTTTCAGCGCGATCATTCATCGTAAATCACTAATTATAAATAATTGTATTTCCATTCCATACTTATAGTACTTTTACTTTACTTACTTATTTACTTCCAATCCAAATAAATACCTACCTAAATAACAGGCTTCTGATAAATACTACAATAACATAATTTTTTCGACTGCTTACGAAACGTACTTTTTAGCTCGACATCGCATCATTCATTCATAGATCATTAATTATTCTTTTAATCCCTACTTACTCATTTTCTTCTTTATATATATAACAGGCTTATATATATTAACATGCCACCTAAAAAAAGAACTTCTTTATCCCAAAATTCAAGAAACTCTAAAAGAATGAGATATTATGCGCGTTCTCAAGAATCGACGAGGAAAGAGCTGAACATGAACTGTCTAACCATGTTACTCAAAACAAAAATTTCAATTAGAATAAGTAAATGTTTGTAAATAGACCAAAAAACAGCCCGCTAAAATTCTTAGCGGAGTCTTCTCAGAACAGGGCCACGTTTCAAACTGTAATTGATAATGCTAATTTGCTAAACATAAATTTTATATTTTTTTACGTTTTCTAAGTGTCGCTTTAATGGTCAATACAAAACAGGTAAATGATTGTGACTTTTATTTCATTACTGCTAAAATTGTACACAAATCTATGTAGGTATAATATATTTTTACAGTAATATGTGCATAAAAATATGCTGTAGATCGTTTTCGACCTGAAGCGATGACACGCGCGATCCGACTTCCACGCGGGCGGAGCCGCGGGCAACAGCTAGTACTGAATATAACGATGAGAGAGGCAAACCTTGTGGTAAAGGCAAAGTGTAGTTTGAATATAAATATTGTGATGCATATATCAAAACATGCTAACATGCATTACAAGAACAACAGCTCAAAATCGTTTTATTAAGAGTAACGTGTGTATTGTTATAAACAAGATTACCATTATTCATTTCTGTGTTATACAATCTATCATCTGAATCTATGCCGAGCTGTACCAACATCTTTCGTTGAAAGAAACGCCTGACAGGCGATATTATCCACGTCCATTAATAAAACTACACAGATAATAATCACGCTCGTTTATAAAAAATATTTTATACTAATTCAAAACTACCGACCTTCATTATAAACGTCATCGTTCAAAAAGAAAATTGATTTACAACACTGCATTACGCTATTATTTTATGACGCGAGAACGCCCCGAAATAAAATACTAACAAACATTCAACCGGCATCCACGACCATTACTATAAAGCCACAAGAAATTTTGCTACTACGAAATTTTTTATCGAACTCTAATAAGATAAAAATAAAGTTGAAATTAGAACAACAATTAATATTGAGGATGTAGTTGATTGGGTTGTCAGAGACCGTCATAAAGCGAATAAAATACGGGGCACAAAGAATAAGCGGTCGTATAAGCGCTGTTATGTCTGTCAACATAAAATATTGTATCCTGCGCGAGCCGGGAGCTGGGGTTCAAATTGTACTGCCTCTATTGCGCCATTAATCTTAGTAATGCACCGTGTGAAACGGCAGATGAAGATATTGCACTGCTCTGTCTTTGTCGTTGTTTCGGACTTTGCGCTTTGTCCGCGGGGAAATTAATAGACGTTTTGAAGGTGTGGGCAGATTTTATGGATTCTGCTAAAGGAGATTTAGTGTCGAGATTGTCGGCGATAAAATTAAGTGAGCATATGTTTTCGTTTATCTCGGGAATGAACTCAGAGAAGACATACTATAATCGTGCTGTTATTAACATAATGAAAAATTATTAACTAATTTATGTGAGATATAATTTGTCAATCTACTTTAGAGAGAAAATATATATTATGCAACATACATACTTATATTTTATCCTTTCGGTAAAATTGGTAAGTACAAATTTAAGAGAAGTCGCAAAAACAGAAGAAAATAGAGAAATTCAAATAATTGAAAATGACGTTAAAGATGAATATAAATACAATATGAAAGTGGAGAAAGCTTAGCCAACTACATGCGCGATAACTAAGAGGAAAAAATAGATGGTTTGAAAATTACACTTTCAACAACTATATAATAACTAAAATTTATAAAAAAAGACAGATAATGTTTGTTGTGTGTGAGTTTCTAAATATAATTTGTTAGTCATCCCAAAAGCAAAAATAAATAATCAACCCATCTATTTTACATACTTAATGATGATTACGAAACGATTCTACATTGTAAAACATAAATTTTCTTGTCAAATCATCATTAAGCATAACGTCTATATCAAATAACTAATAAAACATATTTATTCCTCCACAATTGCTATGATCATAATCATAATAGCAATATAATTGTCATGATATTTTTTAACAACTGCCTAACAATATTTACACCTTAAAATTGCTGTATGTTTATTACCTGAAGACAAAAACATAGATGGCACTAGATCATTATAGAGATATTAACTCTACTATGATATATTATCTCTAATGCGACAAATATAAATTTTGAAAACTCTTGTAACTTTAACTTGGTAACTTTGTGTGTTGTACTTTCGCCCTCGATTTTAAACACTAATGATAAACAGCCATATTTTCCTCTTGGCCAAGTAGTCACGTAAATTTAGAGTGCTGCTGGGTTATTTTGATAGTTATTTTAATTTTATCATTGTCAAAAATAAATTATGTTGATAATTTACAATAAGGTAAATTAGGTCTAATAGCAGAGAAATAAAGAACTTAATGTATTTATCTTCACAGTACCTAAGATGGGGTAGTATTTTAGCTTAAAGTATTTAAACGAAAAAAAGCAATTCAATTAGAATGGTATTCTACTGTGATGTCAACCATAGTCATTATCTACCTACAAGACGTACTTAAAATGAGAGCTATAATTTAAAATAAATATGCTTAGTTAAAGTTTGGAAATCCAATTTTAGTACGCTAAATTGGTAGTTTTATTATACCAGTTTATGATTTGGGTTTAATATTTTTACAAAATAAATACAGTCGCATAATTATTTGAAAAATCAAACTAATCGCAAAGAAACTACAGCTGTTACTGTAGGTTCTTTGTGATGAGTTTGATTATCTTCGCCATATTTCATTTCAATTTTTTAAGCCGTTTCTTACCTTCTGTAGGTATAAGTTTCTATTAAATAATCGTAATCTTTGAAACAATTTAATTTGATAAACCTTCAAATTGTTAAAGGCTTTCATATCTTTACCTGTTTCTTACCTTCTGTACCAAAGAGATCCATAAAACGGTATTTTAATATTGCAAAATGCCAATTAAATTGCAGAGAATTCAGTTTATTTTTAAAATCTACTTTGTATTCACTAAACAACGTCATAAATATACATTAATTGTTATTACTTTTGCCTTGAGTCAGGAAAGTTTCGCGAAACAATGCTGTGTTCCCAAAGTCATTATAAAGACAATGTGTTGTCAAAACGTTATAATTACTTATTTTAACAACAAAATGTCCACAACTAGGACGCTTATTAATTTGACAATGCATGTGAACGTTTATTCCGTTTTACGATGTACGCTGAGACAGGTGAAGCGTTTAGCGGACAATTTTTTATAAATGCGAAAATAACTCGATTTCTGTTTGTTACGCTTTCACGCCCAAACCTTTGATCCAGAACTTGAGAAGGTCGTAAGGCTTTTTTCTTTCGCGTGCTTACTGATATTCACAAAGACAGAGCTACGTGCAACACCAAGTATATTATACAGGTTGATCTCTCTTTGCTTGTACCCATATTCTTATTATGGAGCTAAGTTGATTTAACTATCATGGATTTTAAGATCGTCACTAGTTTCCAACTGGATGTGGGTCCACTAATTCAATTGATTCAATATCGTTGATAAAACATTTATTATTTCTTTTTCTGCCCATCCATTCCGAGGCTTACAAGCTTGAGGTGTGCGACGTGATTAAATTAATACTAGTTTATATATGAAAGTTGTATAAATTCCACGCTCCACGCTCCGCACCTTCTGACATCGCACCTTTATGATAAGTGTATAATATTCCTTTTGTGCTTTTGTTAATTAGAGTGACAAATGTGATATTCTTGTTATTTTGTTATTGTTAATATAATTTTATTCTTGGTGAAAACGTGTCAGCTGCAAATTGGCTCAGACATGTTGGCTCTATAGTATCATTTCTAATTAGAATGTTTTCGTTATTTAAGAATCTAGACATAATAATGTATTTTTTCTTGAATATTCTCTTGAATAATTCTAAGTAAATTTATAAGGAATTTGTAGAACGAAAAACATTATATAAGTCTGTACAATCTTGAACCATGTACGCAATATGCCATATGGCATATTCTGTAAAGAAATTCTCGGTAATGTAACGTAGGTAGTGGTACTTGATCCCGCGACGAGCGGAGGCGACTCGGACGTCGGAGGTCGCAGAATGACCTCCGTCCTCCATGAGCGCGGGCCTGGGGGTGACGGGTGGAGCCGCCTGTCACTCTAGCAGAAGCAGGCCGCGGCGGCGGCGCAAAATGCGCCTCCCCATACCCGGGGGCTAGTTGGGGACACCGTGGTCCCTACACCCGACGGGGGTCATCTCGAAGAGAAGGCCCCGGGTCTGCCGGAGTGCGAGGGATATGTTGGCTACAACTTCACCTCCGGCAAATGAAGATCCAAAGACGGCGTGCGTTTTAGTCGGTTCGAGTCCGACATAACCTTCCCAACCGGCTCCGGTGGGGGGGTATCCGTGGAGATTTTTCGCACGATAAAAAAAAAAAAAAAAAAAAAGGTAGTGGTACTTGATAAAACTGCAAGCTTACATAAACTATTTGGTTGTAAACGACAAATTGACTTTGATGACGGTTTGATTCAAGTACAATGCTTTCAGGGCATCTCCAAGAACTGGTGTAGAAACTTATACATAGTATCGTATTCATATTATCATGCAACGCTTGATATTTTATTACATACGGAAAATCTTCTAACTCACTACAAATAGACTTATCTTCTTCTCCTAAATTATTAAAATTAGTATACGTTTATTCTTTTAACAGATCAAGTTTATTTATAAAAATAACAGGTAGCCCTATTAAAATAATCTACACCACTTTTCTGTGTCCTATCATTATAAAAACCCAAATTTCCTAAATTATAGTCCTATCCACGTGGTTAGACTCGAGAAGTACAATTTGGATCTTAATTATTACATTACAGACCTTCATACGAGTGACAGCTTGGCGACCAATTAAACTATAGCGCTAATATGGGAGCAAGGTAAAAGTGAAAGCGGACAGCGACAATACAGTAAATTTTGTATTACCTATAACTGATACTCTCTTCTATTCTTTCTCTTCTCTTCTATTATTTACTTGAACTGGGGCTTAACACGTTCCTGCGTGACTAGAAAATAATTTAAGAAAACTATTTTCTACGGATTAGGAATTTATGTGATTGATGGATTATGTGCAATTTATATTGTATGTATTGTGTATGTAGTATAATTATGTAAATGTACGGACGGTTAAAATACTTACCAATTAAGTCAGCCGGTAGAAATCTGGAACATACGATAACATATGTAACCAAAGGAATAATATGCAGCAGCTTTTGAAACTGTCGCATAGTTTCTTAAAATACGAGATGATAGTAGAAAAAAATATATGTTTGTTTATTTCTTTATACATGTCTTTTATTATTTTCTTCTTTATGTATTTTATTACAGATATACACTTCCAATAAAACGAAAACATTCTAATTTAACGCTTTTGGATATGAATCTTTAATCAGTTATTCCGTACCTTAGTCGCTTAGACGCCAACCTAACTAACCTTGTAATTTGTCCAACTATCCTCGTCATATGTCGTAATTACGTTTCTCTTTTTTTTCGTTGTATCGATATAACAGATTGTTAAATCGATACAACAATAGACAGCTACCCTAAATTATTTCATTGTTTTATTTTACTTTGTTTTGCATAATGATTTCAATTTTTGTTACAGTTTAATTGTTATTTGAAATACGATATAGTTTAATTTTACTATAATTAGAGTCATTATGACGTCATAGTTTTCAACTTTTTACTGTGTCTGTGTATGTTTTAAATTCCCATTTTAACAATATTATGCAGCTCACATTGTTTAGTGTTTTGAGGCCTTGCTCCAATCTTTACAGGTATGTAGAAATGTTGTTTTATAGGTATTATTTCACAGTCTCTACTAGGTTCTTTGCATCTTACCATTTTTTCTATCCATAGCATCACGTATTGGACTAATGTACCACCTTCAAATGTTGCAAGCGAATGGTTCTGCGACTTCTACCACACCTAACAATTTAGAATTAATACAATGGATTTCACTTATAATTTGAACTTATATCCCTTGTATTGAAATGTTGGGTTACATACCTGCAAATAATACAAAGCCAACAGTTCTTGGATGACACGATTATGAAGATGAAATAGACAAACAGGAAAACAAAAACCCTAGAATTTAAAAAGGAAACAAGAAATTAGGAAAATGGTGAAGGAAGTTTTTGAAATTTTTCCGTCAATAAATCTAAACTTTCAATTTTAATATTCCATGGCATTAAAAAGCGACGCCATTAATATTGTTGAAACGGTGTTGTATGATGGATATGATAATACAGGATTGTTTTTCATTGTAAATTCAAATGTGAAAACGTAATTATTCTATATGTGTACACAAACCCTCGTTTATATGAAAATGTATGTGAATTTATGCAGTTTTAATTACAACACACGGGTTTTTATTAGCTATCTGGCGTCATGCATGTCCGCCATTGTAGTTTCTTTAGTGTTGTCACAAATTGAACTAAAAGGCTTGCGTATCGTATGTGTCAAAGAGTGATCGAATGAATATAACTTGAAATACCTTTGCCAGAATTTTCTTTTTTTATTTGATTATTTATTAACACAGTATTTCATATAGAGCCAGTTAAATAAAATTTAAATTTATTTATTTCGTAAAGATATCCATCATTAAAGACAATCTCTAATGTAACGGAGAGAGAGAAAGTAACATAATTAATTATAATACTTAACATGTTCAATATATCATCATAAATATTCTAGACTATTTTAATTCGCTCATCATTTGATTTCATTTCATTTATAATTTCAACAAAATAACCTTCGTTTTTAACCGATTAATAATTCTAATTTAACATATGAAATAATCCATAATTAAAATAAAATAATAATTCAAAATAATAATATTTTTGGACACGATTACGTTTTTTAGATATTTTTACTTTTCTAAGTCAATATTAAAAAAAAAATTGTAAAGATTTTGTGAATGCAATCGAACTACATACTTTTATTGAATCGTTTACTAAATAAATATTTCAGAGCTTTAAATCATTGCTATCCCACCGAACTCATCGAAAGAGCTTACAATGTTTCAACTACATCACTTATAATTACGTCGTTCCTTGTAATTATAAGTGATTTTCTCAAGCTGTCAGACATAAGTGCACCCAAATAGACAATAATCAATACTAGTTACATAGATATAACATGAAACGTAATCGTGGTACAGGTTTAGCATTGTGTCATGTTAAATCACCTCCGCTACAATGTGATAAGTGTGCGTTGACCTTAATCGATGCAGTACTACACTTTAATATTTACGACATGCTAAGAAGAAATAAATTGGTTTACAAAAGATGATTTGGTTTATGATAATATTGTAAACCACATCGGGCGATAAATTTCATTTACATGAAACGTCATGAAAAGTAATTTGTTTTTGATAAAACGTGAACTAAATGTAAATAAATGAGCAGTTGATAATGAAATGGTTGATTTTTTTTTTGTATGATATAACAATTTAAAATTTATGCGCGAATAGCAAAATTAAGATTCAATTATACAAATATTTGGGCCATATAGTGTAAGGTCCTTCCTTCACGAATGTCTACATTGTGAAACCACAACACAACATATGAGTAAAAACAGATTCCTTGGTTTAAGCCACAGCTACAAGTTTCCATAGTCATGATCCATGAATCCATTTTCGTCATCAGGTGATTTTAAATATTGACTACATAGCCTGGAAAAGAGTATTATTAAGTAAAAAAATATCACTAAATTTTAAACAAGATGTTTTTTTCAAACCGGCCGATTGAGAATTAAATAATAATTTTATTTTGGTGTGGTTTCATTTGCACTATTGACCAGCACCATCGATAGTGCAAGTGAAACTAAATAATATGTACCGTTGCGTTGTAAATACTATGTACCGTTGAAAAATAGTTTCTATTTAACGCACTTTTTCCATTTTTTCCAGTAAACTCCAAGTATTTATAGAATCATGGTACAGAAATCTGAGTATGGGTTTAAAACATATAAAATGTAGGTACTATTTAAGTAGACGAGACGAACGTTATCTTATCAACAATACCTTTTTATCTGATCTAGTACTGTAATTAATAACCGTTTGGATGTGATCCGTCATTCGGCTTTAACTTTCTTGAAGATAAATCGTTGAACTGTCGGCAAACTACACTTAACACCGATAGTATTGTTTATTATTTCACGCTATGATTTGCAAAACAACATGATCCATAAAATACACAATGCATTTCTCATAAATCTTCGCCGTGATACATTGCGTCTAACGTTCTGAAAGCGGCACTATTTATATTTTATATTCTCTTTTCATATACACATATTTAAAAAAGTTGTTTTCGTAACAAAACATCGCTATCCAAGCAAGTAATCTCTATTTGTAATTTTTGAGCCAGAAAAAGTCCCTATAACAATAAAATGCTATTAAATGCAGTATTACTTCAGTCCCCATCCTATTACATTGCTAACAAGTAATACTCATATAAAAAGGAGTAAATAAAAAATGAAACCCCAACGTTGTCACGACTCGTATCACAATAAGTATCGCTTAAGCTTTTAATATTCTAAACGCGAACTTCTATTATCAAATGAACCGATCGCTCATTCGGTCACGCATTGTCAAATTTCCTGTCATTGACGTGTCACCGTCACAAATACCCGTACACTGCATTTGAGGGTTACAATACAAAAAAATAAACATACCAATAAAATCTGTTGTATTGACATTAGGTTTCCAAAATATAGAACTGATGCATAATTCATAAATAAACTAAATCCAGGTACAAAAACATAAAATTAACATAATAACGAGGATCGTCTGAACCGATTTTGACAATACATCGCGTTGAAGGGTAACATAACCCTCTAATTTGATGTGCGGGTACATAATACCTCGATATGCATTATTCATCTGCTGATAATATGTTAATTTACTCCACCTTATGTTTATGCTAATCGTAATTGGTTATTTCACTGCACGGATTACAGCGCTGTAAGGCATCAATCTTCGCTACGCATCTGTCAAAGTTAATCCCACCGTGAGAGGTCATTTATATTGAAACATGTAGAGATATTTCAAGGCGTGTTCTGGTGGCATTAATAAAATCTACATTATTATCTCAATTAATATCTTAAGATTTATACGTCCCCTTTTAAACTTTTTAATGCGACTATTAATCACGATCATCGCGTAAAAACACAACGCGAAGGATATAAATTTTATGCGTTTTTGACACATTGACATTTCGAGACACACCTAGCGCTTGAGGGTTAATTAAAACTTGACATCATAATGAAATTATTCAAAGCCTGTTTGTTGCCTGAGGATTAATTAGTAAAAGCAATAATCGCACTTTATTTACCACTTCGAATATATATTCATCATTATTTTAATCAACCATGTTTGCACCTGTCTTGGCATTGTTTCACTTCAATAATGTGGACAAGATTTGATTAACAAGACGTATAATTACTCTGTAATCGTTGAAAAAAAGCCCGTCAATATACCTAAGTCTTTTGATGTTTTTTTAAATACCTATAATTAATTTTACTTGTTGCATATTCCAACATACTTGCCGTAGGTAACTGTACGTATTTAATATTATTTACTAGCTGACCCGCGCGACTTCGTCTGCATCACCCCGTTTTTGCAACATTTTTCATTCCTGCTCCGCACCTGTTAGTCGTAGCATGATGTTATATACATATAAACCTTCCTCTTTAACCATCTATTGAAACAAACCGCATAAAAATCCGTTGCGTAATTCTAAAGATTTAAGCATACAAAGGGACAAGAAAAATAGGGACAGAAAACGCGACTTTATTTTATACTATGTAGTGATTAAGTGAATACGTCTAATAATATGCTTATCAGTGAAAGTTAAGATTGCCATAATGCAATTTATTAATCTTCCTAGATATAATTCAATATCACTTAATAGAAAAAGAATCTCCGTATACTTACGAGAAAAACTCCAACTCATACCTTAATAGTTTCACACTTTTGAACTAGATGGCGCTAGTAGGACGAAACTTGAAACAGCAAGTCGAAAGTGTGTCAAAGTCGTATCAAACTTAATAGGCATGTTTATAATATCAGTGATTTATTAAAACAAATCAGAGCGGATATAAATGTCACTATCAATCAATTTCAATCGTTTAGTTAATTACGAAACTGCTATCAAACGTTAGCTGATTTATTGGAGTATCACAGTCATAGACTATACCATTACCATTCTAGCTTAATTTATTTGATTAATGTTTATTTATATAATTTACATTTAGAATTAAGTATCCGTATAAATTACTGTTTGTACGTCAAGGTGTTTTGAATGCTATTGTTAATTCTGTTAACAATTTAAAAATAAATTGGCCAATTGTTATCACACAATTTCATGATTTTAATACGACTATATTTTCTCTGTAATAACCAAATGACGTAAGTCTAGTGAATTCAAATTTAATTAATATTAAATTTGACAATAAAAACTATAACCTAAAAAAATATCAAAATCTGTCTGCAATTGATTTTAAAGTGGCATACTTAGACAAATTTAATATACGCGTAATAGGCGTAATAATTTTTTTCGCAAATTAGTCATATTTGGTGTGAGTACAAAGTTATGTAAAAGTAAAATACTTACGTCAGGATTATGGACATTAATCTTTTAAGTAATGGCGTTTAATTAAAATTTATATTCAGTCTGACTTTTTATCATTAATTCACATATTACGAAAAATTACCCCATTTATATGCAAAACCAAATTATATTAATCTACACAAATTTTACGACTTGCTAAAAGTATAAAATCGTCTATGATAAAATCGAAAGTATAACGTTCAAACGATTAAGTCATTTAAAATATGAACATTTAGAAAGGATACCTACATTATCTAAAATATAAAAAGAAATAGTTATGAAAATCTATTAACTTAACCCGTCAAATGCGCTCGGCTACCTATATTTTAGTCCCGTCTTGTCGCCTCTGTTCCATGTTACTCTGTCGACCAACCAATTACGGCTTTTGACAGTTGAATTTCCAACATGACGTGGGCCTAATCAAAATAGTATTTATTAAAAAAAACTTGACATTAAAGCTGACAGCTCACGGTTTTGTTATTAATGACGGTGAACACCGACCTCTTTCATGTATTTTCAATGTAATAAATTATTTTGTTAGCCTTATACGCTATGGGTGGTGTGATCGCGTGATTACTGTCATGTTTCTTACATAGATTGACGGCTCTAATGCTTGTCAGAACATTAATTAGGCGATAGACTAAGTTTATTGCGTTTGTACATCGTAAAGCAACTCTCTAACGGAGTTGAATAAATTTATTGCGTTTGTTAAATCTATATATATTTTCAAGTCATAAATTGCCTACTAATTTAACTATTTTATTCATATTTAGCTTTGTGAATAATATTATATTAAATTTAAGTTAACCGGTATCTGAAACTAAATTAGAAAAAAGCGCTAATATTTGGTTTTTAATATTGAATATATTGAAATGTGAGAGAATGTGAAATTTGCCGGCACTATATTTTATTCATAGGTTTATGAATAAAATTGTACAACAGACAATTTCAATAGGTATGAATATAAGTCTTAACCCAATTTACATAGTTATGTTTCCTTTCGGCTATGAGCATCATTTGATGTTGGACGATATCTGTCAGTGTGAAAAATAAAATAAAAGTTTTATGATTGGTAGATAGATATTATATTTGAAATAATTCATTTATTGTAATATTAAACATAGAGATTATTTACACAAAACATTGGCTGTACAGTCCGTGACTTCATGTCATTACGCCGTCGGCGTGTCCACTTATTATAAATAATTATATTTAGATTGCACTAATCACTAAATTTGTCATGGCGGGTCGCGCCTTAGAACTTGAATAGTCTATCAATATCACAGAAGAAAATTGGACAATTTACTTAAAAGTCCTGGTTTGCACTTAACACGATTTACTGGTGGACGGCAGCTCCCAGCCTTTGACCGTACATCGCATAAGGAGAGTAAAAAGGTCCTAGTGCAGGGTTAAAAGCTCCATAAGGGGATCCACCAAGACTGGCAGGGAGACCGGCCTTTGAGTAAGGATGGTACCGACTCGCAGACAGCGGACTAAGAGGTGCCGTCGGGTATGCGCTGCGTAGACCGGCTGTAGTAAATAATGGATTTAGAGGGTTCAACAGGGATGCTTGGGTAGATGCAACAGATGCAGGTGTGGACCCATCCGCTGTATGACTTCTTAAGTGTTGCAGAAGTTCTTCAGAATTTCCAAATCTCTTCCCGCAATATGATTCACCGACAATCCAATTGCAAATATAAGGGCGACTCAGTTGTGGATACGGTATACCGCCAGCTGCGGCCCCTTGTTGTGACAGTGCCATAGCCATTGCTAAGTTGTACTTTTGGTGTTCGCATTGTGTACAACCAGCGGGACATGACCCATTGCTCATAAGTAAATGGTGATTGTTCACAGAAAACTGACACCCTGTACAGTAAGGGTCTTTACATACTGGTACAAGGGTCTCACCACCGGCGGGTGTCTTGACTCTCGCGTAGCCGAGGTAAGGATTAGGTGAAGATCCAGGGAAGGCGGCAGCAGCTGCTAGCATTGCTGCGTGATGCGCACTAAATGGAGCACCAGCGTACGGCGGTCTGAATGCAGGATTGGCATGTTGTTCCATTCCCGGCGGGCAGCAAAGTCCGGTAAGTGGATTAAATCCTGGCAAACCCGGTAAATTCTTGAATGCACCAAGATGATCCTTGCCGTGACCCAGAACTTCTAATCCGGAGCGAATGATCGGACTCGTACCAGAAGAACTCGGAGATGCTTTTGCTTCATTAGGGCTGTGTTTACCATGTTCTGCTGTAGGTGGGGTAGATTTACGTCCGGGTGTACTCTTCCCAGATTTTTTATCGTCCAAACTTTCTGAACTTGCTTTAGATGACGGCCGTTCTTCAGGTTTCTTCGAAACAACGTTTGTTTCATATGGTTTAAACGCCAAATGCTTATTGTCGGGTGTGGAACGTGGTTTATCTTGTTTGGTCACAGTATTAGTAGGCGAAGAACGACTAATTGTATCACTGTTAACACTATTCACTTTCTTCTTATCCAGCGGTGGAAGTAGTGGTTTGGCTGGAGATGAATCCACGCCAATCTGGCTGCATGTTTGCGCTAAAAGCGCAAGGGGGCTTTTCTTCGAGTCCAACTGCAACAATAGAAACAATAAATAAGTAAAATTGTTCAAAAAAATTTAATGTTACAAAGTAGTCTTTTTTTGAAAAGGTTAAAATATTTTAAAAGTTTTAATACTTACAGAGGACGGTAGAGGAGCCAAGTAATCAGGTTGTAAATATTGGTTAGGATTGGTAGCCATCATTCCTCCGTCTTCAAGCACCACCATTTGGGAGATAACTTTTACAATCACTTAGAAACTTCACAGTGCGGTCACGAAACGCCTCTGGCAACAACTACTCTGTGCCACCGGAGCGCGGAACTAAAACTTTAGCGCGTGCGTTCGAAGCGACGGTCGAGACAACTATGAGAGACCGGACCCCACCAGCGCTCTACGTGCCGCGGGCCCCTCACCCCGCACCGCACAGAAAAGGACGGCTATAGCTTAAGTAAATATCAGAGGGAGAGCGCTATGTCTCACCGCTGCAGCGCTCGGTTGTAAAAAATAAAGCGGAAACGACACATAGCTGCATTGCGGTAGGGGAAAAAGGAAAGGCGGTATGGTCGGCAGCCGGGTGCGGATTGAGACGTGCGATGGTGTTGGTGGCTCGCCACCCATGACGGGCAGCGCTTTGAGCCGCCGCCGCGAGCGTGACTGCGCTTACCTGAGCGGCTTGGTGCTCGGAGCGCGCGCCCGCCCGCACCATTGCGCTCCACAGCTTTTTGTTTCACGCCACTTTTATTACGCCCCCGACGACGGCGCAGCTCCATTCTTTCCCGGCGTCATCGTACTTTACTGCTGACACATTCGAAACTACTTACTCTTTTACGATCACGCTTTGTTCTGGGATGCATCGGTACCGGTTCAAAGGGGGAAAATTGATCTGTTCCCTGAGACGGGAGCTTTCCGTGAAACCGTTTGATGTGTCAACACTCGAGCTAACTTTAGCCGTTTACATGTAAATCGATCAACATTGAGCGTAACAAAAGGCGATATTTCAGTTTATCGACATCGCTAAGTCCATAACGTTAATGTTAATCCGACACTAAAACCTGTCAAACGGGCAAGTCGGACCCTCCGTTGCGATCAAATTAAATATGTCAATTTGGAAACCCATATCAACAGCTGCGAGCGACGGCGGCGGGGCCCTTTAGAAATATTGCTTATTGTGTCCAAACAAAGATACTAAGTATAACGTATGGGCGGACGACAGAGGTCGTAAATAACCCCGCGGGCTGTAATATATTTGACAGTGCGCGGACATGCGAAACAAAAAACATGTTTATTGCGAGATCGGGCCGGTGTCGGTGCTCGCCGCTCGTGGCTCGGCCGAGGCTGTTCTATAAATTAGGCATGCCACGTTTTAGTGTTTGTTTAGGAGTGCTGAGTCGAACCGAACAACTTGCGGCTAGGCTGAACGCGCGCCGCATGAGTGCGTAGGATAGGTTTGATGCTTTAAATAGGTGCAAACTTTTTTAACATTGTTAATTACTTAGTAAAATTTTATTAGGGTTCATAATTTCGAATTAAATTGTAAAACTCTACTTTTTACGAATCCTCAGCAATTAGAATAATTTTATGGATGTAGGAATGACCATCAAAATTAACTACAACTGACTAGCCTTTTTTTTAAACCCTGACGTAATTTATATTTAATGAGATATGCTATTTTATACGTGAATCTTTTATGTGCACCCTGGTAAGCAAGTAGAGTGAAATCTAGAAAATACAGGCTACTTTTACTTTTCCTGGGTACACTAATGAACCCAAAATGTTGGTTGTCTCAACATATGCTTCTTCATACTTTTTTATATCACCAGACAAGCATCCGTTCCACCTGATGGAAAGTGGTCACAGTGGCCCATGGACGTTTACAACACCAGACCACCACCAACGCGCTGCTGACCCTGTAGAAACCTTATAACTTCTTGAAGAACCCTATCTTGGAATTACACTTATAAAAATCCAAAACCAGATTTGCGATAAGGAATAATATTTCCCTACCACATTTTACGAGTCTTTCAAACTCAACAAAAAGGCATTGAACGCACGATCAGTTACTAAAGAGATTTGGAAAACAATTTCCTGACTCAATTACCGGTGCGTTGAAAACCAGCCGAGTGTAAACAACCACAATTATGATGGCGTTGTCACGCAAAATTTGCCCAGATAAAATAAAGCACAATATGCGTTTATATATTTCTAGAAAATTCTGATTTATTTTTGTTTGTTTTATCTAATATATAAATCAAATAACGCCCATCACACTTGCCGCGTTTTCACGATGGATTGCAACGGTCAGCTTTTGAACCAGTAACGCTCCACACTGAGAGTCACCTGTTGTCTCTATGACCCTTTTACGAACCTCTTTTACTTGCTCCAGCTTCCTAGGGTCTCCACTGCTACCAGCAAAAAATAGTGAAGCAGCTCCAAGTCAGCGTATTAATTTATTATGTATTTATTATTGGACTGCGGCTCTGATATCGACAAATTATGTTGGATATTGCGAACAAACACATCATTTATTCTTTCTCAAGCTCAGAATACTTTTCCAAGTTCTTCTTTTGTATTTTAAGTTCCTAAGCCGTCTCAAGATTGATTTAGGTGTAAATGTGTGACAGACAAAGAAAGTTACTATAGTATTTACTATTATTCTAAAGTAAGTCCTTCAAAGTGTATGCTTTACTCAAAACATAACTCAAAATTGTTTTATAATTATTTGATTTGAGCATTGCAATTATATCAACAGAAACGTTTGAATTGTTGCTCAAATAACAACTAGTTACATTGTCAATCAAGTTATTTTCGTAAAGGATTTTGAAATAATCTACTGCAGTGTAATTGTATGTATGTTACCTTGTCATATGATTTCATATATTATCAGCTATGTCAATTTTGTTACATAACGGTTTTTGTTTTGGTTTATGTCTATAAGTATGGTGTGTTAAGTGCTGAACGTTTCATGTTTTTTGATATTATTTACTAATTCTTGTGCTCTCGTCTTTGCTCAAAGGAAACCTATTCCACAAATAAAAGTAGCTTACGAGTAATTTTAGACTATAATATATTCCTGTAATAAATTTCAACCAAAACAATTCAGTGTGACTGAGAAATAAACATTCGAACATATTCACAAACTTTCACTTTGTTAGTATTGGAAATTACTCAATTCAATGAAGGAAGTATCGTTGCAACTACTGCATTATCAAATAGTTAGGTAGTTGAATAACTTTGAAAACTTTTTGTTTTTAAAATAAAATTATTGAAATTAAAGTAAAAATTGTATTAATTTTCTTATATAATTTTAAAACATTCAAATTCAATTATGACATTAAATTTAAATTAACTTCAAAAATGTTTCAGACACGAATCTCCTTAACGAGTAATGGCACAATCAACAAGCTTGTTCTACTGTGAAATCTCCAAGATAGACAGTCATTGTACGCAGCGGATGCGGCAACTTCAAAGTGAGGACCGACAGTACCAAATTACTTGTTTACCGACGGTGTAAAAACGTTGACGGGTCCCACACGGAGGCTACGGTTTACGGTTTCAATGCCTTTGATGTTCTGTTATGATCGAGAACATGTTAATGAGTCATCAATATACTAAGAGTGCTTTTAAATGATTTTTGTGCTTGCGTTAAGAAACGTTTCATGTTTGATGTTGGTGGAACATTGTGAGGTAATGGGTTTAGCTCAAATTAGATTCGATCATGGTGAATGATAGACAAATGGGTTCTTTGTGAGGCTTTGATATAAACTGTCAAATTACTTTATGCTAGCTGATGCTGCGTCACCGTCTATGATGTTGGTTATATCTTCGGTTCTATTCAACCAATTTCGACCCTTTTATACAAATTACATCGAAATCTGTTCAGCAGTTTTACGTCCAAAGTCAATAAACCGAAATACATTTTTAAAAAATTGGACTCAAAATCGTTAATAATAACATAGCTGAAGTATAATACAAACAAATATCATCCGCATGTTATGTTTCGCGTTAACTGGAAACATATAGCGCGTTGTGCAACGTTGTCGAACTTGTTGAGCGACACGACTTACGCATCATATGTAGCCGTATCATAGGAAGCTTTTATTCCAAATAGGCTGCCCTCTATCCTTAAATTTCGTAAACCATATTATTTACTCCATGTACCCATGTACCACTTGCCCTCAATTATTATTTTGTGAGTAAAGAAAAAAGATCGACATAATGTTAAAAGAAATAACTAAAAAAATCTCTTTACGGAAGGATTTAGGAGTTTAAACTGAATAAGTAAGAGTTGCGTCTCTATAACTCCAACTGACTATTCTTGGAAAAAGAAATGGCGGCGGTCTGTGTCAAAGACATGTCAAGTTATTGTTGCAAAAATTATTACTCTGATTTATTATGCACGAGATTTATTTGAGTTATTGTATGTTTTGCCAATTCTGTTTTATAACCAATACAATTTATTCTAAGTTCAATATTGCATTCGTAAGTAGGACAAAAGAACCCGGACCTCCTACTGACAGGTCGTTAAGCAACTATACCGATCGTAAAACAATTCCCCCCAACCCCTAATTGCGATATTTATTAGCGTTGTAAACGCTTATCTTAATATTAAAAGTAAGCAAAAGATAAAGATTTCAAACGTCTGTTTTAAAACCTTTATCTGAGTAATAAAGCTTCGGCCTGTTTACCCACATTTTAAACTCTGATATCTGCTTGTGTAAATACTGACCAACTCTGAGTATTGTAGTCAAACATCGATTTAAGTTGGCGGTATATTTATTACATAATACATATAACAACAATCATTATCATCATTTTCTGAACCTATTTCCAACTCAGTTGGGGCCGGCTTTCTAGTCAAACTAAGAATGGGTTGAACTTCGATATTTTCCGTGAAGCTAGTGCCATCGAACCTCAACAACAACTAGTTGAATTTTTGAGGGCTCCAACTACCCGTAATTACTAACATAGATGTTGGTATGCAACCGGACCGACGGCGACTTAACGTGCTCTCCGAGGCACGACCAGACCATTTCAAATAACCATATTCATGCATACAAATATTTTACACTAAGCGGGGATTGAACCGCGTTCACTACTGCCACGCCACAGAGGCTGTAACGTAACACTCCGACAATGTAGGATTCCCTTCATGAAGAACCCCATATTGTAGTCGCTTAGAAAAATCACAGCAGGGAGTTGAACACAGCCTTAGCGAGCGCGGGATGAAGTGCACACTGCGGACTGTTTCCGGTCGTCATGTGTGAGAATGAACCCCCAGTCGGTTTTCCATTAAGCAATTGTCATCTAACCTCCACAACCTATAGACATAGGCTCTGTTGAAATAGTACAGTATGATCAGTTGTTGGACTTTATAGGGCTCCGAACTACCCGTAACGACTGCCATAGATGCTCATTTGACAACTGGGGCTAACAGCTTAACGTGCTCTCTGAGGCACGATCGTACATACATGCAAATGCATACAAATATTTACACTGTGCGAAAATCCTCATTAAATATAGATAATTTAAATCCAGAATAACACATTTTTTACATAAGGTATCGTAATATTGATAATATTGATTTCTTTTACTGTGTAAGGGTCTGGTGATCATACAGAGCCTCGATTTTTCTAGAAGTCTGTAGAAAATGTGCGTTCTTACTCATATTTCCGTCAGACATTGTAATCCGCGATGATGAATATGAAAAAATCTGGTGTAAGGGAATTCCTGGGTACTCCACTATAGTTGTAAATAAAAGGTGAGGCAAAATAAATTTCCCCGGAGTTGTATTAGTATTTATGGTGGCAATAAATAGCCAAGCTTTTGTGAAACGCCGCGCATTGTAAATTATTTCGTTGTGAGCAAGTTGCCTTGTAACACTTACTAAGTGGGCCACAAAAACAGCGAGCTTGATTTAGTTCATTTAAGTGAATCGCCTGGTCTTTATAAGATTATTTTCTTATTTTATTTATTTATTTCTATGTATAAGTTTGGAGGGTGATAACTTTATTTAAATAATGTGACCAATATCTCAGGTACAGAAATCACACTACCAAACTTGAAGCTACTGCTGCTGCTGGCATATAGTATTCTAATGGAACACTATTGTTAATAAGAAAAAGCAGATTATGTTTTGCGTTAAAGTTTGATTTAAACAATGATTTTTTTACACTATAGATACCCTTGGTAGCAAACCAGAACTTAATACATCTTGATTATAAATGCTTAAATACTTACGTGTTCACTGCTGGCAGGTGGGTAAAATAAAACCGTGATACGTCTTTGATCGAAAGGGTCCTTGTGAATTAAGAAATAAGACTGACCTACTAAACTGCATTACTTACTACAATGTTATTTTATCAACCATCTTTTGCGTTACTGTTTCATATCAATAATGACGTGAAGAGGGTCGATTTGTACACGGATATTACAATATTGAAGTATAAATGGACTTGCCCTCATAATTCCCTCACCTGCTAAACTACCGATGAGGGATTAACCGAGAGGATAGCGTGTGCAGACCCTCATCCACTCCAAACCCATGGGTATTGGGCTCCAAAAACGCAACTAGAAAATCGTTGCAAATTTTAAATGCCACTTCTCATTCGTTGTGTCTCGATTTCCATTGGTTTCGTGGCCCAACCGAAGTCGGCAAAACTCAAAGGATGACAAGACAATACCAAAACTGCACCAATAATGCTTAGATATTATAAGTTTTCGGCTGTCAGTTACTTTGTACGTGGCGCTTCGTTAAACAATCAACTGTTTTACGACAAACAGACCTAACTGCATAGTAATAGCCAATTGGATTTTTATGCTGTTTTTGTTTGCAACTATGTGTAATTGTGTATGTCTAGTTTTATGGAAGGTGTTGCTATTTTCTAAATTATGGACAATTTACAAATTAACACGGGTATAAGGTGATAGTTGAAATTACTGTTTAGGTAGGTAACTATGAAGCAAATAAAAATAAACAATTTAAATATGAAGAAACCTGACTGTGAAAATATTAGGAAATAAACATATAATAAACAAATGAACCCATTACCTACTCTGGTAATTTATAGTCAGAGTCACAACGTCAGGGTTAAATGGTATTTTATATAGTAGGTAATAATAGATATTATATTGTTTCATATCATCAAAAAATTAGACCAGAAGCAGGCGGTACTCATTCCAAGCGAAGTTATGTAGGTGCCTACTACATTTGAAATGAGGCACATTCGGGTAAAAAAATAAAGTAGGTACGAGATGAAAACCATCAAATTATAAAATTAAAAATACTCGCACGAGACCTCACATACCGATAAGTATAAAACAAAACCGTCTACTGAATAAATATTTTACTATTATAACAGAAACACCAGTAGCGAGTGCGTAACAAAACATTAAATATGTAAACACGAACGAACGGACCGCATGTGCATAATAAATAACTACTTTTAACACATTCTGAGAAATGCATTGACAAACATGCATTTGCCATCACACACTTAAAAACCAATCTTATTGCTTAGAGACTAAAGTATTCTCAATCTGCAGTTACGAAACCTATGCAATTCATGGTTTTCGTAATATATGACTTAAAGAATAGGAACGACTGTGATAAAAAAGTAGTAATTCAATTCTTTGAAGTTAAACAGGATGTATGGTAGGAATTAAATGGATATTTAAATAATATAAATCAAATAACATATATAGGGGTGCTAAATAAAACCTCCTTCTGACCTTGGAAGTGGTAATGAGTCTACTCTTTGCTTTTACAGAAGGTATTATAGCTGCCAGTTGATAGTGGTTGAAGTGATTCATTTTTGTTTTGGCTTCTACAGTTTTATTCATTTGGCATACTTATTAGTAGTTGGTCTTAGGAATAACGATGAGTAGGTGAATTTTTTTATAAACCAAATGCTATAATGGTACGAATAGCATGAGCTCGTCGGTATGATATGACCCATATTTTTCTTTTTCGTTATAAGATAATTAGACAACTATATAGTCAGTACTCTGTAACAAATGATCAGGAAATTGGTGTCATTATCTTACGGTCTATGTTTACAAGATAAGTAACAGAGTCAGTGAAGAACTTTTAATCTCTCCACTCCATTACTAGTTAGTAAAGATAGAAAAATAATGTCTTAAGCATATCCTCTTAAGTTTTTTTTTAGAAAACAAACGTTAATTCATAATCTATAATCCAAGATTAGTAAAGGAGTGTCTGTCCTAATCTCTATTCTTTGTTCTCGTTTTCTTATCTAACTCTTGTTATTTGAAAGGAAAATTGAGTTTTGATTAAATTTGAATCCTATCTGTGCCAAAAGATGACAAAACTTAACTGGTTGACTCAAAGAGTAAAACAATAGGCTATTCTTAAAGTGGAAAGGATTTTATCTCATTTAGATCTAACAACTCGGATTATACAATCAAGAGATTATTTCACATCGAAAATTGAATTGGATTGTGAGACAAGTTCATTATTAATATTAGGCTTAAATAAGTTTTTTGATATTGAAGCAGCATCAAATTTTAAAACGAAAATGTATAAGCACATTCTAGTTGCCAATGACGATATTGAAACAAAAATTGAAGTACATTTAGTAGTAGATATTAATGTAGGAGTAGGTATGAGATAGAGAGGACGCAATGGTAACTAAAAAGAAACGTAACCATAACCGTGAAGTAATAAAGTTAAATTAGAATTCAATTCCATGGGTAAATATTGTCAAAAAGTTTACTACAACACAATATATTTATTTGAACACACAAGCTTAGACAAATATAATACAATTTCCACAATAGATTGTATATTCAATTAAAATATTGAAGACTTGATCCTTTTCACATCAATAATCCGAAACTACTCGTCCTTAACTCCACATTCATTCGAAAACGTATTATATTACATGTCCTACACGCATGAATACAGTATAAATAAACTGCGCCCGCCATAAAGATAGCGATAAACAAAATTCAGCCCTGTGGTTCATTCCCCTTTTTTATTGGCAGGGGGCAATTTGAGACGATGTATTCTACCGGTTTTACCAAATTCAAATCACAATTCAGAAATTGTAAATTTATTCAATGACCATCTTTATATCTATAGCAGTAAAGGCGATGATTGCGAGATACAATTTTAGTCAAAAGAAAATAAGACGTTGCATCAACGTAATTTATATTCCAGCTACGGTTTAGTGAGAGTTTACGAAATTGTTAAAGACAGATAAAAGGGCGATATTTAGATTAAGGGGTGGTTTATGGGAGGTCTCAGATAGACGCTAACACTAAAATGACAGACATTACGACTAACGCTAATGGTAATGAATAGGTTCTAATAATCTTCAGCGTGATATTAATACAACTTGGTAACTTTGTATTAGATATGTTTTACTGATACGGTCTTCGTAGATATACACTAATACTCAAAACTGTAATTCTATTGAATTTATTGATAGACCTTTTTATAATATTAAGATAGTAAATAATTATGCATGTTATGACCGCGATTTTCCACGGTTACTGTCTCCTATACACGCTTTCAGAAACTGGAGTGTCATCATAATGGGGATGGGAATTAAAAAAGGCAAAATGAGGAATAGAAAAGGAAAGGAATAAACTTCTTCCACCCCTCTTACAAACATACGGCATGTAGAACTTGACAGCCGGTAAAGAACGCGCCTGCTATGAGGCCGTCAAGCTGAGCGCCACCATTGTAATACTGTATGTGTTTGTAATGGTGACCCTCTTTCCTGAGACTTTACCTTTAGCTTACTATCAGGCAAGGTTTATCAAATTTACGGCCATAAAAAAATCAATTCCCGCTCAGTCCAGATACTTTTATGCATAAATATGGGTATTTGCAATAGTCTGGTCGTTACTTCATCGGTCCTGGTAGTCATAATAACATTTATGGCAGTTGTTATACAAGGGTAAAGGGTGAAATGGCCCAAACAGAAGAGCTGATCACCCATTCGGTTAATAGCGCCCCCAATGGAACTAGTGGATGAGTAGGAGGGGTGTGATCGAGCTGACCAATTCGTACAAATACTATACCATCACTATAACACCGCTGCTGAGCATGCAAAGAACGTTGGTATTGCCCTAAATGACACATAATAATGGGCTAACTTAAACCTACTTCCATGGACAGACCTATGCCTGCACAATTACCGACCTAAATGCTAACTTTCGAGCTGGACATACCTATACATATTTCAAATTGTACCCACTGACACGATGAAAAGAACAACCACCAATTACCTACTAAAATCATTAGTTCTTTAATATACTCGTACAAGATTAATCTCTTTCGACAATAAGCAAGTTCCAGGCACAACAGTTATAGTGTAGTCTGACAGATACAAAGTTCTGTGAGACATCTCCATCCCCATTAGACATCTAAACAGCTTTTGAATGTATTTTATAGACATAATAAACACTCTATCACAAGTAATTATCACACTGAACTAATCCTAATTCATTATAATGTAAACTTGCTTAAAGAAATTAAAAAATACAAAACGCGGAAGAATTAAATTTGTTCTTCATTTTTAACTAACTTTAGTCTTCCTTATCACGACGAACACGAGTGTTATCAACTTGAACAAATAACCGAACACCATTAGTTTTAAATAAATAATTTAATCGCACCGCATATAATTTAATTAAACAACGCTATCTAAATAAAACACTACAAATTTGTTCAGTGACAACTCTGTTTGTTGTGAAATAATGTCGGTAAATATTATGTGGCGTGTGTCAACAGACTTTTCAAAATTTATAGTTGTGAATCCATTGTCAAGTTCTAGAAAGACTGTTGTTTTCTACGAAACTATGTTATACAGTCTACCGATGGCTTCGGTAGTAGATGTGAGTGTGAAAGTACTACAAAAACAGACACGGATGATGAATTAAGCAATGGCATCGTACAAGTTGAACACGGTAAGTTTTTCCAACTAAATGAAGATAAGTGAGCTTAGATCGTGACGTGTGGCAGGAAAGTAGTTTTGGCAGTATGATTAATGATAGATCAGGGTATCATCATGGCCTAACAAACAGTGGTATAGCAGAAGACTTATGGGCTTTTCAGGGTTGCAGGTAGATTATAATATTTTTTAGACAGTTATAATTATACGGTGGCTTTGTATGTATGATAGCGTTGCCGTTTTTATAAACAATTTGTTATATCTTGATTTTAAATGAGTTGAAATGTTTATAAATATAAAAGCCTCAAAAGTCCTAAAAATGAAAATATGGTTTCTGTTGCTTTTTGTCATTTTGTTTATGCGAGTTTAGCTTATAATAGTAACTATTACAGGCAAAGACCAAAAAGAAATCGCGGGATTCCGGACACCGACGTAAGGGGCTGGGATACGACCAAGACGTTAGGTGATTTATTTTCGGTGACAATAGTGACGATCGAAAAATAAATCAATTTATCCCAGAACTCTGTAATTTGCTTTCCATAATAATATTTTAACAATCAAGGCGACATCTATTTACACTTTAGAACCTTCGCTAAAGCCAAATGTATGAGTATTTCATGGACAATCGTTCTTAAATATTTACACGTACAATATCTGATAGGCTGCGCCACAGCGCCCAATGTCATTAAACTGTAGACGTGCTGGAAAAAAATACCAACATAAATAAACTCATTTTCGTTGGCATCGAGCAAACTCAAAGTGAAATTACCGAGGCTCGGGGCGACGTGTGTATGAAAAATTCATTCGTAACATAACAAGAGGGCGACGACGAATAATAATTTGAATAAATATCAAGGAGACTCCCATACATGTGACGTGACAAAAAGCGGGCTCAGCCACGCGTGTTTATGCGTTGTGATGGTGTAATTTGGCAGTTACATTTGGCACAGATCGTGTAACTCGAACCGACATCTTCTCGTACACAAAAATATTATTAATGCTACAAGGGTACATCGTGAAACGTTCGCAAATCTGATTTTGGAGTCCTTTTATATAACTTCGTCTCTTATTTTTTAAGGGCCTGTAAGATAATACGATATTACGCATTGTTTTCGTTAACCGCTTAACCGATGTTATTACTATTCCATTCACATGGACCTCTTTCATGGAAAGATCAGAGAGTTACGACGTTCAGTTTATAGCTCACACATCCCCTCTTCTAAGAAGGTCCACGCCACACAAAAGGGTGCTAAGTGTGCTCTCAAACACAAAAATAATAACAAAATCCCCGTGTATTTTGACAACATAATACTCGACGGTCACAAAGGCCGTCACGTCACGAGCAATCGGTTTCGCTTCCTAGCCGCCCTTTGAGAAGGGTTTCAAACAAGTTTTGCAAATAATTTATTAAAAAGTTTTTTTTCAACGTTCGCGGCAGTTGGCTCACCGTGCGCGCTACCGTTTGACGGGTCGGCGATGAAAGATTTTGTGGAGATTATAATTGACAAGATCTTTGTTGGCGGTGACAATGGGGCTTAGTTTAAATCGGAGTATTGTTGGTTGGAAGATTAGCTGGAGTGGGCCCCGGCACCGTGAGTTTAATTCACGTAGTAATTGAATACAGATTCCATTCGACTACACAATGTGCGGTTCTCGCTAAGCTTAATTCCGTATAGTCCCTTCAACGCGTCAGATTATTATTATTGCTATGATGCAGTTTAACAAGTTTTTTGATAAGGGAATATTGTGAAAGTTCCCAGAATATTCTTTAATAGAATGCCATTGAAATGATAATCTTATGCTAAGGACTTACAGTTCTATTAATAACATTTTCATTGATATCGAATTACATACCTATAATGTTACCTTATTACTGTATTAGTACCGTATTATTATGATTACGGTTTAAGTATTTTTATGCAGGTTTCTAATTTTTCTCTTTAATTATGGTAACTAGAGAGAAAAATTAGACACACATTCATGCAAGTGACATAAAGTATATTTACCTCTGTGAAATAAAAAGTTTTTATCAACCCGCAACACATTTTCACTACACAATGAATAAAATTATCAGTGAAACACCTGACTTGGCCACCCAGTGAGGCGAAACACGGCTTCGTAGAAACAAAAGCATAGAGCATAAATTCGCGTACGCCTGCAGCATTGTATTGCATACGAATGTGTCACAAACAGATGCAGGGTTGCCAAATTACTAATTTACCGAGTGATTGGTTTCATAGGAATGGAATACTTAAGTTCTTGCTTAGCATATTGAACGTTGGGTATGTCTGATGAAGATTCGGTGCAGAGGTGAGAACAGAATGGTGATTGATCATCTAGCAAACAACATTTGACGAATGATATGCCATAGATACAACAGAAGAATAAGTAGAAAAAGATCTATAGCCATGAGTGTAATGCCATATTAGCTAATAATTTATTACTGATAAAGCTGTCTAAGAATAAGCTCTATATTTTCTGGTCTATATATTGAAAAAGAAAATCAAATTATTTATGAACCTTTTTCTGTAACAAATCCTAAAAAAAGTCATATTTATCTTGCTCCATTACATAATATACCTACCATTCATTGAGCTACAAATTTCTGTCTAGCTTTAAGTTTATCTCTTTAAGAAAAAGTAACATTATTTTTTCTTTAAATTATTGTACCAGAATAGCAGAAAATACTACAAATTAATTCCTTAGCGACAAGCACACCACAATGACATTCAATGACTATAATACTCGATAAAGTCGACATCTGACATGTATGTGACATTGTTATGACAGATGTCACATGTCAAACAAATTCTGAATGTAGCCCTATCTTATAACGCTCAGTACCTTGTGGATGCGTTCACGCTCATGACGAATAAATTGTATATTTAAAGCGAGTGTTTTTTTTACCAAATTTGTTTATTTTTAAATTGTTTCTTTTTTCAAGTCTTGTTTAAAAAAGGAAAGAGCAAAATTAAATTTTCTGTTCGTATTTGAAATTGGTAACAATAATAAAAATGTTACATAAAAAAAGTATCAAATAGTAGGTAGTATTTGAGGCATTAAAATTGTAACAAAGAATTCTGCTTATGACTTGGATATTTGGGTAAAAGTTCTCACAATCAATGGTACAAAACAAGTGATCAAACATAAGTAGATACACAATTATGTCATTTATATTATTAATGCTATTGATTCAAAACTTTCCTATTTCTGTTCAGTAATTGCTTGTCAATCAACAGCTGTCACAACGCGACACGTCCCAGTTGTACCGTGACGATATAGTTTATTAAATGACAAATCGTGATCGGTCCTATGACAAAGCCTTTGTTACACCTACATGTTGTCGTGACATTAATGTAATCGTTACTGTATAATCATTTTTATATCTTATTCGTGAATAAATTGACTTATAAATTGGTTTGAATAACATTATACTTGATTACAATGGTCAGTATAAAAAAGGACAAGTAATACCTACATGATATTACGAGATTCAGTTTAGTTTGGTTTATTGTAGATAACTATTAAATGTAAAAATATGCAAATGGGTATACATGAAAATAATTATAAGAATTGTAATCTTTTTTTTTAGATTCCTATGGTTTATAGATCTACAAAGTCTCTTTGGAGAATGATGATGAAGAGAAAGTTCCAAATAAACTGCATAGACTCGCCATTCTAGATGTAAGGACGATCCGGGACGTAGGTAGAAGAAGATGGAGCATAATAAAATTTACACTGTGGTTTCCAGGTTCTCTGTAGATGGGTCAGGGTAAGTCGGAGTGCAAATAAATGGTTTATAAATAAGTCACCTTAGTATGCGAGTGACATAATTATACGTATCTTTAACACAAAACCTGGGCGTAAGAAAGTGACAGAGTAGACGAACCGTGAAACATTTTATTTACCAACTGACGAACGTGAAACATTTTATATATAACAGGATTTAACTTTTTGATATAAGTAATGGTATTTTGGTGCTGTGGTGTGGTGAGCTCGATCCCCGCTCAGTGCGTATATTTGTATCCATGACCTATGACAGTCGTTACGGGTAGTTGGAGCCCTCAAAAGTCCGACTAGCCTAAAACTTTAATATTATTTTGGTTGTTGAGGTCCGATGGCAGTCGCTTCATGGAAAATATCGTAATTCAGCCGCACTTTAGTTAAACTAAAAAGCCGACCCAACTGAGTTGGTTCAAAGAATGAATGATGATCACTAATATTCAATTTTTCATTTTTATTACATGCCTACTTTACAAAGTTAGTTTCGTTATCTTTGTCTTCTACTTCTCTAAATCTACCATGTGATGCATTTGTCACTCTCCTTAATTTCACTATATAACAATAATTTAACTACCATTAATTTCAATGAATGAGAGGTTTTTCAAATTTATTACATCCGCTACGATTACCTTCATTTTTTCAGTGACTTGCCCAACATCGTTAACGTTGCGTGCTCCACATAATAATAGTTTAGAAACATTGTAAGTATACCACTTATTGATTACACTAACCGCGTATATACCACCTAATGACTACTCGTGAACATAATTATCGCCTAATAATATCGCAACAATGTTTTTCCATTGTATCGTCAAATAATACGTCCATTATAATGCTAGTAAAATTGTACACCGCGGTTAACAGTAGCAGACTAACTCCAATTACTCCACCCTTTAGAAAATAATCATCTATTATTATACAACAAGTTTCATTATATTTAACGAAAGCACGTCCGCATAAACTGCTTCTAATGTTACCTTCATTATTTTCAATACAAACCCTTACATTTATGATAATTAATACCTTTAACATCAGACGTCTTTGAGAAAAAAACTAAGTTATTGTCTCTCATCAACAAAAGCTATTGAATGCAGCTGCTGTTTATGGACAGACAAAGCTCCGTTGGGATAACATCGGGATAATAGATCGTGGATTGTCGGCAAATGTCGGGCGTCGTCGGCTTGAGTCAGCAGCGACGATTGAGTGACATTGATCGACAGCCATCGGAGACAGGTATGTCGGTGCAGCGAGACATGCTAATGGCACTGTTTACCATATAATAAGTCGCGTATTAACAAAGTGGAATGACGGCACCAATTCAACGACGAATTCTCAACGTGGAGTTTTCATTTAAATAAATTCTATTTTAAGTTTTTTGTGCAACCCATCATGAAATACAGATTTAATTGGTCTCATTTAGCGTCATTTGGTCCAAATGTTCAACCAAGTCATGGAAATAAGCTATACTAAACTTTTTACAAATATTTTTAAACAAATCAATTAAGTACCTACTGATTGAGTATACATCATAGTTGAATAGCCCCTGACTCCGACCGAAGTGAGTAACTCAGATGCGACCGGAACTAAGAGAATAATAATGATGATGATGAATAAAATGATAACCTTCCATGAAGGTATTTGAATCAATATGCGTAAAAGAATATGACTGAGATTTTCAGCAACAACAGTATCATCCGATATGGTCTAGTGGCTAGGATACCTGGCTCTCACCCAGGAGGCTCGGGTTCGATTCCCGGTATCGGAATACTTTTTGTTTCTTATTGACATTTATTAATACTAATAAATGTTGAGAGGAACAAAATATATGCTTTTTAGTTAATAATTCTACAGAATGCAAAATAATAAAAAATCATTGTTGCGCAACATTTTTTATTTCATACAGTTATAACGTGACTACTGCCAAAATAACTATCTTAGCAGTAATAAAAAGATTATATTTTTTAATTTGATAAATAAAATTAATAATAATGATAGTGGTGATGTTATCTAGTAAATTATAATAATAAATAGGTACCTACCTAGCTGTTTCATTCTAAATGTTGATTCGCCAAGTTATGATAATTAACCTCTTGGAGCGTTAATTTATAGGAATAATGATATAAAAATGAACGTAAATTCAAAACCTCAAGATGTAATGATGTCAATAAATTTTGTTGAGATTGCTAAATTGTCCGACAGCACATAGTAAATTGTATTTACTGTAAGCTTTTAATTAATATTTCTTCGTACACAGACACTGCTAATGGTTATTCATATGCAATCTGTTATAGAAACGCACACATAGATAATGAGTGAATTAAGGATGATAATTCGGAATTGTGAACTAAATTATATTTGAACAGATTATACCGTCGTTTTTAATAGTGTTCTATTTATGAACTTAATGTGTAAACTTGCTTTTTTGAACTGGCTAGATTTTGAATATGAAACCCGAAGGAAATAGAGTTGTTTTTCTAATACACTAAAGTTTAAATTCATTCATTCTAATTGAATTCTAATTCATTCTAATTGAAATAACACTTTTTAGTCGACATCTAAAAAAGGAGGAGGTTTACATATTTCTGTATTATTTTTTGTTTGTACGCGCGAATTGTATTTGCAATTTTTTTTCTAACGGGTTCCATTGCGATTTATATAGTATTTTATAGATGGGCATTTCACTGATGTCAATTTTAGTAAGAAAAGAGAATTTTAACTGTATCACATTTAATATAGTTAATGGAAGGAGTTTTTGTCTGGATAACGCCAGGTTACGAAAACCTAAAACTTGTCTAGTAAAGAATTAAATTGATTTTCTGGTCACAAATTTAGTTACTGCTTAGGTTTTATTTTTATTTATTTTTAAAGTTGTGCTCTTTAGTTAGACTTTGTTGCCCTACACAAAAATTATTAAAAAAGTTGATAAGATCCAACTAGCATTTTCAGCGTGGAGAAACTAGCAAATATAATTAACGTTCTTTTTTTTTCGAATAGAACCTAAATAGTCTCAGCATTGACCTGACAAGCATTATTATATAAAAACAAATCGCTGTAAATCACTCACAAGCTCTAAGTCTCGACCTTCAATATCAGTGTACAGTCAGAGCTCAGAAGTGCAGTAGCACATCAAGGCTCAATATGGTTTACCGTGCGACCGTCGCGCTTTGTTGAGTTTACTTGTGTGCGTAATGGTTTATATCTATCTCTTATGGATTTCAATGCAACATCGCGCTTCGTTGAGTTTAGTTGTGTGCGTAATGGTATATAATATATCTATCTCTTATGGATTTCAATGCAACAAGATTTGAATTGTTCGTGCTAGAGAAGGACAATAATATGTTCGTTTTCATAATGTGTTATTGTTTACAACTGCTGTGAGTCATTAGATACTAATACAGTAATTCATTGGCCTTCGTAAATCAACTGATAGCTAAGCGGTTAATGCAAGACACTATCGAATCGCAATGATTGGATATGCTTGTGGTTCGATTCCAGCGTATATCGACTTTTTATATTTATGACAAAAACATAATTTTGAATAATTATAAAGTATTTTTGCATGAAGTTGGCATTAATAGTTATTAATGTGATTAAATTATGGGGTTATGAAAAGAAATGATACAAAATGTTTGATCAGTAACTAAAAAATATATTTCATCTTTACAATCTACCTGCCTGCTCAATGTAAATTTTATTGAGGTTTATAGTTTAAGTATTCGTTTTCTCAAGGAAAAGAGGATTGAAACTTAACCTCAATCTTACAATCTTAAACTGACTTGTCCTATAGCCAGCACGTCCCCTTTTCACCACATTCACAAAAACTACTTCTTACCTAACTGGGTTATTGAATTTATATTTTTTGTAATACATAGAAAGATCATTAAGTAGGTATAGTTTACTTACTTGTAAGTTATGTAACAAAAGTATTATTTTTTCACAGATTTAAGTAATATAGAACAACAAGATTACTTTTTTCCAAACATCCAATTAAGTATAATTAGTATTGTAGAATTTTGATATCGCCAATTTGGTTGTGGAGGTCCGATGGCAGTCGCTTCACAGAAAATATTGAAGCTCAGCCGCATCTTAGTTAGACAAGAACTGAGTTGGGAATAGGCTCAGAGACAATAATAGTATTGTAGGCGGGCAAAATATTAATAATGAATAATATTTTTTCTGCTAATAATTATTAATTTTTGTAATTGTTTTAATAATTCAGGACATCTCTCATCCCTTGAGTCCCATCTTTGGACCATTATTCCTCATATACTTTCTATTGGGTTTAAATCAGGGGATCGTACTGGCCAAGGAATAACGTTGACGTCTACATGTTCCCTAAGCCATTCGCGAACATGACACCACGACGTATTAGACAATTGTCGTGCACAAAACTAAAGTTATTTAATTACTGTAGGTAACATTATATTATTTAAAACGTCCACATAACTGCTGCTGTTCGCTCGCGGCGGAATGAATTCTAAATTCACCTGGTTCTTGCGCGCTGTTCCACCTCCACATACCTATTAACGCTTATTCTGCCTGACACCGTGTTACGGCAAAACGTAACCTTTCGTCTTTATGCCGTTGCGTTAAAAAAAGGTTTCTTTGCTGGCGTCTGGTGATGTAGGCCTTCGGCATGGAGTACGCGGCGAACAGTCATCAATGACGTGTCAAAGTCATTGGCCCATCGTCGTGTTGGTATGAAAGCATTGCTTTTATACTCTGCCACCATATAGTGCCGCTGGTTGTGGTTAATCAGCGGAGGCCGTCCACTTTTTGTACGAACCTTCAGGCTACCCTCTTCGTCAAACCTCTTCACCCAACGGCTCACAGTATTCCTCTAAAAAGAACGTTTTTACACATTATTGTAAGCAACGGTTTATTAACTTACTTAAAACACCAGATCTATTTGAATAATTATTCTACTAATATTATAAATGTGAATGTTTGGAGGTTTGTTAATCTTTTACGCAAAGACTAATGAATGGATTTTATAGAACTTTACAATAATATAGCTTATACTACAAAATAACACATAGGCTATGTTTTGGTCACGATAACCGATATCCACGCGGGCGGAGCCACGGGCAACAGCTAGCATAATATTAAAATAAAATGGTATAATAATATACTTACGGATAAGCCAGTTTCATTAGCTATTTCACTTATATTTAATCCATTCATATAAATAAAGCCACAATATTAGCTTTGACTTCCATACTTATATTACTTGTAGACATGTTGCAATTAATATTTAATCGAATCACGGGAATAACAAGCACTCGCAACTAAACACCAACAACATCGTTTTATTTTCTCTAAGCCGGTAATTGTTCCATTTTATTTCAAATCTACCTTCATACTTTTTACATTCTACGATGATCTTTGCTAAAGTTTAACAAATAATAAATTCTACTTAAGACACATATTTTATTCATCAACCTGATATTCATATTTTATAAATGAAACCCAAAAAGTATTTACAGGTATCGTAGGATTCGAACTTACTACCTTAGAAACCGATAAACCTCATGCCGGAACCATTCAGCCACGGGTAACTTAAGTAAACAAAGCGAATTAGTCGATACTATCCTACGGAAGAACTATTTACGTGTGTGTGTAAATTGTCTTAAAAGAAAAAGGTCACAAGTAGCGCTAGAATGTTGACGCTATAGTTGCGTAGGATTGCTACTGCACTTTTGAGTTCTACTGTACATTAATCACTTATTGTTGAACAAACATTTCAATGAAACAAATTGATTTGTGATGTTATTTGTCTTGATCATTTATACAATATAAAGCAAATATCAATGTTTGTTTTCGTTTGTTGCCTGGAGCATACAACATACGTCCATTGATGCTTTCCTCCCTTAGTAGAAAGAGGAACTAGTCATTTTACTTTTTCCTCACGAGTTTACCGCCATAACTTTTTGTAATAAGTGAGCAATTTCATCGTATTCAGATTCAGTCTCTATGACCTGTTCATTTTTCAGAACATGATCATTAAATTTGATAAGCCTATCTATTTATTTTGTCAATTATATTTCACTTCATTCATTGTCATTGTCGGAATCATTTTAGTATACCTTTTATGAGAGTGGATATTTTCTCAAATCCTATAAATCGAGCTGAAATCTTAGTTTAATGTGTGCTGTGCCATTTGCCATACTAATTCTACACATTATTTAATTATTCATATTAAGTTTCATGACATTTTGACAAGTTGAACTGCACACACAGTTTATTTTTCTTACAATATTGTCATCGTTATAGTTATAGTATGAAATTTTTAGAAGAAATAAATAAATCAACGTTGAGCATTATAATTCTCTTTACGAAATGCAGCACAGGTGATATTTATTTATGAGAATAATACAAACATAATTGATCCGGCACATTTACTGAAAAAAGAATAGCTTAACCTATAACACTAGATACTCAATATGTACATACACGTACTAATAAGATTAAATAAGACATTCAAAAAGTAGTAATAAGAAGCATCTCAGCTAACCCCTCAATGTTAACACGCTCTCAGATTTCATTTTCTTTCTTGACGTTTTATATTATATTATTCCATTATATCAGAGCCTGTTATTGTTATTCTATCTTTGAGGTGTGTTTTTTGTTTGTCCTCCACAGTAATTTATTTGAGAACTTTTTGTTCTTGTGGTGCGTTGTATAATCCTCGGGCTGTCAAGTCACCGCCCATCATGGGATAAAAATGTTCGCCTACCGCCGTGTCGAGAGTGGCGTCAGCTACTGTTTATCTGTACATTTAATGCTATTTAATTTTCTACTGGATTTATCTCATGTGGTGTTATTCTAGAGAGATTATTTTGTGTTTCTTTATCATGTTATTTTACTGTTTTGCTTATACACAGGCTAAATGGTTGTACTAATTTTGATAAAACTTTGAGCATGAGACGGAAGGTAAAAATTTACCTATGGAATCGAAAGATGGGACTATAACTATTAAAGTTAGCTTTATATTTAGGTCGATGGTAAACAAAGATGCAGTCCAAAAAAAGTGACAGTCATATCGCTACAATGGTCCCTACGTTGACGATCTCAGCTTAATGTTTTAAATATTTTTTTATTGGACAGTAGAACGTCCTTCCTTCAGTCGCCAGTCTATATGCACACATTCCCACCGTATTCCCCCAGGATTAGACGTAGATAATAGAACACCAGTTTATGCGATCCCTTCCTTACCTTTTCATGCGTTGTTTTTTATTACTTTTACAGTGCCACCCGGTTTTTCCGAGAACGTGACCTATTTGGTTAACGACCTCCTAGGGCTAGTTCACAAATAATAATGACACTACGTATTTAAAAATAAATGAGTTTAACTTGTAATCTGAAGAAGAAACAATTTGAAAAAGTAAATTATCATGTTATGTCATTGGTACTGTATAGTGAATTGACTCTATACTCTTTAATGGGTAGAAGAAGATATAGATATCCCCAATTTTTGCCTCACACACACCTCAAACAGAGCAGGCAGAGCATTTAAAACCACACACCTAAACTATGCCGACAAAAAGTTGTCATTGGATATGATTTTTAAAAGACACAGTCACTTGAAACTAAATAGGTAATAGTCTTGAAATGGTTTCAAGTTGATATGTTTTTACTTAGTATCTACGACAAACGTAACTGTCATTTACGATGAAATCCAACCATACAAATCAATCACTATGGCTAAATCACGGATAACACAAATAATATACCGAAGTAATAACCTCTCCACGCCATTTGTTAGCCCGTAATGTCTGACTCGACGGCTACCGGTTTTTACCGTCTGATTGACGGCTGTCGGCTTCGCTTACACACCAACAAATTTATCATTATCAACGTCAAAGTTCTTATTACGTGGGTCATAAGGTTTAAGTTTATTGGATTTGATACAGATATTATATTTGTACATCAACATTTGCCGCGGCGCCGGTCTTCGGCCAGATCTTGAATATCATCTACTTATTCATTATGGCCCCTATTCGGTGTTAATCATAATCGGTAGTCTCATTACTTTGGTATAAGAAGATTCCTACAGTCATCGTGTTGATTATAAGTTGTTTGTGAGTATGCTGTGTCATTGAGTGGTAACAATCGCTTATATTTTTATGGACGGTTTTCAGATTGAAATGAAAGGTACTGGATACTTATATTATTTTTTGTACATAAGAAATTATTTTTTCATAGTTAAATCATTTCACGGTTATTAATACAAAGTGATTTTTTGTTTCTTTTAAGTAATGTTGAAAATATTGCAATTATCATGTGATAAACTTTTGAGTTCGAAGAGCGTCCGTCTCACTATTACTAACCGCTCTGATTACCCCTGTTATTGCATTTAAATCTTTTTATCGGAAATTCCTAAAAAATTACAGAAACCAATAATGTTTTTCAATAACTTATCCAGTATTTTGGCACGTATATCAAAGATGTAACACGAATTCAAATTACTAAGACGCAATATAACTTTCAATTTAATTATAGGCAGTTATTTATCAAACTATTCATTATTGATACCATTATTATTAGTAGTAGGTAGTACAGAACAGCTAATATTTTATTGATAAGATCTTACCGGTCTAAGCAACAAATCTAATGACTTGTTACCTACTTAAACTTGATTATATTCAAGTTTCTCCATCCAATTTCTGTTGACATGACATAAATGGCATGTCAAAATAGTTATTAACATTAATAGTACATAAATTATTTACATAAAATTTGAACGGGAGCATTATTCAATTTAAATTTTAAGCTGATGGAATTGAAGGTTTTCAATCTAGCTTAAATACATGTATATCCATCACAAGTATCTTATTCATCTGATAGTGATCGTAAGATAAATATCACGTGAAACCAGTTCAAAACTAATTTTGAAAGCAAATAAATAGACAAACACATATCTTTATCTCACATCGACTTCATATTAAAATATTTGTTGCCGAATATATTAAAACTTTATTGATTTATGTTAATTTATAATACATTTATTAGTTCCTCTTTAGTAGTATTCATTCATTTTATTGTAGATTAATAAATTTAGCACTATAGAAAGCTTTAAAATCGTCTTAATCGTTAAACTAAATCGATTTTCTGGGTCAATAGGATCTTATAATTAAAATACAAGTTGTTATTGATAGATAAAAGTTGATTTGATCTTTACACCCTGAAGCTAATTTGTTTATTAGCAATAGATATACCTAATATTTAAATTATGTTACAACCTCAAAACTTCACCAAATAAAATACCTAAAATTTTTATGGCTATAAATTTCATAGCAAAATAGACTATCTACACAGAAATGTGCTGTAATTAACTAGAAAGTTAAATATATCACAAATGCGTTTTTCTTCATTTCAGAAAACCTCATAAATTTTTCTTTTTCCATAATTGATATCTTCTGTAAGACGGTGGTCGTGACTAGTGATAAAGTCATTTTTATTTCAAATCAATCACTGTAAGATGAACTATTCTTTTTTATGTACTAATCCTAACATAATTGTGCAAGTCATATTCTTTGATATCACAAAAAATACTTAGAGAAGGCTCTGAATTTGCGATCGATCCAATCAACTGTCAGATTAAAATCTACATAAACTAAAACGAACGACTTCTTAACATTACAAAAACATTTAGATAAAAAGGCAACCATAAAAATCTCAAATATACGTCATATTTATTTGCATTAAACAACGTAATAATTCACCGAGATTTATTAATTAATACCCGTCAAAGTCTAGATGTTGATATAAAAAGAACGAACGAACATAAATCATCTGGTCTGAGAATATTCGATAAACAAAAGAAAATTGCTCAAGAAATGCTCGAGGGTTTTGACTGGTAGAATTTATTAACAAAATTACTCAAAGACAATGAAGGATATTTAGAAGCGGAGAAGACAAATTGTTGGAGGTATTGTGTAGATAAACAAACTGAGGCTAGATTGAACGGAGTGGACGTATAAGAAGAGAAGGATTGTGTGATAAGAATAGGCGATTACTGTAAATAGAATAATAACGTATTAGGAAAAACATCTAAAAGAACTGTGAGAAGAGTAATTATTAGAATATTTGTAGTTCAGACATGAAAAAAACTTACGTGTTTCAAATATCAGAACATAGATAAGACCGAGGCAACTTACTCTCCAATTCTTAGAGAAGACTAATACTAATCGTACTTGAAATGATGTGAAAGTATTACAAGACGGGGATAAAGAACACGAGATTTTATAGGTAAAGTTTTGTAGAAAGGTGAAATAATGAAATATATCTTAGCAAAAGCAAGAGAAGTAAGAAAAAGCAAACACCTAAATATTGACCAAGGGTATTTATTATATTCGATATGCTTATAACTTGTACCAAAATACCACAAAGCATTCAAATCAAAGCCCGTTCGTCATACTTGATGGATGGTAATGAATAGCACTTTTATGCACTGCCGAGGTGAATACCGTTTATTGTAGGGGATTGATTGTAAAGCACTGCCTGTTTGTTACCGACGTTTCAACTCAATTGGTTTTGAATGGATTATATTTATATAAAATAAATTAATGATTCGTTTATACGTTTATAATGAAACCAGAAATTGAAATTGTTGTCTGTTTGATTGGAATTGTATTCTGCTAATGGAATTACCAGATTGTATTACTAAATGAACAAGGTTGACCAAGGGTATGGAATATAAGAAATTCGTGAGTAAAATCGTGAAAATTTAAAAATATTGGTATTGTGCTAACTTTATGAAAGAAAAGAAAGAAATACTAGAGATCTTTATAAAGAATAGAAAGTTCTTCATTATTCTATAAATCAAGGTTTACAGACTGCGACGCTCAGAGAGTTGTCGAGAATTGTTATCGAAGGCAATCTCTTGACTAGAATTTTATTAGTGGCAGATAAACATTTGTAAGCTTTAGCAACTAACCTTCTTACAAAAGCAGTACAAAGAAAGATATTAATGTGACAGAAACACAATAACTGGTAAACGGCAGACGAAGCATTGTGACTACACAAAGGGAGTGTGGCGAGACAAACGATACTAATTATTCATCATTAGCGGCAATCGCGAGCAGGATGATATATTGCGAGTTAAGACCATCCATCATCGGGCCTTTGTTCCTTAGTACATAATCAGAATATTGAAGATTTTTTGCTGTAAATTTACCGTTATGTGCAATTTTATTGTAAGTTACGTCAAAATCAATTCAACTCCAGTGCTAACGTATTTAGCCACGGTTTGAATAAGACACTAAAATCTTATTGAACCACGACAAATCTAGCGTTAAGCTGAAGATGGCAATAAAATGGTAAATTGTTAAATCACAAAAAGTTTGAATACAGTTTTTAATAAACATGAAACATAGTCTGTGTTGCGTCATCTAGCCGATAAAAATATTTCATTTAAAAATTTAGTAGTTGCCCACAAATCTTGCAACATTTAATCATTTCATTACATAAACGATTAGACAAATAAAAAGAGACTGAAATAAACATTCGCACTTTATACCTGTCAACTTATCCTTTAGAAACAGACAACTACTTTTAATGACCAACCACAAAAAAAACGTAGCTTACAAAACACCTCGTTATGGGTTACCTTCATCAAGAACTGTCAAATTAATTGACAGCTCATATAGCTGACATGTATTGCATGGCGTTTTGAATTTAAAACAAAATTAATTATACAATCAATCAGACGACATGTCATGGCCGCAAAGGTGTTGCTTTTCGCACTGCAAAATGCCAATCAATGTACAAAATGCTCACCCAAGCGGAGCATGAATCACAATTTTAAAAAGTAGTTACTGAAGTTTTTTGGTGGTGTAACTTTAAACTCTATTTATGTAGATTCAAAGTTTACCTTTGAAAGTTTGCTAATGCTACATAAGTAAAAGACAGCGATATTCATGTTGGTGGTTTAACAGCTCGATTCGCCACACTTTAATCGAGTCGCTCAATAAACCGAACCTGCTCAAGGTGAGAACGGTCTGAAAAGCCGCATTTTACAAGGAGAAATTTTTATGTTTCGCCTGTCATTTCACGCGCATTTAATGTTAATTCACACATTTCTTGTCTTTGGATGTATGCGTTTTAATTTTCTTGATCGGAAATCGGCCGGGAATATATGTGGACGCATGTTCAGTACACTGCCGGCTATAAAATTTACGACATAAACAAAAAGGAATCAAAAGACGGAATTGAGAAATAAAACTGTTTTCACATTCAAAATAGCACAATATATTTTACAGAACGTTTATGATGTTAAAATTTATGTAGCGAATCATTCGGTGCGGCTTAAAAATGTTAATTCTTGATAGAGAACCGGGCTTCGCGTTAGCAAAGATTATGGCTTCCTGTGTTACGAATGATGTTATGAAAATTAAAGGTTGGAAGGAAACGGGATGATCGATGCGGCCCACATATTAACGTCCAAGCCAATTTAAACCCCGGATATAGAAGATACTGAGTTCATACACTTAGCGGCAACAGCAATTTCGATGATAAAATACAAAAAATCCTTTGTCCATAACATAACATAACATAAACTCACGCCTATATCCCGGAAGGGGTAGGCAGAGGTGCTAGCATGGTTGTCCATGTCAATATTTGTAAATAGGAAACTCTGACAATAACAAATATTTTAATCTAATTAAAACTTAATGAATTCAATAACATACCTACTGATTTACTTATTACCTAATTATAATATTTGGACGCATGTCAATATTTTGATTATAATAAAAATAGTAATATAATCGTTTACATGCAAAATATAAAGAAGTTACCCATATCGTTTAAAAAAATCGCGAACAGTTCAGCCATGCCTGAAAATTAATGTGGAAATTTAATAGAAAATAATTGTCTATAGTGGCGTCGAAATTTAGTCACGCCAACGCACAAAATGTCATATCAAAGCAAATCATTAAGAGGGGTCAGTTGGTTGTTTGATTTTCTCAGTAGGATTAATGACACAATGAATATATAATACGCTACTAAACACTCCATTAGCATTAATCAATATTAAAATACAAATACTATAATTAAAATTCTTCAGTCCTACGTGTTTAGCTTTTTTGTAATCATTGATCTAAATTTAATTTATAATTTAATTCATGTTACTTGTAGACATGTATGATATTAATAAAAATAATTTAGTTTTTCTGCATAAATTAGTTATAATGTTTAACATATAAGTTTATTGTAGTTATATAAATATAAATGTTTAACTCTAACTCAGCTTTCATTTATTTATACTACTAGAATTTCAATTGAATAAATTGAATTATATAAAGTGCACTTCATTATTAAAACCAAAAGTGATAATGAAATGGTGAATAATTATATAAATCATAAACAATCTAAATACACAAATAACTGTCTGAAACAATAGCAAAAACTTTATTTAAAAAAATTAAACGTGTTTTTAAATGAAATTTATTTTTTTATTAATTGAAAAGTATCTTTGAAATTAATTTCACAGTTACCAACATCCACTACGTGTGTGACACGGTTCTTAAATGGAATTAACGTATCTAGTAGCTGCTATACATGTACTTTTTCTAAATAAATAGCCGATTTGTAATAAGTTTAATACCATTTTTTACGTCCACTCAAGTAACCTTGTAAGTGTCGTGGTGTAGGTAAATGTATCAAAAAAATAGAATCGTCAAACAACCAGCAGCGTCTGGATTCCGGCGTGGAGTTGGCGGCATCCATTATTCATTGACATCGCTTTCTTATTCCTGACAGGGTTACTTTGGACGTCTTTAGATATATCAATACTATCTAAATCTTGGACAGCGTTGGTTTAAAAGTCCTTAACTTTTACGAAATTATGGATACCTGTGCATTTTTTTTGAGAGTGTATGTATATGTTCCTTCTTACAGTTGCAGGTTCTTCACGCAGATCAAGAAATAGCATCTCTCAAGTCTGTCAGGGAAAGGACCACGATTTTGGGGTCTTTAACATCTGGAACGGTGTTATCTGGATTTAACCTTCTTGCTAATATATTTTCATTTGATATTTCCTGTAAAGCAACTGCTGTCTGTCCTCCACAACCTATCAGAAATATAGAAGTATAATTGTAACAACTGCAATAGTTCCAGACCAATGCAAATATTCAAACACGCAAATATTTACATATCAATATTTTTCTCATAGAATATTGAAAACATTGCCATATGAAAGAATTATTTTTTGCATAGCTAATGGATTTTGTTATTTACTCTTTGTAAATTGTTAGATGCATTAGTCTATCCGTCGTTTTAAGTTGTTTGTACAGGATCGAATACATTAGTTTTTCTCTACTATTTATTATTTTAGGATCCTTTACTTATTAATATTATTTTGTTTTGAAATTGTATACTAATTACGTCAGTAGTATTATCTATATCGTAAATTAATGCAATTTGACAAGCACTAAAGGAAACAAAATATTGAAGAACATTGTGTTAAATATACTGAACGATTCCGATCGCTAACAAAGACAATTTTAAGTACTAACTTGATCTCGAATCCTATAATAAAGGAGATATACCCTATCATCCAGTGTAATTTTCTTCGCAACCGATGCTTCTTAAATCGATTTACACTAGTTAGACATCAATGAAGTCACCGCCTCGCTGCGGCATCGACTAATTTGTTACTGATAGCGGATACAATCGATTGGATATCCGACTTTAATGTTTGCTTTGAAGTGAATATCTATTATTTGAACGAGGACAACGATGTTTAGTTCTAGAATATAATTCCTAAAGTATTGCATCCGTTTTAATACGTGAGATAATTCAAAGTTCATGATCTCAAAGTGAATGTTCTGATGAGCTCTTCCAATCAATCCCACCCTCCCCCTTCCTAAACAGGACAACACGTGCAGGGCTTAGATGTCACCCGCATACCATACAGAATATTCCATCAAGAACCAAGCGGTTCCATGAGTCTTTCCTCTACCGCACTCTTAAATCTTGGAATTCCTTACCAGCGCGGCGCACGTGTTTCCGTCTTCCTACAGTCCCGAGTCCTTTAAGCGGGGTGTAAAAATGCATCTGATGAGGCCGCCACGCTGAGCGCCACAATTGTTGCACTGTGCGTGTTTGCTATGGCGACCCTCTTTTATGAGATTTTGCCTTCAGCTTAACATCAGGCGAGGTGAAGTTTTATGACGTGCCATAAAAAAAATCTGCCCCGCTGCTGCACTATTATAATATCAAATGAAATATGTATATTTCAAATTATCATGTTGGATTTAGCCGACATTTGTATATAATTTTAGTTATGGATATTTCAGAAAGGTTTACATCTTTATGCTTTTGCGAATACTGAATATTATATAATAACCCAAATCTGTATCTATAGCTCATTGTTGCGTTTATATATACATTACAGGGGTTAACCATTATTTGCCGTCAACCTGGTATTTTTTCTTGTACTGAATGTAAAAAAGCGGAAAGAATACATCCAGATCCTTTACTAGTCGTTACAATGCGCACTTGAAAAGATGGATTGCTCCGTGTATCCTATTGTTGTGTGTATTCATTCGGTAATTAACTACTAGGGCTTAGTTTCCGACTATTCAAGAAAAAAAAATTGCCAAGTTTTTTCTAAAACGATATTTTTATTTATTTCAATTTTGGAGGTATTTTTTTTAATATATAAATGTGCGACATTGTAACATATTTAAATTTCGAAGTAAGTTTTCGAAGCGTTTCCAAAATGTAATTATTTTTACTCTACAAAATTAAAAAGCCTTCACAAAATTACTTTCTCAACTTTATTAACATTCAATCCATTATTTAGTTCGTCAGTATTATACAGTTTGCTGTCAAAATATTAACGCCAGTCATACCTTTATCAACCCCAACTATTTACTATCGACAAAGCTACCGTCGTGTCGGCATATCAATCAATTGGCTACCGGCTCCGCGGCCCCAATCGATTTGTAACATCGGTAGTCGAACATACTGATTGTTTCCCATGAATATTGTTTCAAGTATTCTGTAGTTTGTGTGGTGATGAATTATTATAGCTTTTGCCCGCGGTTTCACTCGCGTGGAGCTGTAATCTTGTTGCCGCAAGCTATGGTTGCTTATTATCGGGGTAATTGTGTTATTACCTTCTTGCTACAGTCCCGGGTCCTTTAAGCGGGTCGTGTAAAAACATCTGATGAGGCCGTCAAGCTGAGCGCTACCATTGTAGCACTGAACGTGTTTGCAATGGTGACCCTCTCTCACGAGACTTTGCCTTCAGCTTAGCATCAGGCGAGGTGAAGTCAAATTGACGTGCCATAAAAAAAATACCGGGATAATTGTGTTATCCCAGACTGTAATCTATATTTGTATCAAATAGCCAAATAACCAAACCCTTTCGCAACACTTAGTCTAGTGGTAGGTATGGGTAATGGACTGCTGAGACGAGGTCTCTGGTTCGATCCCAGATTTTACCATGGCACACACCAATGATTTTGCGATGCTTTTCGAAGCCATGTGTGTATTTAGCGCAGGTTTATAAGCGTCCGGTTAAAGTCTATAGGCTCGCCGCCTATTGGGACCTAAACATAAAAACTGGTCAAATGTGGGTGCTAGCACCTCTGTCTACCCCTTCGGGGATAAAGGCGTGAGTTTGGGCGATGATGAGAGTTTTTCACAATTTTCATATTTATAATACAGTAGGAAAAATGATTAAAATATAAATTTGGCAATAAAGTGGTCTGTGTTGGACAAAAATCATTCTATGATGTACTATTTTGTAAAATATAGATTTTTATTGGCTTAATTGATGATTCATGTTACTTGTTAGTAATTGTATGAGATTATCTCAATTAACACATAATTCTTAGAGGCAGCAATTTCGTTAATACATCAACGGTTTGCAATTATGCAATTATTATTGCAATTGGCATTTTCCGCGTTAAATTATTATTTTAGACGTACTTATACATATTGAAGGCAAAACACCTTAACAAGGAATGAAACGGAAATAGTTTCCAAATGTTTAATGTCCTCCTTTGCGTCGCGCAGTCGGGTAAAAAACTATTAAGATTCTGTACATAAAAGTTAAAACCCAGATCAAATCTCACTTCTACGTCAAAGTAGCGGATTTAACTTATAGCTCATAACTATAAATCTAACAAACAATCTTAGTAATTATGATAAAAAAATTGAACCAAGTGTCTGAAAAATTCAATAATTATTTATGCGTTCAGGCCAAAGAAGTAATAAGAATTCTTATTTACATTATGAGCTGACAAGCACGAAACTGTAGTTTAAAAATTAAGTGAACGGTGCGAAATTGGAAACCTTTGTGTCCATTGAAGCCTATTGTGGTGAGTGAGTGAACATTGTGAATGACATGTCATTTTTTACTTGTGTTTTATTATTACTTGTGTGTCAGTTGTGTAGTAATATGATAAGTAATGATAATAGAGTATTGGTATGTAAGAATACATTGTGTACATGACAAATTGTAATATTTATTTTAGCGAATGTTTGGATGACATAAGTATTGATATTACTAAAACATTAGTAAAGATCTCTATCCAATTTTTATTAACATTGAACACAATTTGATGAATTTAACAATGTAAATAGCTTAATAGGGCTGCCCCCTTAAGTGGTATAAAAACCTATTTCAAGTGGGCGGGGTATTTCGGGGAACGGCAAGCGAATGATAGAGGAGACCTATTTATGCTGGGTACACATCAACCGAATACCTATGGTACGTAAATGCAAAGAAGTGATCATTACGGTACGGATTTTAGCGTAATAATGACGTATCCTACTCGTTTACTTTCACTATGATATTCACACTGTTTCATTCGCTTTTATTTGTCAGCCATCGTTCATTTTTGTTCAGTTAATGTATTCCTAGAAAAATATACAAGGTTGTGATACTATACCTGCATTTTACTAAAGTATCACAGATACACCACAATATTACTTTTTCTCCAGACAAACTTGCATCGCCTGCAGACACAAAATTAAAATAATTTAGTCATCAATACTAATATTAACTACTAATTAAGTTGATAAAAATACGATTATAGGTAATTAATGAACATAATTATTTCACAGGCATCCATTAAAATAGTGTTGCACAAAGCTGTAAATCAAAGTGTAATCAAGAAGTTGTTAATAGAGATTCGAACGTTAATTGGCGAATTTCATAAGCCGTCGGCTTCAAATTAATCAATGTTACAACACGTAAATTTATTTGCGTTTACACTTGTGTGAAAATTATTGATTGGAATGATAAAATTCTGTAATTGGAGGTAAATTTATTTAGCTACAAACTGTTTGGTGCATATAATCTAATTTACTTATTTGATACTAAAGTTATTCTCTGTTGTGTAAAAGTACAATATAAAATTGTATTAAATAGGATTGATACTAATGAAACATCATAAAAACAATTTGAAGGCTTTGTATCCGTAGGAGGTATTCAGTATCCTATACTGACAGAATCAACCTAATGAGGCAATATTAATGGCAGTATTATATGTAGATTTAATATTACATCCTTATTAAATAATACAGACTAAAGCTTCCAATTTAAGCATGATTGTTTTCTGAAGTACTGATTTTCCAAATCGTTGCAAACAATGACTTACAGCTCAAGCGGACTCGCTGTTCAATGATTATGAATTCAAAAACTAATTGAGCCGAAGATTGATTGACCTCGACAATCATTAACTGATCAATGCGTAACTAGCTAATAATGCCTTAGGCAATATTGTATAATACTATGTTCTACATTGTATTATCAACTTTGGAGAACATAGGAAGTCCAATTAGAACTAATACTATACATATAGATTATATTATGTAACACTACATGCTGTTATACAACTTTTTATATCGTAACAACTTCAATTAGATCCCAATAGACCAAAATCAACGTGTATATTTATTATATTAAATGCCCACACACTATATAAACCAATCATGAATGAATAAAATCTATAAATATAATATTCTGACCTAACATGTGTAGCGTATAAAAAAGGGGAAGCCGATTGTGGCGTATAAAAGGGGTATAAGTACTCTTGGAGTTGAAAGAATATAAAAGTTTATAAGTAAGCTACAATGAATCTAAGTTTTTAATAGTGCTATCGGATAGTACTCTCGGTAGGTCAGCACTGAACCATTGGTTCAAGGACCTCTTAGAAGTTTGTAAGTATAATCTGACCATGGGTACCTCGGGAATGTTAATGAAAGATATCACTGACAAGTATATATAGTTTATATTATTAAACGAATACTGTTAACAATGGTGGACCTTATGTCTAGTTAATCTATATATTGTCCATCTCATCGGGGATGCACAGCACTCACGAAATATAGCCTCGGTGGCACACGAACACACGCGATGCGGACGAATGGCCATGTAATAAGGAAACTTGGTGGTGAAATACCTCGTATCACGAACGATCGTGATCTGATGCCTGTCCAGCAACGCATCGCGCGCCGCTCGCCGTCTTCACTGCCTCCGTCGCTCTGCAACCAGCGGCTGCTCCCGGACCGTAGTGTAAGGAGCGTTATGGGCCAGGTGTCTCCTTGGCGTCACTGCACCCTTGCCGTAAAGGTGCAGCACTGACACAGCCACGTGCCAGTCCTTCGGAGGACACGTCGACTCGAGGATAGCCACGCCGTCGCAGAAATAAGCGCGCGACAGCACGCCAGCAATCGTCGGGGTACGTCGCTGCGCCTACCACGTCACGATGAGGGATGATGGCCGGGAAACTCCGCGATTCATCGCGTTCAGAGTTCCCGTGATTCACTTAGCCATCTTGATTCTTGGTGATGCTTCAAGAGCCGGCACAAAACCATGCCTCTCGCTCGAAGTGTAAATCGTGAATCACGTTCCAGTGTCATGCCAATTGACAGCTCGATGCCGGTATGGAATCTTGGCTTTTGAGCATTTTAACTATGCTAATAAATTATTATAATACAATGGTTGTACTTAATTATCAAATATGACACCAGAAACGCAACCAAACTTGACAATGTTTAATTAAACAATGTAACGAAATAATACTTTAATTACATGCTAGGAGAGAACTAATTTGTAACTATGTGCATTTACGAAACGTGTTACGTTGGATAACAATTTATATGCGTTTAATTATAGCATGCAGATAAAAAATATTAGTAGTGGTTTTACACCACTACAATACCCCCCTTCGGAGTAAAGAGGATAACCCCTTATCCGAAGCAGCCGGGGTAACCGGAAAAAAAAACTTTGAAAGTCAATGAAAAGTTTTTTTTTTTTTTTTTTAGCTTACCTAGCCATGATCAAAGGTATAATAAAAAAAAAATCTAAGTTGAAAAGTGTTAAAGATTAGCTTAACAATTTAACTTGACTAAAGCAATTACCTAATCTAAGAATTAAGTACTAAACAACAACAACAACAACAACAACACTGGGTAGCTAATCCAGTGAGTGAAGTATGGAATATACTAAAACTAAACTTATATGTAAAAGTCCACAACAGGTCCGGAATCTGTTGAGATATACTACAAGCAGACTATCCGAAGTCTAGAACTGCTTGATATCAGGAGGAGTTAATCATATCAGAGCGAGACTGATATGAAGAACAAGGAAACAAGTTTCTATAGACTGAGTCTAAGAAACTGTACTGGGAAAAACAAACTTATATTGAATTGAACCTGTAATGGTTGAAAAGCTATCAAACAAGTGTTGTCAGACCATATGATTAGTCCGAGTACAAAATCTATAAAGAAATTGTTAGAAATAACTATATTTAAGTGATAAGAATCACATAAATAATTTTAAGACTGAGTCTTAAAAATTCCAAGCAAGAAGAACTTATCATTCATTGTTTTGAAACCTAGAATGGTAAAAAACTAAGATAAGTAAATCCTGAGAAGTCCTAATGTATGGAGTGCACTTCCATAACATACAATCTTATACAAGTAGTACAAGTAAGTGTGATATCACAAAGAAATTGAAACTTAATTTCAATTGTTTTGGCCAAAGTACTGATCTAAAAATGATCAAAAAAGCAGATCTAGGATCTGTGACTAGTGTATTTACACAAGCAAATACCAAAAAGTCAAAAATGAAAATTAAAAATTTTCATGTCTGAAAAAATTTCTATCTTTGAAACTTCATTTAAATTACTGAGAAAAGAATTAAAGACAGACAAACAAAAACACATTGCTGATGCGAAGCTATACATATGCAGGTACCAAAAGTAAAATGACATTGACAAAAAGGTCAACATTGTTTAGGCAAAAATAGATACAAACATACCAACACATGTACAGTCTCACACACTAGTGTTACACACCTCCTGGCGTTTTAATTATGTCCTTGACATGATATTTCCCTACAATCCCCGTGCTGAGGTCTTCTAAATGGTAAACCACATCGGATGGTTTGCCAACAACTTTACATTTGACAAACCTCGGTGCTAGCTTAGCCGAAAAGAACTTGGCTGCGTTTGACTGTACAAAATTTCGCCTCCACACAATATCACCTACGCTTAACCGGAGCTCTCGGCGGCGCAGATTATACCTGTGGGCGTTCTGTTTGTACGCCTTGGTCAAAGCAGTGCTCACACGTTGGAAAATATCAGCAAGGTCATTTAAGGCTTCAGCTTTAGAGTGCCTACTTGAGAGTTGAAGATCGTCTAACGAATCAGGTGTGCTGCCACGCAGTGTATGCAGTGCACCATCCGCGACTATCTCTCGACCTTTAGCCAAAAAGTATGGTGTATAACCAGTAGCAATGTTAACAGAAGTATTTAAGAAGAGCTGTATTTGAGGTATATATTTAGACCAGTTACGCTGATCATCCTCAACCAAAAGAGAGAGACAGGTTTGAACGGTTTGGTTATAGCGCTCAACTGTATTGGATTGAGGAGCATAATAAGCATTATAAAAAATTTTAGGTATGGAATGTTTTGTACAAAAAGATTTGAATTCCTTACTTTGGAATATAGTAGCGTTGTCACAAATGATTACACAAGGTGTGCCTTCTTTAAGTAAAATTTCAGATTCAATAAAAGATGTAACTGTTTTAGTGGTAGCAGTACGAAGAGGGTGGAGCCAACAAAATTTTGTAAAAGCATCTACTATAGATAGAATATACACATGACCAGAATAGGATTTTGCTAAGGGACCTATTGTATCAATGGACAATGTATGCATGGGACGGTCAACCTTTTTCTGATTGGTCATGTAGCCATGTGGTATGTTATTTGAATGCTTATGGGACTTGCATTTATCACAATTAGTTACATAGTTTTTAATGTCGGCATACATATTTTTCCAAAAATAATTAGCTTTAATATTGGCCAGTGTTTTAAATGTACCAGGATGTATAGCTTTATTTTCATGATTTTCTTTGATACAGTCCTGTACTAACTCATGAGGAATGACAATTTTCCATGAAGTGTCCTCATGTAGTCTAGATGATGGTTTGGAATATCTAAACAAAATGTTGTCTTTAATTAAATAGTTTTTGTGAAAACCAGGATTGGAAGTTACATTTTTAAATAATTTATTATACCAATCATCATTAGAAGTGCTACCCCCCGAGAATGAAACTGCATTTAGTTCTACTCGAGACAGGACGTCTGGTACAACATGCAAGCTACCTTTTCTATGTCGAATCTCAAAATCAAAACATGCTAATTGCATAGCCCAACGAGCCAAACGACCAGAAGGGTTGTTTAAAGTTTTTAACCATTTAAGACACATATGATCTGTAACTAAAATAAAGTGACTGCCTTCAATGTAAGGACGAAAATGATTTACAGAATCAACGACCGCTAACAGCTCACGTTCAGTAGTGCTGTAGTTACGCTCTGTCTTCGACAGGAGTCGTGAATGAAAGGCAATAGGATGCTCTATTCCGTCTATTTCCTGTGTTAGTACACTCCCAATACCTACTGACGAAGCATCAGTATGTAATTGAAAAGGTAAGGAAAAATCAGGACAAGCAAGCACTGGGGCTTGGGTGAGGGCATCTTTAAGAGCTAAAAATGATTTTTCAGCTTCCTCACTCCAAACGATCGCTTCTTTACCCTTCTTTTTACCTATTAAAGCTGTCATAGGAGCGACAATAGTAGAAAAATTCTTGACGAATCTACGATAATAAGAGCATAAGCCAATAAATGCACGAAGCTGACGGGCTGTAACAGGTGTAGGAAAGTCTCTTACACACTGTAGCTTTCTTTCATCAGTTTGTAAACCTTGTGAACCTACAACATAACCTAAATAATGCAACTGTGACTTACAAAATTCACATTTGCCATAATTAATAGTCAAACCAGCGTTTTTCAATGCTTCAAATACTTCTTCTAGAATAGATAAATGTTCAGAGAACGAATGAGTAGCGACTAACAAATCATCACAATAACCAAAGATCTTCTCACCGTATTTGTGATGGAATAAAGAGTCAATAAGACGCTGCATTTCGCTACCAGCGTTGGACAATCCGAAGGACATTCTTTTGAACTGGAACAGTCCTCGGTTTGGAACAACAAAAGCTGTCTTCTGACATGATGTACCGTAACCATCAATGTTGTCAGAATCAGAAAGAGCTATCTGCCAATAGGCAGCTGATAAATCAATGGAAGTCAAATAACGAGCTCCTTTAAGATTGTCTAAGATAGAACTAATATAAGGCAATGGATAAGAATCTTTAACTGTGACATCATTTAATTTTCTAGCATCTAGACAAAATCTGAGTGAACCATCTTTCTTAGGTGTCATAACAACAGGATTGGACCATGGTGATTTAGAAGGTTCAATCACATCCAGCGCAAGCATTCTGTCCACTTCTTCATTTAAAGCTTTCAGCTTAGCTGGTGACAAAGGATAGTACCTTTGTTTAATAGGTGGACCTGTTGTTATGATCCTATGTTCAATGATATTAGTTTTACCTAAACCTTTCTCTTCAGTAGAAATAGATTTGAATTTATTAATGATTTTGTTTAATTCAAGCGATTCTAAAGGTGAGAGTTCACTCATGGGAATAATAGCACAGACATTATCCTGTTGAGATTCATTGGTCCCATAGGATGACTGAATATTAGCAAAATTTAAATTTAAAAGTTTAAAATCATGAACAAAATCCATGCCCAAAATAAAGTCATTAGTAATATCAGGGACAACCAAAAATGATATATGAGAGATATGGTTTCTAAAACTAACTGGTATAGACATGCTGCCTATTACCTTAACCCTAGAACCGTTAGCACAAGTAGCTCCCATATCAGTTTTAACTAATTTGAAACCCAAGTGTAACAAATTATGATGGTAATTATTACCTATAATGGAAAGATTAGCTCCAGTGTCCAACAACCCACGATAAGTGTGGTTGTGAATAGAAAAATTCAAAAAAATTCTGTTGTCACCGTCTAAGGTTGAAATATCAGGAGTGACAGTACCAAAGTGTTGAGATGCTAGTTTATGCCTAGACACTCCTGAGCAAACTAGTTTTTTTGTTTAGCTGATTTAGATGATTTAGCTTTGATGTTTGGTTCACACTTAGAACAAGTGGAAGTCAATACACCCTTGTTGCCGCAATTAAAACAAACGATACCCCGTATAGTTCTACATTGTTTATATAAATGACCGATTTTCTTACATTTTAAACAAGTGGGTTTCCTATCAGATGATGATGATTGTTTTGTTTTCACCACCGTAACAGATTTATGCTGTTTACTAGATTTCGCATTAGAACTAATATGTGTTGAAATATTAGTATAAGCTTCATATCGTTTAGCTAATGCAAGTAATTTATCTGTATTATCTATGTCATTTAAAGCAAAAAGCTGGGCATAAGCTGGCAACATATTGTGTGTAATAATGTCCCTAAGTGTATTCATAGGTAACGGATTAGCAAGCCTAGAATTCATAGTCAACATCTCCAGGACGTACAGATTAGCTGGTTGACTGGCAGACTGTGTGTGTGCCCTAATTTTCTTTTCTAAAATGAAGTTACCATCACAAGATAAGAAAAAAGTTTTAAATTTAAATTCTAAATCTGCAAAAGAAGTGACTGAGTCTCGGATTAACCGATAGTAATCCAAGGCATTACCGCTTAACAAATCCGCGAAACATTTAACCACTTTAGTCTCCGATAAGTCTCTACTACGCATGTAATCATCAATACGCAAGAAAAAGTCGACTACATCTGAGTCACCGGAATATTTAATGTTCCAAGATCGTAAATTTTCATCGCGCACGACCTGCATGACTTTATCACAACGAGTAGTTAAAGGTGATTTACAGCTAGTACCATCATCAAGTTCTGGTGGCGTTCCGTACACATCTTGGTGTTGTTTCCTAAGAGTGACATTACGATGCTGATCATCAACAGCCAAAGGCTTTGAAACAGTTGGTTCATCAGCCATGATGAACAAAAAAATGTACACAAAAGTTTATATGTGTAGCACAAAAACAGAAAAATAAAAACAAATTATTGCAGAATCACCCCATCAAATAGTGAAGAAACACAAAAATTAAATAAGCATCACCAATATCAAAACAATTTAGTGTATTCAAGTTACTAATGTTAAGTTTGTATGTTTCTCAAAACAATGAGTAACAATAAGACTATAAGAAGTCATAAATATAAGTTAACAACAAAATATTAAAGTTATTTGTTGGTGTGATTCAAACCGAAGTTGTAAATAGTTATAGAACAAATACTGTGTTTATTCTAACAAATGTTATCAGCAAATAGGTATATGAATGTTCACTAAACAATTGACAAGTAAAAAAGTTAGGTTAAGTATGTTCAATGAACTTATGTAAACAGAAACCATCAAAATATCTGTATTTAAAGTATAAAATATGTTAAATATATGGTTTAACATGGATAAACTAGGATATTCATATAGGTACAGATACAGTGAACACCATTTTATGTAAATTATAGCAAAAGTTAAGTTGTTTGATTTTGTCAAAACAAAGTCTTGATAACAAAGAAAAATTTCACCGAGATATACCAATGGTCAGTCAAAGGTTAAATTTAAAGTAATTAAGATTAAAAATATATTATTCGGGCGCCAATTGTAGCGTATAAAAAAGGGGAAGCCGATTGTGGCGTATAAAAGGGGTATAAGTACTCTTGGAGTTGAAAGAATATAAAAGTTTATAAGTAAGCTACAATGAATCTAAGTTTTTAATAGTGCTATCGGATAGTACTCTCGGTAGGTCAGCACTGAACCATTGGTTCAAGGACCTCTTAGAAGTTTGTAAGTATAATCTGACCATGGGTACCTCGGGAATGTTAATGAAAGATATCACTGACAAGTATATATAGTTTATATTATTAAACGAATACTGTTAACAATGGTGGACCTTATGTCTAGTTAATCTATATATTGTCCATCTCATCGGGGATGCACAGCACTCACGAAATATAGCCTCGGTGGCACACGAACACACGCGATGCGGACGAATGGCCATGTAATAAGGAAACTTGGTGGTGAAATACCTCGTATCACGAACGATCGTGATCTGATGCCTGTCCAGCAACGCATCGCGCGCCGCTCGCCGTCTTCACTGCCTCCGTCGCTCTGCAACCAGCGGCTGCTCCCGGACCGTAGTGTAAGGAGCGTTATGGGCCAGGTGTCTCCTTGGCGTCACTGCACCCTTGCCGTAAAGGTGCAGCACTGACACAGCCACGTGCCAGTCCTTCGGAGGACACGTCGACTCGAGGATAGCCACGCCGTCGCAGAAATAAGCGCGCGACAGCACGCCAGCAATCGTCGGGGTACGTCGCTGCGCCTACCACGTCACGATGAGGGATGATGGCCGGGAAACTCCGCGATTCATCGCGTTCAGAGTTCCCGTGATTCACTTAGCCATCTTGATTCTTGGTGATGCTTCAAGAGCCGGCACAAAACCATGCCTCTCGCTCGAAGTGTAAATCGTGAATCACGTTCCAGTGTCATGCCAATTGACAGCTCGATGCCGGTATGGAATCTTGGCTTTTGAGCATTTTAACTATGCTAATAAATTATTATAATACAATGGTTGTACTTAATTATCAAATATGACACCAGAAACGCAACCAAACTTGACAATGTTTAATTAAACAATGTAACGAAATAATACTTTAATTACATGCTAGGAGAGAACTAATTTGTAACTATGTGCATTTACGAAACGTGTTACGTTGGATAACAATTTATATGCGTTTAATTATAGCATGCAGATAAAAAATATTAGTAGTGGTTTTACACCACTACACATGTTTCATCAATTACCTATACTTAACATCTATTAATGAGGTATAACCTCCCACACTCGTGTATTCAAACTATTCAAAGTATAAAGTTACCTCATTATATTTTGATTAGGATCTGAGCGTCAAAGTGAATTCTGATAGCGTACAAATTAATCCATCAAGCTGTATAATCCGGCGGTACGTTGCCGTGGCTTGTCGGCTTGTGAAGCCGGGCTTGTCAAGCTGGCTGTCAAAATCATGACGCATGAGTGCACGCACCGCGATGCCGGCGGCTTACAATGAAACTTACTTTTTTTCTCTATTTCACTCTCGAATGACAGTGTAATCCATGAAACTGGAATCGGTAAATTATAATCGCCAGGTTTTGCTAGTGTTTTTTTAATGACCTTTTGAATAGATATTGTGTAATATTGAGTCCTATCATAGCTGTAATTAGTCGGTTTTTTTCTTCTTAAAATGTCTTCTGTAGAAGACTTCAGTTTGCCAGTCTCCAGTAAATACGGTAAATATAATATAAAAATAACTTGGTATTTAACTAGGAACTTGGTATTTTTTACTAGTGTTAATATAATTTAAAAAGTAACAAGGTTAAATGAGCATCGAACTGAATCCATCTGTCTACAAATAGGAAAATTTTGAATAATAGCTACATCTTTATTTTTACGAGTATAATTATATCTAGTTATTTACAGCGTGCAAAATTTTTAATGTGAAATTAATGCGAACGTGAAGTATAATTATTTCATGCACATTAATTAACAAATTCAAATGCAAAAATAAATTAACGTATCTTAAAATTACACATTCTAAGAATGCATTCGCTAAAATATTAATTAAAAATAACAAAAGTAATTAAGAAAATAATCCGGAAGTGTGTCACCGGCCTAATACCGCACCTTCGTAATCAGTTAATTAGAGCTCACGACAATGGGCCCTCCACACACGGATTAACTTTTTATCGTCTCATTTGTTATGACGTGACATAATCTGTGCGCGGCCGCAATCTGTCAGTTGTCACGGCTGTCAAGTGCGTTGGCACGTAACACCCTCGCGTGGCCAATATGTGGATCAATATGGCCGCTTCTTTCGGTAAATATTTGCTGCAATAATAATAATTATAATATAGTAGTACTAGTATTTATCTGAATTATATTTTTCTATTCATTTATATAGTTTTGTATAAACACGTACCTGTGAAGGCTCCTTATAGGTATTTTTGATTCGATTAACCAAGAAACTAATGTGAAAATATACATTTTTTGGCTAATAAACAATTTTATTCTTATTTTATTATTAGTACAATATACTAAATATGACAAAGAGCTCACTAACTTCTTTCTTTTCATTCTTCGTCGACTTTTCCTGGAGCGATTTTATTCTGATTTCCAGCTTTTGAGCCAGTAAAATCTTTTTTGTTCTTCTTGCAGTCTATCCAGTTTGGGAGTAAAAATACCAACATTGCTGTCATTGATGATGACCTCTAGTTGGCGGCTGACGGCCCTCATTATGACTGTAAACAAACAAATTTTACGATGGTCACATACTTTTGCGAAGAGATCATGCCGAAGAAGGAAGGCAGAAGGATCAGAGACAGAAACGTGACCCAGGAATGTCCTGAGCAGGAGGTTAAATTGGGCTCGAAAGGTAAGCAGCCTGCGCACGCAACATGCAACAATTAAACAAGAGGTTAGACGTTACAGGCAACCGTTTTGTTTTTAACTGCCCCTGCAGGAATATGCAATAAAAACATTTGTTTTTGAAAAATTATATCTGTACATTCCGTACGGATATAGGTTTTTTAAAAATAAATGTTTTTGAAGTAAACCAACATTAATTCATACAAATTTTTTCGCGCATAATAGATGCTAATTCATCAATTGTTTAACGCTCCTAAGTATCTTCGTAATTGGAGGTTAGCTAGAACTAAAAGAATTTTTATTTTATTATTTCACTTAAAAGTTTTATAATTTTATATTTCGGTGGTCATTTATTTTATAATGAACACTAAAAATAATGATGGGTAAAAACCTCGAATTCAACCCAAGGTTTGTTCGGGGTAATTAAAATTTATAGTTTGAATTAATAATTTACACGTTAATTTGACAGGATTTGTGTAGTGGTAATTATGATAATATTTTCTGTTGTTTGGGTCTTGTATTTAATTGAAAATTTGTTATTCTCTCATGTTAATAAATGTTTAAAATATGATTTTACGTACTTAACATTACGTTTTCTGTTATCGCCATTTCGGACATTAACGCAGTCATGATATAGTTTAGTATTCTATGCACCACAAATGAGTTAATACAAATAAACATTACTAAAGAAATGGGGTCAACCGTCAACCCCATCATCATGACGCCCACCTCTACTTTCTATCACCGCACCACTCACCATAGGCCAGGAATTCATCTTCACACATTGCAATTGGGAACGGTGCAAATTGTGCGGTATAAAAGGAGCTTCGTCACACGCACGCTCAAACTGTGGAATGAACTACCTGCTGTGGTTTCCACAGTGTTGAAAACGTTCATAAGCCCCGGCATAATAAATCAATCAGCCCATCGCAGTCCACTGCAGTACTCAAACCTGTCCCAATCCCATTCTTGGACCTACTGTTTCCACGCTGGCCAGGCTAGATGACATTGGCTTTTTGTCTCTCTGATATCATCTACCTTTTCCATTAGTTGCCTCTTGCCACCCTTGAAATGAGATGGGGTGGTGCATCTTCTTTATTCTTCATCACTCGATATATCAATGATGTATAACAATAAATCTATCTGACCAACGAATGTGACCAAGGTCACTGTAAATGGATACTTCAGATAAAGATAATAACGGTATCTATGCTAATGTAAACTGTAGGATGATACCTTTTAATAGTTGTTAGCCCCATAGAGCAGAACGTACCTTTTTATGATGTACCAGGTCGCATAATCTCTGCAGCATAGTGGCAGTGAAAGCAGGTGGTGCGGGTAGGATGACCCCTCAGTGCAAATATTTGTATTCATGAAATATATATTTCTTTATGTCAGTTTACAGTCAGTCCCAATTGTGACTAGTCCATTTATAGTGCTTCGATCCTGCTGATTGGTACAGGAGGTCATGGCAGTCACTTTGTAGCAAATATTGAAGTTCAGTTGTAGCACAGTTACACTGGAACGCCAAACCTAACTGTTGGGAAAAAGGTTCAGAGAATAATGATGACCCAGACCACGCCAAGGGTGCCCGTGGCTAGCAATTAAAGTATTAAGATCGTACCAAGCGGAAATATTTATATTAACCTCTGTCTAGCCCAATGGAAAAAAGATGTCACTACATTGTATGTAGCAAAAATACGAACATGTTTAAAGCATAAAAACTTTCCTTAAAGGAAAAAATTGTGCGTGACATACATAGCTTTACACACAACCTAGGCGAGAGAAAGTGACAGAGTATGTGAATCGGGAATATTTTTAATAAGCCATTATTAAATCTGGTAGAAATTGTTATTGAAGTGACGACAATGTCTCTACCTTAAAGTTATCCTTCTATTTACGCTAGTAATATTAATGTCCATGGTCTCTTCATTGAAAATCACGAGTCAATGATATTTCATTTTTAATGCGGCAATAAGAATAGGGTTAGTAGCTTTATGCCTATATCTCGATAAGACTAGATATCAATATGTTCCTCTAATTACGGCAGTACCTCTATGGTTTAAACCGTACATTATTCAAGTGTAAAAATACAAAAACAAAAATTATACGAGTCAACTTTTAGCAAATAAACATCCACATGCTATGACCAATTAGTCCTTTCATTTGCATCAAAGTGTAAATAAATTAACTCGTGTGATGTGACGAGCATGACAGTTGACTGTCACAATGTCACGTCACGTAGAGAAAGTGACAGCCGCGTGCTACATGTTGCGGAAAAAATTAGGGGTAGATATTTTTTTCCACTGAATTTACTATTTATTTTGTAGGTGATTTTTATTTTGCTGTTATTATTGAAACGATGATTTTGTAGGTCAAAGTGAGTAATCTAATTTTGTATACCTCCTTTTTATACCACTTAGGTGGCAGATAACTAATCGGCCCACCGGATGGGAAGTGGTTACCGTCGCCTATGGACGTGTGCAAAACCAGGGGCGTTACAATCGTACTGCCGACCTTGAAGAAACCTTCCAAATACCTTTCTTGAAGAACTTTCTATTATAGCCACATAAGGGAGTTCCTTCTACAGATATAGCTTACGCGGGATGAAGTTCCTTTCATACCGTTTCCAGATACAATGTATTAGGATGAATTCCCTGGTTGTGGCGAGCGGTGCAATGACAGAATGTAGCTATGGATATCATGGAAATGTCTTTTAAACTTATTTACAACTTCTTGGCTATACTACTCTATAAAATTAAATATAAAACAGAACAATTGTGTTCTGACAAGTCTTCCACAAACTTTTAACAAGTTTTCAACAAGTTTTGCATCAAACATGTTTACAACTTATTACTTGGTGAAAAGACTTTATTTCCTAAGCTTTCCCCATGCAAAGTCGAATCAGAACAGCCAGTTTACTATAGAATCTAACCCTTTAATACCGTTCTAGAATTCAGATAAGATCTTGGAAAATAAATTCTACCACTAATAAGTCTCCATGACTAAGTTAGGATGCATTACCATCACATCATGGTCTCTCTCCAATTAGTACCTGATGTTTATGTATCATTTCTTACAGTTAATTAAGGGTGAGCACAGACGGCGATGTCGTCGGCTGTCGCTACCAAAGGCACGTCCATTCCTTTTTGAGTTCATGATTCACACTAGTTATGGTCGTCAGGGTTGGCCTGAACTAACCGAGAGTTTAGTAAAAAAGTTGTCGGTTTAGATTCAGTGGAGGTCTTCAGAAAAACTTAAGCTGTAAAAGATAGCTAACTTTAAACTTAAAAGGGTAAAGTTACGTTATACACTTTATTGATTTGTTTTATCCACCTAATTGGTAGTTCCACTGCTACTTACACCTTTTAACTTTGCACTTAGAACAAATTGCTATTTATATCCCACTGAGTCTATTATCATTTTTTACAGAGACAAAAAAGATCTAAGCTATACTTGATGGGGTTCTAAATAATTAAACCAACCATTTCAAGTGTATAGATACCGTATTCTATTGTAACGTTAATGCAATTCACCCAAATTAACAGTCTATTTTGTTGTAATATATTTGAACAATTGAACCCCTACTGCCAACCCTACAGATACCGTTGTATGACGTGACCGAACGGTTGTCAGCAGTATGAGTGATGGCGTGCCGCGTCGACGTTACCACCTGATTTATTACTTCCGAACGCGTCCCCCTCCTCGCGCGTCTCACCCCGGAGATACAGTCAGCAGAATAGTGAAGTTATCATACTCGTTTTCTTATTATTTTTTTAATTGTGATGGGTGAAAGGGTTAAGTTGTGAAGTTTGGCATTTTGTAAATAAATTGACCTAAAAGATATCACACTATTGTATATTAGAATGTTGTTGTTGTAAAATTGTCAGTTTATGAATTGGAAAGAGCTGAGTACTGCGTTTTTGCAATTTTCAAGAACTTTTGATATTGATTGGTTTTTTTTTTCATTTCATTGTTTATTATACTTATTTTTGTATTAACAAAAATTATGAGGTGTTATATATGCAAAGTCGAGCTTAACTCAAAGTTAAGTTCTCATCCAACAAATCCGGGAGTGCACAGATGAATTTCAATGCAAAGTCAAAGAGAGGCAAAGTCCTGTGTTTAACTATACAAGTTATTGTTTTCAAAAAAAAATAAAAAAAATCATGTAAAATATTAAAAATATATCAGCATTTTTCAAAATAATATCAAGCAAAAGCACTGAAAGTACCGATTTTCACCGAAAAATGGCACAACCATAACAATCAATCAGTCCACCGCAATTCACTGCTAGATAATGCCTCTCTCAATGTTGGGAGACTTAACAGCCGTATCACTGAATTATAAATCTGATACAGGTGATATTCAAACAAAAAAGTTTAATTAGGTCTTTCAGTGGAGGTAATGTAATGTTTACTGTAATTTTTCACATACCTCGTGGCGCCAGTATGTATGTAAATTACATACTAACATATTTGCACGCTACTTTACAAAGTACAGTAATTACTTATGGAAATAATTACGTGGTTGGGCTTAATGTTTATTTCAGAAAGCAATTTAACAAATATGTTGGTTGTGTAAAAATAATTAGTTATTTATTTTCAGTATTTCTTTTGTACAAATGGTTGGTAGCGCTGTGTCACGGCGTTATGGACGTGAATACGATTATAATGATATTGGACATCTGTTAAACAAAAGTGACGGGTAATACAAAATAATACAACGCTAGAGTAGAGTAATCTTTATTGTAATCTAATAAATATATCTATCTACACGGAATAAAAAAAATAATATGTAGAATGGTGGGCTTATCGCTAAGAGCAATTTCTTAAAGGTATCGTTAGGTTAGGTAGTTAGGTTTGTTTACCTATCCTACCCTTCTGGAGTATACAACACAATAGAAATAGTATAGCTCAGGCAACAAACTACCAGTTTCTTACTAAATTTAATAATATGCTACCTTATTTTATTCCTCTAGCACTGCTGTATGTTATACTGATACTTAAAATCAATATTAAATCAATCTGTGTTGAAATCATATTATGTTATATACATAGGTACTGAAGACATTTCACTATTTTTTTTTTGCCTTACAAGAAAATGTCTTACAAGAATTACAGTACAAACACAGTTACAGTTACTCTTGAAAAACTAAAATATTATTTAGTAGTAGTAAAAAAATGTATGTATTATGTAATAATGATATTCTTAGTATTATGTAACAATTAAATATAACTAGGATAGTATTTTAATATCTAAAATATTGAATAATAAAAAAAGAAGTAGTAGTATTTATAAATTTAGTTAAAAATTTTAACTTATAAGTATTTTGCACTCAGTACTCAACCCATCTGATGCAGGTGTAAGAACGGTCCTGATGTCGCTGTCGTACAACATATCGCGGTGTTGGTTTTCCTTGATTACGGAACGGTGTTGCATTACATTACACTTGCCGTGTAAATCTAATTCAAGAAGTTGTATTTATTTATTGAACATGAAATCTTGTTAGAGCCACATAATGTTTTTATCTTAGAACGAGGCTCACGCGTGGGGATCCCACCGGATTCTGGAATCCAATGGATATTCTGGATATGGATATCTGCTTTAATGCAAATTTTCATAAAACAGAAGTTATAATTTATCAGAATCGATTCATTTGAGTGCAGATTTTTCTTTTCACTATTTAAGGAATGTCTCTTTTTAAATAGTTAAGTACCATGAAAATATTAATCCTTCATTAAGCATTTTACTCTAGGTACACAAACTATTACGTTCGATGTTCTCTATTCATCTTAATATAACATTTACTGAGTCCCAATCCCTTCTATTTCCCAGATTACGAGCACGTAAATAACCTCGAAGATATGCAATACGTTTATCAACAGAGCAGTCGTAGTGTTAACTAAGGTCCGCTGTAAACTTCAGCACAACGGCAATCCTCCATCGCATATATCATTCTGTTTTATGAATTGTAAATTTTACGTTATATAGTCTTTAGTGGGCCATATTTCAACTTGTATTAATATCCCGCCAGCAGTGGCAGGGTTGAACGTAGGGTCGGCAGAACATTTCAACTGGTTTTATTCGTTTTCAAAAATGTCTATAATGCATAAATATGACTGCATTGCTATGTAATATTTGGATTGAATCAGAAAGTATAAGCAATTTATAAACTCATAATTATTTTCTAAATGCGTGTGTTAATTTTTCTATTTCTAAGAAAGAAAACAATTATTTTAATTAATTAGAATGCTAAAATTTAATATAATAAATAATATTTTGATGTTATTATAATAAAAAATATGCAAATTCAATGTATAATAATATAATAAAAACCTTTTGAATAATTCATAATTATGTTTGTGCAAAAAAACTATGTTTTTAAATTAAAAACTTTGTTAATGGTGTTGAAGTTTTTGGAATTAATGTTTTTAATTTATTTTAATATTAGTTAGTTATCATACTGGAGTTTTTATTGTATCATTTTAAAGTACTCTAATAGATAAATTAGTTGACTGTGTTGATATCTACATTGCATTACATTTTCATATTCTATATTATGATATATACAATTAAATTACAGACCCTAGTTACCATGGTAACCTTTACTACACTTTTATACACGCTTTACTTGTGAAAGCCAGGACAGTAAGGTAATGTAATATTCGAACATTCGTGGAAGTTCTTTTTGTTTTGAAATATGAGATTGAACCTCACACTTCTGATGCATGGAGTCCAGAAAAAAGTTGCTATAGGCATCATCTCGAACTATTTCCTAGAACTCGAACTATTAAGCGTGACACACATGAAAACACAAAACCTCCTCAAATAATAATACCACTTCCAAGTATCTGATCGTCAACAATTCTTAAAGCCCGCCTTTGTACTTAGTGGACCAGCTCAAAATGGTATTTAAGCGCTCCACCCCAAAGTGACAACAGTGGTTCATATAAGCGACCATGATTTGCAATTTACAAAGCAGTTTTTTCGCTGCAGTATCACTTCGCTTTATTGAGGATACATTTATTGTGACTTCCTATGTAATTCTGTCCGTCTGGATGTTGCTAGGGATCTTACCCAATAGTGAACCCGTTCATAGAGGTATAGTGAATAAGTTCATTTTAGCAGTGAAGGAAATATATCAAAACTTCAACTGGTCAGAGGCTCCTACATTATCAAACACCAAGTGATTCCATTTTCCTACAGTCCCGGGTCCTTTAAGGGCCTAGTGATGTTGGCACAGCCCGTGTTATAGGCCGCGTCCCCGGTAGTATTGTAGGTACATATAGTAATAAATACAGCCAGAGACAGTGTATCATTAATATGCAGCATAAATGGATTTGAATACCGTATTTTGCCTTCGCTAAGAATAAACCCTCTACATAATTCTTTACGATGCCATTTATCTCAAAACTTACTGATAACGCCAAGCTATCAGTTTTAATGAATATGATTTCGTAATGTATAATCTAATCCCAAGTGCTTTTTATGCAAATACATAATAAAATCGTATAAAACGCTAATTTAACTTTGACGTAGATATATATTACTACAGAATAAACAAAAAAACTATGCCGTTCATAATAAGATTATACAAACTGTTTTAGAAACTTTCAAATTCATTTAAATAGAAACGATATAATTTATATAATAAGGCTTATTAAGATTATAAACGCGATGAAATACACACGTCTGAGATATAATTGAAATCAAACGTTAGTTTGTCAGTTAGTTCGAAATAATATTAAATTAAAATCTTGAGTAAAATTTTATGAGTTATGAAATTTCTTTCTCGTTTAATAGATAGAAGTAGGGTTTGTAAAAGTACGGTTTAAATATGTATTAAGACCTGAACTAACAGTCAACACACTTGTCCACAGAACCTACCCAGATAGAAGTGGTAGACCCAAAAAGTAATGGCTTGGCGTCGTAGAGAATGACGTGCGTGCCATCATGGATGTGCAAGACCTTGCAAAGTGGAATAGAAAAAGCCGAAGAGTGGACCCCGGACTCCGAGCTTCGGCGGTGACCGGGACTAACGCAAGGATGATGATGATATCACTTGTCTACATAATAAAGCCCTGATTCTACTAATTGACTACCAATGAAAAGACACTGACGGTACAAAAAATATCAATAAATTGAAGACATTACTGCTATGTTGTTAAAGAAATAATGTGATGAAATGTTTTTCATTTAAGTTTATAAATATCGTCAGTAAAGCGTAAAATTCAATTCCACGATTAATCTATATAATTGACGTGTATGTGTGGACTGAGAGCTCTATTGTTAAACCATGTCTGACTGAGTGATTTGACAATTAGTATATCAAGGACTGACATTTTGAGATGATTGTCAAAACTTAGTTAAAACTCAAACAAACACACAAAACGTAATCTATCTTCCAACAAATAAATTAATACTCAAGAACCTTGCGATGATCGATACAAACTTCACCACATGACATACATCATTAATATTATTCACCCATGATTGATCGTCACTTAATCGATATTGCTCGTACATCATTCGATAAAAATCGTTACAACCAGTCACGATAGTAAGCATTAGAATATTTATAAGATCACGAATGAATTAACAAATATAACGATAAATCATTCACTAAGTGAGGTATCGATAAAGATTGTATTTCGACTTTGCTCTTAGCCGATAGGTTCGATATAAATAATAGCGATTAAATTGACCGCAAGCACTACGGGGCACTTTTTTCATATAATTCATAACCCTATTAAGGTTCTCGGTTTAATAATAAAATAAATTATTGACTGTGGGCGAAGGGTACTATGAATGCAGATTAAAATATCAGGTATATAGTCGCTTTATGCTACTTAACCTTCTTGAAAAAGGAGGAATTTGTTACAACGTATATTTTTGTATGAAATAAACTGATTTGTTCGATTTTAATAATCCTTCTACGTCCTGGCATTAAGGGGAAGTTATGAAATTTTACGTTTTGCAATTTAAATTATTTTTACCAAACTAGGACGGTTTCTAGTCAGATAGACTAAGGACTTGAAAAAAGTGACTGGGACAGACTGGATGCAGAGAGCGAAATATCGGGAACATGTGCGCACGTTAGTAGAGGCCTGAGAGATCCAGCACTGATAATAAGCTAATTGATTGATTTACCTAATTGTATGATAATATTTTAAAACTCAAGGATAAAATTTAATTTATAAGTTTAATTATTAAATTAAGGTTCAAATTTTGAATAAATTTGTAAATTAAACAACTAACACAAAAATATAATGGCAAATGCTGTTTTAATGCACAACATTTTAAGGTAGATAAAAATATATTTCAATATATATTTTTTAAATTATGCTATTTTTGTGAGCAAAACATTAGTTCTGCTCAGTAAATACGACTATTTATTATTATTTTAGATAAATAAAAATGAAACGAATACGCAAAAGTTTATAAAAATGATGAAAAATCATGATGGTTAATCATAGGCCCGGATATTAAACCTTGTAACTAATTCTTGCCATATTACAAAAGCACTTACACATTTTAGCTCCACCTCGCTAAAGTCTATATTTTAAATCTATGCAGCAATAAAATGAAATTGTTACCAACCCTACGGCCGTAATAAACAACTTTTGTGTGGAAGGCAGCTCGGGCCGATTCATAAATTCAGCGGCGGCGTTTAGTTTTATGTTCGATATTATCTATGTGAGCTATCACGCCTTCAACTAAACGTGTTGTAACACGTCATGAGTCAATGGGAAAAAAAATGATTGTTTAATAAATTTCCACAAATCTACTTACCAATTGCAAATTTCTCTCAAATCTAAATGTACACACAACTTCTTTAGCAGGATGTACATTTAGATTATAAGTTCATGCAGTATCTGGACGTTGACAGCATTCAAATTGTATTAGTTCGTTAGTTGTAGTATAACTAGTATTGAATACATTTTCAAAGTCTTGAATGCGTTGGGAACTAATTTATGCAGTGTCTTTAAAAATTAATAAATTAGTATCAAAACATTACTGAAAATATAGCCTAAGTCTGTATCTATTAAGTGTAATGAGTGTTATATTTCTCTGATAAATTTTCAAGATATTTTTGTCGGTTATCATTATTTTGTTTCTATTGTTTATCATATTATATATATGTTCAAAGTTCTTCGTGTTTCCACTCACTTTTCAAGGCTGAGATAAAAATAACACTTATAGTCAATATATTTCTGAAAAAAATGCACGTAAACCAAATAATCCATTACCAGATATTGACCAAAGGTAGGCATTAACATAATCAGACACATTCGTCGAAATAATGTATGTAAAGGATTTTAATGTAACGTCTCCAAGTGCGCTTGGCGGGTCGTGAAATAACTATCATTAAGACCGACACGATACGAACGATAATCATCGGCTGCAGAGTAAAAAGCCATAGCATCGACTCCGATGCAAATTGCATACGCCATAAATCAAGTGGTTAATCACCATGCAGCGGACGACTACGTAATAATGAGATTACTTGAAAAAATTACAGTATGTACGCTTGCTATTCAAGATGGAAATGATAAAACTATAGACGTTTACAATGGTGATGATACTTTTATTACAAGTAATTATGGGACGTTGGATGAAAATAAAACAGTGTGTTTTATATAAAATGTTCTGTTATCATAAGAAAAATAGAAGTTGTTTCCTTTTATCCTTGGAATTAACTCTTTGTATTTTTTCTATATTCTTTAACACACCCAAATAAAAGCATGACCCCTGATTATTCCTGTAACGTTAAGCTGGAGTAGGTAGGTATATTTTATTTATATATAATATAACACTTTACTGTGTAAATCATCATGTTTGTTGGAATTGACTCGTGGATAAAGAAAGTATTGGCATATAAATATTCTACTTTTTTCTTCCCGTACGCTAAATCCCCTCGGATACCTTCTCCACCAAAGCCGGTGGAAGACTGACGACAATATACTGTTTTTAATAAAATTTGAATACTCGTATTATATTGCAGTAATCGATAGTACATTATTAATTCCACAAGAAATAAAATAAAACATGAAAGTTCAAGCCAGAACTACTAAAAATTAATAGCAATAGTAAAACACGAACTTAATACTATTGAAGTGAAACAAACCACAGATCGTAAAGACGGTGAAGATGTAAGAGGCGATAATAAGATATCGAATGCGACCGAAGAATTTATAGTCGAAGGTAAAAGAATTGTCGATGACGATAATTCACCACATACAATAAAGAGAGCTATTGATCTTTCAGAAAGCGAATCGGCTCGTAACAGAACAAAACACGCTACTGCCGAATGTCGCATAAATCTTTATTATTGCGGCAACAAGCTTATAGTCAGTCGTTTCAGGTACTCAAACCGGATTGCAGTCAGTATAAACTCACGACTCCGAAGCATTTTTTCGCTCAATGAAATATGCCACATCGCCCCCGGCCCAGAGGAAGGAAACTCATAAATAAATAATAATACAACCATTTATATTACCAAAGGGTTTCGCCCGACGTGTCTATTATCATCTGAATTGTTTAAATATGATAATGTATCAAAATAACAGGCAGCTCGTTCGCGACCACGACTTCTGTTCCAACATTATCATAAAGATTCACTTAATAGACTGTTTCAAAATTATTATAGTGGTCTGACACTGCTTTACAGCCAGTAAGATTACCGTGTTGACTTTTTGCTTAAATACATTAATTTATATGTATTGGATGGGAATTCCAAGAATTTTAAAATACACAAATTTGATATTGGATGTTAGATATTGTAAGTCATATAAAGATAAAAATCTAATCGAGAACCATTAAGACGAATTCGAATATTCAATGACACAATATTAACGATTTAGTATTAACTTAAGCGTGAAAAAACTCTTTCACAATGTATGTAGTCATACATTTGATGATTAAAATCAAATTTAATTATCATCGTCCGACCATGCTACTGAGATATTTAAAACTCTCAGGCTATATTTCTGCATTAAAGGCGGGGTATAAAAGGAGTAATAAAGTAACCCTAATAAACCCCGAAACGCACTGAGTTGCCTCGCAATAACCGTACGTAGACTAAACAAATGATTTTCTCGATAATAAAAACTTTACAATAAAAGCGTTCACGAAATGTCGGTCATTAAGTGTATTTACGCAGCGAAACGGATATAGGGGCCGTAAAAATGTAGAGCGGCTTATTGAGACGTTGGCAACGGTCTCTTGGCAAGATCCGACTTAATCTATGGCCTACACGCCTCGGCGAACTAATTCGGGACATCGGACAGCACCCCGACGTAAGAAGATTAAACTTGACTTAAAATTTCCTGACAAATTAAAATTTCAAGTCGAGAGACTGAGAACAATATTATCAAGATTGAATAAAGAACGTCCTTTGTATTCCATATTTACGAGTGTTGCAAACGAAAAATCGTTTAGGTAAACACGAGGACAATAAAAACAAGCGGGCGTGCAATTCGCATTCGTGAGCAACGAACGTGAACAGTATTTAAAACCACAATTTATTCAGTTACTTTATCGTTAACACATGAGTTTACACTAGCCGGTAGCGGCCAATTAAGTCAGTCGAAAGGCGAGGCAATAATAACTTTATATGGATTAACTGTGTCAGATGCATTTAAAGATATAACATGGAGCGGTCTATCGCATGCTGGCGGCATGCCTGTGTCCGCTTCAAATGCATAAATTATTACTCTCTGTGAAATTTCACTCAGGGCTGTACCTTAGATAGAAATTAATATATTTCTTGATAACAATAAAGATAACAATATCGTTGAGCCGTATCGAGCGGAAAGTGAGCCAAGCTTAAAGTGCAACGTAACAGAGACCGATATTTATAGTTCTATTGTTGTACACACAAGCACTTTTTGTTGTTCGGCTCAAACACGAGCTGATGCTATTGAAAGTGGAATTGTTATTCCATTCATAATTTATCACTCTATCGACCTTTGTATTTCAACGTCTAGGAACGAATTTCATGTGGACAAGCAGAGATTAATGCGATTGGACCCCCGTGGAATCAATAATTTTTGATAATATTTTACCATGATTTGACATAAAACATTCGAGCATCAAATTATTTTGTACCATAGTGTTATGATTTTTGATAAATTAAACAGAATGTATCATTACAAAAGGTTTTTAACGTATTCCAAAAGCAAAAATTATTAAAATTATGAATGTAAACTGTGCTAATTTAGATTACAATCTGAGCCTTATCTCACGTTCGTAACTCAACGTTGTTACCAATAAGGCAATAAATTTGAAGCCAATCGCCTTATGATTTCCTGCGGCCAACAATGCGATAGTTTGTCAGTTCTAGGCGGTTGTTAGGGCGCGTGGGCGTGGAGGGGCCGTCATCAATCACGTTCCGTGACTCTTTCAACCTGCCGGCGCGGGGTGAGGGACGCTGAACTAGGGCTGTTACAAACATAAATTATTCCCGTTTTTGTACAACTGTCAACTGGAAACAAAATTTGTTAGCGACATCGTTAATTAATTACACTTTCAAATCTATATAAGAATTATTAAAAGGGACATTAATGTTAATAATACATAATTTAATAATACAGTTATCATGTATAAACTTGTACAATTTTAGATAATTCCCATGTAGGTATACGTTTGATACATATCATGAAAATGTATTAAACAAGTAGATGATTTGACTGATGTACGTGTATTAACTGTACTTACTTTATTAGCAATAAATTGTAGGCAAGACCTTCGTACATAATTTACAACTACAAATGTTATAATCAGCTAATTAGAAAATAGATACTAAATTGTATTTCCCTTCTTTTTTTCAAGGCTTTGAGTGTTGCGTTGTAAATGTAACTTTACGAATATTATTATGTACATTATTTAAGTCAGTACATTCAGATATTAAATGTGTTGCTAACCCTAATAGTAAACAGCATACTTGATCATAGTCAGTGTTGGCATCGGCTGACGTTTTTATACAGCCTCTGCACGATGGATCGACACTGTCAGGTGCTTACGAAAAATTGCCTCCGTCTTCAAACCCTTCACTGTATTATTGTATTTGGAAAAATCTATTGTTTTGTTCTACTGCGCTTGTAATAACTAGAAATAGCTGTCATACATGTATGATGTTTAATTGTTAATCTTAGTGTATGTATCACATGATTCATATTTATTTTTTATTTTATATTAAAATTCCATCAATCTGACTTTTATCATTGCAAATTTGACGTTAAATGATTTAATTTGTAACTTTGAATTATGATTTGGACAATTTTCAATTGTGATTATCACAATTTTTTGAGTTTGAATTGACATTGTAGTGTTCATTAATTTGGCTTAAATAAATAATTGATAATTGCGTATTTGACATTGAATTGATAGCTTGACATTTAATAGATAATTTACTTTTTGAATATATTTGAATTTGTTTAGTTATTTGAGGAATTGTATTTAAATTGTTGTGACCTGTCATCGTATTGGATATCAACCTGTAATGATAACTATATATGTGGCATGAATAAATAAACAAATTATTACCATATTTAAACAATGACAAGTCTCTTTGCAAAGGCTCTTCACAGTCATCATTTGATACTACGACGTCATCATTATTATCATCTACATTATAATTTATTTCAGAAACTAATCACAAAGGTTTCTGTAAGAAAAGACATGGTCTTATCTATCTATACAAAACGCGCAACTCACACAATTCCATTAGAAAACAGCTTTAAAAAATCAATATGAAACACGTTTAAGCTTCTTTTTATTCAAACACAATAAAAGATTAACGGGCACGTCAAGGTGAGAGTAATGAAGCAAATAATGCGTTTGACAGTGGAGCAGGATATACAGTGCACTCTATTGAATATTTAAAAAGAACGTACTCATTTTGGGAATTGAAGGGATAGGAAGATCATATAATGGATTTAGTAAGTATTTAAGTACAATGTCTGATGGGTAATACAAAATAGGAACATAAAATTAAAAAGATATTTTAACACATACAGGGGTAGGCAGAGGTTTATTAAATACCTACATTTCGCCCATTATAATAGGGGCGAGCCAATTGCCGCCAACTGGGCACTTTGTAATAAATGGGTATTCCGAAAATAACTTTCTAACCGATAATGTTGCAGTGCAGCTAAATAAATTTGGATTAAAAATTAATGAATATTTTATTATCTTGTAAATTTTATCCTGAAAGCCAAGTGCACCAAATGTTTGTACCAAGAGTAGGTTCATTACTGTTATTTATAGAGATGCGTCGTTCTAGGAACTCTTTAATTATTATATCTTCAATCACAAGGCTTCGATCTTGTTGTGGCGGTACCTATAGGATTCTGTTATGGCCATATGCATGATTTTAAAATTAATAGAATTAACAAAATCATCGCTACAGTTAATCCTTGAATAAAAATCAACCCATGTCAAAACAAAAAGTGTCTACTTAAAAATGTCAGAAGTTGAACAATGTGAATTTTGGTTAAGCAAGGGTTATAAAAAAATTCGCCGCAAAGCATAAAAAGGGTAGCCTAAACATATCAACGAGCGTACATCCTTTACAAAGGGGTGAACCTCACAATGCCCGTTGTTTTACTGTGGAAATTAAACATTTGATTTACTAGACACATCCGCAGACTACGTCATGTCCTGTGGGAACCCTAAATTCACACACATTTTCCTTTTAAAAAGTTCAGCAAGAATTTCGCATCATAAAACAGTCACGAATTAATATTAGGCACTCAATTTGGCAAAGCTTGTCAAAATATTTAGTGAGACCTTTAACACCATATTGAAATTCTTAATTGGTATTTAAGAATATACCTCGAACGTGGGTTGAGAACAAACCATTAAGCTTTAAAATATTGTCGACAACAAATTAAAACGGTCATTAATGACTTAAACGTTAATGATTCAGTCAAAATTCCAAATATGTCTGCTTATATAAACGATCCTATCATGATCTTTGTCCGACTATAAAATATTTTTATTTCTTTCAATGCCGCTTTGTGAAATGTCAGATATAATGAATATATTACCGGTAGCTAAGACGGGATATACTTTTTAAAAGGTAATTATTTAAAGAAACGATCTTCGTATAGCGATAAACAAGGTAGATAACAATACATCTCCGACAGCGTTCACGCATTCTGTAGCCCCATCCATTACTGTTTCATCTTCAATAACACGTTTCTCCAGAACTGGGTATGTACACAGATTAGTTTTAGAAAAATCAACTTTAAACCAATCATAATAAAGTTCAACAATGGATACTCTATCATCAACTTAGTGTGCGCGCTAACTCTTTCATCTATCATAATCGTTCAAGCTGAAAACAATCAAGATTGATATTTCTTCATCCCAAATAAGACTTTATGGCACCAATATTACGATTAAGTTTTGCCCGGCGATAAGTACTATATCTGTTGGTAGCTAACCAGTGTCGGAGGCGGTGGCGGCGTAACGAAGGGACCCACGGATCGTGGAAAATGACAAATGACATCTGCCTACCGCCTGTCAAATAACGGACAGATAATAAATGACCCTGATTGTTTATCATCAAATATCGCATATATCATTATCGTGTACGCGCTAGGAGCGGGGGAGGGGGAAATATGATTAATACTGTTTGGTTTATTTTGAGACGGGCCCGTAATGCGAACACTTGGAGGGTGAGTTTTAGCGTTGTCATTGCGGGTTGATTACTATAATGGCAACTGTGGTTAAACCGATTTTTCTTTGACATGTCTAATAGGTATTGGGAATGATTAATTGTCATAACCTCCCTTAACAAGTTCTATTCGTCCGTTATCAAGATTATTTACCTCAACCGTTAAACGATTTACTCTTAATATACCCTTGGCTAATAAGTTCGTGGTTTTAAATTTAAATAACTTACACCAATATTGCATTAATATTAAATTATTTTAAATAACTTAACTATATCTGAATCGATCTAGTAATTAAGAGAATGGTAACATACATGGCACAGATTTAATGAAAGTCACTACTATACTAATACAAGAATTAATATATATAAAAAGATAAGAAGAATACCTCTATACCTATTTATATACATTTTTATACCTTTTTGGGCGCAGCGTTAAAAATCATACTGCGTGTGATTGTCGTGGTCTACGTACGCTTGTAATACAAGAAAGAGGCGAACCTGTATATAAGAATAGAACCTGTAATTCCGAATTGTCTACCATTACGCCACCTAGTACATAAAATGTACCTATATGAATTAAGTCCAACTGTCTCATGCAATTGTTTACTAACATGCCTAACATTTCCGTGATAGAACACATTGAGTACAATCACCTCCCTACCTCTGGTGTTAGTAGTTAGTGGCTAATCGACTCATTGATTCGGACAGCCGGTTGTCAAGTGATATGAAGCAAGCGTGAGTTGATTAATTCAGACCCTCTGACCTCAATATTTCTTATAACTTCAAACATGAAATGACCCTTGCTCAAAAATTTCCTGTCAGTGTAAAAACGTCTTGGTTAAGTAAAGAGACTTTAATCTAAGACTTGTTAAAGATATTGTATAGGACTTCAGTCTGAGTATGACATACAGGAGTTGGTTTAATAGAATACGTTAGTATAAATATAGTGTTAAATAAACCCCATTGTGTAACACTATATTTTATATAACCAACAAACTAAAAAATTAGCAACTAAGACCAACACATTAACCAACAAACTTAACGGTATATTGAATAATAATAATTTAGATAGCCATATACAGCTACCCACACGGGACAACGCCTGCCTGGACTTGATGGCGAGTAATATTCCTGACGTTATTCCTAAACTTCACCATCTGAATCTGTCTGATCACCAAACAGGTCAATCAATTACTTTTGCACTTGAATCACACAAGGTACGGCAAGCACCCGAAGTTTGGTTCAGGATGGTAAGAGATTTGTGCGAGGAAAATATTGATAGTTACAAATCTTACCTATCCCAGCTTTCGTTTTCTGATGTGCTAGCTACTACAAATTCGAACGAAGCTTTTAACACATTTCACGACACAATCACACTCTTTTACGATCTGTGTTTCCCAATAAGGAAAATTAAGTATACTAATAAGTTAATAAAAAAATGTTGTGTAAGAAAAAGAATTCTTTATAATAAGTACCGTATAAGCAAAGACAATAAAAATCTAAACAGGCACACATACACACGCTACTCTACTATATTAAAGAGATGTATACATACAGCGCAACAAATTTGTAGCCAGCGCTTCATCGCGTCATCGAAAAACGCCTGCAAGGCTGCATGGCACTTAATTAAAGACAAAACCAATAAAAAGCAGCAACAATCGGCGATCGATACGTTGATAATAGATGACACGATATATGAAGATCCTATTGAACAATGTGATATATTCAACAACTTTTACATTTCGCAAACTAACACACATACGCATAATTCGAACCAAAATTGCACAGTTAACATACCACATAACCCCAATAGTATATTCCTGACTCCAGTAGATGAGTTTGAAATATATAAAATAATCTCAGGCCTAAAAGAAACTTACTCCACAGGTTATGACGACATAAGCACTCAAGTATTAAAAAAGTGTGCCCCCAGTTTGGTTGTTCCTCTCACATACATTATTAACTTAACATTATCAGAGGGCAAGTTTCCAGACCGCCTAAAGAGGTCTGTGATCAAACCATTATATAAAAAAGGGGAAAGAACAAATGTAAACAACTACAGGCCCATAACTTTAATTCCTATTATAGCAAAGATTTTCGAAAAGGTAATGTGTTCTAAACTGGAGTCATTTATAACATCATGCGACATTCTCGATGCCCGGCAGTTTGGATTTAGGAAATCTAGTTCAACTTCACTGGCATGTTTTTCGTTAGTCAAACAAATTACAGAAAGCCTAGACTCTAAATCTAAAATCGCTTGTGTGTTTCTTGATATGACGAAAGCATTTGATTTCGTCTGTCACGAAAAACTCTTGTCAAAATTATATAATTATGGTATTCGGGGAACCGCCAATGACTTGATTAAGAGCTACCTAGAGAATAGATTGCAGTGTGTAGAAATAGAAACATTCGAACATAACGTACAAAAAAAGTTCAGATCAGAGTATCGTCATAATGGCTACGGTGTACCACAAGGGAGTCTGATCTCCCCTCTTTTGTTCTTGCTCTATATAAATGACCTCCCAAAAGCCGTAAAGCATGAATGTATACTTTTTGCCGATGACACAACCTTAATCGTTAAAGGCAAAAACAACGGCGAACTAGAATTTAAAATACAAGAAGCCTTAAGTAATGCGAGCACATGGCTAGAAATGAATAATTTAAAAATAAACACATCCAAAACAAACATCATGCAATTCCAAACGTACAATAGTAACGCAGTAGACCTTAAAATTAACTACAACAATAATGTAATTAGTAACTGCAACGAATGTACATTCTTAGGTATTACGATGGACAAATTTTGCAACTGGAAGTCGCATATCAATAAGATCCTAACTAAAATTGACCGTTTTGTGTATGTACTCGGTAGACTTAGACAGATTGTAAATCTGCATGCAGCGGTTATGACGTATCATGCCTATGTGTCCTCGGTGCTCCGCTATGGAATAATTATATGGGGCAATTCCGTGGAAGCAGATAAGGCATTCATTGCCCAAAAGAAATGTGTCCGTGCAATGTGTGGAGCTGATCGCTTAACTAGCTGTAGGCCGCTTTTTAAACGTCATAAAATTCTCCCGCTGCCATGCCTATACATACTGGAAATGTGTATCTTTGTTAAAAAGCATTCACATCTCTTCACTAAATTGGGAGATATGCCAAACAGCCGAACAAGGCATAGGAATAGACTCCAGATCCCAAGGTTCACCTTAGAGCTGTCCAGGAGGAATTCATTTTGTATGTGTATAACATTATATAATCATCTGCCAGAATGTTTAAAAGAACTTGAAGGAGCTCCATTCCGCAGGAAACTGTACGGAATCCTAAGCGAAAAGGGTTACTATGGGATAGATGAATATTTAAGAGACAAAATAACTTTTGAAGATGAATAATTTCTAAATTTAATTACATATTTTCAAATTTTAATTGACATTGTTATTTATTTTAATTAAATCCCCATGACTGACTCGTTCGCTTTTGACTTCATTTGTGTATTAGTGACATTTATTTAATCATGACTATGGTTTGGAATCCTCAAAATATTATATTAGGTACTTATGACTATTACTATTGACTATATTTTTTTTTTTTGTATCATATTAATTGATGATTATTTTCAATACTATGACATTCCATATATATATTATTATAATGACTGGCCGGAGCCCTTAAGAATGTTATTACTAATTATTTAGGTATTGTCTGCACATTAATTTTAACTTTATCAAGTAAACATGTTATTATGTATTTCAACGCCACACGGCAGAATATGACGTTCTTATATATCGCCTCTTTGCTTCTATAATGTGTTATCTCGAAAACTGTGATTTTACAGGAGAGTGATTTTAAACTTACAAAATAAAACTGTGACAAAACTAATAACTTTTTTACTGTCGATCCTTAATTTATTATTTGATATGTTAAATAAACTATCGGAGTAGTTCTTAAAACCCTGGCAATTTGAAATTTTAACGTGGAATTTGCATCAATTTAAAAAAAGGGGAACATATATCACGTTTTTCTTGCAAATAGTGAGTATTATGAGTGTTACAACCTGAGTCGTCACGTTGTTGATGATATTACGTTTCTTATGACACTGAGTTTTGCCACAAACAATCATTGTTGAAATAAAAACTTTTGGTTTCGAGAATATTTTTTTATTAGAAAGAGGGAAACTACAACCACACTTAATAATTAATTCTATAAAAATTAAAACAAATTAATACTATAAATAATCACAATTGGTAGGCCTAATGAAAATCGCATTTGACTTCTATATTACAGCATATTTAGGTTAATATAAAATAGTTATACCTAAAAACAATCAGTCTTCGGCAGCAATAGTTTCTAAAAAATCTAACAATTATAACATTCATCATCATCATCCTTGCGTTAGTCCTGGTCATATTCGAAGCCTTCGCCTCGGCGTCCGGGGTCTGCTTTCCGGCTTTTTCTCATCCACTTCGCACGGTCTGGCGCATCCATGGTGGTGAGTCCATTGGCACGCATGTCATCCTCTACGACGCCAAGCCAGCACTGCTTGGGTCTATTCCTCCTACCGGGACCCGGTGGAGGTGTCATGGCCAGACATCTGTTACCCACGTAGCCGGGTGGTCGTCGCTGAACATGGCCGTACCAGCGAAGGCGACTCTCCTGCATTTTGTCTGCAATGTCATGGAAATGGAGGCGGCCCCGGATGCAAGATGCGAATCCACCAGGGCGATGTCATCAGCATACATGAACACCCACGGGGGCTGCTCATATGAGTTTCTGATGCTGTCCGACAGAGCGTCTACCACCACGCTGAGCAGATACGGGCTAAGAACAGATTCCTTGGTGTACTCCAAGGTTGATGGGGAGGGGGTTTGGGTCGCCAACAGCGGTCTGGACCGGAATTGTAGTACATTTTTCGGATAGTGTCAATATAGAACTCTAGAATCCGCAGTACCCACCAGATCACCGCGTGAGGAACACAGTCGAAATCCTTCTGCATGTCTACAAACAGACAGTGCAGTGGCGTATTCTTCGTTCTGTTTTTCTCCGCGACAATTATATCCTGTGCCGCTTTGACCCTAGAACGCGCCAACTTATAGATAAGCTTGCGCCCCTCAGGCGATTCCAACTTATCATAGAGAGGTTGTAAGTGGTCTCGTCTGGCTCTGGCTACAGCTTTCTTAGTGGTGCGCTTTGCTTCATTGTACGCGTCACGGTGTTAGGGAGACCTGGACACTTCCTACTTTTTAAAGAGGGCTTGACAATAGCATCATAAGTGTTAGCAAACAAAATACAAAATTAAAAAAATACTTAACCAACCAATATTGTAATACAAATGTAACGGACTAGACTTAGTCAAAACATGAATACAAAATAGTACTTTGGAAATAAGTAGGTAATCAAATTAGAATAAATCTACTTTTAAGTTAAGACAAAATTACAAAATTAAAAATCAATAATGATCTTACACAGTAATCAGAGATAGTCTTGGTATTATTTGGCGCAAATATTAATAATCAGTTTTCATAGCAGCCTATATTTTTATAAAATCACCCCCGCTACGCTTAATGAAGAGTCGTTTTCTAAAAATAAGTTTTATTATTTTAAATATTTGCTAAGATTCTTATTCTTCTTATATTTGCTAAGTTTCTTATTAAACTAAGATACAGCAAATAGTAAAAAGTATGATATTCACTTGTCACTTGTCTTACATCTAGATTCCATCTGAAAAATTTAAGTACCAACGGCTATTACTTTTAGTATTTACAACGGACTATATTAGAATATTCCTAAATAAATACATTTGTTTTTGTTCAAAAACGAAACATCTATAATTATCCATCGCTTGAATTTTAATTTGGAAAAAGTTTCATCACCTACAACGTTACATCCTAAGTTAACGCCAAATAAAACCTTCATACTTTCGACAGCAATGTGACATGTACGGTATATAACAATTAACATTCCACACTATTTTTCAGTAATAATGTGTCACATCCATATATCACATTATAAAATTTAAAATCATAATTGAATTAAGACTTATCTTTACAATCAAAACGTGATAAACACGTTATGTCACGTTTTCGCAGAAAATCAAGAGCTCCTTCCTCTGTAAGTGCGTAGTGGTTACTGTTATGTTACGTTCTCGCAAAAATACTTGATGCAGTAAGAGACAGTGCCATATTGTGATCTGACACAATGACGCTATCTCTTTCGCCCACAGATTCGCTATTTACCGCGTAAAAAATACCACGTTTTTTGAGAAAATAAAATCGAGCACGGCGGTTTTAATTGTCAAATAAAAAAAAAAACGAAATTTCGGATATGTCACATTATAGAAGCAAAGAGGCGATATATGTTTCACAAAATCTACTGTATACCATATTCCATGAAATAAAGTTTGAGTTTGAGTTTGAGTTTATATCTACCATAATATATACTAAAATGAGGTAGTATCTCAATTGGGTGTTTTGGAACTCCATCACTATCTTTGGGGTACAAGCCAGGCAAGTTTACCAGCTGATCGTCGAACAAAGCTCTGGCGCAAGTTTTTCTTTTGAGGGTACTATGCTAAACGGACTTCAGGGTATCAATATCTTTATAATATAAATTATATTTAAAAAAATCTGCACCTTATATGTGGTCTTATTGTTGACATAGTGAGTTATAGTAATTAGGGTGCAAATTAAACTTCTTAATCAGAAACATAACAAAATTGTCCAAGTCTCTCTTAACTGACCTGTTTGAAACTTCTATAACAATTAGTGAAGTGTTTAAATCTTTCTCTTTCAAAAATCATGAACAGAGCTCCGTTTTCACCGGTAAATCATTTTTCATAAAAACCACCCCATGAGGCGATACGTCAAAATCAGTGTTCGCGTAAATTTTGCTCGACACCGCACACCACACAGCTCTGGTCCATGTTACTAGCTGAGAGCTGTGCAGACAAGACTAAGATTTTGTAGACTATTATTTTAATTTTTTTATTATTATTAGTATGTAAGCATGGTTAAATTTCTAGTTTTAATATCATTACTATCACAGAATATATGACAGGCAGTAGGTACTGGCATTATTTAATTTGAGCACATATTAAAATGTTCTATAACGTAGTCATTTGTTTCCATTGTATCCTTCCAGGGTGTTGAAACAACATACAAATATCTTTTAACTTCATGAGAGTGCTGTTAGGAATCTAAACGTACAATAATTGCAGTAATGGCAACATCACAAAAATCACTTTCCGATTTTTTACCGATTTTGAATGATCATAAAACTGTCTACAAGAAAAACCTGTCACATTTTACATTACAACGTGTTCGTTTGACATCACAAGACTGTAAATTGTACCAAAGCATTAATTTTCAGAACGGAACAGTAAGCTTGATAAATGAGTGTCAGACTTTCAAAGGGGGCACAATGGAGATCTGACCCGCGAGACGGATCGTTAATCAAAAATGTCTATGACGTCAAGGTGAAAGGGAGTGAAGAAATTTGAAGCTGGTAAGGCTATAAAGCTCATATTGCCAATAGTTCATCATTAACTGAAAACAATATTAGAGAACCAATGTAGCTTGAAATACTTGAAAGTCACCATAATTTTCTCACCAAATAACCAAAGTTAATTACACTTTTACTTGACATTTGTGTACTAATTTATATTAGGGCTACAATTCTCTTACACACTTAATAATACAATGCACGAAACTTTACTTTCCTTCCCAATTATCAACTCCGTACAACTATAAATATCTATACTTATACAATCGATACAGATCATCAAAGACATGATCATCATCATGTTCAAAGACGTCAGCTCTATGAAATGAACTTCAGTATCGATTATCGTGATACTAAAAATTCAATTGATGTTACTACATTTTATAAGAAAAATAATTCCCTTTTATTTATTATAGCAAAACTTTCCTAGAAAATTGTTGTAGCACAGCAAACAGGATGCGGGGTAAATAAAGTTGGACCGGATACGAAAATCGCTCCATCGACAAATTTATGCAGTTGTAAAGGCAGATTTATACTTGAAGAGGCGACGTGTGAAGTCGATGAGACACACGGATATAGAAGAGTACGAGCAAACTTCAAACGGATTACGGATTCCATGACAAATTGTCGCCTGTCTGAACAGAATAACAAGGAATGCACTCGCAGAAAAGCATTTTATCAATTGCAAACAGACCACTAAGCTATAAACATAAAAATATTGTAAAACAAATCAACAAATCAGTTTACAAAGTAAGATTAAATATCGAACTTTAAGATGATGATGAGATTCTAGATTTTTACTATTGAGAAAAAGTGATGATAAAAATAGTAATAATTTATAATTATAAATTTATTTGTAACATCTGTATGTCACAAAATGATTTCCATGTTCAATAAAGTATGAAGCTCTCTTTATGTTACGTTGAAAAATTTATTGCAAGAAAGAAAATGACATCAAAGAACGTTGTAATGTAGCCTATTAATGTAAAACTCGGCACTAGTTAAACACATATTTACAAATCATCAGATCTCTTCAACTGCATCCATAAACTTTGACGATTAGAAGTATCTGATGAAATCATCAAGGAAATGGATGACAGAAATGTGATACGAATAATAATTTATGGCGTTTCGCTCTGTGTGGTAACGATGCTTGAATATATGACGGCTAACAATATTTGTGAATATTTCAGTGACGACGATTTGGAACAGTAGCAAGACAAAAACAAAAATAATTGAATGAAGTAAATTTAATTTTTCTGAAATTTTATATTTAAGTAAATGATGTTCCTTTTAACTACAGGAAACATCACTACATAGCATAAAACAAAGTTGCATTCTCTGTCCCTATGTCCCTTTGTATGCTTAAATCTTTAAAACTACGCAACGGATTATGATGCGGGTTTATTAATAGTTGATCCAAAATCCGTTGCAAAATTAGGGACGAAGCGATTTTGTTTTATACCATTCATAGCGATTTACTTTTGAAATAATTTTATTTCCAATCTAACCTCAAATTTCATTTTTAACTTTATTTAATATTTATTCATATAACTGTTAAATACTTTTCTACAACCTCTAATCATAATAGGTATATATAATGTAATATAAATAATTAAAATCAATTGAACCGTAACAGAAAACTTCATCAAACACTCACTCATGCATATCTAATCGAATGAACCATAATATTTATGCAATCGCTTATTGTTTTGACAGAAGCATTGAATGAATGCAAAACCTTTTCATTCCTATTAATTTAATGACTTACATTCAAAATCATTCTAAATATTTTCATTGTTGTTTTTGTGTGAATTTAAAATATTTTTTATTTGATGTTAATGCTGTGTAAATTGCGTCCGCATATTTCAAACGATTTCAAAAAAGTAATTGCTTTGTTCCCCTTATATTGATTACATTATTATTTTTTCTGTTGTTAAATTTTATTTGTGAGTCGACATTGATGCGTGTTAAATTTTACTATACATATTAGAATAATTGATTGATTTATGCAAACGTTAATACTGATAGGCACGTTAGAACACTGGTCCCATTTAACATTAGGTTACCTATGGTAGACTTAGTAGATTACGAATTATATGTATGATCAGCTTTTTTATAATTACTTTGCGATACTTTTCTACGTTTATAAGATCTATAATGAATGAAAACTAATTAAAAATGAATAATTTCTATGATAAAGTAAATATTTTAGATATAACACTCCAAAAAGTTTCTAAATAAGTGCTTCATTTGTTGATTTTGCATAAAACATTTTTGTAACAATTTATTTCAAACTATGAGTGTTTTGAATTTAGTCGTAACGTCCACGCATGGCGGGTTGACGATCACAGGACAATGTTAATTACGTAGATGAATATAAATGATGGGTAGTATTTAATAAATTTCCTCGTTTGATTCAGCCATAGAGTACGATAAGTGATCTAAGTTGTTCCATCACATAATAGTTTTGTGGTTACCTTTTATGATCCATGTATAGAGCCAGAAGGCTAATTGATAAATGTGATAATCAATCACATTATTGCAGTAGAAATCTATGAATATCACACCTTGTATGTCTTTAAATTATTATCTTACACATTAGATATTTCAGACCTTAAGCATATCACGGATAATTGAAAAATAACAGAATTTCGTTATAACACCATTGAAGCACGTAATAGGTATTTTAAAATATAATATGCATTTTGAACATAATATGCGTCTCGAATATTATACGCAGTAACAACTCATAATACACGGTAACAACTCATAATGGTACGGTACGCTGCTAAACACGATGATGATGAGCCATGATTACTGCCTACAGATATTACAGATCACATATAATTTTAGTCTGATGACTTTGTGGTTAAGGCTTCAAGATTACCGGTTTAAAAATAACAACAAAGAGAATACATCACATGGTAATGTAATTAGGATGTGAGAGTGTAAGCAACAGTTTCACATAATGATGCATCAAAAGTTACATTGTATACATATGGTTTCTTATAATAGTTGTACGATATTAATTACCAGTGTAAGTCTTTCCTTTGCCATACCATTAGGTCTTGGAATTCCTTACCAGAAGCTCCCGTGTTTCCTTCTTCCTACAGTGCCAGGTTCTTTAAGCGGGGCGTGAATACACATCTGATGAGGCCGTCAAGCTCAGCGCCACCATTGTAACACTGTACGAGTTTGTAATGGTGACCCTCTTTCCTTAAACTTTACCTTCAGTTTACCATCAAGCGAGGTGAAGTCAAATTGTCGTGCAATAAGAAAATACGTTTGTACACAAATTGTATCAATAAATATAAACATAACACTCTTACCTATCATTAATAGTAATCTCGATACACACTTAAATATCGATTCGAAAAGCTATTCACGATTATTTGTGAATAGAGCGCCGTGAATTATGTTATTATTATAGGTGATTAGTTTGATTTGTGCGTGATAGTGTAAAGGGCAAATAATTTGGTAATAACAAGGTGCAACGTATTTGAAAGTATAAGTGAGCCATTGTTACTTGTTAATCGTGATTTACGAGAGAAAGCCATGCAAAAATTCTGTTGCGGAAAGTTAGTCTTTGTACTAGAGATGGGTGATTGTTACTGACGAGTTGCACTAAATTCGAATTTACTAAAATTGGTTTTTTCTTAACTCGAGTTATGTTATTTATAATTTACACTAACAAAATAAGCTGGAGGTGCGAGTTCGATTCCCGCTCAATGCATTGGTATGGGTGTTTCTATGTATAATGAGCATGTATTTAAAAAAAAGTACCAAGTATGTATATTTATCCGCATTCTAGACTCCATAACGCAAGCTAATTAAGCTATACTTACCATGGGTCTAAGTGAAGTTGTGAAGAGTGTCCTACAATATTGTATGCATTCACATTGTGTTGAATGAACTGCTATATTTTGGAATAATATAAATTTGACTGTACGTAATATAATGGCAAGCTAAAGGTCAAGTTATGCAACTCGAGTAGAATTGTGTTAATTTTTATCTAGGACGTGTTATTTGACTTCACCTCGCCTTATGGTAAAAAGCTTAGGAAAGTCAAGTCAGCATTATAAACACGTACAGTGTTACAATGGTGGCGCTCAGCTTGACGACTTCATCCGAAGCTTTTTTCACGCCCTGCTTATGGGACCCGGGAGTGTAGGAAGAAGGAAACACGTGAGCTGGTAAGAAATTCCAAGACTTAATGATGCGATAAAAGAAAGACTTACCGTGCCGTTTGGTTCTGTACGTTATTGTAACATCGACAGATACTTCGGAACAAATGTAAAAGTTAAAAATTATTAGTTCATATATTTATGATAATATTTTGAAGGCCTCACAATCCTCTTCAATCGTTGAAGTGCAACACTCGTTACTGACTATTTCCTCTTCCTTATACTTGTTAACTGTTTCGAATTTCAATAATATTATTCAATTCTAGGTCACGTCGATTGATTCATTCCATCGCCATCAATTTTTATATTCCATTTTGTTGACTATAAATTTTAATCAATGCATTTAATCATTATGTATTCCTTGAAATATTGCTAAAGTTAATCATTGCATTTAAATTACTTTTATCAAATTATATCGCGGTAGGTATATAATTTTTAACGTCTCAGAACAGCGTAGGTGCGGTCTGGCGAAATTTTTATAAATGACTGTATAATGATAATGTAACTCATTTATCTTCATATATTATTTTTCAATTACCAGTTACAAATTGTATATTATTATTATCTAAATTGGGATGTTTTGTTGCAAATTTTCACTATTTGCTTAGTTATTAACCTGTAGCAACATATGCAGGACTAAAACTACTATATAAAATTTAGTCGGCATGACGGTATCTCTCGTTATAATTGAGCAGTCCGACTGGGGAAGTACCTCCACCCTACAGAATACTGTGGCTAATAATAACCTTGTGTTGTGTTCTCAGCGGTGAGTAGAGTAGCCAGAGCTCACTGGAGAGGTTTTGTGTGGAGGGAAGACCGAGCTGCTTTGACTATTACACAGAACAGAATTTCCCTAAACCTTCACCCCTCCCCGTATATCATCATCATCATCATTTCAGCCACAGGACGTCCACTGCTGAACATAGGCCTCCCCCATTGACCTCCAATCCGACCGGTTGGAGGCGGTTTGCATCCAATGGGTACCCGCGACTTTGACTATGTCGTCCGTCCATCTCGCAGGAGGCCGTCCCACGCTTCGTCTACCGGTACGCGGTCTCCATTCAAGAACCCTTTGGCTCCAACGGCCATCTGTTCTTCTTGCTACGTGCCCCGCCCACTGCCACTTCAGCTTGCTAACCCTGTAGGCTATGTCGACCACTTTCGTTCGTCTGCGGATCTCCTCATTTCTGATTCGATCTAGCAGAGAGATTCCGAGCATAGCCCTTTCCATAGCCCGCTGTGCGACCTTGAGCTTTCTTATGAGGCCCATAGTGAGGGTCCACGTCTCGGCGCCATAGGTCATCACTGGCAACACGCACTGATTAAAGACTTTTGTCTTTAAGCATTGAGGTATTTTGGACGAGAAGACGCTGTGTAACTTCCCGAACGCTGCCCAGCCGAGTTGGATTCGACGATTGAGCTCCGCCTCGAAGTTTGATCCGTCTAATCGGACCATCTGTCCAAGGTAGTAGTGTCCCCGTATATACCTATTATAAACTACTATGATGAAGGTATCTCATCTGAAGGCGTAAGAAGTAAGGGAACAAACAGGGAGGGGCCTATGCTCAGCATCATTTTGTTTTTGTCTAGGACACGTCAACTTGACTTCATCTCGCCTGATACGCGGAAGGTAGAGTCTCAGGAAAGGTTTATTTTACATATTAGAATGAAAGACAAAGAAGAAGAAAGAAATATTTATTATACAAATAAAAATACAGACTATAGAGATAATTAAATGTTCGAGATAATCACACACTTCGACGACTGAATTAATCTCTAACTTTTTAAATAATTTCCTTGAGACTATGGCTACTGCAAATCAACCGAAATGTTACGAAAGCTGTAAATATAAAAATAATTAAGTAATAAACAGAGTAGTACCTATACGTTTACCGATAAAAGTTGTTTAACTGCAATAATGAAATTATCATCATAACCATATTATATCGGTTCTTGGATCAGTTTATGTTCAAATGATTACATACCTTCGTGTAATAATTCATGTCTTATACCTATATTGCAAGCATAATTTAAACTTTATGATCAAAATAATATCTCTTACACCTTAATAGATGCCATAAAACACATACTCTTAGAAATATAAATACGGATTGCAGAGATTACTGAGATGTGCCAGTATCATACAAAGATTTCGCGGTAGTAGTTCAAAGTGCGTCTCCCCATACACAGGGGCTAGATGGGGACACCATGGTTCCCACATTAGTGGAAGGGGGTCATCTCAAAAGAGATGTCCCCGAGTCTGTCGGTGTGCGAGAGAGAGATGTCTAGTGTAATCTCACGTCTGGCAATCAAGGACCTATAGACGGCTGACGGTTTCATTCAGCTTTACTGAAATAATGCAAAAAAATAAATAAAAAATAACTGTCAAATTGTTATTTTTTTAAGCCGATTTGTTATGTACCATGGCACTTTGGCTTTGGGAGGCTTCCCCTTACACCCGACTGTGTATTAACCAATGTTATTAATTTTGTTTATTATTTATTTATTTATTTAAAGCTTTACACTTATTTATTAATAATAATGATAAAATATCTTTACGGAACTACAGAAACAATCGGACCTTGGTCATTGTAGATATTTTCGTTTAGTGGTAATTTTAAATACTTAACCTTGTCGTTTACTCAATAATGTTGTTTGTTTACATTTCCTTTTTAAAATTAAACATGAAGTATATAAAATAATAATATAATAAATTATGTATAGAAGGACGTTGCCAAGTTCATGTTTTTAGTCCAGAAACAATTGAAGTCCGCTAATACTTTTTTTTTTGTTAATTGTATAACTGATGTAAAATAATAAATAACAAAGAATATTTTATTTTTTTATGTTTTCTAATTTTTTATGATGCAATAAACGTACTTTTAAATACGCTTCCTGGTCAATTACAACCTTTTCCCAATATGCCCGATGTTATGTAGCTATTGATCTTTGAGAACGAATAATTTAAATGAATATAGTTTCTGAAAGAATTTTCTAGAAAGTCGAAGTATAAACTCAACCGCAAATACTACTCAACGTAGTTCAACTACGAATTTAACAAATTTTATCCTTATAATACATTAAATACCGTTCCTAATACTTGGTGAATTTTTATTCGCCTATAAAACGTAGATATTGAACTTTAATTTGAATGCATTACAACTTTTAAACGAGAATGCATTGGTTTGCAATAGATTTTCCAATCATGGAGTTTTCATCGGACTATTTAGTACTTCATATAAGAACATTATCTGTATAAATCAAAATATGGAGATAATATTTGTATATTAGGTACATAGATGGCAAGCAAGCAAACGTACAAATATCTCACACGATAATATAATAAATAAATATTCTAGGACAATCTACACAACGTCACCTAGACCCATGGTAAGCATAGCTTAACTAGCTTGTGTTACGAGTTCTAGAATACGGATCAACAAACATAGATACATTTTTTTAAATACATACATATTATACATTACGTAGTCCAATACAGATATTCATATTCAAGCACATGAATATTTGCACTGAGCAGGAATAAAACCCTGCCTCCTACGTAGCAGTCGAGTTCACTACCGCCACGCCACGAAGGGATCGGATGATGATAGAATGCGGTTGCTTTGACCTTCTGACGTGTATATAACATCAGGGTAAGAAAAAAGCAAGTAGGAAATATTTCTATCAAGTTTAACTTTTTTTGTTGTTGTATTAATTAGTTTTACCGCTTACTACCGAACCGTCTCACTAACTGTACAGATAACGAAAAACTTATTTATTCCTTTACTATAATTAGTGTATTTAATTTAAACGAATACATACTGGTGCAAAATTACATGTGTTTCAATTTAAATTCTTGCTAAACGAACTACAGTAAAGTGTAGAAAATTACTGGGTACAGTTGTATTAAAAATTCATCGACGAATGAAGACATTATACCCCATTATAACGTTGCTTGGTTGAACGTGCGTTGAAATATCAAGTAAGCGGGCTTGGACGTTATTACAAAGGTATGATGCCGCAGTCGACTGCATACGACGACTGCAGACGAATGCAGCAGATACAACCTACCGTGAAATAGGCATGAATATGATAATATATGTGTATTTATTGTTTTAATTCCACCACCCGCAGCTTAGTGGTATAGGTAAAGGACTGCTGAGACGAGGTCTCGGGTTCGATCCCAGGTTTTACCTTGGCACACACCAATGACTTTTCGAAGCTTTTCGAAGTTATGTGTGTATCTATCGCAGGTTTATAAGTGCCCGGTTAATGGCAATAGGATCGCCACCTATTACATTGGGATCTAAACATAAACTGACGAAATGTGGGTGCTAGCATCTCTGCCTACCCCTTCGGGGATATTGGCATGAATTTATGTCATGTTATTTTTTAATTCCTTGAGGTTTTTCAATCAGGCCGTTTACCCATATCGAGTTATAACAAGATTTCCATAATCCTCGTCAATAAAATAATACTTATAGGCAATTTGTTAGTGCGTGGGCTGATAATGGCATCACGAATGGTTTTCAAAGCAAATTAGCTAGATTTATATATTTACACTCGTGTAGTTTCAATGTCATTATAATTAACCCCGCCGCATTTACTTTTTTTTCGAAAGGCCTTCACCTTTACCACTTTTGGTGAAAAATCATATTCAGCATTATTCAGTCCTCCGTGGTTCCACGTCAAAGATTTATCGTCGTCAATTGGACTTCTATTATCATCAGTAATGCTACAGGGAAGGTATGATTAAACAGAGAAAAATAATGTCATTTTTTCTTTGGAGTACATTGTCTATTGTATTGGGACTCTTTTTTTCCGCACCTAGCCTCCCTTTTGGGGCCATTGTGCGTGGATTTGGATTACATTATTATCAAAGTTAAATTTAAAGTTCAAATCAAATTAAATAAAATATTCAGTGTACGCAATAACAGAAGACAGTTTATTTCTCTAAAAGGCCTATGGGGTCATAGGAAGACTTTAAAGGTCAAGTTCAAATTAACACATATGCTGATTGATAACCAGATTCTGGCTTGTTTTTCTTAAGATGTACTGCCAAACCAAAATAAGAATAACGAGTGAGCTGATGATGATGATGAATATAAGTTTCTTTCTTAATAGTTATAGTTATAGTTTTTTTTTTTTTTATCTATGACACGTCAATTTGACTTCACCTCGCCTGATGTTAAGCTGAAGGCAAAGTCCCATGAAAGAGTTTAAGTTCCTGTGTTTCTAATTGATGAATAAATCACAAGAGTGAGATACGCATTAAATACAATCAATCAATTAGCCTATCGCAGTCCACTGCTGGACATAGGCCTCTTCCAATGTTGAGAAACTTTGGTCTAATATTTCCATGTTGACCAGATTGGTACAGGTTTGTATTTCGAGTTTTCCTTCTCTCGCAGTGACATTATCTTTTTTTTATTCTACCACTTAGGTTGAAGAAAAGCATAAGGCCTACCAGATGGTCACCGAGGCCTATGGACGTTTGCAACACCAGGGGCATCACACACGTGCTGCCCACCCTGTAGAAATCTTCTAATGCCCTTCTTGAAGAACCCCATATTGTAGTCGCTTTATCTGCATTTTCAGTTTGTCACCTTTATACTCTTCAGATGATATGGGGGGTAAATATTCTTTCTCCACATGTTTATTTGAATGTTCATTTTTTATAATTGGTTATCAACCGAGTGAATGTAGATTTATCATTTTAAAACAGCCACATGAACAATAATTGAAACATAAATGGTTTCCCCGATGACGAAATAAAAGAATAAGGTACCTACTCAATCACTGTGTAAATTAAAACTGAGAAACATTAATTTAAAACCAAACATAAAGAAGTAGTTATTAATAAATAATTGCGGGTGCGCCAAAGTTCACCTAAATTTTCAACTCCGAAAATTGGAACTCCGAAAATGTTCTTCCTAACATTTTTCATCCTAACAATCACAATTCCTAACTACTCTGTCTCTAATGTTTTAATTCCGAATCATTCAACTTCATAATGTCGGTAGCAATAAACATCTATTATACTATTATTTCTTTTCCTATATTTTGTCAACATACCCATCTTTTACACTATAATTGAAAGTCATACTTTTTTTGTTTAGATTTATTTTTATTAATAATAATCAGTATTATTTACATTAATTTTGCGTAACTTTTACAGTTTTAGTTATTTACACGTACAATCTCGCTGCGGTCATTCAGCCAAGTTCCAGAAACGAATCGGTTATATTTATAGTTCTTGGTTTAGGTTAGGTTAGAATTGTGACCACACATCGCACGAGCCGAGCGAGCGAAGCGAGCGTGCCGCGGTAGCGGCCGGCGAAGTGCCAGAAATGAATCGAAAACGAAAAAGGTCATAAACATAACCGTAAATCAGTCGTATTTTATGATTTTCATTCATTTAAGCCAAAAAATCAGTGAAACAACCTTTAATCATTCTAAACAGTTTTCTAATTAATAGTAATAAGTATGTAACAATTAATAACCAAAAAAAAAATTAAAACTAATAATAAAATATAATTCTACCGACATATATTTTTATTACATTTGGTAGATAAATGTTACTTTCTAAGTATGAGTGACAATATTATGGTAATTATGTTTAGGGATAAAAACGTTAGGATAAAAAACAGTAGTAGCTTTAATATTGTATGTTAACGATTTTATTGATAACAATTTTCGGAAACATGAGTGTTATGAACATCGACGGTAGCACTACAAATAGTATGAATAAAAACTTTAGGATGAAAAATTTTAGGAGGAGTGATCATTCGGATTACAAATCGTTAGGAAGAACAATTTCGGATAAAGAACTTTAGGTGAGTCAATATGGACCCAATAATTGCCTTAGTAGGTACCGGCGATAAGTCAAAGCTATCATAAACTAAAATTATAACTGTTATTATGAGTAATAAAACTAGTTATTGAATTATTCAAGAAACGGATCGTAAATTCAGCTTTTATCTAGTCACGAGAAGTTTTGTATTGGTTTTGTTACTGACTGTGAACACGAAGTGAATTGTCTTTGATATTAACAGATCTGAGGTTCTACCAGAGCCTCTTAGACAGTAATAATGTTATTCTTATTTGTGGCACGTCAATCTGACTTCACCTCACCTGATGGTAAGCTGAAGGCAAAGTTTCAGGAAAGGGGGTCACCATTACAAACATGTACAGTATTAGAATGGTGGCGCTAAGCTTGACGGCCTCATCAGAAGCTTTTTCACCCCTCGTTTAAAGGACCCGGAACTGCAGTAGGAAGGAATTCCAAAAGTTAATGGTGCGGTAGAGGAAAGACTCACCAAACCGCTTGGTTCTTGATGGAATACTCTGCACTGTATGCGGATGACATCTAAGCTCTACACGTGTTGTCCCGTGTAGGAAAAGAAAGGGCGGGATTAATTGGAAGAGCTCATCAGAATAATCACCAGAGTAGAGACAGTTTCAATCAAAAAATCAGATTCGTACTGCTATCATCCGTCGATATTGAAGTACTGTATCTTGTGTGGCAAGTGTAGCAAATTAAACAAATTAATGTGTCCACTACAGTAAGAGATACTGGTATGGTATGGTTTGACGTGCTGTTTCCCGCAACTCCATGTCATAACGTGGTGGTTGCGTGAAGTACGAGATACTGTTTGACTAATTTTAGTGACTAAACGCTGTTATTTTGATGGACAATGACGGTTCAAATCACAATATGAAAGTAAAAAAGTAAGGATGGTGGAATTCCCCCAGTTAAATGAACTGTCAATCTGAAAAAGCTGGTTGAGATGGACTGGATGTAAAGGGTCGAGAGAATAGGGCGAGGGCGCATATTGGGAGAGGTCTAAATCCAGCAGTGCGTGGTAACTGCTAATCCATAGACAAATTGATTGAAGATTAGGAAGATAGGAGAGGTTAAATGATATTAAGTTGAACTATGCCTTAAATCAATATAAAATGTTAATCTAGCAAAGGTATACTTTATAAAAAACCGTGAACACTTCACATTAACAAAGCCTAAACAACAGTTAACATTGTTTCATGACAAGAACATTTCAATAAGTTGATAAATTATCTAATTAGCATTTTCTAATTAGAAATGCATGCAGACCGCTGTTTTAGGGGGAAAATGAAGTCATTAACTAATAGTAGCATGCTGGTGTAATTAAAACAGCATAAAATGTTTGTTACAATGGTAGCCCACATTTTGGTGTTAAGGTTTAGGGTAATTAGGAGGGGAAAACTGGCGACACAACTAGTTTATGTTGATACAATCATGTGTGTGTGTGTGTGTGTGTGTGTGTGTGTGTGTGTGTGTGTGTGTGTGTGTGTGTGTGTGTGTGTGTGTGTGTGTGTGTATGTGTGTGTGTGTGTGTGTGTGTGTGTGTGTATGTGTATGTGTGTTTGTGTTTTGCGCGTGTATGTTTTATGAGAACCTAGCTAGCTGTTGCCCGTGGTTAGAGTTCAAAGAATACAAATTATTCCAATTGGTCCAGCTGTGTTCAAGTTTTGCGTCTAGGAACATAATTTGGGATTCATTTTAATTTATATAAATAACTAGCTTTTGCCCGCGACTTCGTTCGCGTGGAATAGTGACTTCCAGCAGATTTTTGGTTTACCCACATAGTTCCCGATCTCGCGGGATCACTTCAAAAATGAAATGTGGAAACTTTACCTCCAGAACAGCACATACCCGGAGTTTCCTCTTTCCATTTTAGTGCCATACAATATGTGCACTTTTTAGCCATCCGTCCTAAGAGCACTAATCGATGGTTCATGTAATCGATTAAAGAGTCGTAATCAAAAGCAGCATCATGAAATACCTCCCACGTATTACGTGTAAATATATTTCGTCTTTGTGCTTGCCGTGCAGCTAATAGAACACGTCGTCTATGAGATTCTTCATGTGACTCTGCAGAAATCAGAGACGCATGACTTTCAGCATCCAAACGCCGACGTACTCGAGTTTGATCTACAGTTTCGGAAGCTCTTTGAGTTGCATGACGCCCAGCATCTAAGAGCCGGCGCTCCTGCGCCATCTCTTCAGTCTCAGCAGCTCTTTGAGTTGCATGACGCCCAGCATCTAAGAGCCGGCGCTCCTGAGCCATCTCTTCTGTCTCAGCAGCTCTTTGAGTTGCACGACGCCCAGCATCTAAGAGCCGGCACTCCTGAGCCATCTCTTCTGTCTCAGCAGCTCTTTGAGTTGCATGACGCCCAGCATCTAAGAGCCGGCGCTCCTGAGCCATCTTTTCTGTCTCAGCAGCTCTTTGAGTTGCATGACGGCCGGCATCTAAGAGCCGTCGCTCCTGAGCCATCTCTTCTGTCTCAGCAGCTCTTTGAGTTGCATGAGGGCCGGCATCTAAGAGTCGGCGCTCCTGAGCCATCTCTTCTGTCTCAGCAGCTCTTTGAGTTGCATGACGGCCGGCATCTAAGAGCCGTCGCTCCTGCCTCGTCTCCTCTGTCTCAGCAGCTCTTTGAGCAGCGTGACGTTCGGTGTCTAAGAGCCGGCGCTCCCGAGCCATCTCTTCGGTTTCAGCAGCTCTTTGAGTAGCGTGACGCTCAGCGTCTAAGAGCCATCGCTCCTGCCTCACCTCTTCAGTCTCAGCAGCTCTTTGAGCAGCGTGACGCTCGGCGTCTAAAGTTAAACGGGCTTTAGTCTGTTCTTGAGACTCTTGACTTCTTGCAACTCTCTTAGCTCGAGATCCGCTGGAACTACGTGCTAAATTGGACTTGCGTTTTCTCGTCATTGAAAAAAGTAGTTTAAAAAAGAATTTAAACTAAAGAAATATTACAATCTTTCCGAACTTAAATTGAAAACTAACTGAAAACAAAAGAATTTAAATAAAAATACGAATTACTAACTAGATAACAATTTAAAAGAAATTATATTACAACCTATTCTTAATAACCAAGCTTAAAACCAAATAATTTAAAAGGAATGATTTAATTAATTTAAAAATTAAAACGAATTTAGACATACAATTTTAGTATCTACTAATAATCGAGATCAAACTAAACTTACATTTTACAATAACCAGACAACCCAACAAATAAACCTTTTAATCGACAAAATACAACAGAACCAATTTTGTAAACAACCACCAGACAACCCAACAAATAAACCTTTTATCTACTAATACAACGGAGCCAATTTTAAATTTACGAAACGATTAATCCACAATTCCACGTCAGTTCCGAAGCGCTCGGCCGATACCCAACCAAATGCGTGTAACGAAACCATAGCGCAATCTATTTCGATCCCAATGCCATCTATCGAGCATAGTAACAACTCGGATTATTTATCTATACTCCGTTCGGGCATTTTCTTTGTACTAAAAGTTTTATTATATTGATATTATTTTTTTCATACCTTTTTACTATTTATTAACTTTTTTCCGATGAATTAAAACAATAACATGAACCGAACTCGTGTAACGATCGACACCATTGCGCGATCACCAACTGGACATCTAGACACGCGGGAGCGTGTCAAGCCAATGTTCAAGAAACAGAACTGGCGAGCCGCACCGTGTGTAATATTACACGAACCATTTGGAGCCACTTTTGACACCCTCATAAATCAAAAACTATTTTACATAAACGTATCAAATTTGGCTCATATATTGAGACTTGCGAGATACATATGTGTTCTAATTTTCATAAGCTTATCTCAAACGGTTATTTAAATATTAATGTCCAAAATTCCTCATTTTTATCACTGACTGACCTATAGACCAAAACTATAACCCAGTTCCAGATGACCTAGAGAGTTGAAATTTGGTATGCAGATAGGTAATTAGATGAATACAAAGGAAAAAATCAAAAACTGGCAATTTTTAAATAATTAGATTCTATTATGAACGCTTATAACATAAGTACCTTATATTACTTATAGGAGACCAAAACTCTAACCCAGTTCCAGATGACCTAGAGAGTTAAAATTTGGTATGCAGATAGGTAATTAGATGAATACAAAGGAAAAAATAAAAAACTGGCAATTTTAAATAATTAGATTCTATTATTAACGCTTAACATAAATACCTAATATTACTTATAGGGTACCTACGTTATTAACTGGGATTAATTATTATTTTTATATTTAGCGCACAAATAGTGTAAAATCATTACCTAACCGCCCCGACTTAGCCAAATTGAGTATAAACAGAAAACGTTAAAAAAAAATTGCGGATACGGAATGGGCAATTCACTCAAATATTTCAAAGGTACAAGAAAATATAGAAAATAACACTGAGAAGAAAATTATACCCCGTAAACGTAGGAAAATACAGTAACTCATTCAATTGTTTTATATTTATATAGTCTACTTTTAATTTTATTAATTTATTAAAAAAATTATTAACACATCATTAAGGCCTATACATTACATACCATATCCGCTTACTCGCCAGGTTGGCCCGGCGAGTTAGAACGGCGGCATTAGATATTGTAATCTATTATCCCATCAAAAACATAAATTTAAAAAGGAGAGCCAAGTTCAATACAAAAATTATTCTCTGCTGTGGGCTTGGCAATGCAATTGTTTTATATTTATAAAGTCAACTTTTAGTTTTGAATTTGTCCTTTTAAAAGGACTCACGGCGTTACGAGGATATGTACTTACCTACAAAAAGTAATGATATCCCACCAAAACATAAATGTAAAAAAAGGAGAGCCAAGTTCAATACAAAAATTATTCTCTGCTGTGGGCTTCGCCGCAAAAAGAATGGAGATCAGAGATTGAGTGCCAAGTTCTATGCAAAATCCAAATATGTAGTTTAAGGGCTGACTTGGCTGGTTTTCCCATACGAATTATATAGCCTTCGCATGTTTTAAACCTGTTACCTTTCGGTTCTTATTTTATTATTCCAAAAATTTTACTTGCTGGTATAAACTACCCATCGAACATAAGGCTCTTCCATTACTGTGTAAAAGTAGGTACTTTATAATAATTCGTATGTGAAAACCAGCCAAGTCAGCCCTTAAACTACATATTTGGATTTTGCATAGAACTTGGCACTCAATCTCTGATCTCCATTCTTTTTGCGGCGAAGCCCACAGCAGAGAATAATTTTTGTATTGAACTTGGCTCTCCTTTTTTTACATTTATGTTTTGGTGGGATATAGTACTAATAGAATTATCTATACTCCGTTAGCATTTTCTTTGCACCAAAAGTTGTATTATATTATATCGTCGGTTTATTGCAGGAACTCATTAACTGCAAAAAATCACTAAATACGTTTTTATTTACAGTGGACTTCATTTGGCACATTCTACAAAACGCAAAAACTCACTTACTTCTATCTATTCAATTTTAGGCCTTATGACCTTGCTATGAAGTCCATAACTGCAACTTTGGAAATCAGGCATTTACGAAACATCACTAAGCTGCACAAGTTATTTTTATTAAATAGATAATTATTAAAATCACAACATACATATTAAACAGAACTCATTTTCACCATGTAATTAACTTTATCTAAACAAGAGTAGAATAATATCTTAGAATTTGGATCGATAAAGTTCATTATTTGCACTTAATTACTTTCTGTTATGAATAATTGATCATAAGTACACAATAAGTAATCTTAATGAATTTTATCGAAATGAATTTTATGTAAAATATCATGATTTCAATTATTTAAGGTATTCCTAAAATCATTTATTGTTTTTAATTACCTACTTTTTATTTTCTCAATCGCATAACTTAATCTTAATAGCTCGCAGGAGGCCGTCCCACGCTTCGTCTACCGATACGCGGTCTCCATTCGAGAACCTTTCGTCTCCAACGACCATCTGTTCTTCTTGCTACGTGCCCCGCCCATTGCCACTTCAGCTTGCTAACCCTGTGCTATGTCGACCACTTTTATTCGTCTGCGGATCTGCTCATTTCTGATTCGATCTAGCAGAGAGATTATGAGCATAGCCCTTTCAATAGCTCGCTGTGTAACCTTGAGCTTTCTTATGAGGCCCATAGTGAGGGTCCACGTCTCGGCGCCATAGGTCATCACTGGCAACACGCACTGATTAAAGACTTGTCTTTAAGCACTGAGGGATTTTGGACGAGAAGACACTGTGTAACTTACCGAACGCTGCCCAGCCGAGTTGGATTCGACGATTGATCTCCGCCTCGAAGTTTGATCCGTCTAATCGGACCATCTGTCCAAGGTAGACGTAAGTACTTGTCTACAACTTCGAGGGTCGAGCCTCCAACTGACACTGGGGAGGGCCTTAGAATATGAGCATTCGCCATAACCTGGGTCTTGCCCATACTTATCTTGAGGCCCACCTGTTGAGAGACTCGGTTGAGGTCGTCGAGCATTGTGTTAAGATCCTCCAGCGATCCTGCCATGAGAACGATATCGTCGGCAAAACGAACGTATGAATGTGGTCTACGGTACTATAACCTTTTCGGAAACCGGCTTGTTCGGGCGGCTGGAAGTCATCAAACCTGCGTTCGAGACGATTCGTGATAAACCTCGAAAACAGCTTATAAACATGGCTCAGAAGCGAGATGGGTCTGTAGTTGTTAAGAGAGGCTTTGTCACCTTTTTTGAAGAACAAGATCATCACGCTTCTGTTCCATGCTTCCGACGTAGTACCTTCGAATAAGACGGAGTTGAAGAGCTTCTGAACGACTTTAAGAATCGGTGTTCCACCCGCTGTCAGAAGTTCCGAAGTGATTCCGTCTTCTCCTGGTGCCTTGTTATTTTTAAGCTGCTTGAGGGCCACCCTAATCTCGTATAGGGTGATGTCCGGGATATCCTCGATGTAGTGTCGCGTTAGCTTAGCTCTTGGATTTTTAACCGTATCAGTAGCAGGCTTGGTGACTGAGGTATAAAGCTGTCCATAAAACCCCTCGATCTCCCCCAAAACATCTGCCTAGTCGACGCGACACTGTCGTCCTTCCTCTTCAGCTTTGTCAACTGGCTCTGCCCAATAGACAAGTCTCTTGCAAACACTTTGGAGCCTTTATTTCACTCAATCGTTTCCTTAATACACTGAGTATTAAAGGCACGGATGTCGTGTTGAAAAGACTGCTAGATACGTTTATTGAGCTGCCGATGTGCTTCAGCGTCATTGGTAGACTGCAGCCTCATAGACCGTCGTTCGACTATGAGTTTGAGGGTGTGATCGGTGAGCTTCTGTGGTCTATCTCTTCGACGGTGCCTGAAGAATTTGGAGCCCACTGAATGGACAGTTTCAACCAACCTGTTATTTATCTCGTCCACTGTACTGCATTCTTATAGGCAAGAGAAGCGATCCGAAAGTTGAAGTTGAAAGCTCTCGGGGTACTGTATATGAGAAGCTCTAGGCCGGAGCGTAGACCTCATCAGACGGGATCTCTCCAGATTAATATTCAATGTGCCTCTAACCATTCGGTGATCACTTCCGGTTTTCACCCGATGGATCACTGAGACATCATTGAATATCCGTCTATGCATCGTCATGGTGAAATCAATCTCATTTTTGGGACGACTACCGGGGCCCATCCAGGTCTATTTCCTGTGAGGCGGCTTCTTAAAGAAGGAGTCCATCATAAAGAGTCGCTCTTTCTCAAGAAAGTCGGCCAGCCTCCAACCCCTTCGGTTACGCTTCCCATACCCTTATTGCCCCACTCTCAACTCGTTATCCCCTCTCGTACCCAGTTTTGCGTTGAAGTCCCCCATAACAACACTGAAGTGTGATTTAGAGGCATGTATGGCTCCACTAATGTCCTCATACATAGCCTCCACCTCATCATCTGGTCGTGTCGAGGTCGGTGCGTAAGCCTGAATGACCTTCAGCAAGTATCTCTTGGACACTCTGAGTATCAGGTACCCTGCTCGACACACTCGTGATGGATATGATGTTATTTATGAGGGACCTATGGACGATGAACCCGACACCACCTTGCGACTTCTCGTCGCCCTCGCGGTAGTAGAGCAGGTTGCCAGACTTCAGGGTTATTGTGTCTTCTCCCTCTCTTCGGACTTCGGATAACCCAACGATGTCCCAGTGCAACTTGCTCAATTCTTCGTCCAGCTCTGCTAGCTTCTCGTCTGTCCTCATTGTGCAAATGTTGTGTGTCACCAGCGACAACCTACATTTGCATCGGTTGTCCATTGCTTTGGTCGTCTGATGGAGGGATCCCGCCCGGCGATTCTTAGCACCCCTAGTCCCAGCGCATAATATTATTATTATGGATAATTTTTGAGACTATGTAAGTTGTCGCTAGTATCTAGGTATTTGCAACATTTATAATTTGCTATTGTGCGAATATCTAAGTGCTTATACAACTGTTAAGACAAATTTTATTTTTCAGTTTATTTTGTCATGTTTATTAAACTTCCAATTGCTTATTGATTTAAATTAGCTCTGTTTATTACCTCTTTATTCAAAGACTGAGAGTTTTATAAGTTTTTTGTGATAAAAAATTGTTATTTTAATTGTTTGGAAGAATTGAATTGGTTTTTCATAGGACTAGCACTGTTCTGTTTAGGATAATACTGGTTATCCCTTTTATAAAATAAAAATTTGATTAGATTTTCGTTGTTTTATTACAAATTAAGAAATAATTAAATCACATACCGAACAGACTTACAGTAGACAGAAGTCATTAGCTTTTTTTTAGTATTTTTAAAAAATAAATGACTTTGTAGGATTACTGACTATCGCTTGTTTTAATTAATATAACATTTAAGCTAATCGAAAAAATTAAATTTTTCATCCCCGTCATTAAAATAAGGATGCTATGGGCAAATCAACATAAGTCGAACTAAAATACCGTTTATCTCAGAATAGTGAATTTGTCACATAATGACTTCCTGCAATAAGCCGACGATATTATGTATTTCTGATGAATTTTCATTACTGAATTGATGCCGACTCTTGACCAATAGATGGCGCTGTATGTCCAGAATAAATTTTATTTTTTATTTTATTTTCACTATCACTATCACTATCACAATCACTATCACTATCACTATCACTATCACTATCACTATCACTATCACTATCACTATCACTATCACTATCACTATCACTACATAGTATAAAATAAAGTCGCGTTTTCTGTCCCTATTTTTCTTGTCCCTTTGTATGCTTAAATCTTTCGAACTGCGCAACGGATTTTGATGCGGTTTGTTTCAATAGATAGAATGGTTAAAGAGGAAGGTTTATATGTATATAACATCATGCTACGACTAACAGGTGCGGAGCAGGAATGAAAAATGTTGCAAAAACGGAGTGACGCAGGCGGAGTCGCGCGGGTCAGCTAGTTTGTAATAAAAACTATCCTATGTCCTTTCTCAAGTTCCAAACTATGTCTGTACCAAATTTCACACAAATCGGTTCAGTAGTTTAGGCGTGAAGCAAAGACAGACAGACAGACAGACAGACAGACAGACAGACAGAGTTACTTTCGCATTTATAATATTAGTTTGGATTGACAATGCCAAATGCATCCTGTGATTGAGCAATTTCTGGTTAAACCGAACAGTTATCAAATTGTATAACAAACGTAATATTTGGCGTCACGTAAGCTAATTATAATTTTACAGGCTTTCTGTCTACATTAATTAATTATGATTATGATTGTATAATTATACTAAGTCAACGCTCATGAAGCTGATATAGAAGTTTATCTACCACTTTTTTATAGAATAATTAACCGACTGAAACCAGGCTAGGAGACATTAAATTTATTTTTTAATCGTTCAATGTTTTACGAAGCGAAGTTTATCATTTGAATAGATTATCTTTTTAAATTTTTAGACTCCAATATTACCTCCAAACAGACTAAATTTTTTAATTATATCGAGGTTTATTACTTTTGTATTAATATGTATGTAATTGGTACTTTTCCCGACGTTTTGACTGTGGTAACTTTTCAGGAATTATGGTCACGGTCTTTGTCAAAGATCTCATAGGATGTGTGACAAGAAACATCCGAATATGGAATGAAAATAAGCTCAGTGTGTTGCTGGTCTCATAATTGCATCACTGGTCATCTCGCGTCTGTCACAGTTGATGGCTAGCTTACTGTTCTAGCTCTTAGACGAGGAGTTATTGACCAGATTAATGACAACATTCAGCGAGCATCCGTCAATCAACACATACGAGAACTACAAGTTGCAAGCAAAGTTAAGATTATTTCTATAATAATCTATATTAGTGTCAACTACCTCTATTACAAGATGCAAGTCCCGAAACTATCTACCACCCATATCAGATAATGAAATTGTGTTGCAATTTATTTGGTAACTTTTCCTATAGATTTATTATGACAATTAACATCCATGACGGAACTATTACTATGTAATTTTGATTTTATTATCAAAAACACCAGTAATTTTTAACTATCACAAAAATTTTAGGGCCGGATATATAATGTGTATATCCACCTATATAAAAATATCGGTGTAGCGTGAGTTATCCTTAAGTGATTTTAAGGTTAACTCATAAGGTTTACATACATTTCTAACTAGCATCGAATACCTTATTCATCAAATCCATTAAAATTAAAGAAAATCATGCATACGCATAGCAAGTATTCACGACACTAATCCAAAAACCAAGTATATTTAAGCTTTTTAATAAATAATAAATACCAGAATCATTCCGGTTTAACGTGATGAGCAGCTGACATAACAGAATAATCGGATCAAAGAAATATTTACGATAAAGCTAGATTAAATAATCGCAGTTGATGATACCTGAGCTCCATAACTTAACCTGTCAATTAGTGTCACCTATTAAGTTCTTTAGAGTCATAAATAATTCTGTACACAAGTACCCCACTAAATAGAGGTACGGTGTTTATGGTATATTAAGTATAATTATTTCACACCCCTAGTATGTGAAGCTTTTTTTGACACGTTATGGCCGATATTATTATTTTTTAAGAATTTAAATATAGTTGCAGTTTAGACCTTAATATTACCAGCGTAATTAGACACACTAACTACTGCGTTACCGAATTTCAAAATGTCAGTAACGTCAGTGGCAGTGACTTGTAACTTTAGTGTCGAAAATTTGACGTCACTGCAATATCTATTTCTGATGAAGTTGATAATGGTTTATAAAAAGAAAACCGTTTCGCGGTTCGTATCTTCTGTCACTTTCTCACGCCTACGTTTAATGTGATGATACGTATGTCACTCGCATACTTTGTTCCTCTAAGGATAACTTCATGTTTGCAACTTAATATAAATCATCATTCACTGTTGAATATTTTTTATGGAACGTGATGTCATCCGTCCATCTCACGGTGGGATGTCATACGCCTCGTTTACCAGTACATGATCTTTATTCGAAAACTTTTCGACTCCAACGGCCATCTGTTCTTCTTGATATATGTGCCTCGCATTTCAGCTAAGTCAGCAACTTTTTCCTTCGTCAAAAAACTCCTCAATTCTGATCTCGTAGAGAAGTTTCGAGCATAGACCTTCCCACATTAGTAGTATCAAAGTCTTTACAATATGTTGAATCACGCACATAATGACCACATGAATTAAAAGCTGTTTCATTTATAGATTGTTATTTAGATAAATGATTGTTAAATGCAAATTCTGCGTTGTGCTCGTGTCATAAAACGGATAATGAATAAATATTGTATATGAATAATGTACTCAGGATAGTGCAGACGATGGTTCTCCCAACCCTGCACCTATTATACATTTTTACGTGACTTCGCATAAATATGACGTGTTTAAGAAACAATTCAAAAATAATAAAGAAAAGCTGAGCAGTGGCCACAAATTTTGGAGTTCCGTATAAGTTTAAAAATGTGTTTCAATGAATTATTATTAAAACCTACAACGTATATTAAGTAACAAAAATTAAAGCCTCTTTTACAGAACGATACTCAGTCTTGAATTCCGATTTATAATTATTAGAACTACGGACAAATTATAATTGACATTCTGTTAAATGTGACAAGAAAAATTGATATGTCATGACTGAGTAGTTCTGGAATACGGACCTCAGAATGTTAATCAAAAATTCACCAATCGATATGAATTTTCACAAATTCGAAATTCGAAACACAAGACCAAAAAAGGTGTTGTTCAAATTTTTCAATTATGGAACCCTAAAAAACAACACAAAATGGCGGCGTACGTTTGTTTTACTGCAAATGGGGTTCGCGCTTCGTTGTATGCACATATTAATTTTATTGCCGCGCAGAATACTGATTGTGAAGTGCCAAGTTTTTTGATGCGATGACTATTTTTTGTTTGACACTATTTCTGTCTACCGAAGATTTATATCTTTTAAGATGGAATGCACTGTTGAATATAAACAATTTAATTTAAAGTAATTAAGAGCTAACATAAAGTAGCCAGAATAAACTTGACAGACCAAGTGAGAAAGTGTGATAAGGGAACGTTGTGGTGTGGTTGATGATGTAGTGATTAAGATAAAGAAAGGGATACTGAGTTAGTTCGGACACGTGGAGACGATGGATGAAAGAAGATTGACGAAACCGTTCATGAAACAAGGGTGAATGAGCAACCCGGTAAAGGTCGACCTAGATATACATAATATGCCAATCAGATCGAAGACATTTCAAAGAAAGGACATGCCATGAATACTCGAAACGAATATGTACGAAAACAATTATGAAAATAAAAAAAAATAATTATATGGCAGGATTGTATGAAGTGTAGACATGGTATATACCTACCCGACTGGGAAATTAGTAGTATTTAACGATATCAATTTCATTGAATAAAAAATGAAGATCCATTTTGGTGGGATTTTATACAGACAAAATCCAGCTTTAGCGTGTCTAAAGGTCTTAATTTAAAGTTTAGACACCAATCAATGTTCTTTTACATATAGAATATTCTCTGAGATCTTATTAAAAATACTAGTGCCATCTATCGACGGCAACCTGCAAACGTCACGCATATCAAGTGCACGCGTAGCCATCAATTACGTTTACAAAACGAACAGCGTCCGCCCGGCAAGTGATTTACTGCTACCCACACTGCACAACACTGTTGACTGGCATAAGGCATATACACTAGTCCAATTAAACTACAAAATATTCTCAATGTTTTGCTTTAATATAACTGGTCAATTACAAAATCTTAAATGTAAGAGACAGACGAAGCTGTTAACTTCGTATGTCTCTTACATTAAAATTGCACAGTGCGTATTATTTACAAATGCGATAAGAAATTTGATGAAGGGAAAGAATCCAGACTTAAATACATTTATAAATGCTATGTGTTTTATTAATATATTGAAGTACAAGAATAAGTGTTGCTTAATATGGTAGGAATAGGTATGTATAGTTTTAAATGAAACTTAATACTTACAATGAATAACCACCACATTCCATGAAACGGAATTAACAGATTCAATAATTTATATTTTATATTAACATGGGAAATATACCCTAGACTGTTATAATAGTAATCCATGTAGTAACCTAAAATCAACAAACATCATCCGTTAATGATTTCATTTTTAATGGTTCAATTTTAATGATGTATCTAAATTTCAATTTTATCTGTAACAGTTTAAGACACTAAAACAAGTGATACCTAGAGATAAACATAACCAACATAATCTAATCCTAATATGGCTACGTTTATGTTCAAGACTAACGTGATCACCAATTAATTCTCCTCACACACACACACGCACTTAAACGTTCACTTAAAACTAAACGTTCTTTGTATTAACTAAGGAAACATTAACAAGCAACATTAAAATACACAACGCAGTGTGCCATCCCCTTAAACCAGAGACATTAAAGTTAATAATCACACCACATCAATCGTCGGTTCAAAGAAAACCGTTGCAATTGGCCTTTGAGTCTTCGCTCATTAGCACCGTTCCTGACACATCAAAGGCTCAAACATCACTTGATCACTTGTCACATACGTCACTTGTCACTCGCTGTCACCATACGTCAGCTGTCAAATGTGACAGCCGCTGTATGATTAATAGACGTACTGATTATTTGGCCTTTACTTTTTTTGTTTTTACTTCTTTGTCAACACAATAGCTGTCAAACGCTTTTGTAGCGTGAATGTCGATATAGACGTATAGAAACTGGTTTAATTTTCAATGTTAAAAATTTTTGTGTGAGTTTTCTTGTGTGCTTTACAATTTTTTGAATATACGAACATTTCATGCAATGTAATAGTATTAAATGTATCTGTTCTTTATATCCTTCAAGTATATACATAAACCTAGTATACAAATTTTATAAACAATATAAATTAACACTATAATTCAATAAAAATATCGACAGTCAACACCGTGCATCACTAACAGCGTTCAGACATAAATTACTTCAAAAGTGATTTACTCGCGCCATACAAATCGCCGTCGACTAGTCGTTGCGGCCCGTCTCCGCCTGTCTGAGCCGTTCAAAGGCCCTAACTGACAGGTGTGAATGATGGCTAGCTAGACGCATGCAGACTGACAAACGCAATCACCAAACAGCTCTACCGTTTTCTTTGAAGATAATAGTTTTGTTTTTGGTATATTGAAACCCGTTTATTTTACTTACACCGCTAACATAACATTAGTAAGTAGTTTCAAGAAATATTGCAATACATTTTCGATTCAGTGCAAATGTATTTTTTATGTGAAGATACAAAACCAGCGCTTGCTGCTTCGTGATTTTAAAATGCTTTTAAACAGTTCAAAAGCGAAGTCATTTCAAGCGTTTTAAGGTTCTAACAATCGGCATCTTTTTTATCGTTGCCTCTTGACGAGCCTGTCACGAACATAACTCGCAAAATAAAACACGTGCGGAGTGGCAGCCACAAATCACATTTTTTAATCGAACTCACGTCTCTGTGCACCACCATATAAAATGTTTATTTATATACAACTTTACTCCTTTAACATAAGGTAGAACATTCTATGTTCCGAGAGTGAAAAAATATTTGCAGCATTTCAGTGTGCAGTCACGTCGCACTGCTCGGAATGCTATCGACATCCGCTAAACTATCGACGTTGGCACAACACTAATTGCTCTTTTTGTGTGCCCATTTCTCACAATGATTTACGTAATGCTCCTACAAAGAGGGTAATCATATCATTAATGCTTTAAAACGACTTTAACGGACTATTCTAATGATTTAAATTGATTACGCGCGGCGTAGAGTACGGCCTCGCTCATAGTAATATATCATATTAAATACATATTCTGTTCCACTCCTCATATAAATGCCCAAGTATTTATTTAGAGAAGTAATCTATTAAACATAGTATACATATCGCCTTAAGTATAAGAATAACATACTTAAAAGATTCATCGTGATGGCGTTAGTCCCGGTAGCATTCAAAACTTGCTTGCACATACTATTTTTATAGACACGCCAATTTGACTTCATCTGGCCTGATGGTATGCTGAAGGCAATGTCTTAGGAGAGAGGGTCACCATCACAAACACGTATAATGTTACGATGGTGTTGCTCAGCTTGACGGCCTCATCAGATGCTTTTCCACGCCCCGCTTATGGGAGCCAGAACTTACTGCCGTTTAAGAATTCCAAGACTTTAATGGTGCAGCGAACTTTATTTGGCTTATGCATAAGCAGCGGCTAGATGGTGTATTTGAAAATTTTAAGGTCTTGGTAGTTTGCAGACTACAAGATATCAATGTATCAAATTTCAGCTGGGTCGGTATAGCCATTCGAGCATGCTTCCGTAAATAAAAACTTCAAAAAGTTCACCAAAATATAATGAACTACATAAAAAAAAGCATATTTGCTGAGTGACATAATAATTTGAATTTTAATGCTAAATATTATACGCTCACGACTATAACACGTTAAATGTCACTTGTGAAAACGAGCGTACCATGCTAATGTGCACAGACCCTAAGTAGAGTACAGTTATAGTAAAAAAGATATCGATAGAACATCTAAATTAAAATAGTGATGGACATGATGCATTTGTCATGTAATCGGCGAGATAACGTTGCTCAATTAAAAATATATTCGTCGGCGGCTTACTGTAATTAAGATAGCAGGTGAACGTAGATTATGCGAGTTACGACGTGCTGTTATCTCTGACAGGGGAATGGCGGGAAGCGATTTTCATTTGTAATTAGCCGCGCCGTTCGGATAAGTTCGCCGTGTCGTTTGAGTATGTCAATATCTTTATGGTATGGAGTAAATTTTAAACTTCTGGTTTCTGTATTTAACGGTTCTGTTTGTAATGTTAGCTCCTTTTTGATTACGTACTTGAAGTGAATTTAGACATGTTTATTGACTTTATACTTTACTTGACATTTATTTTATATAAATAACAAAATAAAGTAATTGAATTGAAAAAAAAACGCGTGTAATTCTTTAGTACATTAACGTATATATGTACATATTTGGATATTTATTACATTAAACACTTATATTTTTACATAAAATAATATTTTGTAGTTAACATGAAATGTCAGAAAAGTTCTTGTACATAAGAAAATGAAAAAACTTATCGATTTTTAACCAAAGCATTCACTTTTTCCGATCTGAATCGATTTGAACAAATAGCATATTATTTGCTTTAAAATTTCATTGAAAAAATTTCTCATGCCGAAATAATCTGTTACTGTTGATCAATTTATAATCGTACAATAAGTAGAGACCACATTTCCATATACTAATGAACTTGTACAACATTATCGACTATTACTGTAGCTAATTCATAATTTGCCCATCACTGAACCGCTTATATGAGGTAAATTGCCTAAATCTGAAATTACAAACATGTGATCTCGCTTCGGTTAAACGGCAACAAATTGATGTTGTCGCATATTGACGCTAATGTCGATAAGCTAAAATGTATTGACGCACAGCCATATGCAATGGCCGCGACGTTGACTAGCCAAGAGATTAGTGAAGGGTTAATTAAATAATAATATAACCCTGTGTATCTAAAAGGTACCTACAATTATCATAACATAACATAACATAACATAAACTCACATCTATATCCCCGAAGGAATAGGCAGAGGTGCTAGCACCCACATTTCGCCAGTTTACTTACCTCAACAATTATCAAGTGTATTAAAATTTAAATATCTATATCTAAAGAGAAGAGAGTGTAGGTACTCTCTTTTGTAAATGGAATAATGGCCACTCTTCTCCCTTTTCCGCCAATCCTTTGACCTCCTGATACGACGAGTGTTACAGTCCATTGCTGGACATGGACCTCTTTCAATATGCGAACCCTCCCTCTCCTAATCCTCCCTCTGCATTTTGTCTGATGCAGTCACCTTTTTCAGGTCATCGGACCATCTGCCTTGGAGTCGCCTTACATTTCATTTGCCTTCTCACGGTTTCCACTTCAAGGACTCGTTTGCTTCAGCGGCTATTTGGTATAGAGGGAGAATTTTGATGTCCAACCCCAGGTTTGTGACAACATTGATTGGGGACTCGGAGATAAACTACTAACCAGGCCACGCAGTTTAATATGATTAAACTCTGTGTGATTTTAGTCGATTCAAATTTAACATTCTTCTCCTCGGCATTAACTTTGACGATGTTATAGGTATCCATATGCAAAAGGGGAATATTGATAAGATCTTCAGGGCTAAATTAATTTCACCTGCGAGTCGCTACACCTGCTGAATGATAGAAGAGGCTCCAGCGTAGGTATTATTTTTGGAGTACCAAGGTCAAACTACCACTCTCATAAAAATCGTAACAGTCAAATAAAAGGAAGAACATATAAAAGGAAGTATATTACTTACTTCATTATAATTGTTAATTGTATAATTTCATTACTTACCTTTCGTACAATTTCAATGATAACTTTTTTTTCAATAATAACTGAAGTTATCGTTACCATCATGTAGTGGGTTAATTATTCCCAGTGATAGCTACAGGTCGTTTCTGAAGGTGCCTTGTGTAGAGGTTTGCAATGAATTTTTATCTCCTCGTTTGAAAAGTCTTTGTACAAGCTTACTTTGACACAATTCTAAGTAATGTTTTTCTACTGCTATCGTTGAGATTGTTAAACTATGGGTGCGTGGTAGGTATCCCTTTATTTCCACCAAAAGTCGGTGGAGGAGATTAAATTAGACTCGAATCGACCAAAACGCATGCCTGCCGGAGGTAAGATTATACAAGACATATCATTCGCTTCCCGGCAAACCTGGTAACATCTTTTTTAGATGACCCCCTTTCCCTAATATGGGCAATATGATGTTCCCATCTAGCCCCTCGATATGGGGAGGCGCACTATAAGCCGCCGCCGTGGCCTGCTTCTGCTAGGGTGACAGGCGGCTACACCTGTCACCCCTACGCCTGCGAGTGGTAGGTACCATTATTCCCCCATTATTTACATTTTTGTAAAGGTTTTCCGCCATGCTTACTTCAATATGTTATCTTAATTGAAGTTATAAATTGTATTAATTAAGTACGAAGGAAATCGCAATTAGTGTTAAGTACTTATAATCTAACGGTAAAAGTAATGGAAGTTTTTGTCTCATAATTTCGCAATTAGATATATCAGTTTTGGAGTTACATTTTTTAAGGCTGGCCATTAGGTAATTTTTAAATATCCATTTAAACAAAACATGTAAGTAAGTAATTAATACATATCCTGTTTCCTTTACTTTTATATATCCGCAATGTTAAATAAATACTTAATTAATTAAGAGGAAATTAATGGGTAATGTATGACATACAAATGGATAACTAATTAAGTATTACAGCAATATTTTAATGTGTACTAGTGATTAAAATTATCTTATATTGCAGTTTCTTATTGGAATCCTATTTTTTACTATCAAATTATGGCATAAATATTCATATGCATAACATAACATAGACTCACGCCTATATCCCCAAAGGTATAGGCAGAGGTGCTAGCACCCACATTTATGTTTAGGTCCCAATGTAATAGGTCGCGAGCCTACTACCATTAACCGGGCACTTATAAACCTGCGATAAATACACACATAACTTCAAAAAGCATTGAAAAGTTATTGGTGTGTGCCATGGCAAAACCTGGGATCGAACCCGAGATCTCGACTCAGCAGTCCATTAGCCATACCACTAGGCTACCACGGGTTTTCAGATGCAATACCTAGTTATAAATTCTTCTTCTTCTGTCAAATCGACGATTTTTGAGTTTCCACTGACGTGTAGTAATTTCACAGCAATGTTGTAAACCTGCCTTGGACCTTGGACCTTGCTTAGGTACAACCTTAATGTAGTTTAGGTATTAAATATGATAAAAGTATTTAGACAACATGATAAAATCTAGCTTCTGTTGCACTTCAAGCAATTGATAATGTAGTTGGAAGGTAGGTAATGATTTTTGATTGACATGGTCATTACTAAAAACTTTATAAGAATCTACGGGATATTCACTATGTTTGTATTGTATATGTTTATCTTATATTTAGCGCTGTTTCAAGCGCCATAATCACGCATGTACTGAGCTAAGCTAGTTTTTATTGGACCAATCATATCGGTCTACCCTCTTTCTCATCTGTTTTTTACGCACTTCACCACTACCTTGTTGTTATTACTGTATGTTCGACTAATACACTACTCTACATTTCACTAATATACACAATAACAAGTAGACTGGTTTTTGAAAGGTCATGCTCATAGACAAACAACCATGAGTCAACGGGAGTAAATCCTGTTGACTCTTATACAGTTAATATGATTGCTTTTAAGTCTATATTTACATACAAATTCACAAACAGTACACACACAATCTGACAGGCATGCTTCGAAACTGAAATGCAATATCCGCCAATCGTGACAGGTGTTACACAATATATTTATTCTCAACACGCTTCGGCTTATCTGAATTTTGATCTGAAATAAAAATCGCGCCAGCTCCTACAAATTAATTATCATGCTCAACGTGAATTGAAACATTTGAATGACATCCACTTCCGCCATTCAATGATAATGGGTCTACTGATTTAGATGCGGTCTATTTCTAGTCTGAATGAATAGTGTTGTTAAATTAGTTTAAAAGATTTGTTCTATTGAAATTGATTGATAATAAAATCAATTTCCGTTTGTTGTCTGTCTTTTTTGGGGGCCGCTTCCTACTTGATACTATCGTGTTTTATCACTTTTACTAATAGTCTTGTTTGGACCATATTTATAAGATTGATGTTTTTAGTGTCAGTTTTATCTAGAACTTCATTTATATTATTCATCATCATCATCATCGTCACCATCATCCTTGCGCTAATCCTGGTCGCAGTCGAATCTATCATCTCGAAATCCGGAATCAGCTGTGACTGTACTTCGATATTATTTTCCGTGAAGCGACTGCCATCTAACCTCCACAATCTATTATAGTAGGCGATATAAAAGTTGTTGATTTTTTTAAGACTCCAACTAGGTATATTATGATGACTGCCTATGTTTATATGAGAACTTGAACCGATAGCTTAACATGCTGTCCAAAACACCATATTTATGCATACAAATATTTGCACTGAGCGGGAATCGAACCCACGCCTTCTGCGTAGCAGTTGCGTTCACTGCTACTCGCGGCACGGACGCTCACAGTTTAATTTATATTATTATGATATTTTAGAAGGTGATGTTAATGAACTAATATTATTGGCACGGGTCTACACATAAATAATTATAATACAAAATGTACATCTTAATTTTCTCAGTGATTCTGGTTTGATATTATTTATACTTTTCTATCAGAATTTCATAACCCCGTGAAAGTTGAACACAAAAGCGATGAAAATATGTTCACATCATCCATCAAATACAATATGGCGGAAGTTACGCCATCATGTTATAAACTGCAAGTGATTTAGTATCGATAAAGTAATATTTTATCGATATTTATGAGCATCACTATAAACACATTTGGGTCATACATAAAATAGATTAGTGTAGTCTGGCAAAATATTTATTTTTTACAGATATTTTCAAGTGATGATAGGAATAAAATGTAGGTATGTTGTAATATTTATAAATTATTTTTGGGCAGCCATATTTTCATAGCTAAAGATTCATGAAATGTTTGCATATAAAATAGTTCATATTTGTTTGAAAACATTATAAAATATAGTGATTCTGCATCCACTGTATTATATTAACGCAATTCCTATACTGGTATGAAAATATTTTAAATATTAAGTAAGTGTACAAATGACTTGTTTTCAGAACCCTAATATTTATTACGGTTACTATGTTGATACCAGTGATAAATCCGCAATATAAGTCAAATATAAATATATGTAGGTGAACAAAAACTCGATTTCCAATAATTAAATATTCAATTCACGAAATTGATACAAAAATCGACACATCAAAGTTGCCGCATCCACCGGACGGACGGACGCAACTCCTGCGCATCGCGCCACATAAATCAAGATGGCGGCGATAACAAGCAACCACTCATAAAAGCAACTACGGGAACGATTTTACGATTCATAATTGTACTTTATTAAATAGCCGCCACTTGCATTTTAATGGAAGAATTTTGTGTAATAAAAGTTTTGTTGGCTGTCATAGACTAGGTGTTATCAAACTTGCAGATGCCTTAACTTGTAATGTGGTGTAAGGGTAAATTATTTTCCAATGAGTGGGTTCTTTATTTATTTTCGTATTTTGGATGTATTTAGTTTATTTTTACCCAAATGTTTTGTTTGTGTCTCCATCTTGAATTAGAGCATCTCCACTATTTGAATTAGTAATTATTGTATTCAAAGATGAAAGTTTCACTGAATGCTCACAGTAATAAGTGTTCTTGTCATAACATAATCGTACCCGCTCAGTAATTAGCCATTATAAAATATGAAATTTGAAACTTAAAGTGAAATATTTTATGATAAATACAACAAGTTCTAAATAGTAGGTACGTAGGGCAGAAATTGATTCTAGAAGCCCAAAAGGATAGAGTTTACTCACTGCATTGCTGAAGATCCAATCAAATATGATTTATGTAAAACGAACACAAATTAAAGACCGGACATAAATGAGTGAAATTACCTATAATTTACAACGTCGTATCTGCAAGACCTAAGATCACTGCCGCCTCGAGCGAGCAGCTATCCGCCGTCTATTTACACCCGTTAATTAAATTATAAATCTTTCACGACGCCCTTCCCGAGATGTGACTAAGAAGAGACAAGGAAATGCTTAGAGCTGTTAATACACTCTGTGGACTATTTAGAGTGCTAATAAATTGTCTCTATTAATGCAATAAGGAATCATCCACAACGCAGAATGGAACTGTGTGGTTCCATTCTGCATGATACAAATGCAAACTTGAGAATGAATAATTTTATTCTCCTTTTATACTATTTTACTTAGAGTATTTTTGAAATACAGCCTGCAAATGGTTCCAATTGATTCCCTTTCAATTGTATCCAAATTGTAAATGACAGACCACGTAAAAATATTAACATCTGTATTAAAACCCTTCCTTTTAAGAAGTGTCATAGGGTAGCTAGAATTCAATGGAGAAATTTTGTGATATCAGTGGGAAGACCGAGAAACCCTTCTATATCTTCTGCTTTGACAGCATAGAGATTTTCTTAGCCTTCACCCCTCTTCCCTATATGGTCAGAAGTTGCAATCGTCCATAAGCCACGGTAACCGCTTTCCATCCGGTGGGCAGCGTGATTGTCTGCCACCTAAGTGGTATAAAAAAAAGTGACTCAAAAGTTCCAGGTCACTTTACTTACCATTAATTTTAATGTATATAGATGTACCTATTACCTGAATGAAGTAGCTTAAGCTGTGCTCTCATCTCTGTAATTATAATTACTGAATACATTATTAAAATGAATTATTTCATTAATTATAATCTTTTCACTTTGCACAACTAAATAAAGCACTTTTATATTTAACAAAGCAGTACCAGAATCTGTTGCCAAAGTAATACTTGTTACTTTGTTCAAATAGTGTTGAGAAATCTACTGTTTTACCTATTAAACTGCTTTACAAGCGTGAAAGGGTACTTGTATAAGCAATTTACATTTATTATTCTCAACATAACAATTATAATGGCACCATTTTTTTAATTAAATTGAACACAATAATCGTATAATCTCTGAGATTGTCTGACTTTTAAACAATAGAAGGTTATATGTAACATGAGTACTTTTTAGAATAAAATAGAGTTACACATCAAAAGTTGATTTACTTGTCAATTGTCATGTTACACTAGATGGTTTCATTACATTCAAATTGTTGTGTTGTTGAGCTACTGACTGGTTTATTTATCATCATTCTCTGAACCTTTTCCCAACTCAGTTGGGATCGGTTTTCAAGTCTTACTATGATGCGGCTGAACTTCGATATTTTACGTGAAGCGACTGCCATCTGACCTCCACAACCAACGGTCCAATGACCAATGGCGATATCGAAGTTCCAAGTTAGACTGAGAATATCTAGTATGAGTATTGATACTCAAATCATACCTGTTGCCCGGAATCGAATCGTATCGCGCAATATCATTTACATCTGTATTATAATCAGGTATGTGCAATACGAAAATCTACACTCCCGGGTCCATAAAGAGGAGCGTGAAAAAGCATATCATGAGGCCGTCAAGCTGAGCGGTACCATTGTAACATTGTATGTGTTTGTAATGGTGACCCTTTTTCCTTAGACTTTGGTTTCAGCTCACCATCAAGTGAGGTGAAGTCAAATTGACGTGTCCTTCTATTGCTAGTGATTTTCTACTGAAGACTTTACTCAGGTTTCAAATCATTACTTGACTTTAGAAACCAATTTCTAGCGATAATAAAGGTCATTTATTTAGTTGCATTGTTTTTTATTCTTCATATACTTAAATGTAGATTTTCATTCAATGGTTTCTTTTTTCTTTTTTTTCAAAGTTAAACAAATTAAGATTACGTATAACGATTTTATTTTATTTTTACTCCAATAGCCTCTTACTAACTATAATCACTGAAATTATCTACCTTTTTCAGATTCTGATTCAAACAGGAAACTTTAACGGATTGTTGCTTAAATGATACAGATAATAAATAATTTCATAATCGCAGGAAGTCATTCATAATAGGGTGTAAATCACAGTTACTGACTATCGTGCAATCTGACGGGCGTATGCGCAGTAACGTTATACTGTTAGGTAATATGAGAATTGAAAATGTAATTTACATTTATTTAACTTTGCAGGTTTTAAACGATTTTTTAAATATTAAAATATGCGTTGATACAATCTATGAGGGAGGATACAACAAGATTGCAAAAAATATTTTTTAATAATATTAAGGAACTAGATAAAATATAATCTAACAAATGACCGGAATATTATTTATTGTTATTAGGGTTATGTATTGTTAAAAGGTATAGCTAAAAAATATAGGTCTCCACCTGCACTTTAAATTTCAATAATTATATCCTAAAAAATAAGTTTCTCAAGGCAATATTTAAATCCCTTACGCGTTTGAAGAAATTGCACTAAACATAGTAAAAAAATCAAAAAGATAATAACAAGGAAAAAATTAAAAACACAAAAAAATGATTTTATAAATTACTATATTTGTACGGAATAGTCGGTGCGTGAATCGAACTCGCACTTAGCTAGTTTTTTTGTGGAACCTTCACGGGTGTTTGCACAAAAAATTACAAATTTTCAATGCGATTGAATGAATGGTACAAGAATGCTTAGAGGATATACAAACAAGGAAACGTCAACTTTTATATTTGTAGATTATAACACATAATAATAAATTATGCAACTATAAAATTATACAGCATTATGTGTTCATATCTAATACTATTAAATTTGTATTTATTATTTTTGTGTATTTGTTTTTTATGCATTAGTGTCTTTGAAATTGCGCTATTTGCATTAAATTTATTATTTACGATTTTAGACAACAATATTTCTTTTTTACAAAACACATTATTATATATGAATTTTGATGTACTTGCATTATTAATGTTACTGAAAATTCTACGAGATGATGAACGAGAAAGCATTTGCAATAATAGATTTTATTATCTGGGCATCACCTACACCTGTAGCACACCATTAGATAAGTTTTAGCCTCTAAAAATGTTCTAATACCTAAACCAGAATACTGGTAGTATTTCAAAATAGATCGCTTCGAAGTAACAATCCTAAATACACCACTCGCGTTACTTGTTCACCTCTTATCGAGTTATCTGGAAAGCCTCAGAGATAGTTGAACAGAGCCTACAATCCATTACTAGTAAAGAGAACGACTCATAAACTGGCTCGAATACAAATTGCAAGCGCTTGCAATTAGCGGGAGAAGTAATACTAACGATTTGAACACAGTGTAGAAAATAGAGTAGGAAATAAAATCTAATAATCTTAGACCAATATTTTAGATAACAAGATAAATCAGTCTTTCTTAAATTCAAGACCTCCGTCCCCCATGAACGCGGGCCTGGGGGTGACGGGTGGAGCCTCCTGTCACCCTAGCAGAAGCAGGCCACGGCGATGGCACAAAATGCCACACCATACCCAGGGGCTGGATGGGGACACCATGGTCCCCACATTTAGGGAAGAGGGTCATCTCAACAGAGTAATCCCCGGGTCTGCCGGGGTGCGAGAGATATGTCTTGTATAATCTCACCTCCGGCAATCAAGGACCCATGGACGGCGTGCGTTTTGGTCGGTTCGAGTCCGACATAACCACCTCCATCGGTTTTGGTGGAGGTGGTATCCGTGGGGATTTTGCGCACGATAAAAAAATAATGTCTTTCAAAACTGGTGATGTACCTATATGGAGGCAAATCACAATCTTCGAAACTCAAGCCTACCTCAACTGCTAATCGGTACAGCGGTCAGTTAAGCGATGGAGATTAATCGAAGGCTAAGTTAGGCTAGGTCGGAAGGTCAGAAGCGCCAGAACCTCTTACAGTAATTTAAAAGTTATTTAAAGTCTCTTGATAAAAGGCTTCTGTAGCATTTTAAACTTATAGTAATTTACTGGAAATTATTTGCGGAGTTACTCTTAAGGACCGCGTGAGGAACTCACGCATCAGGGGCAACCTTCATATCCATGGCATTGCAGATAAAATGTTGGAGAGCCGTCTTTGCTGGTTACGTGGGCACCAAATGTCTAGCCATGCCGCCTCTACCGGGGTCCAGTAGGAGGAGTAGACCCAAGAACTGCTGGCTTGGTGGAACTGTTGGCGTGTAGGATGACATGCGGCTTACTATCATGGAAGCGTAAGAGCGTGTGCAGCAAAAGTTTCGAATGCAATCGGGACTAAGGATGATAATGAGTCATAGTGTAGCATTTGAAATATTACCAACCTAAGCCTATTGCCGTAGAGAGGAATGCCAAGCCGCAAGAGGCGTAGGTTCGAATTTCGATCAGTGCAAATATTTGTATGCATGAATATGGCTGTTTGCACTGGTCTAGTCGTGCCTCGGAGTGCACGTTCCCGGTTGCAGGTCGGTCTCGGTTGTCATACGAACATCTATGGCAGTCATTACGGGTAGTTGGAGACATCCAAAGTCCTACTAGTCTGTGGAGGTCCGATGACAGTCGCTTCGCGGTGTCAAGGTTCAGAACCATCTATCTTAGTTAGACTAGAAAGCCGACCCGAACTGAGTTGGGAATAGGCTCAGAGAATATCTGTTTCTGACAGATAACAATCTTAGTTTATCCATGTGGCATCAACGAGTAACGCACCTTGCCATACTCTTTCATGCCACAGGGATAAACACTATGGATAAACTTACGATCTATTTAAATTGAAAACTTAACACAAATAAGTTAGCACGTACATAACCATAGATCACAATAGTGGATAACGATGAAAATTACTCAAACAAACTACTCAAACATTCAATAAATAATTCATAAGCACAACCCCTTTTTAACACATGAATAGATGTTGAAATATTTGCATCACAATAAAATTAGAACTGAATATTGGACTACTGCTAATAGTTACCTGTGGCGATATCGTGATCAGAGCCCGTTCATCGCTGCATTAGCATATCGGAATTATTCCATTACAGCGTTAATAATTTAAAAATAATACGCCGCCGGCGCACGCGACCCAAAGTTACGAGCCCCTGGAGATGTGGTTGCGAAACAGAACAACCACCAATCAAAAGCAATCTCTAAATCAACTCATGCAAAGTTTATTTTGTTTTACGCATGAGTACGTAAATTTTCAGAGCGGCTAAACATTTTATTATGCTAAAGCTGACAATGTGAGTGTAGGTTATTTGTGTTTTAATTTATTGTTATGTATTATTTCATACATAACCTTTTAATTGTAAGACTATGAAATTTTATTTTTCATCAAGTTTTCAAATTATTGACATCCCGCACATGAACATTTTGTAGTACTGAAAAGATACCATACCATATGCCTCATAGGCATACGATATTTAAAACTGATTTCATTAAAATTGAACTGATTAATAGCTCTTTACATTAATGTAAGGAAAGATCCATTATTGATCAATGAATAAGACAAAAATTTATTTATAAAACTGAAAAAAAGATTCCAAGTATTAGAGGTATTTCCTATTAGGAGGTATCAGGTAACAATGCCGGTATCGTGCGCTTGGATTTGTTTTAGTAAAAAATCCATCGTTCGAGATTATTGATTAACGATAAGGTTGGTACGGGAATTCAAATACGCGTTACAATTTAAAAATTACGCGCGATTAAATTTTTTGCGAACGCCATACGAATAACGAAAACGAATAACGAAAGGCATAGGTTACGCCTAAGAGGCGCCCTCTCTCTAGGGTTAAATCCTAATATATACATTATGGTTCTATATCTATGCTAAATATTTCTCTTAGCAATGTTATTATTCATAAATATTATAATCTTATGTATAGCCAAGAAATTACTTAAGGTTTTTATATAGTCGCTTTATATCATTTACGCTTTCATTAACACGACTCGGTTCTAAGAAATGACTCAAGTACATTAATGTTCAATGTTTCTATTAAAATTCACAGTAATATTTTAATGAATATATGGAAAACATCTCTAATTTGGAGTTAATTTGTGTACTTAATGTGAAAAATTTGATGGAATAGACAAGAAAAAATTACAAGTGATGAAATGTTTATATTACTCGTAATGTTTCTTTATTTATTGTGTAGTATCATACTATGATTTTAGATTTTCTACTATAAAAGTCAACATGATAGGTATTAGTTAAACTCCAAAACCAACTAAACACATTATTTTCAACATCATTATCTTATTTAAACAATAACTTATTAATTATCACAAATATGCCGACTACACATTAACAATACACTTTTATGTATATTTTATTTTTGCATAAATAACTTTCTGGCAGTAACGTGTGCTGTTCATCAAAATTTCAAGGTTCAACTTCATAAATCACAGCTGTCGTAGTGGTTGACAGGATGACATGCGGATGTACTGATGCCAAAGGGGAATACCTGGACGAACGGGAGAGGGGGACAAACGGTCCAATAAATCAACCACGAATGCCGCTTGCAGGTGTAACACCACTGCACTACACGTTGAAATATTGCGCCAGAGATTAATTTTCAAAATATAACAGATATGATGACAAATGAAATGTGATTTGTTGGTTTGCAAACTATCATTACTGTGACTTTTTAAACTGTATTCATTACCATCTTTGTGTTAATTCCGGTAATGAATACCACAGTCTTAATTTCAGAGTTTAGTATGTGTGATAGTATTGTCTGATACGTTATTATTAGTGATGGTACACCTAAGCACGTAAATAATTTCCTTGCAATTTATACCACATAGCAGAGAATCGGGTAAACTTTTTTTCCAGCTTTATTTAGCTGTAAAATTGTCGGTTAGGAATTTATTTTCAGTATACCCATTTTTGACAAAGTTCCCGATTGGCGACTACATTTTCGCCTCTTATTACGTGGGGCCGAAAATCATAGTTGGCGAAATGTGGGTGTTTAATACATCTTTGACTACCCCTTCGGGGATTACAGGCGTGAGCAAATGTATGTAGGTATGTACTTATGTATGACAGTATTGTAATTTTTCTAATCGATTTTTTTACTGTTTCGTCGTCTTCAACAATAAGACCGTTACCACTTGTGTTACAAAGAGTACACGGTAAAAGTTTTGTAAAATGATCTTATTGAAAGAAACAATATTAATAAATAAATAAATAAAATATATTCTAGGACAATCTACAACGGTAAATAGACCCGTGGTAAGCATAGTTTAACCAGCTTGTGTTATGGGTTCTAGAATGCGAATAAAATTACATACCTACATACTTTTTTTTTGTAAATACACATATTATACATAGAAATATATTCATTGAGGGGGAATCGAACCCACGACTCCTGCGTAGTCGCGTTCACAATATTATTTAAGTATTACCTTCTTATCAATTTGATTCACAGAGAAAATAATTTTAAATCCCTTGCGTTATTCTTGACAGATTTATTAGGTACAATTCTCAATAGAGTTTCACCCTGTATTCTTTAAGCATGCATGTGAGCAGCCTTATCTGCATATCCAACTTAATCAGAGCCAGACATATGGCTACCGCCGATTGTGGGCTAATAATTGACTGCTTGTTTCGTCCAGATTCAATTTACAACTCAATCACGTAGCTAGTAGCTGTTTCTTCGCATTCATCTTGATTTAATTGGACAGGATAATTAATAACAGATGGATTCGGTTGTTTTATATCATCAATATAGGTTGTGGGGTTATTTCCATTATCGTTTTATTATTGGAAAGATAATGGAGAGTAGTAGAGTTAGTATACCAAATGTGTTTTTTATTGCCACTCATTTACGTTAGTTATGATGGAGTTTCCACCCTTGGTTTATTAAACTAATGAAACATTGTTAAACAAGTCAAGAGATATGTATTTTACACATGGAATTAAAGATGAAACAAAATTTCAATCAAGGTTTCAATTTGTTCCAGTGGAATAATTGTGTATATAGGTAAAGTGACAGTAAAAGATCATGGACGTTTTGAAACTAAAATTGTATGAAGTGATGCCACTACTCAACTGCTAGTCTTAGAAGCTACTTCTTTTCTTTTTCCCATGATGAATGGATGGACTCGGGGACATCTTAAAAGCCACTGGATAATACGATCTAATTATTAAAGTAATTAAGTTTAGGTTACTTCTTTCATGAGTTTACAATATTTTTATAAAGAAACAAGACATCGATCTAGTTAATTTTATGAACGCTATCTATGTTACTCTTGGTAAAATTATACTTGGGCTGTCAAAGGATTAGAGATTTAAAGCTGCCCAGGAACATTTGGAGCTCACTGTACATACATAGAAAACTTTAAAATCAGTATAAGAAGACATCGCTTCCAGCGATAAGGCCGTTGTACATTAGAACAAACTGTAACTCCCACTACTTGTCCTTGGTGTTTTCTTGTAGTTATTTTTTGTTTTGTTTTTTGGTGTACAATAAAGAGTAATCTATCTATCTATCTATCTATCTATAATTTATATCAATCAATTAGCCTATCGTAGTGTGCTGCTGGACAGAGACCTCTCCTAGTGTGCACCACTGCTTCCGATCCTCCGCCTTCCGCATCAAGTCTGTCCCAGACACCTTTTAAGTCATCACTTCATCAGTATATCTGGCTAAGAGGCTTCTATGTGTAACAGGAAATAATCAACAAAATACGAGTATTTTGATAAAAAATACACAATTCGAGGTTTTTGAAACGAATATGATTATTGAAGCTTTAATCTTGCTAACACTAATTAGTTCAATCCTAATGACCAACATAGTGCTAATCGATGATATTTACATTGAATAAAAGATAACAGTAATAGTTTATAAGTGACCTCTGGCTATAAATAATGTCCAAAGCATTAATTAATAATAAATCGCTTAGATTTAGTCCATTAATTAGGTGCATTGAAAACCGGTGCATAATTCAAAGAAATCGCTGTTGCTCGTAAGTATTTGAGAATATTTAAACATGCAAATGAATATAACATCCATAAAATGAAATACACAGATCTAAATGCTCACCGGAAAACATGGTCATTCATAAACTCGACTCTTAAAAATATCGTTAGCAAGAAACCCAATAACTGCTCACCGAATGTGATTCCTAGTAGTTCCATCAGTCTTTGATAACGTCTGTTCTGTTCATGAAAGCGAAAAGATTAACAAACACATAAATAATTCGTTTAAAAGAAAACATTTCCTCACTACGACAGTTTTATTACTAACATAATATATTTTTCGTTTCATATATATTTTTATCTAATAATTTAGCGATCACGTTCAAACGTTCGCTTTGCAATAAATTTGGACAAATTTAGAGGGAATAATTTATTTTATGGGTCGACGGGCTGTCTCTATTTTTGTTCGGTAGCCTGTACCTCGGTTACAGCAATAAAAATCATAATATTCAGGGCTGTCACGGTGCCAAATTTATAATATGCCATTATGTTTTGACAAAACACGTTATAAATTTATGTAGAAGGAAGGAAGCTTTGATAGTTTCCTGCCGTTTGTTTATGTGTCACCATTTTGTTCTGATATTATGAGCGAGCTTGGGATGGAATCTGCATGATGTTATCCAGCATTGTGGACTAATGGACTATCCAACTGTTTAGTGGTGGAACCATCTCTGAACATTAATTCATAGTGTACTCACCACCTTCATGATTTCAGGCGCTTGTAATAGTGCTGAAATATTGGATTTTTCAAATCAATTAAAAACATGGTAAATATACCAATATGTGCTACATTGTGAGCATTAACCTTAGTATAAGTTAAATATAATTTCCTGTATATGCCATTTTTGTAGTTACAAATGTAATAATAAGAAATAATTTATTTTTAACAGTGCGATAAGCATATTATGTGAATTGGAAAGAGCAACGCAGTGTCCGCGAAATAACTTTCATCTTTGACTAATTTTTATCCATGGTTTTTCATTCTATGTCTATTCTGTACAAGGCATAAAGGCAAGAACATATTTGACTATTAGTTCTTCAAGTTTTACATAAATCATGCCGCAGTGAGTATGCTTGAATACCTAACATTTCAACAATTCTTGGCCTCCAGTTTATCAGGCTAATCAATTTTGTACGAAAAAAAAACGAACACCTTGTCCATAACATATCCATTATCTTGAATCACTAAAAAAATATGCGACCTCAATAATCCATAAATTATCTTTATTTTCATTCGAAATTGTACACTACAAAGTATCAATCCAAAATTTATTGGATGACGATATTAATAATATGTGTAAGCGATTAAACTTAAAATATACGTATTACGAGAGGGGTTACCACGAAGCATTCGAACGGAACTTCCCCTAGCACGCATTATTTTAACATAGTACTATAATTTATTTTGTGTCATTAGTAGCAAAAAAATAGCAAGGAGGGAATCAAAGAAAGAATCAAAGAATCAATTTCATTTATTCAGTTTAGGCACATAAAGAGCACTTATGAATGTCAAAGTTTTACAATAATTATGTACCTACATTTGTCAAAAATATTATAATTCATAATAAATTAGGATACTTAGTAAATAAATCATTAGAAAATGATTCTTTCGCTGGTTCGGTAGTTAAATCTCCTGAGAAGAGACCAGCAAGAAACTCAGGTAGATTATCGTTATTCTTTTTAATATTTAGTTGTTTATTTATAATAACTGGGTGCAAGAGCAAGAGATTATTATGCCCACGCATTTTTATCATCAAGATATTCGTCTACTTTATAATAGCTTTTTTTAGTTAAAATTTTTTTCTTTCAATTCTATTTTAAACTTATCAAGTGGCAGGTCAGCCAAATCCTGAGGAATTTTATTATATATTTTTATACATTTGCCCACAAACGAATTACTGACTTTATGAAGCCTTAGTTTCGGTATGGTATGGTATGTACTTTACTCGTAATGTACTAAGCCTTCCCGAAGAGCGAAACCTATGCTCGGGCCCTCTCCGTGAGTAGCGGCGCTGCCGTGAAACAAATTACTACACCAAGATGGTAACTTAAAAATGCCGTCAATTTGAAGAAGAAGCAGAGGTGCTCGCTTGTCAAATAGCATTAAACTATTGCTACTTATTTTCATCCTTAGTTAGTCCTGATCTCATCCAGCATTTACCTCAGAGTCTGTGGTCTACTATTTTCAGTCTAACTGAGTCGTGACTGAACTTCGATATTTTCCGTGAAGCGATTGCCATCCGGTCTCTACAACCTATACTATAGATATAGGGAACTTTTTAAGGTTCCAACTGCCCGTAACGACTGCCTTAGATGTTTGTGTGACAACCGGGAGCAATGGCTTAACATTATCATCGTCAGCATCAAGCATCAGAGCATATAGCCATATTCATACATACAAATATTTGCACTGTTCTGAGTGGGATCGAACCCACGCGGCCACGGTACCCAAGAGTCCACCCCTTTAGGCTATCGGGCATGGTATCGTTATCAATACGTGGGAAATTCAGCAAAATGTACCAGTAAAATTAAGTTAGGATCTGTTTTCTTTTGATAGAATCTTAGCTGAAGTTACTGTCTCCAGATTAATTCTGGAATAAATGTGTTCTATGCAACCTATTGCCCGATGGTCATGGTAAGCTTACTGTTATACAGTAAGTCAATACTGTTAAATAAAATTACACAGAGTTGTTTAATACTGGTCGTTAAATATGAAGGTTTATAAAACAGTTATATCGCTGATTCAGATCGAAAGGCCAACCAAATTAATTAAGCGTTTTCAATTTTAAAGTTATTACAATTCGTTGCCTCGATTGCGTAATATTTTATATAGTTTTCTCTGCATAAATAGGTTAGGTATTCAAATAGTAACCTAACCTATTTATGGATCAACAATTTATGGTGTATTGTCGAATGGAGCCTAGAGGTATGGGTAATGGATTGCTGAGACGACATCTCAGGTTCGATCCCAGGTTACCATGGCACACATGAATAACTTTTCGATGCTTTTCGAAGTTCTCGCCACCTATTACATTGGGACCTAAACATAAACTGGTGAAATATGGGTGCTAGCACGTCTGCCTACCCCTTCGGGGATATAGGCGTGAGTTTATGTTATGTTATGCGAATGGAGTCCCACCGCGATCTTAACAGACATGCTGACTGAGAGAAGATGATGTTTGCAGTTTATTTTTTCAGGGTTGAAAGCTTAGACGGCTGTCACTACCATAGAAGCTAAGATAAACATCACCATCGCCATCAAAGTGTACAGAGACAATTTTACAATTTTATAATAGACTTTAAATCTGATAGTGATACTCACTGCTTCGCTTCCAATAAAAAGAAAGGGTTAAGCAAATTATGATATCGCGGTTATAAATTAGCACTTTATAACCAGGTTCAACAATTTCTCTCTACTAAAATAGTAGGTTATACCGAGACGCACCCAAGCACGATTTAATTAACAAGTCTTAGATATTACTTTATACGTAATTAATTACTATTATACGCCTTTGGGCTCCGTAAAAACATTCACAATAGACTATGAAAGGATTGACTAATAACTTCCAAAACTTTTATTAACCTTTAATGCCTTGAAAATAAGGTGCATTTTAAGTTGAATGTTACATGAAGGAAGTGTGCCGAAAAAGTAGTATACGACGGCTATTCATCATTCGTATAACAACTGAACATAAATAATATATTTAAAAGGTTTGTTCCTCTTTGTAATGATGGGTTTATAACTTTTAACGATGTTCAATGAATTAGCCTTTAGCAGTTTACTACTGGACATTAGCCTCTCCTAATGATGGGAGGCTTTGGCCTTCTGTTTCCACTCTAGGCAGACGGGTTGGTACAGAATTCGACTTCGAGTTTTCCTTCTTTTGCAGTGATATTGTTGGCACATTTTCTATTTGTCGCCTTTTATGGTAACCTTCGGATGAGATAAAGAGGTACCTGATATTTTTCTCAGCCATTCTGCCATCCAGCCATCTGATACCAGGTGATCATAGTGGAATAATCCATAATTTCTTGTGTTGAAAATTGTTATGAAATTTTATTAATGAAATTGAACGTGTATAAAGAACATTGTATAGGTACCAAAAGTGAAATTTATAAAAAAATATAAAATAAAGTTTTTTATGTAATGGAACTAATATTTTACTAGATTTTTGCTAAAGTGTCATTAAGAGTAACTTAATAAAACCTTCGCTAAACTTTATAATTGTGTTCATTAAAGTTTTAGTTGGTAATAATTTTAATAACTGAACACTTATTGCTTTCCTTTTTATTAACATAGTTCATATATAGTTCAACTACTAACTCTCATTTGCACTTTACAAAAAAGACAACACCTGCCCTCGTCAAGTAATATTCAAAACTGTAATTATAAATTGATGCGTTTACGAATTACGTACAATTTTATTCTCAAATCAAAATGAAAATAATATTCAGAAAATGATTAAACCACTTTTTTACTATAGACGCATAGAAGTTAATATTCTTTAGATTAGGTACTAAAAGGAATAGACCATTGGCCACTAATACAGAACGCCGATAACAAAGTTATATTACACCAATTAAGCGCCATTTTACATTTGATTTTATTGTGGCATAATTAGATGCGGTTTACGACCGAGGGTTTAGAACCACTGGTTTTATAAGCAACGATATAATAAATGTTATGGATTAAAGATTAACAAGTATTCATTTTTATTATTGATTGGCGTATCATGCGGCGTCTAGCTTCAAAGGGAATTAATTTCTCGTCTAATTTATGAATGTTCTAGTTCGTTTATACTTTTATTTGATGGGTAGCGCCTGGTAAACGTATAGATAGTTATAATCAGCTCTACTTGCAAGTTCTTTATAGTTGAAGTGTTAAATTACGTTTCGTAATATTAGCTATCTACAGTAACAAGGTTGTGCAAATTGGACCAGCCGTTTTAGAGATTACCGAACACAGACTGTTAATATTATATTCTCAGCACAGTGTGGAGACATGACAGCCTCTGTGGCGTGGCGGTAGTGATAGCGACAGCTACGCAAGAGACGCGGGTTCAATCAATGAATATGGCTATTTTCACTGTTCTGGATGTGCCTCGGAGAGCACGTTAAGCCGTCGGTCCCGGTAGCCATGCGAATATCTATGGCAGTCGTTACCGGTAGTTGGAGAACTCAAAAGTTCGACTAGCTTAACTACAGAACTTCGATATCGCCAATTTGGTTGTGGAGATCCGATGCCAATCGCTTCACGGAGAATATTGAAGTTCAGCCACTTCTTGTTCGACTAGAAAGCTGACCCCAACTGAATTGGGAATAGGCTCAGAGAATGATGAGTGGAGACCATGAGAAGGCAATCGGAGTCAGGACGTCCTCCAACCAGATGAACTGATGACCTGAAAATGGTGGCTGGGATAGACGACAAAAAGGTCGGGAGAAATGACACCCAATGAGAGACCTATGTCCAGCAGTGGACTGCGATAGGCAATTTTTTTTAGGCCACGTCAATTTGACTTCACCCCGCCTGATAGTAAGCTCAAGGCAAAGTCTCAGGAACGAGGGTCACCATCACAAATACGTAAAGTGTTACTTACAATGGTGGCACTCAGCTTGATGGCCTCATCAGATGCTTTGATATTCTCTTCATAATTTATTTTTGCATAATATCAGTAAATTATTTTATTTCGATTGATAACAATCGCGGAGATAACTAAGTAACCGACAAATTTCACAACTTCATCGCAATTATGCAATATTTTTGAAAAAAAAAATCGGGAGACCCGCTCCAATAATTTTTCACTTCACATAATTCAGTAGCAAAAACAAAAAAAGTGTACTGAAGCATGTAGCCTGTTGCGTTTTTAATATGATTTAATCACTGAACTTGTTTTTTTTATTATGTTCACTGCTTCAGCAACGAGGCTCTATAAAATAAATTAAGTAATCAAATAAAATTTATCTACTAAGTTAGCAACTATCTATTATTTTAATATCTATCTAATTTTAATTTTTATATAAAATGTATGTTTATCCTGCTAAGATAGATAAGATATCCTGCCACTTAAGTATACCTAAGTGCAAGTTATGGACTCAAGGGTGCTTAGATAATAACGAAAACATTATAATTTTAAGATTATAAAGTCATAAATATGATTAAAAGATACATACATTGTCTGAAATAGCATATTTGCTACTTTTAATTGTACGGAAACTTATCCTGGAGTCACGGAATGTCTATCACGTAATATTACACCCAAGCAAAACCGCAGACACTAGCTTATTTTATTATTGTAATACAACGTAAAATTTCTATCGGCGGAGCTATAAAAATAAATTTCTTGTATTAACATAAGTAGGTGTCAAAACATGGCGATCATAACTATTACTGCACCTCATAGAGAACATAACAATAAACGTATTTCATTAATTTACTATTAAATGTCTTCATAAATAATGATCGAACCTACGGATGCGCCCACGCACGCGTTTAATCATTCCATTCAAAGAGATCCGTTAGGAAATGGTTCTTCTAACATTATTGTGTTATGAAAGTTTTTTCTAAAAATTCTCAGTCTCTCCATTATGACCAATCTTAATTTTGTAAAAAACATTTTCCACAAAGCAACGATTAGAATCAGATATCTATGCCTAAACACACTTGAGCAAATTAGACCATGGCTTTTTACATCGTTTAATTTAATTGTTTGAGTAAGTAAAAACGAGTATATGTGTGATTCATGTATTTGTTTCTCGAGTATTTCAAACATAGTTAGATATTAATATATTACTAGCGTAAATTGACCAACAGACCCTACATTACCGTGCAATGGAATTCAAAATGTCAGTGGCAGTGACTTGTAACTTTTAGTGTAGAACATTTACGTAACTGCGATATATATTTCTGTCAAAATGATCAACTTGGTTTATAAAAACGTTTCTTGGTTCATATTATACTCAGTCACTTTCTCTCTTCTAGGTTTTGCGTAAAAATACGTTGTACACTTGCACACTTTATTTCTTTAAGGATAACTTTATGGTTTCAATCCTTCCTATTATTTCTCTATATTTGTGATGACAGGTACCTACTGCTATCTTAATGCATATAACAACCACTCAACTGTTTATTGTACATATTTTATATTTATATATGTAAAATACTTGTATCTTCAATAAATAAACAGTTACGTGGTTATGGTGTGGTTCCATTTGTGTTTTATTGCATTTTATTAGGCTTTCACTAATCGTTTCGCAGAAGATCTAGAAAAAATACAATACCGGTTTTTACTACCTACTGCTAAAGCAGTAGGTAGTGAAACCTAACTTATTTCACATTTATCGTCATCTTAACGTTATTTCCAGTTACATTAGAGGCTTTCACTTTTCATTCCGGAGTCTCCTGACTCCTTTTGATTGGATTAAACTGTTTTTATGGAAGTCAAATCTTAGGCCTTAACCTCGAATGAAAGCCTTCACTTACCTCGTTTGTTAATTAGCAGGTGTAAGGGTTCAAAATCAAAGAAAACTACCAATATTTAATCACTCAAGGACTAGCAGTATCAAATACCATACTGTGGTCATTAAAAAATCGAGAATCATTGTCGAAATAATACCATTACTAATATTCCGTGATAATAAATATTAATAATTTATATTCCGTGATAACTAACAAATGTAGAGGTTTTTTCATCAGGAGTTTCTGATGATGTGGGTATTTAAACGCATATTCTTAAGATTATAATCAATTGAATAAATACATATCGCAAAAAAGCCTATGAACAAAATAATATTCTTCCAACATACATTATATCCATGTGATGCAATTCGCCGGACTACACGACAACTACTGTATTCATACAACTCGTTCAATGCGGCATTAACATACGAATAGTATGAATTAATACAACGTCAATTGACACCAGCCTTAAATCACATGTTATAATGGACTCGTTTCTTAACGACTGCGATTAAGACGTTGATTATTGGTGTCGTATTATATTAGAGCCTACAAATGGTTTGCATTATAGAGGCTTACTATATAGGTTAAATCAAAGATGTGATTCAGTATTTTCTCTGCATGGAGATTTTTGGATATATGTTGCCTCAGACATCAAGTTTATTACTGGAAATGAAATCTTGGATACCATTGCGTGCAATTTTTTCATCTCGTAGGTGAACTAACTCTTTCCTTTTGAAATACATAAATAGATTTTTCTTGCAATTACGTAATCGTATGAGTGAATTTGTTCATTATTTAATTAGGTACACTAAAATAGTAATAATGATAAGCTTCGTGAATAACCACCAAAATCAAGATTCTTATAAAATTTCTATTCTCAAAATCGTACCTACAGGTTAAGGTCTTCAACTTTTAGAATATCCTTAAAAATATATGTATACCTTTACCTTCTTTTCATATAATTACTATAATTGGTAATTAAAATAATCATAAAAATGTGTGTTTAAATTTTAAGTAGCCATCAAGTTACAAAGAGAGGAACAAATAAGACAGAAATACGTGGCAAGTAACGGAATGTCCCGTCTGCCACAATAATCTGTGCAAGATATAAGAATCGTAAAACGGCGAGCGAGGCGGATCATAAATTTAACTGCCGTTTTCTAAAATTAATAACGCATAATTCTAATATAAAACCTTAATGAGTGGCGAATAAAGCGATAAACGAGTAATTTATGATCTGGCCGGCCAATAAAAACTTTGAGATAAGTAATCTTAGAAATGGAAATCAATTATTTTGTTTACGTCAGCCTGTTAGAAGTGATGTTTATTTTTTATTTTATTTGTTTTATTATTTTGTACTTTGGTTGTGATTGTTTTTGTTATATTGATTTGACTTTGAGAGACTTTATTTTATTTTAGGAAGCTGTTAACTTATTGCAATGTTTATTCAATACCTACTACTCCTTCTACGGTTTTGATCTTTGTTCCGTTAGCATGTATTAATCGATTTAGATCGGAAAAAGTGACTGCTTCGGGACTCGAACCCACGATCTTTCCCTTACATGGGGAACGCTTTAATCGCTGAGCCACGGAGCCACGTCTGTATAGTATTCGATGATTGTTGGTAGAATGGCTCCCACCATCGCCCCAAGATCGTTGCATAGGAGAACTTCGAATGTTTCAGATGTGGCTCCATGGCTAGAACATTTTTTCTATACCACTAGGCAGACGAGCCCGCTGCCCACTTGATGGAAAGTGGTTACCGTGGCCAATGGACGTTTGTAACCAGGGGCGACACATACGTGAGGCTGACTATATAGAGAGGAGGGGGGAAGGGGAGAAGGTTAAGAGAGTCTCTGTGCTGTCAGTGCCGAAACTGCCGAAGACAATGAAGGGTTTCTCGATTTTCCCACTGACAACACACAACCTCACTAGTGAGCTCTGGCTACCAGCATTCCCCCTGTAAGAGAAAAAACGTGGTTCGAGTCTCTTCGGAGCACACAGTTAGTATATGAGTACGAACCCGGTTAATGTTCCATTAGTCATTAATGAAACTGCATGAAATCAAAAAGCCGAGGCTCAGCATGGCGTGCAAGATTCGTGTTTCGAATCTGCTATTAGCAGAGTAGAAAAATCTGTTACATGATAACTAATACTCATTTATTGGTTGAAGTGATTCGTGCTTCGAAGCCGTGAAACGCAAGTGATGCAACAATAAAAAAAACGGAGTAATATAAATTACAATACTACTTCCTATACCCACGTAAATAAATACAATAATTAAACATTATTTCGATAAACACACGAAACGTCATCAAGACTGTTAATGGCGTCAGGAATACATTATTATAGCTTTTTATACCCTCATTATAACGCTTATAATGACCGTTAGATAAAATTAATGTTATAAGCGTTTGATAACATCAAATTAAAATAATACGTAATTAAATTTTGTAGGACACGATTGAAATTAACATAATCATATTCTTAGCATTATATTATTACAAAAATATTTAAATTTTGCTGAATAATATCGTTATTACTTTATGTTGATTGTGTATTATACTATGATAATTTTGAATGTCGTAACAAAATGCAATATAAACTTAAATTATATGTTTTTATTTTTATGTATTCTTTACAATTTTAATTCAACATTGTATTAAGGAGAATTAAGAATAATTGCTTAATTACAAAATCTTATAAGTGTGTATGAGTTTGATAGAACAAAAACTTTTAAATGATCGTATCTAACAAATTTATAATTACTGGGGAAGAATTTGTTTTGTAGCAGAAAATCAGCGCTATTTATGGACCGTCAAGATTACGTTAAGATTATAATATAGCTATTACGTGTAAGTTCATTATTCATGATCAACATGATCGTAATCGTATGGCACGAGTTATTACCTCCTATGTGTAATTTAGCTCACTCACTTGATTGTTATTCATTCGAACGAAACTCTAATGAGGTTAACATGTTTAAGCAGGTGGTTAGGGTAACAACGATACCTAGTGTTTTAAAGAAATGCTACAATCGTTACTACAATTTTATATGATGAAATTAGCAATTTTTAAAAATTGGTTCTTTAACGCGACTGCTACGCAAGAGGCGTGGGTTCGATGCCCGCTTAGTGCAAATATTTGTATGCATGAATATAAAAAGCTACATATTTGTAATGGTCTGATCGTGCCGCGGAGATCTCGTTAAACCGTCAGTACTGGTTGTCATACGAACATCTATATCAGCCATTACAGGTAGTTGAAGCCTTTAAAAATCCAATAACTAGTCTGAGATACTTCGATATCGTCTATAGCTATAGGATGTGCAGGCCAGATGGTAGTCGCTTGACAGAAAATAAGCATGATGCAGCAGTTAAACTGGAAACAACTGATCCCAGACTCCGAGGATGCGTTCGTGAAAAACGAAAAGATGACGATGATTAAATTCATTACTATTTGCAGTTAAAATGAATAATAATAAAATCTCTAACATTATATAAATATATAAAAATTGCTACAGCACATTATTCCGAATAGGTTTATTAATTTTTTTAAAGATTGCTGTAATTAACCTCGCATACAATACAAACCAAACTACATAGTAACAACGCCCGCAATATAAAGTTTCATATTATAAAAAAATTGCAGCGAAATTAAATTGTCGGCAGTACAAAAAAATAACATTAATTTTACAAAAAAAAATACTAGCCATATATTTAATGTCGCTATTTAAAGTTTTACGAGTATGCAATAAGTGTAAAATTTACAAACACGTTTTTGCAGTAACCTCATATCGAATTGACGATACAAAATCGACGGACTCGATTCTGTTGCGATTAAATCGTTTTTTTACGATGTCGCGATAGATAAGGTAATGTGGACTTAATATGTATTACTTTTAATGTATTTTAAGTGGAGTGATAGTGTAATTTGGTAGCTGACTGTACACGACCTCGGTTAAAAGATATTTTAAATGAAAATATATTTGCGGGTAACATGTTAAGTGGTGATTATTTATTTATATTCTTTTAATATCGTATATAGGTACATACATTTTTATAGAGATAAGGTAGCGGCATTTTATAGTATACAATAACATTATCATAATATAACATTTTCAAAACAAAAATAAAAAAGGAGTTGAATTTTATGAGACAAAAATCATAAATATTTAATTAGTAACAATAGTAAACATAATTATACTTCTCCACTGTATTTGGAGAAATACAAGTGTGTTATCAATGCTTCGATATCGCCATTGGTCATTGGACCAGTGGTTGTGGAGGTCAGATGGCAGTCGCTTCACGGAAAATATCGAAGTTCAGCCGCACCACAGGATCTTCGTACGGCCTTATTTTATGTAAACTGAACGTGATTGGCATCATTTTTAGTACGTGTTGGAACTACAAACTACCCTTTGGGAGGACCGTACCCATACAGAGCTTTATTGTCATCTGAAGTAGTGGTCACGCTGAAGTTGGTAAGAAATGCGTTATACCTAGTATAAAAAGTAGGTAGTATAATAATAAAGTTATTTATATGCTGACTGTTCAATTCAAGTTTAGATAGGAAAAAGTCAATGCTTCGACGGGATCCGAACAAAAAAAAACTGCTTAGCTGTTAACAACCTGTTATACAAAAACTGGTAATGTTTCTGCCTTTACCAGTCGATAACTCAGAGGTTAAGGAATCAGGAGAAGTCCTGGGTTTGAAGCCTGGCCATTACAATGCCGACGTGAACACACAGCACTCACAAGTCATTAGGGGTTAGAAAGAATATTAGTAATTTCAGTTGCTAATATTTCTCAAAAATCTAGCATTTTTATGAATAACTAGTCGGTGCACTATAAAGCTGACAACTTGCTATCTGTATTACATAAAATGTATCAATTTGTAGATAAAATTGAAACACGTCTTGTTTAGAAGAAATTACGACCTAATGTGGAAACATGGAGTTGGGCGGTTTATGGCTTTTCAATTTAATATTTTTATTGGATGCCAGTGGTAACCTGGTAACTACTATGAAATGGTTCGGTCAAAATGACTGTCGTAAATATAAAATTATTCAATCATATACAGATAATGTTACTATTGCCACCGAGTTGCGAAAAGGTTCAGATAATGATGGTGATGCCATATAAAAAAATGACGTAAAATAGTTGTGGTAACTATTTTCAATCTCAATTTGCTTCGTGCGACATTAGAGACTTTTTATCGCCAGAAAGAAGGCAATTTTAGTACCTTGATTTGAAGCTGCCGTGCTGCCAAAGGATTTTTTTTTTACAAAAAATAGGCGTTTTATGTACACGCGAAACTGTTATGAAGCGGGGAAAGGACCCGGGACTGTAGGAAGAAGGAAACACGTGAGCTGGTTAGATATTCTAAGCCTTAATGGTACGGCAAATAAAAGACTCATCGAACTTCTATTTACATCAGTAATATGATTGTTATTACTGTGATATGCATTGGCCATCCGACTATGATGATCTAATACAAATAAAAAGAATATATAATTGAATACGTTCGTTTAACATTTTTACACATAATTTAGTTTTTCTGCCATCACATTAGTGCAAATAATAATTAAAGATAAATAAGGGAATCTGAACGTAAACACAATTAACTTGTCTTGCGGTGAGTAATTAATTCTGTGGGAAATAAAAGATGCCAAGGGCCAGCATACAAACATTTTCTGCCTCCAAGAAGTACATATTTGGAGACATTCCCGCAGTTACGACACGACCATCATGATGCTTACACCAGAAAGGTGCCTTATTAGGCTTGACCAACCGTATCCTAAATACGCGCGTTCGTATTAGCCGACACATTTAAGTGGGCTTAGTTTTCCACCAGTACTGCCTTCTGTGTTAACCAATCGAAATTTACCGTCTGCTCATGTTACAACCGCGTATGGAAGTTATTGTCAAGTAGAATAAGGCACCAGGCAGACATAACAGTGCCTTTTTAAGGCATTACTGTTATTAGTCCAACCTATGGATGTCGCTGCAATACGTGAAGTATTTATTGGAGAATGTATTGCTTATATTTTTTGTGCCTTGAGTATTACTTCCTTTATGATTCAACATACAGAGGACTGGTTGGAATTCTTTGCAATCCTCAAGAAAAACCCTTTGGCGCTTTTCTAATATTTTGAGATGCACATGAAATACCATGACTTTTTTGTAAATTTGCAAGCTTGTTCAAGCCAAAGTTTGAAACGCTATGAACACTTTTTTATCTAAAACAAAGTAATCGCTATTTTGAACGATTGAAAAAAAGCAGTATAGTTGCCACTACCTTAAAAAGGGTTAGAGTGTTTTCGTTTTGTAGTACGTAATATGGTATTAAATGTAGTAGTAAATTCCACCACTCAAAGTAATTATTTACTTGTAATGCACGGTATTATTAACGGTTGTATGTGTGAGTTTGGCGACATAGGTTCCGCTACTGAAACGTATAGAATAACTAGTTTTTTCTGTTCTGTAATACCAATACATACCTTTATTCGCAGAAACAAATTCTTACTTAACATTACACATTCCAACATAGTCTACATGGAATGCGTTGTTGGAACCCTGATTGGATTTTACAGTATTTTTATTGACGAGTATGTACACGATGCGATTAATGACAGTAATAGTTTAATAAAATGCACCTTTATTACCTTTACCTATCTTGAGGTGACATTTCAAAGCTAGATGTTCATCTAGATCAACACATTTATTAATCCACATATACAAAAAACCTTCTGTAAAGGCCTACGCTTCATATTTAGGCGTAGTTTCCATGTGTAGTTTTTTGGATTGGTTTCAGTTTGGTTCTCTACTGAAAGTGTTTGTGCGATTGGCGTGCTTATTGTCAATTACAGAGCACTTTACCTAAAAATTTCGGTTGAATTTCTCTACAGAAAAACTCGATAATTTTATTTATGCCCGTCCTGGGAATCCGACCTGAGAGCTTATTTATAATAGTCACATATCATCCCAAGACTTTCCTTCATTGACAGCCTCTGTGGCATAGTGGTGGTATACACAACTGCTACGTAGCAGGCATGATTTCGATTCCCGCTCAGTGCAAATATTTGAATGCAGAAATATGACTATTCGCAATGTTCTGTTCGTGCTTTGGAGAGTACGTTAAGCCATCGATTGTTATACAAACTTAGGGCTAGTTGGTAGTGTTGGAACCCTAAAAATCCAACAACGAGGCTTACAGTACTTGATATCGACAAATCTATAGGTTGTGAAGGCCAAACAGCAGTCGCTTCACGGAAAATACTCGTATCGAAATTCAGCCGAGATGCAATCACACTGGAAAAAGCGAACCCCGAACTGCTTCTGCCGAACTGCCGAACCATGGTCACTGCTTCAAATACGACCGGGATGAACGCAAGGACGATGATGATCGTTATACGAATAATAGTCTGACGTCATTTCAATAAAAAGTTTTCATCTTCCCACCATAGTCACTTTATTGAAGCTCCAATTAATCTATCGATACTGACCCATATAATTTTCTACCCAATTTATGTCATATTATTCTTCACTGTCTTATAAAAAAGTAGGCGCATTGACGTCATAATAATAGTAACAGCTGCCAGAGGTTTTAACGAGTGCTATAACTCAAAAGAGTAATTATATAGTGAAGTGTACTTGTGTGTTGTTTGCGGTTACGTGTGACGGTTGTAGTCGTCAGTACGGATGTAGGCTTGGCATAAATATATAAAAGTTATTTTATCTACTGCATAAAATGTTATACACTATTTTATTAGGTATATGAGGACCTTATTAAAACCTTCGTTTGCATTACCTGCAGTCAGAGCCCTGCTAATTGTAGGTTTGACACTAATTTCTTTCGGAGTTGGGGGCCAAACGGCAGTCGTTCCGTAAACACCATACAAACTAGGAAGAATAGAAGTAGTTATCGGAGCCTGAGTGGAATCGCGGTCGCAACCAGGAAAATTTTTTTGTCCCGGTTGGTGGCAGACAAGCACGCGGCCCACCTGATCGAAAGTGGTTACAACATTTCGTACTGCCGACTATTTAGAGAAGAGGGGGGAAGGGGAAGGTTGGGAGGGGGGAACGTTTAGAGAGTCTCTGACCTGTCGATGCAAAAGACAAAGAACGGTTTCTCGGTCTTCTTACTGACAACACAAAACCTCTCCAGTGAGCTCTGACTACCCTACTTATCGCCGGAAACACAACCCAAGGTTATTGTTATCTGTGGGGCGAGGTACTTTTCCAGTCGGATTGCTCAATGAGGACGGGAGATACCGTCATGTCCTACCTCCGTCAACTACAAAGAAGAATGAAACATGATACACCATTTTTTAACTGGAAGTGTCTGAAAATCTCCTGAAAGGCTCTATTTTTGGACTCAACAAGGGTTAGGTACGTCTAAACTGTACCTAGCATCAGCTGAGTTACAGTTAAGAAAAAATATCTAGTATTCCCCTATTGGAATCTATGTTAAATAGGTAATCGAAAAAACTTTCTACATTAAAAAGGCTGTTTACATAAAAAGTTTCTTGAAAAACATTGAGCCAAATGTCAGACTCACAATTGAATTGTCACACTTTATATAATCAACATTGTATTTCCAGCCAGTTTTTTATTCGCAATGAGAACAAATGTCAACACGGTCCAAAGTGAGTTGTCTGTAAACGACCACGCACCAACAAACTGTTCGTGTCTACACACAATATAAGAGAAAGAAAATCAGTTCCGTGTCACATAAATATGTTCATCTGTCAAGATGTTCCCAGATATAATTAACGATATGAATCACCAATACTAATTACCATTATTATGCCTACACACTACAGTGCACAATCATATTCTCGCATTATTTTATATTGAACTAGCTGATGGCTGTGGCTCCGTCTGCAAGGAATACTGTTTCCGTGTTTGCTATCTGCAGCCACCTATTCCCGGAATAGACAACCATATCTTTGTGGTAATGAAATTTTGAGGGTTAAAGCTAGCTCAATTGAGGTTGATAGTTATAAAAAAAATGAAAGAAAACATTCATGAAGAAGCCATGGAAACACTTTACTCATTAATTACCTATTCTAATAGTCATCTAGCGATGAAACCGATGCTCGAAGTAACATCTACTCAATGAAAGGTAGAGATACATGGCAGTAAGATTAGTGATACATCACAAGGTTGTTTTATAGCACAGCACAACCTTACAAATTAATAATACGATTAAATGATGTACAGAATGATCATAAATCCTCGTGAGTATTAATCAGTACTAGTAGTCATTTACCATCAGTCAGTGACTTATCTTATATGAGAACTGTTTTTGTACATCGGAGAACAAATGAATTCATTGTTTGCCGATGCCAACCTTTCTACACGTCTAATTTATAATAGGTATTCCTCTTTGTCAATGTTGATTTGTTTTATATATTAGATTCATGTTTAAACATACATAACTTAAAATGTTTCTCAGAGGTGAAATTCTACCAACCTAATGAGCATGTTTGGGTGACGGGGTGTAAATTTGACGTTTTGAAAAGAAGAAGATTGTAAAAAGCAGGTATGTTATATAAATATAATATTCTAAACATTAAGATCAATTAATTTTGTATTCATTCTTAGAATACTTGAATGTTCACATTGTATCAACCTCATTTCATAATGTAATAATGATCCATTATCATAATTATAAACTCTTACAGGTAAAGAAAAGTAAGTTAATTGGAAACTCTAATGAGTGCGTGCATAAAATAAATCACTGTTTAGGTTTCAATCCAGAGCAAAAGCTTGTTTTCAAATTTTTAATAGTGATTCTAATATAAAAAACAAAACAGGCAACTAGAAACCATAATACAAAAACTATAAATCAAGCAAACAAACGTACATAAATATCAGCTAGCACAGTTACTCCTGCGCATGGTATAATTTTCTTAGCACTATGTTTGCACTTATCAAGTTTTTGCTCTGACTGCCATTGTGTGTGTGTAAATCATTATACGTATTACACTTTATTAACTCTGTAATTACATAGTTCTTGCGAACTACAGAATGTGCGAACATTAATATTATTACATTTTTTAAACATGAATATGTATAGCGTCCTGGACCCTAATTAGGCTTGACTAACGTAACAGCGCGCGTTCATATTAACCGACACATTTCAATTGGTTTAGTTTTACACCAGTTCTATCTGTAATGTTATTCACTTAAAATCCACCGTCTACTAACGTTTCAATTCGTTTGTTACTTATTGTCAAGTAGAATAACGAAGTAATTGATTTACCATTTGAACAGCGGTGTAATTATGTTTATGGAACTTTTATCGTTACGGTTGAAGTTCTTCCCATATGTGGAATGATTGATTGAGGAGTGTTGAAGCTGTGATAGCTCAGTAAGTACTTCGGTGTGAACGGCCAAGAAAATAAGTAGTTTGACAGCCTTTGCGGTGGCGTAGTGGTTGTGAATATGACTACTAAGCAGAAGGCGCGGGTTCGATCTCCGCTCAGTGCAAATATTTGAGTTCATGAATATGGCTAATTGCATTGGTCTGGTCGAGCCTCGGTAAACACATTAAGCCATTGGTTTCAGTTGTCACTCGAATGGTAGTCGTTACGGGTGCTTAGAGCCCTAAAAGGTCAACCACTGGTTACTACCACTTACTGAAGTACTTCGATCTCGCCTATGCCTATCGATTTAGGAGACCAAATGGCAGTCGCTTCACTAAAAATATTGAAAATCATCCGCGACTAAGTTAAATTGAAATTAAGTGACTTCGGATGCTAGTGATGGTGGTCAAGGAAATAAATACACAAATACATCTTCATTTGTAAAGGTGCATAGTATACTTATTACCTTTGTTGATTTACATTTTCGTACACTTCATAAGCTCTGGTCAGTTATGCAGTACCTATGTTCTGCAGCGATGCGTACTGTAACCCACTGCCAGTTACGAACCTGTCCTAATATGTGTCATGGTACCCGGTTCTCAACATTGTAGGTGCCTATAATGTTGACCCTTTTTTCTTGAGACTTTGCCTTCAGCTTACCAGGTGCTTATGAAGTGACGAGTACAATTCATTAAAAGAAAGTATTTACAAAATAAATGTTGACTTTTTGTACAAACATGTCATGACTGTATTATTAAACAAAATGCACGGACATTACAATGAATAGTAAATAAAGTTGTTCCGGCAACAGGATAGTGCTCATTAAGCAGCTTCATTCACGCCACTTTGCGGGCAGCTGGACCACGAGTTTAATTGCAAATGAATTATGAATATTTACTGTTGTCATTTCGGTGTTGAAGGGTTGGATGGTCTAAGTCATGAAATTCAACGTGTTCGAGATAATATTTTTTCATGCGTTTAACATTTAGATAGAGAGACAGCACATATAGCTAGTCACAATTACCTATAGTATTGGGAATGAGAGTTAAGATTAGATCGCAAGCAACCAGAGCTAACTCGGAGGCGACTTGGATGTCGGAGGTCGCAGAATGACCTCCGTCCACTATGAGTACTAGCCTGGGGGTCGTCACCCGTCGGTCTGGCTGCTGTCGGACGGCTGCCTGTCACCCTAGCAGAAGCAGGCTGCGGTGGCAGCACAAAGTGCGGGTATGTATATTAGATGGGGACACCAATGGTTCTCCGGCATTCAAATACCTATAGACGGCGTGCGTTTTCGGCGGTGGTGGTATCTTTCTACTGTCTCTACTATAAAAAAATCTGCCCAGGGTATTCTTGGACATTTCCGACTGTTGAACCTTCGACGTAAGTCGATCTCAGTGTGAAATGTTTGTTAAACGTAACCTTAGTTTTGTCCAAGTTCACACCACGATCGACGCATCGAGAGAGATCATTTGTGTTTGATTTTCACCTCTATCGCTTAAAATAAGCACGGTAATACTATGTTCAGTATTTTATTCTATTCTATTCTATTCTACCGTGAAACAAGTGTTGACCTCGCATTTTCATTGTGATTGTACTTTATAACCGCTCCCTCTGTCGCTTATCCCTTGCTACCCTAAAGCAACAGTTGTTCAGCTCACTTCGATACAAGGCCCAGATATATTGATACCGAACGAGATTGTAAATGTCAATTAGCACTGTAATATACGCGTTATATTGTATGAAGGGATTTATTGTGCACTGGTCAGTGACAATGTTCAGCTGTTTATTTGTTGTCATAATAATAAATAGATTTGGACTTTTCTTTCGACTGCGGTTACATGGTATGTTGATATATGAATACTTATAACCTATAACATATTAGTAAAAGTCGCGATAGCGTGTTGGAGCTTCACTAGAATTATATTGGACTAGCAAACGCGGTAGCCTAGTGGTATGGGTAATGGACTGCTGAGACGAGGTCTCGGGTTCGATCCCAGGTTACCATGGCACACACCAATGACTTTTCGATGCTTTTCGAAGTTATGTGTGTATTAATCGCAGGTTTATAAGTGTCCGGTTAATGGCAATAGGCTCGCCACCTATTACATTGGGACCTAAATATAAACTGGCGAAATTAGGGTGCTAGCACCTGTGCCTGCCCCTTCGGGGATAAAGGCGTGAGTTTATGTATGTTTATGTTTGCAACCGGACTACTGTTTCAAGAAGGTATCTTCAGGGCCAAAGTTACCTGTTTCCTATAAGTCCGTAGACCTTCTGATACGAGACTCTGGCATAGGCTTTTCTACTAAAAAGATTTTTTGGACATATCCATTCAAATACGAATTTACTTGCGAAAAATTACAAAGTCAGATGCTTACACGAAATGCAGGAGGCTCTGAACTCTGAAGTACTAGTACTAGATGTAAACAGGACTATTGCATAATGATTGTGATATCTTGTTACTTCCTGGATGCTTGAATTTTAATAATATAGATATGTAACATAAAATTCAACAATTTGTTAAAGTTTCCAATTTATTAGTAGGTATGTAACTTTCAATCTTAATACCTAAAGTTTTAGGCTCAAACTCATTTGTTCAAGATTTAATCTAACTTCCTGTGCCATTAACTGACATAGATCAACATTGTATGTAAATTATAGTTGGGAATCTCGATGGACATGAGGTTATAAATCAAGTTAAATCGTGTGTATTTTAACATGTTACAAGATAAACAGTGATGCGTTTTATACACCTGTTTAGATAGGACACGTGCTTCAAACCATCGTTATCGTCTCCTAAACATTAGTTCTATGTCCATTGGCCGCGGGTTCCACTTTCAATAATGTGCTTGTCTGCCACCTAAATGGTATAAAAGATTTTATTCCGATGAATAACTATATTCTCCGATATGTAAGGAGTACACGAAATTATGCAGCGCCATCTAGTGAATTCTACTTGAACTTTTACGGAACTATCCATACTGCATCGCGCAATGAATATTGCACCATATTATGTTCAATGAGGCTATTAACTACTTCAGATTAGTCCCTGTATTAGTATGGTTATTGATGAAAAGACATTTGAAATCTTACGAAATATAGCACGAAACATAAGATATTCGGAGGTCATTCTAATTTAAGCAGTGTTCCAAAATTCCTGATACCTCATTCTCACGGTAAAATATCAAACGAATGTCAGAATTATGTAAATAGTAAACAAATATTAATCTTTATCTATATCTTAATCAGATATATCAGTAATTAACGTTTAGTTGATGTCGTTTTCATAATTAACTAAAATACATATGTATTTGGTGAGACACTTTCTATTGAACTGAACAGTTTGATTATAATTTATAACTACAGGTGTTAGCTGATTTGATTACGATTAAATCCATTAAATACATTAATTTCAATGATTAGATTATATTTTACGTGGAAAATCTTGTTGAAAGAAAGTTTTAGATAAGTGCTACAAGTGCTGTTCTTGTGACATTATTTTTATGGGTGTTTTATTAGCAGGATGCAGCTACATATGTAACCAGAACAGGCCTCGTATAGGTACAGTTTGATAGAAAATGTAATTAATCTAAGATGCGGCTGAACTGCGATATTTTCCGTGAAGCGACTGACTTCAGACCTTCACAACCAAATTGGCGATATCGAAGTTCAGCAGTTACGAGTAATTTGAGGGCTCCAACTACCCGTAACGACTGCCATAGATGTTCCTATGACAACCGAGACTGACGGCTTAACGTGCTCTCTGAGACACGACCAGACCAGTGCAAATAGTCATGCATACATCGAATTGCACTCCTGCGTAGCAGTTGGAGAACGATTGTTTTGAACAATCGAAGATGATAGCGAAATTTATCCAAAAAACAAATAGGTATAAACTGTACTTTAAACATATTGGTAAACTACTTACTACATATGCATGATCTTTGTCCAGATCCGGTATTAAGGTGTCACAACAGCGACATCGGCGATTCAACGCTCGTCGCCGGACTCACAGGATTAGCGTGACGAATATGAGATGATCTGTGTCAACATGTCTGTAGGCATTATACTCAATGTTGTTTTGTTCTTAGTCTTCACCTGTCTGGATTTAAATGCTAGGGGATTATTCTTTGACAGCGAATTTGTTACGCGCTAAAATTGAACTTACGTTTTGTGCAGCTGTGGAACAAGATCGACTTGAATACGTGCCACCTGTATAATGAAGTTGTAATTCTTTACACTTTTATTTTTCAGCTTTGGTCTTGTAGTCAAAATCTATTACTGTCGTGTAATGTTGAGAGAGATTGAGTCCTATCTCTTAGTTTGTTTAATCTCCTTCATTACCTTTTAGTATTTATTATGAATTAGTTAATTTTATTCGATTTATAGATGTTTCAGTATTTATATTTTTGTCGCAAACGTATAAGTTAACTGTACAACACAGTATTAATTTACAATCAGGTCAGGCACGTACTTGTTCGCTGTAATATTTCCTGTACCTTCTAGATGGTTGCTAGTTGTTTAAAATAAAGTGATTACTTACATATTAAATTATGCCTTCATCGGCCTGTCCTAGTTTCAACTACTTCAGTTACAATTACCTCAATAAATCATTTGCTTTCGAACAATCCTTCTATTTATTTTTTGTTGCGTGCAGAAATTGCGTGAAGCGATAAGGACGCCCATTGTACTGCTTCCGTAGTTCTTAGTCTTATAGATTCTTTTTATTGCTTATTTGGTATACAATAAAGTATATAAACAAATGAATTAAAAGAATCCTGTGAGATATTACCATATTGTTATCTTATTAGTTAGTACTTTGTTATTATGCTTTTTAACGGAATTTTTATAATTTACCGCATTGCGAGGAATTGGCTATAATTTGTTTTCTATTACGGCACACTCATGTTTTATAAACAGTGCCCGATTGGCAGCAATAGGCTCGCCCCATATTACGCGAGACCGAAAATTATAGTCGGCGAAATGTAGGTGTTTAATACACCTCTGCCTATCCCTTCAGAGATTATATTATATTTATGTTACTCTATCGTTACTTATTTTCTCATCTTTGAAACAACAATAATTATTTTCTCATAATAAAATACGTATAGCTAGTAACATACTATGAAAAAGTAATTCTGATAACCGCTTACAATTGGGCAAACTGAGTGATTTATTTACTTTTCAAATTGAGTATCACAATAAAAAAATATATAAAAGAAAAAGTATTATATCAACGGTCAAATCACTTTTGAATTACAGTTATCGCATATCGAACAATGAACCAATACCCTACTAAAATGAACACTGACATTAATATTTAAGATAAACCTGTTATTGACACGATTGACTCGTAATTTCTATAACACGATAACAAAGGGCAATAAGTTATCACTTAATAGGTAGTTTATGTCACACAATTGCGTGGTCATATTCAGTTAAAACACACAAATTTTCGTTATAGGGCTGTGCCAGCTATCATTAGTGAGATATTTTAGTTCATATTCTATTTTTACTATGTTTAGAGTTATTTTAAATTACGTCTGATGCTTTCCAAGGCGTTAATGGGTAGTGCATGTGCGGCTAAGCACGTAATTAATTTCCTTGCGGTTTACACAGCATAGCAAGGAACCGGGCCTTTTTTTTGCCAGAATTATACCCATTTTTTTGACAATATACCCGATTGGTGGCAATAGGCTCCCCCCTTTTTCGTGGGACCGAACATAGTTGGCGAAATATGGGTACTTAATATAGCTCTGCCTACCCCTTCAATGATCACGGGCGTGAACATATGTATGGTACGTATCTATTATCACTATTCACTTTATAGCTACGAAATTAATGTGTCTTTGACCCTATAAAAGCAGAAATATAAAAAATACAGTTCAATACGTATATAATTTATATGTAATGAAAACAATTACCGCCTATTTAAATTCACCCTAAATTAACCAAAGTCATTAATTACAAAAAGAACCACACATTCAAACCCTTTATTCCTAGCTATTTTGTTTTAAACTAAAACAAACGCCATAGATTAACCGTCGCACACCTTCATTAATAATGGCGTAAATAATTCAGAAATAACCATAATAGCGACAATTAGCCGCTCGCTGCCTTCCCCATAAACTGACGGTGCCCGTGGTTTATGGCCAGCCCGCACGCAATCCACTCGTAAAGATGCGTCTGCGACCAGTTAATAATTAATTGTTGATCTGATGCCATATCAGTACACCCCTACTATTTCACAGTGAAATATTGCTTCCTAAAATTAGTGAAATACTTCAATTTGTGTAATTAAGTTTGCTGTACTCGGTATTTTGCAGTTTTGTGAATAATGCATGTGGGGTTTGTGTTGGGACTACATTAGTCTATCATTTTGTTTGTTGAAAATGTATAATGAACGCGCATGTATAATGTATCACTATTTAATTAAAATACACGACAATGTTTATTTGCAGGAATTTCTCAGTTTCCTACTTTTGTTTAGGATTATTAGGTTGGTTTTTATTGGACAATTCTTAGAATAAATATGACAATTGTATGAAAATGTAAAGCAAATGTAAGAAATCGAACAACAAACGGCTATTAATGAAATGGCCGCCGCATCACGTTATTGTAAATACCGTTACGCACATAAATTCTGGATTTAAAATTTCGAAATTTTTATTGAAGTCTACACACACTTGCGACTAATTTTAAGTTATAAAATGTGAAATCCTGTCACCAAATATAAAACATAAGAGTTCAATAATGAATCGAAATTGCCTTTTAAACTCCTCAATTTTAAAATAATACTCGTAGTTTAATTCTATCAGTAATAAACATTTTTTATTAGACTGGATAGCTGATTCTTTCCCATATTATATTATAGTTTTAGCAAAATAAAATGTATGCGACAATAGAGTCGCCCGTATACAAATCCCTTAAACATATCTCATCGAACAGATGAATAACGAGCGAACTGCCAATTACACTAAAAAATGTCCATAGGCACCAATTAAAATGATTTACATATCAATAAATCGCCTGACTACGCGAGCAGAGGCCATTTTTCTACGGTATCGCGTTGCACACTGGGTCGAGGTATGACTTATAGCTTTTATGTCCTGCTAGTGAAATTTCTGATTTTTGCAATAAATAAGATTTTTTTGTAGATAAGACTGTAATTTGGTAACCGATACGAATATTACACACAATTTAAATTTGACTGTGCAGTCTTGACCCAACTGAGCAGTCCGACTGGGGAAGTACCTTCTCCCTACAGAATACCGCGGCCGGTGTTTTGTTTCCGGTGGTAAGTAAGGTAGCCAGAGCTCAATGGAGAGGTTTGTGTTGTCAGTGTGAAGATACTGCTCTGTAGCGGTATGAAGCCCTGCTTCGTCTTCATCGCTGACAGCACGGAAACTCAACAATTGTCCCGCCATCTTCTAATAACTTCAAATTTTACATTTATTTTTATAAATCATGCCTGGTTTGTATTTAAGTGATGATTGATGAAATCTATTACTACAATAAGAAATCATCGACGTCCAATAATAATCAGGCTTGAACCCCGCTGTGAATGAAAAGTAACATTTTAATAAAATTTCATCATGAATATTCTAACAATTCAAATAAAGGTGAATGAGGTCTCGAAATTTGATTTATAAAATATATTTATTTAATTAAATTTATTGAAATGTAACAGTTAAGTAATGGGTTGTGATGAGGTTATGCAATAAGTGCATTCGTGCAATGTCAATATTGTCACTTCCTTGTCTGCATTCTTTTATATCCTAGTACCTGAAAGCTAGGCAAAGGAGAGGACGTAGTAAGCCTTCCCGAAGAGCGAAATCTATGCTCGACCTTCTCCATGAGTAGCGGCGTGGCCGTGAAACAAATTACTACACTACGATGGCAACTAAAAAATGCCATCGATTCGACAGAAGAAGAAGAAAGGAAAGGTCACGAATACCAGTTTTCAAAATATAATAAAGAATAAGATTTGACACACCGGTTGATGATAATCATAAAAAGGCAGAATATATATCTAAATAATAGGACAATACATTGAACAGCTGGTTGAGCATCACCATGTTTGAAAGTCAACTTAGGGGATTTTTTTAGAAATGTATTAAATGAGGCCAATAAAATTGATTACTCAATTAAACTTGTGATATTAATTTACGACAGGTTATTTAGTGACATTTATGATGATAAATTAATACGATAACATATTTATCGACTGTTGGCATTATTTAACTTATTCAATTAAAAATGACTAACAAACACATGCGTAAATAGAAATTAGAAGAACCATAGCGCACTTTTAAATTTAAGTATTCTTATGATTTATAAAACCGTTGAATATAAATGAAACTAAAATTAAAGAACATAGAACCGTCTATTTTTTGGAAATTATTTCAGTCATTCTAAACTGCTGATTGACTTTTAAATACTGGAATTAAAAAGTAGAAACAAACAAAGATATCAACTTCTCATATTATTACATACGATAAGTCAAATTTGAGCTAATGAGTGTCATTGATGACAATGCGTTGCATGACAAAATGTAATATAAATCAAACTGTTAAATAAATTTATCTCAACTCACGAACCAATTTGATTTATAATGAACTGTAAGAGGTAGAATATTGAGCTCAAATTGGAATGATACTCTGAAAGGATTTACGATATAACAAGTGTTATAGTGAAATAAAATTGTGTAATTAAAGGTGATGTAGATATATTGTCATGAAGTCATGATGAGACAGGGGCAATGTAATGAAAGAGATTATTGCTATTGCTCTAATGATAATTGTCAATGAAAAGATCTAACCATGAACGAATTTTGAATAATCTTTCTGATGTTAGTTTGATTGTAGTTTATGGATATTACGTATACATACATGTATGTCATTTGCGTACATAGCATGTAGGTCATTTGCTATAGTTCTTTTTTTATGTATGACACGTCAATTTGACTTCACCTCGTCTGATAAGCTGAGTTATCAATGACGTGACTGTAAACAAAAGAAAACGAAATTTTAGATTAAGTATAGTGAAACTATAGTAACAGACGTATTGCTAAATCTTTATAAATAAATACTTTAAAGATACAATCAATTATTATTTATCAAGAAACGTAATTTGACATAATCTCATTTATTGAACATTCTGTCATATTTGGCTTGAAAATAAATTATTATATCCTACTCTGAAATATGACATGATTTAAAATAGCATTAGATAAAAAACCGCGGTAGCCTAGTGGTATGGGTAATGGACTGCTGAGCCGAGGTCTCGGGTTCGATCCCAGGTTTACCATGGCACACACCAATGACTGCGATGCTTTTCGAAGTTATGTGTGTATTTATCGCAGGTTTATAAGTGCCCGGTTAATGGCAATAGGCTCGCCACCTATTACATTGGGACCTAAATATAAACTGGCAAAATGTGGGTGCTAGCACCTCTGCCTCTCTGAAGGGGTAGTCTTCGGGGATATAGGCGTGATATTATAAAAAAAATAGATAAAATACCACGTAAACTAAAATTCAAATGTTTTGCTTCCTAACATTTTGATATTTTTGATAATGTTATCATAACTCCTTCAGAACATATCTTGGTTCTGAAACTCAATATTAATAATGATGATTATGATAGGACAATTGTCATTCTAGCATTGTTCATAATGAGAAAGTCTGAGAAGTATTCATAATTTTGCATTATTATGTGTGATTGTATGTTAATCTTATGAATAATTGTGTTGTCTAGACTATAATATAATTTATTATTCGCATTATAGTCTTGGAACTGATAGTTATTACTGTTAAAATGTCCATACCTCAAACACCATATCTTGTGAATCTGTATTTTTTAATGTGCCATCGAGACAGACAATACACTTATAATACCTTGAAATAATCTATAATCTACCTATTCCCAGTGACGTACAAATAAACTACTAGTGTGTATGAGGTTTTTAGTTTTATTTTCATATTGAGAAAAGTATAACTGTATTTGCCTCAATATTTATCTCTCCATATTTCTTTGAACGATTAGCTCTGATTCAACAGCTAGCATCGTTATCATAAACTTAACAAAAATCATGTCAGCCGAGGATTTCTTCAGAATCTAGTTTTCTGACATTCAACTGACATGTGTGTGTCAGTAAAATTTTTACCAATCTGTTCAGGGATGTTAGTAATATTAATCATAACTTTTTTTTTATCCTATTTTTCGATTAAATTACACTTAATCTTGATCATTAACAATCTCATATATTACCCTGAACATAGAAGAATATTCATACAGTGGACTCCAAAAGTTTCTTGATGCTTTAAGATCCATAATCCTTTGGTAACCTAAGTCTAATTTAATCAAAAGTAAATTAGATCGATGTCACGTTTCTTTATAAGAAAATAAGAAAACTCATGCAAGTAGTAGCCTAAAATTAATTACAGTAACAAGTAGACCTACCTATTTTATTTATCCAGTAGCGTCTAAGACTAGTAGTTGTGTAGTGGCATTGCTTCATAGAATATTAGTTTCAAACTATCCAGGAACTTTTGGTGCCCACTGTACACACATTGTACATGAGTGTATAAACCGTATAACAAAACTTATTCTCTGGCAGACAACATATTTACACAGCTGACCAATTTATTGATGTATCATTAAACACAATCACTTGTTGATTGTGCTTGCTATACACACCAGTACACTGCGGTGCAATTAATTGTACATCTCGACACGAGTGTAAGCGTATGCAAGTGTACTTTATGGACATTTGACGTTTTTATATCGATAGTGGTAGCACAGTTACCACCACATATTTTGCTCTGCTGTGTAAATATTTTTGGTTGGATGAACGATTTATTGGTAGTTGTTGTACTAAAGGAGTTATATTGCCCTGTGTTTATTGCATACTCACTAAAGATTATGTTTCTTTATTATTATTCTTGTATTTGTGTAGTGATTTATCAGTTTTATGTATTGCTTTGCATAAATATTTATTCGTTTTAATTTTTTATATCAGACCTGATGGAAAGTTTTACGGTGACCTATGAACTAGGGAATGGGTTCAACCCTTTAGGGTTGAAGGTTCTGGAAGTTTCTGTGCAGGCTGTCAGTGCAGAAGACAAAGCAAGGTTTCATACCACCACAGAACACTATCAACTTAAATCATCACCGTACTTTACCGGTGTGGTTTTATAAACCATAAATATATAATCCCGCATTGCATCCACAGATTGCATATTGTATGCCGGGGATTGGATCCCATACTCCTCTTTTTGTTATGTATTGGTATACCTTGGAATTCCACGTGGTGACTATCAATGATCTCTTCCCCCTTCCATTCCAAAAGTCAAAATAATTTCTATTTCAAATTACATCTTCTTGTGCAAAATGGGATTCACATTAACAATTTTATAAATTCTGTATAACCAAAGAAGGTGTACAATAAAATTGGACAGCATTAATACCTAAAGAATATTATATATTGATTAATAAATATTTTGATTAAACACCACTTGTACAATGATTGGAACATTAATAATCCGTAATCACTGATTTAATGCTTTGGTGACATTATTATTGTACAAAACATTATGTATGTGTAAACTTCCATATGCGGCGATGTCTCCTACGCAATTCTTTTTCTTAATGAACAAGCGGGTAAGTGAATTTTGTTAACTCTTAACATACACTACAACGTCCGTAGCGTGGTGGTAGTGAACGCGACTGTCACGCAGGAGGCATGGGTTTGATTCACGCTCAGTGTTAATATTTGTGAATATAAATATTTGCTTTGGTCTATAATATGTATTTACAAAACAAAAATGAATATATCTAAGTATGTTTATCAGTATTCTAGAACCCTTAACAAAAGCTAATTGAGCTATGCTTACTATGGGTTACGTTGTGTAGATTGTCCTAGAATATTTATTATTTATTTATGTACTTTCTTTCACGTAAAAATGCAATAAAATTTTAAATGATATTTTCAATCAGATTTTTGATTTAACCCTTAATAGAACCCGAGCCAGTAAGTGCTTTTTCTTCAAACTAACACTGGTTCCTGGCTAATAATAGGTCACAGATTTCATTTTTCTAAATATTTTTATAGGGGGTGCATTTTAGGGGTAGTTTTTTCGGTGGTAAATAATTTACCATTACCCGTTTACAATTTGCGGAGTGGTGGTAAAATTGTTACCATTGCCCCTTCTCGCGCATTTTTATTTATAGACTAGTGGTTTCATCTGTGTTTGTCATACATTTTTTGTTAAATAAATTTATGTACCTACCTTATTATTTTATTTATTTATTTTTATTGTTATCTATACTAATATTGAAAACAAGTAAGATTTCTATTTTTTGTCAGGTCGTAAAAAAACTGCTAAATCTTATACAAGACTGCTCTTCCAGACCGTTAAAAAGATGAAGATATTGTGTACCGACCCCGTGCATCCCCTCTGACTACAAATAAACACTTGTACACAAATATTGATTTGAGGCGTGAAACGTAACAAACAAACTGATTTTTTTATATAGTTGTACCTACGGTTTTTAATAAGTATAATCGGGAAATGGTAATTATTTTACCACTTAAATACGATATCGAAAAATGTATCAAAAATCGTTCCTGAAAGCTGCTAATACGTAAAACGAAAGTAAACATACCCTATTTTATAAATTTGTGTCGTAAAATCACTTACCAGAATTATTGTAGAACAAATTTGCACAAAATCGGCACTCTACCACTAAAACGTTCAATTTTTCCCACCAAAATTCGTTGGGTCAACTTTGACAGTACCGTAGATTGCCAAATGACTTTGACAACTTATGAAGTGTCAAAAATATGACAGTAAACTTATAAAAAAAATATAATGTGATCAAGGAATAACATTTAATGTTGCCATTTTGAATATATCTCAAATTTTGTAGAAAAGCAGAAAGTGGTAATATATACCTTTACCTTATTAAGGGTTAAATCAAAACATCTTACAACAATTTAATGAAATTGTAAAGCAATTAAGCTTTATATTCCTATCGACTTAGACTCACAATTTTCATTATTTATACAACAACATTATTTATACATACTCAAAAATTAAAATTAAACCTGCATATTAAGTATATACCTATGTGTACTATAAAAATAAAACAAAAAAAAAACAAACGATAAATTACAATATTATTATTCAAATGTGTACAAGCACGCTAGTTAAATACAACATTAAATACAAGCAAACAAATTAACAACCAGAAAAAACAGTAACCCGCTTTTCTAGAGCCATCGTCTGCGTCCCAATTCCAACTGTATAATGTTAACATAAATTACATTGGCGAAATCGATGGCTAATTAATACCAAACATATTTTTACGACATCGTCAATTTTATAACAATATTAATTTATCGCTGGTCAACTTTTTATGTTGCCTTTTGAATATTAATGTTATGTTATTTATTGATATGTTTAACACTCGATGTATCGGGTTCCTAATATTTTAATATTAAAAGAGGTTTTAAGATTGTTTGATGAGATTGCAGATTAGCCTATAAACAGGTGTGGTTTTTTGGTATAGGTATGTCGTACATAAATATTATTGTATTGTTTTGGTAAAGCACAGTCTCCGTGCTACTGCTACGCAAAGGATGCGGGTTCGATCCCCGCTCAGTTCAAAAAGTTGTATGCATGAATATGGCTGTTTGCACTGGTCTAGTCGTGCCTCGAAGAGCACGTTAAGCCGTCGGTCCCGGTTGCCCTACAAACATCTATGACAGTCGTTACAGGTAGTCCAACCAGTCTAACTTGGAACTTCGATATTGGTCATTGGACCATTTATTGTGGAGGTCAGATGGCAGTCGCTTTACGGAAAATGTCGAGGTTAAGCCGCATCTCAGTTAGAGTTAGACGACCCCAACTGAGTTGGGAAAAGGTTCAGAGAATGATTTGATGTTTTGGTAAAGCCGTGTAGTGCGCGAAAATCCCCACGAATATCACCTCCGCTAAAACAAGTGGAGGTGATTATTTCGGACTCAAACCGACTAAAATACACACCGTCTATGGGTCTTTGATTACTGCAGGTGATATAATACAGTCTGTTTATCCTGCACGGATGATTTTATGGCGGAAGTATGTGAAGTGGGTCTAGATGGAAAAAAAATTGCGGACTATTATCTCTGCCTACCCCAAAGGGCAAGAAACTGTGAGTGTATGTATATTTATAATTAGAAAGAGTTAGTTAGAGTTAGAATAAATATTATATTTTTTACGCAAGGCTTTCACGAGTATAATTATGTTAGGTTTAGAAAGTTTTCTAGACAGTTATGGTGCTGTTTTCATATGCAAATATATAATAATTTATTTTTTATAAAATTTTATTATTGAAATAAATTTTAGACAATTTTGCATAGGGGAATCACAACAATATTATATGTATATGGAAAACGGTGAAAATTAAACTTCATATTTCAAATAGAGTTCTGAAGATCAAAGTACGAAAAAGTAAAAGTGCGAAGTAAAAAAGTACGAAAATGCTACTTGTACTGATACAAGATAGGTATAGGTAGATGAATACTATATTTACCATAAATAAGAAATCGATATATTATAGCAGTGTCTCTTGTATATTTTTCAAAAATTTATCTGAAAGCAAAATTAAAATATTAGCTCTGTTTCTTTATACAGGTTCTTAAAGAAACTCTCCAAAAGTTGAAGGCACCTAAAAGTAAAAATCACGATTTGATAATTTTTTATAAACCACCTAACCAGGGTCATTTACTCTTTATCATCCTAGTAAAGCTAAATGAAACAAAAATTTTATGAATTCCTACCATGTGTCTTCTGTTTCGAGAGCGGTTCACACACACTGTATATTATGTTGTATTTTGAATACTTAATATTTGGAAAATATTTATGAGTGTATCATAAATATGGACATTATTGCAACGATTATCTGTAACTGTTTTATGATATCGCAGGCAGATTGCAGATATTTATTTCTTTAACCCGGTTGTCATAATCTACGTGCATTTTATGTTAATCATCTTGTTTAGTCATTTTTATAGTGTTGCTAATTTTAAATTTATTACTCACTTTCACTGCGTTTGTTATTATTATTTTATTTCCTTAAAGATTCATATAAATCATTTTTAAATAAACAGTAAATTTGTATGCAGAATCATTTTAATTCTTTATCATAAATCATCAAATTTACTAAAATTAGCTATTGCTTTTTTAAAGAGTGAAGGCTTCTTCTCTTATTCAGTTATCTTTACCTTGAGAAGTACTTAAATAACACAGTACACCTGAATTTTCAAATAAACAGTAAATGTAACATAAATGAATTCTAGCAAAGTAGTCACTTGCATCACTTGCAGTCATTTAAAGACTAAAATACAGTATAATAAAATAATCATACCTTTAGAAATGTTTATTAGATGTTATCAGCCAATAATTGTCCTTTGGTCTCTGGTAATAGTATACAAAATATGGATGCAACAAATGGTACAATAGCAAATACTAAGGAAGGGATCCAGTGTGGATTAATAATGGCAATAAAAGGAGCAACCATGGCCCCTAAACTTGCTCCAGCATTACTTAGACCAAAGGCCATATTACGCAATGGCGTCGGAAACAACTCTGAGGCATAAACATATAAAACCCCAAATGTTGTACAACTGGCAGCAAGACCGATAATTCCTAGTATTACACATCCTATGTGTCCTGGTGGCACGAAAACTAATATTGCCATTGACATGCCAATTACCGAAAATGATGACACCAGTGATACTTTCCTTCCAAGTGACTTGTTCATTATCATAGCTAAAGGATATGTTGGTATCTGTAAAAAAAAATGTAGTTACAATGATGTACAAAATGTTAGAAAATTGTTGAATACAGGTTTACAAGGTAGGTATATGAGGTAATTGACTAACCTGAAAGAATCCTAATATAACCACCGAGACGTATAACTTTGAACCAAGAAAAGTTATATACTGATTTATTCCAAAGTAACATAACGCAGCACTCATCCAAATTATAATAGAAGCAATTGTTCGAAAAGCCAAAGTTTTCGTTTTGAATAGATCCAGATATGTACATTTCCTAAGGCTTTTATCACTTATCATAATTTCATCAAATGCTCTTAAAATATTATACTGTATGTCACTCACTGTCTGGTTTAGATTATTCCTGAAATAAAGAAACATTAATTTTTAGTTTGAAATTATGCTGATTTTTACTATGCAAATTGTATTTTCCTTACCTCTTAGCTGCTTTAGTCATAACAATAAGCGCTTTGTCTACTCTACCCTTCGCCATAAGCCATCTAGGTGTTTCAGGTAGACATATAATAAATATATAAATAATCAATGTAAGGGCACTGTATTCATAAAGATACATTCTCCAATCTATCGCAAAATAAGCAAATACTGATAACAATGCTTGCGTAAAACCATCTGGCATTACTGATAGACTTCCAGCTGCTTCTCTATATTGAGGTCCAACGATTTCTATTATTAATACCATGCTGATAACCATTGTGCCACCAGTCGCCATACCAACGATAAATCTTAGGCCAATAAACAACCAGTAGTTCAAAGACAATGGAACTGCTAACATGATTATAACGTTTATTGATGAGGATATTATCAAACCTATTCGTCGACCGAATCTAAAAAAACAAACGACAGTATTACTTACAAATGAACCCAGACTCCAAAGTGTAAATTTGGAGCCTAGGTTTGTTTATTGTTTTTTATTTGATTCTGAAAGGAAAACTTGCACTAGAACTTCGTCCGTTGTTTAGCAGGTGCACTGACTAGTATGTGAAGTTGACTTTGTATGCGAAGTTATTGGTATACTCTGTACCACAGTACATTACAGTCCTGATATTGTAATATTTATGTTAAAAACAAAAAACGATTTTGATAAAATTGTAATGATGAAGTACGGCGTCTGGATTCTTAATATACCCATGGATTTATATTCCACGGTGAGCCAACTATTAGTCAAGTAAAAAAATATTGTTATAAAATACAAATGATAGATAACAAACCTGTCTGACATCCATCCAAATAATGCAACTCCAACTAAAAATCCAAACATGAACATTGTCTGAGTGAAACTAGCTTTCCAGGCATTTTCACATATTAAATGAAATTCAGAGACAATGTTCTTTTGAAACATAAAATCTTCATGGAACTGGTATTCAACACAATTTTCATAGCATGTAGAATTTTTCACATCAAATAATGTATTGTTTCTAAATTTTACACAATAAAATTCAGTAGTTGGTGTGAGAAATACTATTGATAACATATTCCAAACTCCTGAAGATCTAACAATGGCTGCTATTATACAAACTTTAGCCTGCCAAGGACCGAACGCACCAATCGATTTCACTATATAGTCATCTGTAAATTCACTTTCTACTAAGTGGGCACTACTTGCAGCGACTTCTCTCTCCATGATGAATCCTTCGATCCCTGCTCTCTCTTCACAGGATTATCCAATTTGGAAGTAGTTGCATGATGTTTTTGAGACACTTTCATAAATATTTCGCATTTTATGTGAAATTCCGTTAGTTAGATTTTAGAGAGAGATCTTAATTATTATTTATAAATGGATATATAATTGTTGCTCGTTTAATAAAAACCGATTTAAATATACACGCTTCACGAAGCCAAGATAATAAATACTTCGCAGATTCACTTGTAAACACACACAACATTGTTGCAACTAGAAGTAATACTTAATGATATATAGAAAAAAACAATATGCATAACTCCTAAAGATAATTAGAGTAGAGGTGAAAGCACCGTTTATTGTTTTGATCGTGGATGAGAGTTATGTCAATAAAGTAACTAGTGACAAAGCAAATTATTGAAAGATAAAAGAAGTGACTACTTGGTCAAACATTTATTAAGATACCAATAAAATAAAAACCCTCTTGGACTTATCTACATTTTAATTACTTAGCACTGTACCTACTCCTAAACGTGTATTCAGCGCGGTAGGCAGATATGCACAATAACCACCAGCTCTTTAGTAAACAATCTTTTCAGTTCAATCTACTCCTAAGTATATAAGCATAAGGCAGGTATATACATCAAAAAGTATGCCAAGTTTGCGGTCACTGGTCTAGTAAGCAGCAATAAGATACAGAGTTCGTAGAACAGAAGAATATAACACTAGTCTGCAGTATCGAGGATTTAAACCTACGTGATATTTAATATTTAAAAGAAGAAATGATAAGATATTTAATAACTGCATCTTGTAGTTATGTAGTGGATCGTACTTGATACTAATATCGTAATAAAGTTCATAAAGAAATTTGGATGTTGGCTGACCGCATCTTGCTGAAATTCGGAGTGGATTAGAACAATAGAGTCTGGAACAACAGATAATTTCCATTCTGGGAAAAAGTTCCCATGCGTTGTGAGACATCAGCTAAAAATATAAGAGTTTTTGAAAAGTGAAATTCAATACAATTTATGGCGATCATACACAGATTCATCGTCATAAAAAAATAACAAGCTCCATTTTAAAGAGTTCAATTAGAATATTCGCCTCGTTAAATATGTTACTATAAAAAACAAACCCTCCAAAACCGCTTTTGTTGGAATCGTTTCGGCGGACAAAACCACACGGGTTGCTTGTCCTCGCATTTTTTATCCGACGCCCAGCCCAATTAATCTTTCTTATCGCTCCATCGCCGCCAGTTAAATAATCGCGGCGCGGACGAGTTTAACATAAATTAAGTTTTCCACGACACCTGAGATACCCCCCTTGTGTTAAGAGCTCCGACTAAATTCCACATACGTACACATTACATGATTTTGATCTTTATGCTGAAGAAATAAGGACTATATGAGAGGTTTGTGTAAGTTTTTTGGTCAGTAATAATGAGGCTTCGTCGAGAGATGTATATCGCAAGTCAGAAAGAAAGGTTAAGTGTGAACATTTGTTTGTTAATGCCCTTGTATAATGGATTCGTGGTTCTTTTTCGGTTGGAATGATAAGTTGTTTTACTTTAATTGATCGATCGCTTGATTTCAGTTGGACTTTGTAAACGGTGAAAGAATTTCTCTTAGTTGAAGACAGATTTGATAAATATAGAATGATTGATGATGGTAATAAAACAGATGTTAATTTTCTTAGGATTCGTGTGCCGCGATATGATTGACGAACTCAAATGGCTCTTGTACATGACTTGTTTGTATTTATTTCGGCGCATTCTTAACATAGTATGGTGAAATCGATACTGGTTAGTGTAAAAGGTTTCTTAGTTGTTTACGGCTAAGCAGCTCTGCAAATTACCCGTAACTTAAACGCTATCGCAGAAGCTACTTATGTTACTTCGTGAAATGATACTGCAACTTAAACTGTTGTTGATATACAAATTATTTTACAGCTGATTATGAATGCATAGATTTAGAAAGCATTCCATTTGGTTCTAACTTTCATCTATTCTATTGGGAGTAATATTTCATTTGTAATTTGGTTTTTATTTAATGATTATAATTTTAATCAGTTATTATCAGATATGTAGATTGATTCTCAGATAATAAAATTATCATAATAAAAGATTAAATTTCATCTTAATCTATTTGTATCTTTTAAATTAATATTTCTCCTATTACTAGCAGCTGTTCCGTGTGTGCAATACTAATACCAAAAATTTTAAGTGGAATGTGGTTAAAGAGTACTTCACATTTTTGTTAACTCTAAGAAATCCAAGAATAGACTTACTAATAGTACAATATCGTAACTGCTAATAGTAAATAGCAACACTTACACATATTAGTTTTAAACACCACCACTTAATAAATGCTAACGCACTAGCATTGCAGTCATGATTAGAACACTTGAATAAATCTATAAGTGTGTCAACAACTCCTACATTCTTGGTTTATCAAATAAAGAGTTACGAAAATTGGCCAAATCAATTATCACTATTACCCGGCTAGTTGCGCTCGTGCTTATTATATTTGAGTTCGTATACCAGCGATAGTTATATCAATTTGTTGTTATTAGCACGGTTATGTTGTTTGCTCCTCTTAACCAAGCTTTGAAAATACAATTTCACTTGTGTGGTCTGCAGCGGTGATGTGGTAAGTAAGTTAACTGTGACAAAGTAATGAATGTGAATTATCTTAATTGAGAAGAGACGTTGTTGGAGCAATGTTAATGTCATGGAAAACAAAAATAAGTGGAAGCGTGATGCACTGCTGTGCATATTTACGCAACGAAGGATAAATTCGACAATATGAAGCTTTTGATGAGAATACGTCTAAACGTTTTCGTAAATATTCAAGTTTGTTCGATTCAAAGTATGAAACACCCCAAATACTTTTTATCTGTAGCAAAGTAATCGCTATGTGAACGGTTAAAAAAGGTGGTGGCAATTTAGTTACTACTACCTTAAAAAGGGTACTATGTTTTCATTTTGTAGTACGTATAATTTGAGCTAATTAAGGCATTAAAGGTAGTATATAAATATGTACGACCAATGAAAGCAATTATTTACTAGTAATTCACGGTATTATTAACGGTTATATATGTGAGTTCGGCAACATCTGTTCCGCTACTGAAAATATCGTATCGCATTTCTTCTAGATTTTTCTGTTCTGTGATTAATATCTTTTTGCTTCTCTGTCGTGCATAAAGAATGAGGCAGCTTCTATGCATGTGTTACTAAAGGTTTAATTATGGGTTACATTTATTTTGCTTTTGAATACTTAGAAATACATGACATTGCTCATAGTATGCGATCACCATAGTCTAATTATTCTTACTGACACAGCATTACAAGCGAATTTTGTCTATACTATCATAGTTTACTCAGACAAAAACTAATTTGTTAATAATAATAACGTTCAACCACTTAATTATTTTAAGTATTTTTATTTAAAAATCTATCTCCTCTAAAGCAGTAGGTACCTAATTTCTTTGCAAACCAATTTATTGTATTAATCTGTATTTATTTATTTTATTTGTATTATGTATGCAGTTGTATTATGTTTAAACAAAACAGGGTAGTGTGACGGCTGCCTACTTCATTTTGAAAGAAAAAAATAAGCAAATTTTAACCTTCATGAAACAAAATTGCTTGGATAATAATTCTTCGATAAAAATAAATAACCAACAGTACCTTCAAGCCTGTTAATAAGACTGCTAAAATGCCTGTTATACACTAAATTAGCACCACAAGTCGGTCGCCGATCAGTTAGAATGTTTGATGGTCTGTTTGGTTGTCTATTAGCGAGTTTCTAGGTAACTGGATATTTTGTTTATATTTCAATTTGGTTATTTATTAAAGATTTATTGAGTCATACTGGTATTCAAAATTGCGTAGGAAGACGGCACTTAAAATACTCGAGATGCCTTTTGCAATATAATTACAGCTTTGATAAATATTTTTATATAAATTAAATTTTATCCACTACACCTTTCCCTTTGATGGTTTTTCATCTGAGCGCTTCCATGCTTCCCAGCTGTCAATAGTCATTAGGTCAAGACAGAGGTGACCTGAACGATTCTGTCAGTGGTTGGCCATTAACCATAACTCAGGCTGAGAGGTCAAAGGGAAAGCAAATAACGCAAGTATAATGATGATGATGACTATCTTTTCCCATAATATTCTCATAATCATTCTTAGCGTTTTCCTACTAGCCACTTCCCATAATGTCTTGGACTTTACATTATTTTCCTCTATTTTCTTAAACTTTCGCTAGACGCTACTTCAACAATATGTTTTAAAGGGTTTCTCATAAAAAATAACTTTACCTGAAATCCCCTTGAAACTAAATAACCCTGTGCACAGAGGGCAATCAGCAAAACCTGGTAGGTAAAGAAATAAAAAGCCCGATCGAGTCGTTACTTCGGACACAAGACGTTGTTACAAACTAGGGGAGATCTGCGATAGCCGCCTGAACTTGTGGGCGGTCCTGCACAGTGAGCAGAAAAGTTAACATTGATCACAAAAAATAATGTGAAAAATATTTCAAATACATAAATGAACGACAACGTCTTATAACATCAAAAATGTATGTCAACTAGAAGTTAACACTCGCTGTGCAATATTTTTTAACTTCTTATTTATTTTTCTTTCTTATATCTCGTATGTATTAACTTATGATAGTGTTCCTACTACTGTAATAATATTTTGGAAAATCAGTATTGATTCGGGTTCACGAAAGATCAGGTGAAACCAAGGAAAGGAACATAGAAGACAAAATATGCGTAAACCTACAGCACTTTTCCGGTTTCAACTGAAAACTGTACTGCAGTTAAAAAAACTAAAAATGTTTTTTTTTTTCGAAGTATCTTCTCATTGCCCCCTGTGCACATAGAATAAGAGACAATCAGAGGCGCTAGGCGTTAATGCCCCTTCGTAACGATCCCCGGATAATCCCTTGGATCGAGTCAACGAATGCCGATCCAATTTACCGGCGCCCAGCCCAGGCCAGATACCGGGTCGAGTTCACATCGTGTTATTTGAAACAAGTGTCGAGAGTTTGCTACTGTTTTTTCGATTTAAGTGGACCTTTTTATTTTAGTTTTAGTTATGTGAGAGACAAAAAGTAGAGGTTATTTGCTCGTTGATATTAAAACTGTTATGACTGTTGTGAGATATAACAGTTTCTGCAGTTATTTCCAACCATTCATTTGATGCAACCATATCTATAATTTAGATATTATGCTAAGAGTACACTGTATTATTTTGTCATATGATACTCTCATACTCATCAAATATTGAGTTAGGCTCATCGTGAGACCCTGAGACTTTGCTTTCAGGTTACGACCAAGCGAGGTGAAGTTAAATTCACATCTCCTAGATAAAAAAATTGTTAGAAATAATAGGGCATAGGAACAGGATAAGAAGAGAACAGGAGATAGCTGAATTAATATTATACTATCAATAGCACAACCCCTAATAACACCACTATAGAATTTATAATACAAGTGCTTAGTCAGAGCATTTACCTAATATTTTAATAAAACAAGCAACAAATTTTACACAAATATAGTTTAATGAAGTTATTTCAATTCACTACGGCAAATGTCAACTCAAACGAGGCACAGTACATTTACATAGATAAAAAGAAATGAAAATTAATATCATGTTGTTTTGTTATAATGTATACATAACACTATCAAGATGTACCTTGAAGTAATTTATTCTTAGCGTGTCTAATATCCAAATTGTTTAAACTTAACAAATGTCACTAACGATAACAACATAGTTCACCATTTAGTTAAGTTGGATAAGGATATCAAATAATTTGTATTATTTTTTCAAACAGAAATATATTAATTAAATTTAATATCAAGTTGACGCAAAGTTTGCAACAGACATATTTTTGAAATGTTATTTGACCTAATGCCGCTATTTACTCAAAATGTTTTCGATGACACACAGAGAAAAATCAATATGTACAAATAGTAAAAATATTTAACAAAGAGACATGTCACTAACCCAAAAATAAGCCGAATGTATGTTCGTCGGTATCTTTGTCGTCCTATCCACATTAGCGAGTTGGTACTAAATTGACCAATCGTATTGCTCCTTTTGCTTCGTGACGTCTCGATACATGCCGACCGGTCCCGAGTAGTTTGTTCAACAAATTTTAAAATTCGATTTTTAGAACGCCATGTTGACAGTTAACCCTTCGGGGAAAATGTGTGAAGCAAAGGGTAAACGCGATTTTAACGTGACCACGCTAAAGGTTGCCGTCGGTTGACGCGCAAAGAAAAATAAATATTTATTTATTTATGCCGCTTTGGTCTAATCACTTCTGTAATTCTGTGGAAAGGGTTAATTTTTCTTATTTACGGCTACCATTTTTGTTACTTTTGTTCATGGTTTCGTGGTAAATATCGAAATTCTTTGAAGTATTCTGAGTTTACCCACTGTGTTTACTAATGGCTGTTTAGCGATTTGTGTGAAAATAATGACGACTGTAAAAAGTTTATTGTGTTGTCATGAACATAAAATGAAATGAGATGTATCCGTTGCAATACAATATGCTAAGTAATTATTATTCATACTCATGTGGGTTGGTAATAAAAATGGTGTACTTGACAGGTGTTTATCATCTTGCATATATTATAGCTTATAGCTTGTCTGATGGCTTATTGTACTGTTGTAAAATTTAAACATAATATGCATTTAATGAATTCTGAACTCGTTTTGTAACTTACTTTATGCGTATTATACCTGTTTACTGATTAAACCGTCTCTTTTACCTTTTTTTACTGATAAAACTGTACCAACATGTCTGGCCAGCCTGAAGATAGTTAGGTCAGTCTTTCAACATTGGGATATGTCCAGCAGTGGACTGCCTGCGATAGGCTTTTGGTTAATTGATTGTTTAAAAATATAATGAGATTTAAGCTCTTGTACCTAGAGCTTAAATCTCATTTAATCTCAATTAACTTTTTAACAAGTAATAGAGTCTTCAACTTATACATTTGCACTTGATTTTATGATAAGAAATTTTGGACAAAATCTATTGTTTTCACATATTGGTCCACAAATTATTTAATTTTGGAGGTTCCAAAACACAGAAAAAAATCTGTATGTAAGCTTAAAATATAGAGTAAGCAAATAAATTTTGAAGAATGATTGTTGAGCGCTATGGTTAAGTGGCATCATAAGATCGAGAGGTGTCACGTTTGAATCCTGATCAAACAATTTAACTTAGAAATATATATAACACTACACTACAAAACTAACTAGTATTTCATTACTACATTACAAAACTAGTATAACTCTGGTTACTAAAATTTATTAAAAAAGAAGAGAAGCGATCAAAAACATATATAAGAAAAATAGGTAAGAAAGAAACACAAATATTATCTCATCTACAGCTACATACACATGATATAGACCTCTTATATGATTTACAAAATATCAGCTGTCAAATTTAAAAAACAGGTCAAGCTATCAAAAGATTTACAGACGTGACTCATAAATATTTCAACACCAATAAATATCCCAATCAATGCATGTGATTTCTCAGTAGTTATCCACAAACAAACATACACTCACACTATTTGCCGACGACTTAACGCCAAGTTTCTTTTCTGATTAACATGACCACGCTAAAATGCGTGAGCAAATAAAGTTGCCGCCCGATAATTTATTAACACGCTTAAACGTGTTGTTTAAACTTCAGTTTAACATGCCAGTACTGGAGAATTTCCAAAGTTTCGACATCATTTAATTTTCAACTCTATTTCTAAGTGATTAGGGTTAAACTTTTAATGATGGTAATTTGACAAATGAATTTGCAACAAATGTGCCAGTGCAAAAATTATTTGATCAGTAAACAGACGAAATGAAATGTTTTTTTCAACAGTTTCGACACTGTGTTATTACAATGTGATATGCAAAACATGATGTTGTCATAAAGCAGATAGTATGTGGGTACGAGCATAAAAGTTTCTCTAAATTAAAGACCAGTTGCTGACAAAGTAACTTATAAACTTAAATGAAACGTACAATGCGTTTTATACGTTTAATTTAATATTCAAAGAATTTTTATAAACAACTTAAGCGTTAGGCAAGCGCACAGCCCACCTAATGGAAAGTGTTTACCGTGGCCTATTAACTTTTGCAACACCAGGGACCTTGAAGAGGGAAGGGGGGAAAAAAAAAATAGAAGACAATTAGAGTTTCATATAGCGCTACAGGCAATGGTTCTATAGACTAGATTATAATTAGATTGACTCGCTAAAATGGTTATCAATTATACAAATAAATAATCAATTTATTTATTAATCATTTATTAATTAAAATTGTGCCAATTTGATTACTGCATCAGTGATAGCCATTCCGCCATTCCATTTGCCTTACATTGTTGTTAATATGTAGACATATTACACACATTCACATGTTATCTTTGTATAGGTAAAGGTAAAATAAAAAACTTATTTCACAACAACCGTAAAACGATTACAAGCGAATTTATATTTTTTCAAAGATAAAATAAAAGCAATAAAACAAGCACAAAGGAGCCGAGGGTCCAAAACTGTAAAGAAATAACAAACCAGAATCGATTAAACTTGGCCAGTTTTGGAGACAGTCATTTATGGACATCATAAAAGTGTCGTAAGTTGTGAAAATAAGCGCAATTTTGCACTTACTTCTGAAAGCATACTGTAAGACTTTAACACAAATATTAAGACGATTTAAAATTGGAAATAGTGTATGTCTAGACGGGACGTGAACCCACGACCAGTCTCTTACAGAGAGAAGACCAGGGCTACTAGACCAGATCACTTTGAGGCAATCACATGCTGACTTTATCAAATTAAAAAAAAACGTCAGTCCAGAAAATAGTGTTACTGCCTTTATAGATGTTTCCTCTAGAATAGTGTTCCCTACTTTGACAGCTTCGACAGATGATTTTTCACGCTCCGAATCTCAAAGTTTCCGGGTATGTAGGATAAAACACATGAGCTTGCAAAGCGTTCCAGGGCTTTATTTGAACAAGCCTAGGCTTGCGCAATTATACTTGAACGTAACCATAATTCATTGACGCAATACAGTATTTGGCTGGATCAAGAATTCGTTGTAGTTATTGCCTGTAAGTGACACGAATTGATACGTTAACATATTTATTAAGAGTTGTCTTGTTGCAATAAATTTTATGAACAATTTATTACCTTCCTTTTTTAAATACCATAAAGTGATTTAGAATAAGACAGCTGTCTTCGTAATATTTACTACCTTTATAAAACCAGAGGTAATATAAGGATTTCGCATAGTTTTGAATAATAAATTAAATTAGTTATAATAGTTAAAGGAAGTGATTGACAGTGTTATCAAAAATAAACAAGATATGAAGTTGATAAGGAATTTTGAAAAAATAAAAGTTGCCTGTGAAAATTCTGAGCTTAATCAACTAAAACATAATATATCTTGAACGTGTCAGTCAGACGTGACTTGTTGAGACACGTAAAACGAGTGATCGCAGAGGGCAGCACATTCTCAACGACACATAACTGGCCACTGGGGAGCCACTGCATTGACCATTCCGTATAAAATACGTTTTTACGACTTCGTGTTTGGAATAGGGCTGGCAAATAATTCAGCGTATTTTTTTCCCTACTCTTTGCATAAGATGTGATAATGTATGAGTTACTCTGTAGTATATTTTTGGGGTATGTATTAATATGTAACTCGTCAACATCATAGTCCGTTGCATTCAACACTGCTGCTAGGAAATCTAAGGTCTGTCTCTTTATTCCTTCTCTTCCACATTGCATTGTCTTCAAAATTCTTGTTCATAATACATGCCATATGTTCTAACGTTAAATGAGCACTTTTAGAGTTTATTCATCCTATGCGATCTTGGTTCTAGCTCACATAGTTAGATGGCTGATAGTAAGCATACCTAATTCTGGCAACTATAGATAAAAAAATCGACATGACCGACAGGTGGCGTCGAAATTTTTTATGACAAGGTATTCCCGTGCAAAGTCGGCACGGTCCTTAAAATGCTAATAATTAAATATACATATGAGATTATATTTCATAAATGTCATTACATAATTTACACTCATCATTTAACTTCCAACGGCGATGATGACAAGGTCGTTCGATTTTACCCTAGAACAGTGCTTAATAACGTAGTATTAGTAGTATTTCTGTAAAAACAAGCTTTGTAAAATAAATAATTGTTTGGGTGAATTAAATCTGTCTTTTTATTTTAACTTTATAAAGTAAGTCAAAATACTAACAATTGAATTTAAACTAAATTTATAACTTTTACTTTAAATGACTTTTATTATGAACCTAACAGACCACGCAGACCGAGATTAATGCGATATTCTCTTGTGTTTGCATTTGCACTATGCACAAAGAACGTCACTCTTTTATAACGATTTTATAAGGAGTGGTTTCCAGTGGCGAAAAAAATTGAATTTTAAAATCAAATATCTTTAAAACTAACTATTTTGTCGAAAGAAAATTTTACCGAAACACTTCAATAAGTTGTTATAAACTGGTAAACTTTAAATAAAAAAGGGAAACTTTATGTAAAAAATCTAAGTAAGGATGGTGAACAATATCATAGTTGTGACCATGTTTGAAATAGATTTTTTGTAAACAAAATTCAGCTACAAACCTAAAACGCGTAGCGCCCCTACGCCGGAAGAACTCAGTTATAGTTCAACGATATTTACGCGGAACGATGTTGTTGAAAATATTGTCGGCAATTTATTGCACAGATTTTGTGTTTTCGATTTATTGTGGAGAGGAAACTGGAACGCTTTGAGTGTAGTTTTCTATTGCACGTTTCAATTGATTCCTTTTTTTATTTATCTTTAGATGATAATGCAATAATTATTCTTATTTAAAATGAGATGAATTGATTTGTTTAATTTTCTTTTGAGTTAATTTCAAATTTCAATATATTTTGCAATTAACTGTATTTTGAACAACTAAAATGGTAAACACAGAATAGACCTATCTAATGGTAAGCCATTACTGTGACTTATCACCTATACACGCTGACGAAAAGAAAGATCTTAAACCAATGATAATAAATAAAACAGAAAGTCTGTATAGATTCGTTTTGAAACACAATTTTCATGAATAAATAAACAAAATAAATACACTTTAAGATATTAAAGAGCACTTGTCACTACCAAACCACGGAGAAAAACGTTGAAAATTGACAAAACAAAACCAGCGAATCGCCTCAGGTGTCAGTTTTTAATAAAGGCCCAATCAGTCGGCGGCCGGAAGCGACGTCGGCGGCGCTCTTCCGCGCCGGAAATGGAGCTCGTGTTTGCCAGCGCCCTCTGCCGGCAGCCTACGGAAACGACGACGTCGCCCCCGGGCGTGGGGTCTGACAAAATGAACCTTGCGATACATTCCCCCATTGGCTATGGTGTGTAAGTTTTAGTAATATTATTTCAGGATAAATGTGAGAATCAGAAGTGCAGCAGAATTTTACTGTAGGTATTTCTGGATTTATTAATAATCAGGGTAGGCGTTAGAGATAGTTTAAAGGGGCCTGGCCACTAAGCTGTTGACGTGACAACTCAAGCAAAGTTTAGCGATATATTATTATTATTAGGCACCTGCTAATATTAATTAAAATGAAAATATTGTTTATACATATTATATTACATGATACTATCTTGTACAACAAGATGACTTAGATTGAAAGAAAATAATGAAAATTTCTGGGTGGGTCAAAATGGCTTTCAGAAAATGTTTATGAATAAATAATGAAAATAAAATGTCCACTACCTAATAATGGGCTTGTGCCCGAAAATATGGAAACCATGTTTTACAAAATCCTGGTATTAATGATTTTTCAAAAAATAAATATAGATAAATGAAAAATAAATATAGACATATAACCCTTGACGTCTGTCGTTGAAAATATTTTTGACATTTTGAGGACTTTCCGACCGAATTTCAAATACCTTGTCCTAATACATTTGCAATAAACGTGTTCCGTATTAAAATCGTTTGAAGCCCTTGTTTTTTGGTCTGCCTGTTTATCTTGGGCTTGTGCACACTTTGATGACACCGCGCTATGGATCCCTGCGGTTGGTGCAATAATAAATGTCGTGTACCCACATGTACCCACATGGGGACATTACTCGTTTGTTTATATAACTGATTAAAGTGTTGTATCACTGATTAATTTTTTAAATTTGTTTTTTTATGTGAATCCTTCTTACTATAGTCCCTGGCTTAAGTAGAGCGTGGAAAAGCATCTGATAAGGCCGTCAAGCTGAGCGCCACCATTGTAACACTGTAAGTGTTTTGTGATGGTGACCCTCTTTCCTGACCTTTAGCTTACCATTAGGCGACGTGAATAAAAAAATGCACTTTTTATGGTTTTAGGTTTATAAAAAGAACCTTTCACGGTTCATATACTTTGTCACTCTCACACACCTGAATTTTGTGTAAATGTTTTATGCGAGTGATATACCTACATATCATGACCCTCGCACACATCTCTCTAAGTATTACCATAACATAATAACTTTATGTTGTGTCTACAAAATCAGTTTTAGAAAACAGATATCCCTGTACCAATTTCAGCCACATCCCTACTATTATTTTAGCGTATTTGAGAAACGAACATACAAACATTTTCACATTTTATAATATTAGTAGGCAGACATAAAGAATCGATGCATAGGGCTGTCCCTCCTACCACTTACAAACTCAACCAACGAAGAAGAAAGCCACCAGAACAATTACTTTCACGCCATTCTATCTTAGACGTTCAAAGAGCACGTCCTTTGCGACAAACAGCTACACTTAATCACTGAGCATCCGACGTGTGAACACCGACCTCTTCGATAAAACAACGCCCACCGACTAGGGATGGGACAAACTACGACAGAATGTTTCCATGTCAAAAAATATTGTATTCAAAGAAGTGTTCTTCTTCTTAAAAACGAGGGAATATGAAAATAACTGATGTCCAATTGAACTGTAACATATTAAACAAATACATATCAAAGATGTTTATGACGGTATAGACATACATGTCATTTCAATTCAGGCATGCAATATTAGTACACGGCAAATATATGTATATTATAAATATTTAATATTCATAATAACAAAATTAAACACAAAGACAAAAATAAAGTGAAGTCTTCAATTGTTAAAAAATAAATCAAAAATTCAATGTCAAAAAAGTCAATAAACACTGTCAATTACAATAATGAAGTATCTGTCATAATTACTTATATCATTTGGTATGTGAAGCAATTATATAATATGTTATGTTATTTGAAGCGCCAGTAGCTGAGTGGTTAAGGAGTAGGCCTGAAACACAATCGAGACGTCCCGGGTTGGATTTCAAACCATTACACTACGGACGTAAACCCAATATTAACATTAGCAATTTAGCTAATTTGGAGGGGTTAGAAGGAATATTAGTAATTCCGGTTCCTAATATTTTTAATGAAAAAAAAATAATATCGTCACTATTACCGATAGTCCCAGAGTATAGTGGTTCCACAGTGTGACACCACTAGTGACAAATGCTGGTGTCGCGTTCGCGCGAGGCTGCTATCACTCAACGCGGGCGAGACGAATGTCCATGGATTTTTCACGTCGACGCCAACGTCACGTCAAACATGAAAAGAAAAATGGCGATCATTTTATATTTTCTGTTATAATTACAGTAGTGTGTGAGTTGAATGCTCAATTTTTTTTCTACTACTAAGGTGATAATAAATAGTAAGTACTTAATTCTCTCATCCTAGTGTTAATCCCAGCTGCATCTGAAGCTTTCATCTTGGTGTCTGGGGTTCGCTTTTTCCAGTCTAACCGCGAGTTCCTCTGAACCTCGATATTTTCTGTGAAGTGACTGTCATCTGACCTCCACAACCTATTGGTGATATCGAAGTATTGCAGTTAGACCAGTTGTTGAACTTTTTAGATCAACTACCCATAATGACATATTATAGATCTGAGAGCGATAACCGAGACTGACGGACCAATGCAAATAACCATATTCATACAAAATTTAGTAATTTTGCACTAAGCGAGGGTCGAACCCGCAGCTCTTACGAAGCAGCTGAACCGACACACCACAGGGGCTCTCTGCTGGTAAATACTTAAATGTAGTTTATTGATATACCTAATCTTACTATATTATGTGTGTGTGTGTGATTTGATTGTTGAGTTGATTGTTGAGTTGATTGTTGAATTGATTGTTGAATTAATTGTTGAATTAATTGTTTGTCCAGCGCACTCTCAAGTTGGGACAAACTCCCTACTTTTGGTTTCTACTGGGTCGGTAGCACTAATGTGACACCTCTGTCCTAAAACGTCCATAGGCCACGGTGATTGACGGCCATTATCTATCAGAAGGACCATAGGCTTTTGTACCATCTAAGTGGTGTAAAATAACCCATATACACGCAGGTACAGTTGCAAATCTATATGATGAAAGAGAAAGAAGTAACGGAAAATTAGCAGACCGTGAGAGAAGTAAAATTTAAAATAAAACCTTGTACCAATGAGTTAGGCCAAAAGCTTCCAACTTACCTTTTTGGAGAGACAGGTATCCAGTAGTGGACTGAGATAGATCAATTGATCGGTTGAAAGCTGCAAATAACAATTAGTGGGCGATTGCAGAGATTCAATCATCTGCCATCGACTTATTCAATAGCACGCAAATCAAAACTATCATTAAAATCATTCACTAAACACCTACGTTCCTAAACCATATTTAATTATTTACTATGCACCGTATCGGCAAAGTTGTCATATAAAATGTTTAAAATCCCCGCACAGTAATAACATCGACAATATCCGATTCTAATGAGTTACTAAACCTCCGAATTAGTCTATAAGTTTAAATTACAACGATTTCTACTTATATCCTTTATTTCCACAATAAAAAATTTATTTCCATGCAATATTTTAAAGTTTAAAACGACATACATATCCTCAATTTAACTTGAGTTTTTATTCAAAAGGCTCATAAATTCTATCATATAATAGTGACCACGTTTCTCTACACAGCTAATCCGAAAACATATTAATAAATTTTAAATAAATTTATGAACCAACTTTATAAGTACTGCAGTCGCTATTTAAAGTTCGCCGCTCTCGTGTTTAGTGCTGTCCGAGATGCGTATCGATAAAATATCAATTTGAGAGACGAAACGATTTTAGTACGACATGCTCGTAAAGTTTTACAATCAATAAAATGCAAATAGACATATAGACATGAAACATAAAATGCTTAAGATGATGACACAATAATAATCTTAATAAATTCATTTGCAATAAGAATCGCATTTCCTTAATTCTGGTTTAATGTTGAATAGTAGAACAGTTTCTACGCCTAGTTTGTGCGTACAATGTTGACTTAAACATTATAACACTATTGCCTAGACTGTTCTGCAATAATATAATCAAAAACAGGACATACACTTGTACTTAATTTGGACAAGAATGTATTTAAGTAACTATGTTTATTTAAAAATTGCAAATTGGAACTTTATATCATTAAGATATTAAAGCTGTATTCGTTTGCACGCAGATATTGTTTATGGCTTTAAAGGAACTTGAGAAGACAATGTGCATGAACTTAAGAGTTTTGAAAGTTTATTTTCATAAATATTTTTTTCATTGAACCGATACGAGTCACCACCAAACCAGTGACGCCCGCTCTGGTTAGAATTTGAATGGACATGATTGGCCATTACTATTCAGAGTGACAATACAGCTAGATTTGTTCCGGGCATGATGAGGGGCATCTTCACTATCACTACATAGTATGAAATAAAGTCGCGTTTTCTGTCCCTATTTTTCTTGTCCCTTTGTATGCTTAAATCTTTAGAACTACGCAACGGATTTTGATGCGGTTTGTTTCAATAGATAGAATGGTTAAAGAGGAAGGTTTATATGTATATAACATCATGTTACGACCAACAGGTGCGGAGCAGGAATGAAAAGTGTTGCAAAAACGGGGTGACGCAGACGAAGTCGCGCGGGTCAGCTAGTAATAGAATAAATGGAAGTAAAATTGTATGTTATCAAATTGTATATATTATTTTACCTAGAAAATTATTAAGTACTCATTTTAATACCATATTATTACTTGTTTTATACCTTTAATGCTTTCTCTTTACTGTAATTTTATTGGCGTGCAATGAAGAGCTATCAATTCATCTATATTTATGCCTTTCGTTTTTTTCTACTTATACAATTATTTTTATATTTATGTGTGTCGCTTGCGATTACTCTTGACTTAGCTTTACCTTAAGACATCTTTAATTTGATTGACATATGTAAGTATAAAGCAACCACAACCTCTACACGTAGTATGTCTACTATAATTTTGACATCTGCAAGTTTATCCCAACTATTTGAATGAAGGCTAACGAAATATACGACCATTTCCTCAGGGTATATTTCCAACGTCTTATCTACTTATTCGTTGATCATAAAACTTAATAACAGCGATAAGCATTTAGTTTGTGTTTGACCTTTAGCTTAAGGTATTTTGCTATTAACAGTGGCTAGCGATACTCAATATATTTCAGATGTAAGATGTTGATAAAAGATCCATTTACATAAAGAAATAAAGTTTGTGTGAATGAAAGTTTAGTGCTGTCGTTACTTTGACATTTTGCATAAACAGTTTGACATAATTTATGTTTTTCTGTCAACTACATAAATTATAACTTAAATAGTACATCCTTAGCGTTACATCACAAATTGGATACCTAACTGTCAAATCAATGAAAACGCATATATAAATTAATAGAGTATTACGTCACATTGTCAAATAATTTGCTACAAGTGACTAGGTGGACAATTTAAAAATTAAAATATTCTAGGTAGATTAGCTCAGTATAGAATTTACTCGTGTTTACTTAATATTCATATCCTACATAGGTACATACATGTGCTCACGCCTGTAATTCCCGTATGCAGAGGTGCCTTTAAATACTCTCATTTTGCCAAGTATGATTTTTGGTCCCACGTAATAGGAGCCGAGCCTAATGGTGCCAATCGGGCAATTCGTAAAAAAAACAAGTATATGCCGCAAATAATTTCCTAACCGATAAATGTTGCAGCTTAATAAATTTGAAAAAATAATTTGACCCATTCCTTGCTATGCGGTTTAAATCGTAAGGAAATTAAATACGTGCTTAGCCGCACAAGCACTACCAGGTAACGTCTTGGAGAGTATCCTCTATTCAAATATTAATTGAAAGTTCAAATCATTTGATAATTACAACACATGTTACCATACCTTATTATTTCTCACCATGAACATTTATGAGTGAATCTGAATAAGGTATTTAGAAATAATAAAAAGCTTTTTATAGCATCATAAATCTATAACAAAATAATTAAGTTTATTTTATAGTTATTGTAGAATTAATTGAATTCATCAATAACACACGCCATTTGCGTTTCCTTCGCATATTAGGGGCCTGTCGTGTGAACAATTTGAAATTATTATGTTATGAGATAATATTGACACTTCATTAATGGGAGTTCGTGGAGTGTTTACTGCATATTTATCATTTCCTTTGAGCGTTGTCTGTTAATATACGGTAGTAGGTAATTTGTTGTACCTTATTGCCTGTTTAATTTTCATGAAAATGTATTTCATAAATCACACTAATAATATATTAATACGAGAGTTTAGATAGATGTTTCTTACTTAATCACATTAGAAGTGATGATGTGTTTACATAATATAGAAGTAATTTATATCTTCTTTCATCGGGCCGCTCGCCATGGGCAGGGAATTCATCGTCACACCTTACGACCGGAAACTCTATGCGGTATGAAAGGAACTTCATCCCACACACGCTCAAGCTATGAAATAAATTCTCTGTTGTGGATTTCGATCTAAATTTTTATATATACTCCACTTAGTCATCATCATTCTCTGAGCCTATTCCCAACTCAGGTGGGGTCGGCTTTCTAGTCTAACAAGAAGCGGCTGAACTTCTATATTTTTCGTGCAGCGACTGCCATCGGACCTCCACAACCAATTTGACGAAAACGATATACTTCACTTAGTATGTCTGGTAAGGAACATATAGTTTATCTGCTTTGGATAGGGTATGCAGTGCCTATTTGTGTCTATGGAATGCAAACTACGGAGGTAAGGAGAATGTGAATGAATCAGACGAGGCTTCGTGGCTTAGTGGTCAGGGCGTTCCCTCGGTAAGGGAATAATCGCGGGTTCGAATCCCGTTGAAGCATTCACTTTTTTTTCCTAAATTTGATTTGAACTTAGTATGCTGACTGCATACTAATTATTTTTCAAAATTTTCTGCACATAACACAAGCAAATTAGCTTAACTTAAGGAGTTCAGGAAAATATTAATACGAAGTTAGGTAAGGTAAGTTTTAAGTGAGAAAATTCACCTGTAGAAACTGTATTGTGAGAATCACTGCTGAATATAATTGTAGGTATTTATATGTACTGTATTGTGTCCTACATATAGAAACTGGTTTCTTTCTATTTAAATTTTTATGTTAATTATTAACACATTTGAATTTCATTATTATTTTAATACAATTAAGATGTGGTGTTAAGATTATAGTTCGCTTCGAAATGAACTATACCGTTGCATCGACTGTTGTCAGTTTATTTGACCTTACGAAAGAATCTTAGTTTATTTATTTATTTATTAGAAGTTATTTTATATAAATCGTGGGTAAACTTAGCTAACCCGTTGTTTACTAAATCTATTTGTAATGTTTTATGAAGGTAGCAATAATTTTTTTTTCTAATATGAATAAGTTTAATGTCTTGTACCTATGGGAACGTATCACCCTCTCATTTAATTCCGGATTGAAATAACAATATGCTACATTCCATACGAATTTTAGTGGAATCTATGATCCTATATTCCATTATGCAGAAAAAAGGTGAAATAATAGCAAATTCTTACTAATACTAAAAGGTTATATAGCAGAAAATTATAGCCAGGTTTTCTTACAAGCATAATTGATGATAAAACAGAGACATAAAATATACTATTTCAATTACGTATAGTCAATAGTTTCCTATATCACAATATTTTACTAACAAACAAACAAACAATCAGTCAAACAGACTTGTCAGTTAAAACTACAAGTTGCGTCATTCAAATATACACACCGAATTACACGCTTAAAAACAAGTTTTTAACTAACGAAAGCAATGGAGTTACTGTACCTAAATTTATTTAGCTTTATTTAAACTATAAAGTATTTTTTGAATTAAAATAAGAATGTAAATATTTATATTCGGCTATCTACGAACGGAAAAAAAGAAAGATATCGTACAATATATTTGGTAATGAACTTTTGGCTGGTAATAAAGTTTGCAAAACAATATGGGAAAAATAAACTATGTATTGGTTAATAATAAATTGTTGAAAAAGGTAAAAATCGGGAAAGACGGCTTATATTTTGTGGATGAAAAACCATAGGATGGTTGAGTCTCCTTCCGTCCTGTAACTTTACAGAGCATTTTTTAAAAAAAGTTCTGTAACTAATTACCTGTACCTATTGTGTATGGATGTATTGGAGTAAATAAAATAATACTAAAACTATTATAACATTTAGAGAGAATTAGTAAAAATATATCGTAATTTTCATTTTATGTTAAGTAATTTACAAATCATTCCTCTCCACTTCATTCCCTGTCACAAAATCCACCCACAGGCGACAACACAAATAAATTCTCTATCAATATTTAAATCACCAACCGGTTGTCCCATTAAAACACTATTACGATATTAGCATATTTGATAAACAATCGATAATCAAATGACAGGCACAACACTACCTATTCATTCCGAATGTATATTAGTGACCTTATACACTCAATTATTAATTACCTGTCATTAACAATTAAGGTGATATGTCTCTCATACCAAGTTAATATGGAAATCTTATAATAATTATGTTAATGTTCGAGAATATCTACTTATTCATTTTGTCATTTTAATATTACAAGTATTTTATTTAGAATCTTTTAATTTGACTACTAAAAATTATAGGTGTCATAGGTCAAATCCCGTTAACGATCCTGTCTTTTTAAATAATATTTTAGCATAATTAACGCTTAAATATTTACGACTATAACACATATTAGCTATATAATTACGCCGTAATGCCGGCAAATGACATCTACTATGCCTGCAAACTTGAAACTCGTATGTAAAATTTTGAAAATCGTATGTTTTAGCAAAAGTGTTATGAACAATAAAGTGTTAGGCCGCGATAGCCTAGTGGTATGGGTAATGGACTGCTGAGACGAGATCTCCGGTTCCATCCCAGGTTTTACCATGGCACACACCAATGACTTTCCGATGCTTTTAGAAGTTATGTGTGTATCTATCGCAGGTTTATCAGTGCCCGGAGAATGGCAATAGGCGCCACCTATTACATTATTGGGACCTAAACATAAACTGGCGAAATGTGGGTGCTAGCACCTCTGCCTACCCCTTCGATGATATAGGCTCGAGTTCATGTTATGCTATGTTATAAACATCACTCATTTGAAATGTTGATATTTAAATAACAAAAAACGGATTTTAAATCAACAGTTCATTGCTCTATTTAGCTGGATTGTAACCTAGTACTTAATTAAAGGAATCAAATTACTAATTCTTTACATTCATATTTTAAACATCGAAACTAGAAATCTCCTTGACTGTTATTATTATAAAAATAAATATACTCGTAAATACATTGGTCGGTATTCTTACAAGTAGATTGAAATGTAGCATGTCGCTAATTAACTGAAGACCGACTCAATTAAAAACCAAACCTATAAAGAAATTAAAAGGCTAAAATATTAATATTGTCGTCTTAATTACAGGATATCATATAACTGATAATTTTATGAATCAATTTAACAACTTTACACAGAAGCTAGAAAAGGTTCGTTTAATATTAAGGCATTAATTAATTCTTGGTATATTTTGTGTATTTTTTACCTGTCAAATATTATAACAGTATTCTAATAACGTACTGATACTCTCCAAGACGTTTTTTTTTATACCACTTAGGTGCCAGACAAACACAGTGAACACACGGCACACCTGATGGGAAGCGGTCACCGTGGCCTATGGACGTTTGCAACACCAGAGACATTATGTGGTAGTGATTGTGCGGCAAGTAATTAATTTCCTTGCGATTTACACCGCATAGCAAGAAATCAGGTCAATTTTATTTCCAAATTTATTTAGCTGCTACATTTTCAGTTAGGAATTTATTTTTGACATACTTACCTACCCATTTTATTAAAGAATGCCCAATTGCTCGCCGCCTATTACGTGGGACCGAAAATCATAGCTGGCGAAATGTGGGTGTTTAATACACCTCTTCGGCGTAATTCGGCGAATTACGGGCGTATCCATATGTATGTATGTATATCAAATAACGTATACCTTAAAAAAGATAGTAGGTACCTACTTAAACTAATATAAACTAGCCTGAATTCAGTGAGAATCCTGGTGAGAATTGTAACACAAATGTATATGGCTCTAGTAGAAAATCAAGTTTTATAAATACCAACGAAGGTTGCGGTGAAGGTTCAGAAAACTTCAGTGCTGCCAGCTCAGGAGTGACAGCACAATAACTATTCAGTGATTTTTTTTTGGGTCGCAATGTTCTGTGGGAAGTACTTCCCCTACAGAATACCGCGGTTAAATGTGGCGGGATATACCGTCGAGTCCTACCTCCGTTGGTGCTAAATTGGGACGGGAGATACCGTCGCGTCTTGAATACGTAGAAGCCTGTGAAATGATCTATTTATTGTGGTTTTCTTAAACGTCTACAATATGGAGTTTTTTCAAGAAAGGTATTAAAAGGTTCTTACAGGACGGCCACACGAGTGTATCTCGTCCATAGGTTCAAAAAAAGATTAAGTCCCTCATATCAACTACGGTTATAAACTGTACAAAACGTAGCACATTGGTTCTTAACCCATAAGTCCGCACCGATCCAACTTAATCAAAAGCACATTATATCCAGAACTTAAGACGACAGTTATTGATTCAATAAACATATTTATGTGCATTACGGTATTAGCAGCTTTATACATATCCTAAATTAACAAATATATCCGGAGAAAGAGGAAAATATGACACCAGAGAACATTTATTAACCTACACAGTTTATGAATACTTAACACAATTTGATCTTCGTGGCGACTCTTACTTATATTTACAGCTTATAATGAACCAGCCAGTCTAAATGGAAAAATATTATGTTATAAAATATAATATAAATTTATTGAGCACTTATAGGCTCACCTTATGGAGAGATCTATAAAATGTTTAACCTTCGTGTACCCGCGTATTGGTCTGTGAGACCGACATTGTATATTCTTTTATTAACTTGGTACGAGTATTTGTGGTTGTACATCTATATGTAATGGAATCTTGAAGAAACAAATTTGTCTACCTGGGGCAAGTTACACAGCTTGGTAGAAACAACTAGCTAGAAGGATCCAACTGTGCTGTTGCTAATTTTAAAGATTCCGTTACATACAAATATATAAACACATAAGTATACCAAGTTAATAAAAGAAAATATCTCATACAATATATATTTTTTATAATCCCCATCTACTACGAGCTCAAATGGACTATTATATAACATAACATAACATAAACTCACGCCTATACCGAAGGGTTAGGCAGAGGTGCAAGCACCCACATTTCGCCAGTTTATGTTTAGGTCCCTATGTAATAGGTGGCGAGCCTATTGCCATTATCCGGGCACTTATAAACCTGCGATAAATACACACATAACTTCGAAAAGCATCGAAAAGTCATTAGTGTGTGCAATGGTAACCTGGGATCGAACCCTAGACCTCGTCTCAGCAGTTCATTACCCATACTACTAGGCTACCGTGGTAATTGGTCATTTACACTTCAGTACTTTCGGTATTTCATATCACGCGCGGTATATTATGTATAGGTACTACTATATGATATGACATAGGCATAGAAATTCAGGCAGTATCGTATACAGCTGTTCACCCATTGAGTCACAGTCGACGGGAACTCCTCCCTCGCATAAAAGCATTAAACTACCTCATTACATATTCGATGCGTAAACAATTTCGATACAAAACAAATTACCATTTACGACAAATAATAATATTTATTAAATAAGCACGGAGCGACAGTAAAACGCGAAAATTAAACTTCGATAACGTTTTAAGTTGGAACGATGATCATAAATTTTGTCTTTTATGAGGCGATCGTGTGTAGATCGTATTAACTTGGGACTTGGACGAGTATACTGAAAGTAGCTCTATTGCCTACGCCTACGACAGCCTCCGTGGCGTGGCGGTAGTGCACGCGACTGGTACTCATGGGGCGTGGGTTCGATCCCCGCTCAGTGAAAAAAGTTGTATGCATGAATATGGCTGTTTGCACTGGTCTAGTCGTGCCTCGGAGAGCACGTTAAGCCGTCGGTCCCGGTTGCCATACAAACATCTATCGTAGTCCTTACGTGTAGTTGAGTCCAACCAGTCTAACTTGGAACTTCGACATCGCCATTGGTCATTGAACATTGAAAGTTCAGCCGCATCATGTAGTTATAAAAAAGATATAGTATGCTCATTAATCAATCACCAAGTTTAGTCATTCTGACCTTATGATCTTTACAAGTTTGCGGTTCTGTCGACCGCAAAGCCTTTAATATATGAGCCTCTTTAATTTTACGTTAGTTAAATATATTGGTGGAATCTTTATTTATAGTGTGTAATCAATTTTATCTGATGTCGTGACTTTATATTAAAATTCACAAGAAAATATTATTGTGGTAACCTTTATTACAATCGATTTCAAATATTGAAATTAAGTGTACCAGTACCAGTAGCTTAGTGGTAAAAAAGACCTTGCGATCGAAAGGTCCCGGGTTCGAATCTTGGCCATTACACTACCGACGTGAACCCATTCCTCCAACACAAGCCATTGAGCTCAGCCATGTCCACATTAATTTTTCGAGCATTACTTGCTCGCAAAAGGAGCGCGAGCGCGGAGCGGGTCTGACGCAGGTAATCCCCGAAGCTTCCGTGCTCGATGATCACCTGCGTTAGCCAGTACTAAAGGCTCCGTGTGGCCTCTTTAGCCGACTGACTAGAGAGGCCACACGGTATGGGGGACTCCCCATAATGGGTCTTACCGCTGGTACTATTTCGTAAACCTGCGCGTGGTTGCCCAAATCGTCGCTCCCACTCGGCTACCATGTTCATGTGGAGCTGGGACTTCACAGCCCGTCACCATGGAGCCTGGAGACCGCTTTCTTACCCATATTCTCCATATAAAAGCTTTCCAACAAGTTAATTAATATTCAATATCTTTTTAAAGGACTAGTGTACGATAGGTATTGATCATCAAGTGAAACAGATGACTTGAATTACCATCGTGGGTACTTTCAACTTCCGAACGTATGTATCGTGTTGAGTGTCTGTCCACACAAGAGACAACAGCAAAGCACTTCCAGTAAAATCCTGAAAGCATTCATGTTATGGGTTCAGTGATAAAAGATTGTAAGTGAACACACTTCAGAGTATTCTGTTTATTTATTAATCTGTGGTGGTGCGGGAAGCTGTATTGAATAAATGCCACGAGTTTTTATTTTGGTTTAACAAAATTTAGTTTCCTATTTATTTTACCAATTTCTGTCATAGAATTAAAAAAAAAATCCCCACGCTACAGAGCTTGGCCACCGAAGCAGCCTCTCTATGCCTAGTTATATTATATGAGGCGATTGAGATGATTCAATCCTCTCATTTTTATTTATTTATGCTTGATGGCCCGAGTCACGCTACAGCATATAAATGATTGACTTACTTGTGGGATGTAATAAAATAATATAACTACTCATTAAATTAAATCTAAGGCCAAGAAAACAATAAACTGATATTTATCGTTTGTATTTGAATGATAATTGTATAGGGTGTTTGTTATTTGATATATTTTAATCTGCCGTATTATGTTTAAATTTATTTCAGTATTAAAATATTCAATTTGCACGTAGAGAAATGCAGATATTCTCTAACTAGTTTATAACAAGAAATAAAATCGATAGTAATGTTATCTACGACACAGAAATATTTATCTACATTTAACCCATGACTTCATGATTATATATTACAGAAGCTATACTTCAATACATAGCAATAATTTAACGATGCTATAAAAGTAACAAAAAATAATTTATCTGTGATATTAACGCACATTTTGATAGGTCTCCTGCCGAGAGTGGTGGGCACAGATTTGTTTAACATTCGTTGCAGATGAAAAACTTCTGAAAACTACCAGATACGGGTATATTATAAGACCTTGTTGTATAATTTTTGGGAAACTGGGTCTTAGCTACTCAAGGAATAATACTGAAGACACATAACCTTGTGTACGTGTGTCAGAATGATAACTTAGGATCGTCGTTGATGTTCCACGTAGAAAAGGATTTTCTTTGAATTTCAACCTTATTTGTCTCTATAAAAAGGAAAAAATTAAAAAGAATAGAAGGAGAGGCATTCGCGAGTCAAATGAATATCTGCCCACACCAACATAAAAAGGATATACAGCTGAAGAAATCAATTTCTCGGTACAAACTATCCATGCTGGTGAAGTTCATCACACGAACGTAGAAAACTTGTGGCACTCATACCAATGAGGTAGCTATTTTATTACACTTATTAGAGATAAAATTAGAAGCCTGTCAAGATAAGTGAACCCACTGTATATTTTACGATAAGGCTGTCGATAATATTTTATTTTATGAGGACACGTATTTTATGCTTGAACCACCATTTTTTATTGCATGCCAGTCAAACGTGAGGCGAATTAAAATGGCATTTGTATATCGATAATGTTAATTTTAATGGTTTTGTTTAGTTGTGAATTGGTACATGTTGTTCATTGATAAACTGAGTAAATAGAGTAAGTACCTGCTATAGGATGTTTAGTTGTTAATAGAATTATTTTTTCAAGTAAGCATATTTTATTATTTATGTTGCTCAAAGTTTAATTTAGAGAAATTAGGTAGTTCAATGCTTTTTATCAATTAACATGTTTGTGATTTGCTTGTGACAGCCTCTGTGGCGTAGCGGTAGTAAAAGCGTCTGCTACGCAGGAGGCTGGGGTTTGATTCCCGCTCAGTGCAAATATTTATATGCACGAATACAACTATTTCTAATATTCTGATCGTGCCTTGGAGAGCACTTTAGCCGTCGGTCCCGGTTGCCCTATGAATGTCCATGGTAATAGTTACGGGCAGTTGGAGCCCTCAAAAATCCGACTAGCCTAACCACAGAATCAATATCGCCAATTTGGTAGTGGAGGTCCGATGGCAGTCCCTTCACAGAAAATATCGGAGTTCAGCCGCATCTTAGTTAGACTAGAAAGCCGACCCCAACTGAATTGGGAATAGGCTCAGATATTGATAATGATGTCAGTAATTTGCTTTTACACGTCAAAAGCTCTTCCTAAAACCAATAGCTTTATAATTTATCTGTTTCTAAATTTTTATATTTACTTTTATCTGATTAGAGGTAAAATATCTCAGTGCAGGTGCAATTTTATATAATATAGTCGATAAGATAGCCATTAAACGATTGTTAAAATGTGAAGAACCTAATATAGAAAATAATATATAATAAAGTCCTTAAAGAGAGTAAAATAATTAAACGTAATTATAGTCTGCTGAGAAAGTGTGTAAAGTACGCAAGAAGAAGCATGCAGTTATAATGATATAAGAAAATAATGCGTATTGACTTTTTATACCCCTAGTCATGTTTGAATGGACAATTTACAAGTCAAATATGGGAAGCCAACATTTCATTCACCATTCTTTTTTTTATTTATTAATAATGCAGTTTCACGAAGAATGAATATCATTTACATGTATGTATAGACAGTATACTCACTTGACAACTGAATTACAAACCAGACTGCTAGACGCCGAAAAAACACATTTATGTTTCGAAAAAATCAGACCAAAATGAAAAATTTATACGTACACTTGACAAATGTGTCCAGACGCTGCACTATTTAGTGTCAGTGTCAAGTATAATGCAGACACTAAGTAACCAGACACATATTAAACCCCGAAAGCATACAACATCGCCGACAGTAATGTTAATATTATTGAAAACAGGAATATAAAAAACTGTAGAAAACTAAATTCGGGTGTTAGATTTATTAGGTTAGAATTTAATATAAAATTCATATTAGCAGTTGGTGTTTTAGACTCTGACGTAACCATAGCTAGTACTTTATTTTAATTTATTGTTTTAATAATGTTAGTCACAGGGCTCAAGCCCTCGCAATCTCTACAGGGATGGTTCTCGTGGCCTAGCCGGCTTTTTTTCAGGGCAGAGAACATTGCCACACACGACGTGGCAATGCTGCTACGCTTCTGGGAATATTACCACAAGGGACATCAGGGAGTGGAATTCTATGAGGCATTTTGGGTTTAGTTGTAATTTGTACTGTAGTATTCATAGATGTTTAGTTTTATATAAAGTATCTTGTTCTTCTGTATTAGAATTGAATTGCTTTCAAATTAGATACAGCTGATGTAAATACTAATTGTTGGCCTTAATAACTTAACATTAAGCTTCATTTTATTAATGTTATTGGCTATTCAAACATCGTCGGTGCAAATCTTCAGCAACAGTATCAACCTGCTTTATTGTTTTTGTACCTATACTCTTTTATACTCAGTAAACTCAAAGGGCATTACGAAAATAAGCACAATACTAAAGTTAAGAAAGTCTGTGCTGTCAGTGCAGAAGACAAAAAAGGGTTTCTCGGTCTTTCCGCTGAAAACACAAAACCACTCCAGTGAGCTCTGGCTGCCCTACTCACCGCTGGAACTACAGCACAACGTTATTATTAGCCGCGGTATTCGGTAGGGCGGAGGTACTTCCTCAGTCGGACTGCTCAGTTAGGATGGGAGATACCGCGAGAGTTTCACCAAGTGCCATCAATCAATTGTATACATAGTTCAAAAGCCTAAAGTTATATTAACATAATTTGCATGATATTGTATACCTAATTAATAATACAACAGCTATGTTTTCTACGTGCATAATACCGTCTATTAGGAAAAAATCTAGGACAATCTACACAACGCCACTTAGACCTATGGCTAGCAAAGATTGTGTTATGGGTTTTAGAATGCGGATAAACATTATTAGATATTTGTTTTTCTGAATACATACTTATTATACATAGCAACACCCAGATCAATGCAAATATTCATATTCATGCACGCAAATATTCGCACTGAGCCGGAATCAAACCCGCGCCTCCTGCGCGTTCACTACAGTCACGTTACAGAGGTCGTCAAAAGGACTTGTTATCCATTATGTGTATATAAAAAAAAATCGCGAAAAATGTTGGTAAGCGCATAACTCGAAGACGGCTGGACCAAATCAAGTAATTCTTTTCTTTATTTGTTCCTTGAACTCTACGCAAAGTTTTTATGGAGCAGTGGGAACGGGATCGGAAGTCCAAGCAGCGGGAGCGGAATCAGAAATCACCACTGATACCACCTCCACCTAAATCGGTGGAGGCGATTATGTCGGACTGAAATCGACTAAAACGCACGCCATCTAGTGGTCTTTGATTACCGGCTCACTTCCGTATCCATCAATACAAGATATTTTCTTTTTTAATTCATGGCACGTTAATTTGAGGTGCAGACCTCGCTTGATGTCAGGCTGGAGGCAAAGTCTCATGAAAGAGGGTCACCATTGCAAACACGTACAGTGCTACAATGGTGGTGCACAGCTTGATGGCCTCATCAAATGCTTTATCACGCCCCGCTTAAATTACCCAGGACTGTAGGAAGGAGGAAACACGTGCGCCGCTAAGGAATTCCAAGAGGTGTGGCAGAGGAAAGACTCCCCAAACCGCTTAGTTCTTGATGGAATATTCTGCACCGTATGCGGGTGACATCTAAGCTATGCACGTGTTGTCATGTATGATCTCACGATTACATAAGGCATATCTTTCGCACCCCGGCCGACCCGGGGACAACTCTTTGAGATGACCCCCTTCCCGTAATGGGGGAACCATGGTATTTCTATCCAACCCTCGCGAATGACACCTCTGGGTATACGAGTATTTACAGGATAAAATTCAAAATGTTTGTAGTATTTAATAGGAAAATAAAATGTTATGCAGGTGGTTTAGGGTAATTTTTTTTCTTGTTTTTAAGCTTCAGTAACAAAACGTATTATCCACCTTTCATCTTCAACCAATTGTCCGCTTGTGATGTTAAGAAGAGCATCTTGTCGATTTCATCCAATGCTGTCGGTAGTGATTGTGTCAGTCGGAATATGGTTGTGCCGATTTTAGAACAAATTCTTCCTATCCTGTGTCACGTCTTTAACTACTCCATTGCTTCTGGTATTTTTCCATCCTCGTGGAAAAGTGCCCAGATAATACCTCTTCCTAAGAAATCTAAACCCTGTTCCTTTTCTGATTATCGTCCAATATCTATCCTTCCATTTCTCTCTAAAGCTCTAGAGCGACTCGTGCACACACAACTCAGCTCTTTCCTAAATAAAAATGCCCTACTGAACCCTCTACAATCTGGTTTCCGTCCTGGGCATAGTACTGCGACGGCATTGGTTAATGTCACAGAAGACATACGTCTAGGCATGGATAGTGGAAATCTTACACTTCTAGCCTTACTCGATTTCAGCAACGCTTTTAACACCGTTGATTTCGACATCCTGCTTGGCATACTTGGCTCTATTAACATATCTCCAACGGCTATTGAGTGGTTTCGTAGTTACCTGTCTGGGCGCCGGCAATGTATTCGCATCGAAGAATCATGCTCTTCCTGGTGCAGTACGACAGCTGGTGTACCGCAGGGTGGCGTTCTGTCCCCGTTACTTTTCGCCATTTTTATAAACACAATCTCCGATAAATTAAGGTCATCCTACCACCTTTATGCTGACGATCTACAAATATATACTCAAGCTCCTCCAAACAACCTGTCCAATGCTTTCGCTGTGCTCAATGCAGACTTGGAGCAAATATGCAAATGGAGCAGAAATCATGGACTTAAACTAAATGCCTCTAAGACTCAACTAATTGTTATGGGAAGTCCCAGGCTGACTTCAAAATTGGATTGGACCCAGCTTCCGCACATTACTATGGGCGGAGCGGTCGTGCCGGTTAGCGATAGTGTTAAGAATTTGGGTATCTACATGGATAAATCATTCTCTTGGAGTATCCAGTTACGGGAAACAAGTCGCAAACTATTCGCGTCAGCGGCTGCCTTACGTAGGCTGCGAAACTTCCTGCCGATTGCCACTAAGGTTGCGCTCGCACAATCGCTTCTTCTTCCTGTGCTCGATTATGCCGATGTCAGCTATCCCGACCTCACAGAGGAGCAACTAGAGAAACTTGAGCGACTTCAAAATTTCTGTATTCGATTCATATTTGGTCTTCGCAAATATGATCACGTTTCAGACTTTCGTAAACAGCTTAAGTGGCTCCCAATTCGACTTCGTAGGAATGCTCATATTCTGACACTATTATATAATGTACTGTTTAATCCCACCACTCCCTCTTATCTCAAAGAGCGCTTCCAGTTCTTACATGACACACATGCGAAGTGCTTGAGGTCGTCCGAGAATTTGAGGCTGAGAATGCCGACGCATTCCACAGACTTTGCGGATAAATCATTCACTATCAAGGCTGTGCGCCTGTGGAATGCATTACCAGTGAATATAAGACGGGCTAAATCCCTCAATATCTTTAAAAATATGGTTAAAGACCACTACCTATCATCGTGTGCTTTGTGATGCTTCACAAATTGTATACTTACTCGTAGTTACTCGTTGCCTTTATATATATCTACTCTCTATATTTATACTCTGTATCTTATATACGTATTGTATGTTATAACTGTATATATCCGATAGTGAGGTTAGTGCTATATAATACTTATTTTATGTATACTCGATACTCATATAGGTAATGTTTGTTTATTTTGTGTTAATATTTATTTTATGTTTCCTACTTCTAATATAGTTTTGTATAATTCTTACTGCTTGTACTGATTGTCTTGCCTTATTTTATATTAACTGTTAACTACACCAATCAACATATTGTTATGTCACGCTACTGTCCATCCCAAGGTTGCCTGGAAGAGATCGCTTCCAGCGATAAGGCCGCCCATTGTACATTAGAACAACTGTAACTCTCACTACTTGTCCTTGGTGTTTTCTTGTATTTATTTTTTTTTGTTTTGTTTTTGGTGTACAATAAAGAGTAATCTATCTATCTATCTATCACTTTTGGTATGTAGGTACAGTACTTAAATACAATTCAATTTATCACATATGTATTACCAGTAAACGCAAAGGTTTATAACATAGGAAAATATTAAGAATAGCAACGCGTAAACCTGCATAAGCAATAACGCAACATAATTTCTATGTCACTGGGGAAAACGGTGGTTATCTATAAAAAAACTGACAAAAAATGAAGACACATCTCGGCAAAACCTTGGGACTTATTAATGATAATATTATCTCAAGTGGATACAGTCAGCCGAATAAACTAGACAGACAATTTATTACACATCAGAATAAATGTATCGACAACAAATGCGAGATGGATGGCGTTCTTTTCGATGAGATGCAGTTGTCTGCAGTTTGGGTATAATTTGGACATTTGGGAGTCCAGGTCACGGGTGCATAGCAAAATGATTTTTTGTGACTGTGTATAACCTTCGTCAATGTTATTTTGTTGACTCTCAACAGACATTGTTACGGAGAATACAAAAAAAGTACTTTAAGTAATTGCATTGCGTTAACAGTGAGTAGTTTGCTTTTATTTGAACTGAAAGTCTTATACAATATTTTATTGACCTAGTCACGCTCACTCGAATGAATGAGGGAAGTGAGCGAGAGTCTCCGTTTCGACAAGGTGGATTTTACTTTTAATTTTCACTATATCTGCGAGTGTGTTAGTTTCGGTATAAAGATCGCATTTATAACCGATTTTGATAAATTTAGGCAGACGGGTTCTTTGAGTTTGCTTTCGCATTATTTATGAACGGATTTTGATGATTTTTGTCTGGAACATAAAGGATATAATTCCTCGCAGGTGTACTTAGTTTTATAAAAATCTGTTGGCAAAAGCCACTATGCCAATTCTCTCAGACGAAAGCAAATTGTTCACTTTCTGGAAACATTCACAATCTACCCTAAAAGTGTGGCAAAGGTGTTGGTTTACTGTTGACACAACTACCTACTCATTTTTTTTTTGGAATGACTCTGATGAAAAACGTGAAAATTTAGGCTCCCTAATTTTCATGTTATCTTATATCTATTATAACTTTGAAGTTTGTAACTTTAACACTTTGCATGTTTGGCACTTTGACAGCCTCTGTGGCGCGAATGAACGCAACTGCTACGCAAGAGGGATGGGTTCGATTCCTGCTAAGTAGGTATAGTGCTCTCTAAGTAGTTGAGCCCTAAAAGTTCAATAACTGATCTAACAGCAAAACTTCGATAACACCATGGGTTTCAGAAGTCAGGTGGCAGTCGCTTTATGGAAAATATTGAAGTTCAGTCACGACGCAGATAAATTGGTAAGACACGACTGGTAAAAGGTATTGCTGATAAATACACGTTGATTCGATAATTTCAATATTTCTAATAAGTTTAGATATTTAGGGAACCCGCTCCAGCCAGTCGGATTGGAGGAAGACCTATGTTCAGCAGTGGACATCCTATAACTGAATTGAATGAAATTCACGTTAAATGGTTCATCAATCTATGAGATTTCATCAAACCTACCTACCGTTAATATTGTTAAACATAACTTATTCGCCTTTTACTTCATTTTCTTATAAAGGAAGTCGGAAATTCGTCTTTATAAACGAAAACCGATCTAACATAAATTATTCACCTCAAAAGTCACCCAAACATGCTATCGAACTATTTCAATGCATTAATCCACTTCCATTAACTTCTTCAACACATGCAGCAATCACGGATTCAACGGCTGTCCATGATGAATGCCCCAGACACCAATCAGCAGTTTTAGTGCATAATAAACGTCTGGAGTTCACGTCACCACTGCATAATGTAAAAATTGTTACAAATAAAATACTTTAAATTTGAAGTGTTTTGACCTTGTCCTTATATGAAATAACACATTTTATTCGCAGACTAGCAAAATCCATCAATTAACCTATCAGCTACTGAGCATAAGCTTCTCTCAAGGTGGGTTGGTTACTGTTACTGGCGTGGCTTACTGTTTCCATGCTGGCTGGTTTTATTTCGAGTTTCTCTTTTTCCGTTCGACACCTCTTATAACTCTACCGGACCCGCTCCCCTCTTATAACACTAACGGAAACCGCGGTTGCCTAGTGGTATGGGTAATGGATTGCTGAGACGAGGTCTCATCAATTAATGCAGGAGAGTTTTGTATATTTAGCATCAATACGAATGTTTCTGTTCCTCATAACACCTTAATAACATAACATAACATAAACGCGAAGGGGTAAGCAGAGGTGCCAGCACCCACATTTCGCCAGTTTATGTTTAGGTCCCAATGTAATAGGTGAGGAGCCTATTGCCATTAACCGGGCACTAATAAACCTACGATAAATACACACATAACTTCGAAAAGTATCGAAAAGTTATTGGTGTGTGCCATGGTAAAACCTGGGATCGAACCCAAGACCTCGTCTCAGCAGTCCATTACCCATACCACTATGCTACCGTGGTTTTTTTAATAATATATAATTCGATTGGTTGCTTTTAAGTACTGAACCCTACAAAGCACACCTTACCCTTACATAACATAGTGCAATATTGTAATCTATCGAAGCTAAACATGTTTGCTTACGAACTAGCACAGTACGACTAAGCAGCAGCTGTCTTTAACAAATATTGTAGTTGCAAGCAAGGCGTGCAAATTGTTGGCACATTTACATCTATACTAATATTATAAAGCTGAAGAGTTTGTTTGTTTGTTTGTTTGAACGCGCTAATCTCAGGGACTACTAATTGGAATTGGAAAATTCTTTTAGTGTTGGATAGTCCATTTCTTGAGGAAGGCTATAGGCTATATAACATCACGCTACGACCAACAGGTGCTTAGCAGCGAGGGTGAAACCGCGGGGAACAGCTAGTAGGAGATAAGGCTAACGCCTCGTTGTCTGTTCGGCTGACGGCTTGATTACTAGTGATGTATGTGTTAGTTTACTACTTACAGTTGTTACGAACGGAAAATAGCATCAGAAACTTAAAAACGGTGTTAATATTTACAATAAGACGTAGTGATTCAGGGTTAGTCAAAGTACATCTTTTCAATCAGATCAGAGAAAAATTTCCTGTTGAATTTAAAAATTAATTATGTGAAGATACAATACAAGGGATGAGACTAGATGTTTATTTAGTTTACCTAAATGCCATAACATATTTTATAAAATCTATGCTGATTATTTCAACAAGCAACATTGATACTGATAGCGCTTATCTACATGACATGATGTTGTTAAAATAAAATAGTCTATACTAATATAATAAAGAGGAAAGATTTGTTTGTTTGTAACGATTAGGCTCCGAAACTACCGGACCGATTTCAATAATTCTTTCACCTTTAAAAAGCTACAATATCTAGGTGTAACATAGGTTATATATCATTACGCTTGCATCCAAGGGAGCGGAGTAATAATCATAAATCTCAATCGATCCGATAAATTTCTATACATTGGCGCTTATATCGACAGCAAGGAAAATTAGTATAGAGAGGCAAGTAGAGAATCGAGTAGAGTCGTACAACGCGATAATCGACATCGACGCGGGCGGAGCCGCGGGCAACAGCTAGTATAGTATAAATAGAGGTTAGAAAAACACCAGCGGCAGCTATATATTGCAACATTAAGTTGCTTCCATCCTCAATGGATTCTAGACTCTAGACTTTCTATATTACGTAACTAAAATAAATGTCCTTTCGCTTGTTCCCATATACTTTAAATATATTCTAGAAGCTTTCTCCAAACTCTTTAAACAGCAAATATATATTCAAAAGACCAAATCGCGCCATTTCACATGAATTCGTTCCTACTAAGAATCAGTGCTCAAACAATGTTTCGTCATACTAAAATGGCGTGTGAAAACACCATCTAAAATCACTTCACAATGCATAGTAAATCGTTGCAAGACATCGCAACAAGCAATCGGATGAATAATGCAAGTACACGCTTGAATCACGACGATAAATAACGATTATAATTTTATCGCGATCCGCAATAAATCGCGCTATTGAATGCTGGTGTGCACATGACTTTAGCGTCAACGGGATCGGTGCAGGTAATTTTCTTTTTTCGGGTAGATTTTACGAGTTGATATAATGGCCAGCAAATTGCACTAATTGATAAATGTTTACAGCTCTGGAAATATTTCAATTGCTTCTATTACGAGATTCTCTACTAAATTCAGTTTGTTCTTCATGAACATCATGTTGACGTGTTTTCCTGGTTGCATTCGAGGTCAAGGTGAGCTCAGAGATCAGGGTCTGCCTTCCTCCTTATCCTCCTTTACTTCACATGACCTTCGGCATCCATGGTAGTGAGACTGCATAGGCATGCATATCACCCTCCACGAGGGTTTCCACCAAGATCTATAGGAATCCAAGCCAACCTTACCTGCAAGCTCGTGCACAGGCTGAATAACGGAGGAGGCTCTGGCACTGGTTTTTCTTTCGGGGTTTGAGGGTAAGACGGTAGTCGTACCTATAATGAAGGGAATGAAATGAGTTATCGTTTATTCTTATCTATTTTCAATTAGACACACATTTGTGCGAATTGATATCATATTTGGAGATAGAAGAAACTGTGTTCTACACCAACCGAAAAGAACCGGGTGACGGGGAAATAATACTCACAACCCCGTTGGTGTGGAGTAAGAAGCGGCTAACGGAAAACATAGACGATATCACAGCGAGAGAAAAAAAAAGAAATAAAACCTGTCTAATCAGCGTGGAAACAGTAGCCTCTCAACATTGGGAGAGGCCTACGTCCAGCAGTGGACTACGATAGGCTAATTGAGTGATTAATTGATAGAATATCAATTAATCACCAGAAAATTACTTAATATTATCTAATAGTCATCAATATGTTAGAATCTCAGAGATAGGGCACCCAACATCGCCAACACGCTTATACATTTCTAAGTCGTATGTTTACAAAGCTGTTTAATTCGTTTTTGCGTAACTGATCTTTATGATTTACTACAAGTTGTAGTTGACTTATGGCTGACAGCATAAACCAATAGGAACATGTATTAACATTGTTGCATCTATAATGTTAGCTTATTACTTGAACGTCATTACAACAGGTTTCACAGTTTCTATAATGAAAGTACAATAAACTTCGTATTATAAAATTTTTGAAAAGCAATTAGTATGCTTACTGTTCAAATCAAATTTAGATAGGAAAAAGTGTCGAAGCATTCACTTTTTCCTATATAAATTCGATAAAAAGTGCTTAGCCGAACAAGCACTACTAATTAGCGAATTAGTAGTGCTTGGCACGTACGGCTAGGCACGTAATTGATTTCCTTGCGATTTTCACCGCATGGCAAGGAATCGTTTCCCAATAGACCACCGCTGGTTGGAAACGCGACCCCGTCCTGAGAAGACTCCGGCAAGAAACTCAGCACACTTTTCTTTTTTTTTTAGTCTGTTTACAAACCTTGAGGTACTAAGTCTAGATACAATAACTTGCTTGAGTAGCAAGTTGAATAAAACGCTATTTCTAGGCTTCGTCATCATTTTCTAAGCCTATTCCCAACTCAGTTGGGTCGGTTTTCTAGTCTAACTAAAATGCGGCTAAACTTCGAAATTTTCGGCTAATCTACTGCCATCGGACCTCCACAGCCAAATTAGCTATACCCAGGCTTATCATCCAAATAATCTTGGATTTTATAATAGCTTCTTTGGCAATAACTTCCTTTAATTACTTAATGTCAATATATCGGCAGCAATCATGTTTTGTATTTTTTATAGTTTACATTTTTAATACTAAAACATAAGTCGCTCTAATCTAAAAATCAACTTAAAACTAAACTGTGAATTGAACACTTTATAAAAAAATATTGTCCAAATGCTGGTTTGCCAGCATGTCGGCCAACAAGCGTGTGACAACACGCCGCCATATATTACGCAAGAGACGTTTTTACCTGTTCTCTGTGTAAGATTTATTATGTGGTGATATTGATTTATGAGTGACAACGCGTGTACAAAGTATACTTAATTATAGAACTGTGCTTTGCGGGAATTAACGGATGTACAACTGAGGAGTCAATGTACGTACATTGTATTGGACGGAAGGTTGAAAGAATTACAACCACATTTTGCCATGTTTTACACTCCATGCACTGATTAAGTATTATACAGTGAAAACAGACATTTGCAAATCTTTCTTCTAGTCTTTAAACCATGTTGATAAAGTCTTTAATTCAATGGCAGCTTTTTTTATTTATGGCATGTCAATTTTACTTCACTTCGCCTGATGTTAAGCTAAAGGCAAAGTCTCATGAAAGAGGGTCACCATTCAACACGTTCAGTGCTACAATGGTGGCGCTCAGCTTGACGGCCTCATCAGCTGCTTTTTCACGCCCCGCTTAAAGGACCCGGGACTGTAGGAAGAAGGAAACACGTGCGCCTGTAAGGAATTCCAGGACTTAATGGTGCGGCAGAGAAAAGACTCTTTTTTTCTTTCTTTTCTTCTAGTTACAAGACATCGCGTGCGTGTGCATGTTGATAATGTCGTAAATGCAATAACTGCTATTGTACTGTCAATATGTCGACAATGCTTAATGATTAGTGTAATAATAAAATGACCAACCTGAACATATCCTGTATATTCAAAATTCTACTTTCAATACAATTTCTTTCTATTTATTCTAAGCGTCAGTAGCTTAGTTATTTAGGAGTCAGCTTTACGATCGAGAGTCGAGAGGTCCCGCGTTCAAATCCTGGCCATTACACTACCGACGTGAATCCACTAATAATACAAGCCATTTAGTTTAGTTGGAGGGCTTAGACTCTATATTATATTTAAGTAACCGAAGTTAGTTAAATACCCTCTAAACTTTAAAGGGTATTTAAGTAACTTCGGTTAAAAAAAAGTTAAAAGAATATTAAGTAACTTCGGTTACCAATATTCTTTTAACTTTTTACACTTATAAACACAAATTTACCCAATATCCCTAAATAGTATTCACAGTTAATGATTAAAAAAATATAAGTAAATTTAAAAGCAGTCATTAAAAATAATATAAACAGATGCAATTACCGAAACAGGTCTCTATAAATTACTCCATACAGAGCTACCTACGTGTAAAGCTAGTTCCTTAAACCAACTGGTAATTATTTAGCGGTGTCAAACAGTCGATTATAATAATTATAATTACCATACCACACGACATGACTTGTCCCCACAAAGTCGGGTAATTGCTTCAACTTTCGAGAACGTTCAATGTTTTATTTAATTGCTCGTGGCACGTTGAGTGCTGATTGTCAATGCTGAAACGAACTATACTAAATTGGAGGTTATAATTTTTTTATTATATGTTGTGTAGTCTCAATACCACCAGTACTTAGACCAACGTGGGTTCAATTAAGAATAGTAGGACCTTTAATTACTACTTTTGTTTGTAAAGGAAAGAGTGTGATTATTTGAGAGAATGAATTAGGTGTAGCTCGTGGTTCGTTCGCGTGGAAATCCGTCTTAACACACTGTAGCTTCTGTTCAGTTGACCATCTACACCCAGCTTTATTCGTGATTGATTTTGAAACCCCGTTGTACCCCTTAAGCCATCAAAAGTGCCAGTATAATTATTTTGTATTTGGGCATAAAGTTTAGATAAATAAATAAATGTAGTGATATTTTTACATTTTGTTTTATAGCTCGATTCCCTTAGTTGGTGGATAAAATCATAATACAGCTTATGCATGACACCCGCCCGTACCCATAGACCAACTTGATAGCACAACTAGTTGTGCGGTTCACGGGAAATGAAAGTTCTCCTTTACCAATAGTGTGATTAAGACAAGTAGTGCCACGGGAAATCACGATACCATATTATTCTGTTATTTTCAATAAGATCCAACTTATACATACCAAACTTAACTGCTGTGCTAATTGCCCCTATGTGAATCATCATTCTCTGAACCCAACTCAACTCAATTGTGGTCGGCTTACCAGTCTAACTGTGATGCGACTGAACTTCGATATTTTCCGTGGAGCGACTGCTATCTGACCTCCACAACCAATGGTCCAATGACAAATGGCGATATCGAGGTTCTAGGTTAGACTGGTTGGACTTTTGAGGGTTCTAACTACCCCTAGCGACTGCCATAGGTGTTTGCATGGCCACCTGGACCGACGGCTCAACGTGCTCTCCTATAGGCACGACCAGACCAGTGCAAACAGCCATATTCATGCGTACAACTTTTTGCACTGAGCGGGGATCGAACCCGCGCTCCGTGCTTGGCAGTCGCGTGCACTACATCTACGCTGCGGAGGCTGCACCTACGTGAATCTGGATCACAATACCGGTACACATCTAAAATAAAAATAGAGCGAATTTTAATTTTTTGATATATCACCAAGTTCACCGTGGTCCACGGATATTTGCACCGCCAGAACCGTCACACTTGTGCTATTGACCTTGTAGAAAATATAATCCTCTTCTTTTTTTTAGTTACGGCACATCAATTTGACTTCACCTCGCTCGATGTTAAGCTGAAGTCAAAGTCACATGAAAGAGGGTCACCCTTGCAAACACGTACAGTGCTACAAAGGTGGCGCTCAGCTTGACGGCCTCATCAGGTGCCTTTTCACGCCCCGCTTGAACAACCCCATATTTTATACACTACTCTAGCTACTATATATTTATAATAACTAAAATAAAAAAACACGTTGAACATAATAACTAGAATAGTTAAAGTATATGGAATGTTTCAATAGAAAACGAATGGTTAGTTATAATTTAATATCATTCCTATGTTTACCACGAGACGACGAGCTGTGTAATCATTAGCACCATCAACGTGATAAGTAAGAAAATACCACCTGTCCTGTATTTAGAACTCATTAAGGCCCATTCACACATACCAGGGGGCATTCTCGGAATATTTTTTATGTTACTGTTACATGATCCATCCGCATTTCTCAGCTTGTTAACCGACATCAAAACGGAGCGAGATTTTAAAAAGCTAGAAAAATACTACACTGTTGCCTGCCAGATTACCTGAAAGAGATTGCTTTGATCATTTTTTTTCTCATCTTAAAATGTAAACAATCAATCTTTTAAGTGGCCATCATCATTCCTTTAAAACTAAAGATAATTATCAGCGTAATTCATCGCACCATGTAGACTGTCCTTAACAACGCCTCAGCAACCTGCCATGTCTTACCATATAAAATACAAATTTAATTAGTGGAAACACTCCTTAAGATCCGCGTGAAACCATTCAGTCATACAATTAAAAAGTACTCACATTAAAAATGGATTCCAACACGTATTATGCACACATATTTAGTATGTTAATATAGCCACAAGAAATAACAACTGCGAGTACGACAATAATTATGATGAACGGACCTGTTAAGGTGAGTGCGTGGACATATATGGGTTCTTTAATTGTATATTTTATTGTTACCAAAACAATTTGGTGTAGCCGTTATCTGAAGCAAAGACCACCTATATATGATTTATGTTAATTATAAATGGGATGATTACGTAGTACCTAATAGGTGATAGAGAATTTAATAGTACCTACTTGAGACTATTGAAAATAAAAAATAAATGAATGTGTGAAGTAGGCCGCGTACGCGCGTCATTTGTGCGTTTTTACGCAACGAAGGACGAATTCGAGACTATGAACCATATTGTAAGAAGTTAAGGTTTTGAATAACTTTTTTACAATACACTGACATACGTTTAAACATTTTCAGAAATATTCAAGCTTGTTCGATTCAAAGTGTAAAATGTTATAAATACTTTTATATCTATTACAAGGCAATCTCTATTGTATAAAACTATGAACAATGAAAACAACAATAATTGTTTACTAGTAATGCGACGTATTATTAACGGTTGTATGTGTGAGTTTGGCGACAACGGTTTCGCTACGGAATCTGTCATGTCATATTTGCTACTTATTTCTGTTTTGAGTTTAAGACGAATGGCCCAGATTTGGCCTAAGGGTCAAATAGTGATAGTAAACCATTGTGGTCTATTCTATTGTGCCGATATTGATTCGTTAATTTTTTTTGATTGATATAACCTGATCAGACTGTAATTCCGGAGGAGTGGAACGAAGGAATTCCGGTGTAATTGCAGTTTGATTTCTGAGTGCCACCACCTTGTTTGTATTTACAGGTGTAAAAAAACAATTCAAATGTAGAATTTGCCGTTATTGAGGAAGAGTCATGACGAATGACCTTTCCTCAATAACGGCAAATTTAATTCAATAAAATCGAAAGGTCGTAATCGGAATTTTGGCGAGTTTTTTTAGCGAGTTGACGAAAATAAAGAAATAAAAAGAGTAAGAGTAGTTAAATTAAGATGATAAAGAGTGCATTCAACTGCTGGATTAGTGTGAGAGTCTGTATCTATGTATTCATTTCATCCTTCATTATCTTTATCCGTGTTCAAAAATCCATAGCAGATACAGGCCGCGCTTGGTTTGTGTCATTAACTAAAATAAATTGTAAGAAGTATTTTTATTAATTTTTGTATCAATTTCTTAATTAGTACATATCCTCTAGAATATGTTGCCTTGGACAAATCAACGCAGTAACATTCCATCTTTGCCATAAAATTTCTTATATTTCTTCTGGATTTTTAACCATTGTTTTGCTAGATACTACCTATAAATATCTTTACCCAAATAATTGTTTCCATCCAACCTTCAAAATGGGAACCAATACTGTTTTTCCATCATTAACTTAAATAAACCATATAAATGAAATAACCCAGCGTGTGTATTCAAAAAGAAATCCTATCAATCAGTATAAAAATCATCGTGCTTATGTTAAATCAACCCTTCAATACCATATGTCCTCAAGGAGACAAGTTACACACTATAAGAAGACATTTATGTATAAAATATACATAAAATGGTTTTTTTTAGTTGAATAATACAGTTGAAATGGTTATTGCCCGTCTATAAGGGAAAAAAATGTGATGTCGTTATAAAACTGTTTCAAGGAGCTGTCATTGCCTTTTAATGCCAAACAAAAACAACGCTGACATCTTTATTGGCAAAATTACAAAGGAATTCAATTTTTATAGGCGCACTGAAGTAATTTCATGTAAATATTGAAGCATTTTTGTATTACAATTAGGGTATAAAGCATTTACTACGTAAAGAAAATGCAAATCGGATTTAAAGATAAAAAATGGTGTCAGGTTTAAAAGGTAAACATGAGTTCTTATTGATGCCATATGCCACATGAGAGTGTTTTTAGTGCCATAGGCGGCCCATTCCAGTTGCTTAATGAAAACATCGTAGTTTACCCCATTGCGGGTCAATCGCAAGATTACAAAATGCAAAATGTTATAGACCCAGTGGTTTGTGGATTATGCTTTTCATTGATGAATTAGTCAGGATGAACAACTTTATATAAATGTGTGCATAGATGATATAATTGTAATCTTAACTAAATATAAGAATGTACTTTTTTCGATTAGGTATCTAAATCTCTTTTGGTTTATTTCCTATTTTATTCATGTCTAATCATTCATCCAACCAAGTATGACGTCATGAAGAAGTATGATGTTAGAAATCGACCTCGGATGTTACCTGGCCTAACACAAAGGTGATGATGATGATGATATATTTCCATAGACCTTATTGTGCAGAAAACTTTGGAAAGCACCTAGTATGCTCACTGAAATCAAAATTAGATAGGAAAAAGTAAAACCAGTCGAAGCATTCGCTTTTTTCCTATGTAAATTTGAAAAGACCTTATTATTACTGTTTTTGGAAAAGTAATAGAAACTACACAAAAAATACGACCATTATACGCCAGATAAAATCTACACTCAAGTAGTACATACTACAATACCATCGGTATTTAGAACTATATAGTTGCAAGTCGGGACTCATGACATTACTGAGTGTCATTTTAATACCGGCCTAAGTATCACTTCTTTCTTTAATTCCTTATAATTAACAAGAATCACTAACTCCTTCTATTTATAGCCATGAGTTATATTTTTCATGGCTATAGATAGAGAGATAACACAATTAAATTAAACACATACACGACAGTGAAAAAATGTCTATTCCGAATTTGAGTAAGCATACCCAACCCATACTGCATTCTCTTATAATGGCATCATGGAACCGTCAATAATTAAGGATTAAATAAAAAAAATAATTAATAATTAAAGTGAAGTGTGGGACAAAATGTGCTTTAATTTAATGGTCCAACATTATTCACAATCAGGCGGTTACCATGGAACAGCCGAATCTTCGGGTCCACACAAAATACTACAGACAGACGTATCAATTACATAACATAAACTCACGCATTTATCCCCGAAGGGCTAGGCAGAGGTGCAAGTACCCACATTTCGCCAATTTATGTTTAAGTCCCAATGTGGCGAGTCTATTGCCATTAACCTGGCACTTATAAACCTGCGATAAATACACACATAACGTCGAATATCTATGGAAAGTCATTGGTGTGTGCCATGGTAAACCTGGGATCGAACTCGAGACCTCGCATCTCAGCAGTCCATTACCCATACTACTAGGCTACCGCGGCGTATCAATTACTTTTTTAATTTATTTAACCATAGATTCCATGAAGTTATTTCTATTTTCTTTTGGTAAGGTATAAACCGAACAGAAATGTAACGTAATGATCTGATATCAGGATAAATGTAATCTAATCGATTGCCCGAAACTTCGATCCGCAACTGCCAAAGGGTCTCATGGTAAAAGCCTACACTTTCGTACCATACTCGCCGAGAATCCCAAAACGGTAGTGCCTGGCATGCCAGCCACCGAGATGTTCGCAATTATTATGGCATTAACAACTAATTCATTTGTGACTGGTACTTCATTTAAAATGGTTCTTAATTGGGACGTAAGCACTTGCTAAAGAAACATGCAAGAATTTGTACTCCAAGTATTTTATTCATTTTTATTTCAATTTTCAATTATAATTAAAAGATGTGAGGCTAATTGGAAAAAAAGAAAATACGTTTAGTTGCGCTATTGTAACCGTACAGATATTATTATGTGTTACGGTTAGAATAAAAAACTGCATAAATATATTACATACATAGAATATTGAAATTACATAAAGGCAGGTTTCCACCAAAGCCATTGCACATTTTACCATTGCACATTTTACGCAGTCACAATCATTCCATTTTAGTGAAGTTGAGTTGAGCTCAAACTTCCAAATTAAATATTTTACTTATAAAAATCGTGATAGTTATAAAACCATACGAATATCTTCAGGCCTGAACGGACTCCACCTGCTAACCATACACTACTGATTGACGGGTGTGGTCTTGGCGCAGGCTTTTCTATAGGAGGTTAGGTGGCAGCCACATTGTAAACTTTTTTTTAAATGACCAGTGTTAGGACTAACACTGAACTGAACTGAACACCTAACTTTAAATTATCAGTGTTATGAACACTGTTAATTTAAAGTTAGTTGATTTTTCACACAATTCTTAAGCTAGAATTGTGTGAAAATTCGAGCGACCCTTGTTACTTCTTGTACATTTCAATCCTTTCGTAATATTTTTAGTTCCTAGCTTCAACTAGCCATTTTACTTACGCCAGAGAAGTTTGACTACTCACTGTATAAAAAGGAGAGAGCAATTAAAATTCTCATCGTCGCCATGGAGCGGTGGCATTGTGGTTGTGATCGCGGAGCGTTTTTCAATTAGGCGCGTTTCACGGGAGGCGTAGTGGCGCAGTGAACGCCAACCTTTGTCGCGCCGACAGGGTTGTTGAGGAAATATTAATTTTGGTGAGCAAATGACTTTTAAGTATAGGCTTTTTCTAAAATCTCGTGGAAACGGCCATTGGAACCATTTTTATGTTTATTTAAATCGCAAAGGCATTTATGAGACGTCAATAAAAAATAACATTTCTTTATTCTGTTTAGTGTTAACCAGATGTATTATCAGATTATATGAACAATTATTATATAACAGTATTTTAAACATATTCCACAAGCAAAATATGAGCCAATATTAGTTATCTTACTAAAAAATGTTCACCAAACATTTAAATAAAATGAAATATTGTAATGAAAACTGACGAAGTCAATCAAATTTTGACAGCACTCACAAGATCAACTGTCAACCCTAACGTCGCGGGTGGTTGACGCATGCTCTTGCCGTTAAAAGGGTTTGACACGATACGTCGGACCAAAGAAATTAGTAGTAACGCCGCTTCGTTTGAAGACGTATCACGTTGCAGCCTCATTGTACACGACTTTGATCTCCGCGGGTATTTTTGTAACATGCTTTTAGGTCCGTAAGCATTTTGGTGTTAACTGCTGATTAGTTTTATGTTTATATTATAGTATTATATGCTTTATTTTTTATCATCATCATCACTGTGTTAGTTCCGGTTGCATCTAGTCGTTCTTGGTCTCCATTTCTCTTAATTTTTAAATCGTGGCTTACGGCAATCAGTACCATCTTTCCCTAATTCAGAGACAAAAGTGTACGAAATCAAGTGGTACTGCAGTACTGTTCTGGTCGAAACGACCCTTCTAGAGTTCTGCTATATCTCTGAAGGTGGGTTGACTGGTGTTACGATACGATATGAATTGTATCAGATAAGCAACCGTTTGTTTTCCCATACTGACTCTAAACCTACAAAAATATAAGATTCTTCAAGAATGGTTTAAAAAGGTTCTTATAGGATTGGTGGCACGAATGTGATGATTCTAATGTCCACATGTAAAGTGGTTTACCGTGGCCTATGGACAGGCCACGGTAAACCACTTTACTCAGGTGTCTCGTGAGCTTCTCTACCATCCAAATTATATAAATAATCACATATATTGGCAGAATATAATTGTTTGAATATGTAAGGGGTATGGGTAACGTTCTGCTCGCTGCGAATATTCAATATTACTTAACAGGCCATCACTCGAGTCAGTACGTAGCCTTAAATTACACTCCATTATATCAGTGAGTACTCAACTTTAATACTTTTTTCGTTGCATAACTAAAAAACGAGTTGTTAAAGTAGCAAAGAGGTAACTTAATTTATTCAATTAATAAATAATGTTACAAGCACATTGCATTTCAGGTGGCCATTCATCAAAGTTATCAAGGGCATGTGTACGACATGGGCGTGTAACACGAACAACTGAAGTACTGTTTTATGTGGATTACGCATGCTAATGTTCAGACGTGTGTTAGTGGTACAGTAGATGTTATTACGACTATTGAGTGTGAAGTCCTTTGCTCTATTTTCAGGTTGGGTAAAAGTATCATGATGATAAGAAACTATATTTGGATTAGTGAGGGGAACCCACCGCTCACCCACGGTTTAACATTCCAACGATAACGATAGCAAATTATTACTAATTGTCATAGAAAGTAAAGTCAAACCGTACCTCTTTAAGCAAATAAAAGACTTTTCACCCGACCCGAGGAGAGATGTTATTGTATGTTCAATATTCCACAAGTGCAAAGAACAAACCTCGCACGCAATTCGCTTGATAGTGCTTGTGGATTTCCACCAAATAACTTCTACTTCTAATTCGTATCATGCTGATAGCTGCCTTTTGTTGCGTTTGCGGCTATGTCATTCAGTCTTTACTGTGTCTAGCTCATTGTCATTTCATTCACATTCACATTCATTCAGATCATTATTCTTTGATAACATCAGCTCTGTAACAGCATCGTTAAGTATCCAGTTATCCTTCGATGCTTCGATGTGCTGATCTGATTATTTTTAAAATAAAGTTACCTATTATTTCAATTAATCTATCAAGTAGTCTATTGCAGTGCACTGCCAGACATAGGCCTCTCTCGTTGTTGTGAGGCTTTGGCCTACAGTTTCGACGCTGATCAGACGGGTTGGTACATGGTTTTATTTTGAATTTTCATTCTGTTCAAGCCCCTGCGTATTGTCTGTTTATCTTGGGTGGTGATTTTCTTTTTTCGTCATCATACGGATATATCTAATACCACATATATTATTATTAATAAATAGGTAGGTAGTATTTTATTATGGTAATGAAGAACACCTGCAGTAGGTTCACCCCTATTGGGGAATTACATGCGTGAATGTAAATGTATGTTTTTGATAGGATTCATTGCAAGATTACCTATTTTGTCTCAGTTTTTATTTTATGAAATGAGGAATCAATTTTAATGTTCTACAGTGATCGTTAGGTACATAAATACAAACGAAATGATTTTTCTTTTAATAATCCAAACAAAATAAAATCTTTAAAGGAACCGCAGTCAGGTCAAAACCATTTTTCATGTATATAATTAAATAATTTTGCAACCGCAACGCCATAATCTAATATCGATCATCATAAAAAGGGATCGTCATTCATCGGCAGTCATTAAAGACCGGATATGGTCGTTTCAACCTCTTGAAACTGACCATAAAATGGTGTAAAATTAAATAAAAATTATGAATGTGTACTATATAGTGACGTGCCAGTAATAAATATCGATATCAATGTCGATAAGAATAAAGTTTTAAACCACAAATTTTTTTTTAGATATTTATAATAGGCATGAATTTTACAATATACCAATTACGTGGCTTGTGAACTTGTATATTTTTTATGTTGTAATCTATTGATTTACCCATTAGCATTATAACCGAGGAAACGCGAGAAAGACATTACAAATTAATATACTATTTAATTGTGTACATACAACTTAAATAGAATTTTTGTTATTCAAAATTGGTTTTTCGTTTAGTATAATAGTCTTTGCAATTTTATTATATCTAGCAATATGTATACATTATTCTGTGATATAAGTACCATTTACATTTACATTTATAAGTATTTGAAGTTATCGATATTTTTAGATATTGCAGATGTGCATCACTCACCCGTCACTAATCCACCCATCCTATATCATTACCCATATTAAAGCGTATACTTGGCCGACCGTATCAAAGGCCTTACTAAAGTCCGTCCCTTGAAGGTACCGCCAGGCGCCATTTAATTGATAGTTTTAGGCGTCTCATTAAAATAATAACGGGCCTCCGGCGTTGAATAAATATTGTATTATAAGCAAATTGACGGAAGAAGCTGTAAAAAAATTTAAAGGCCCGTCCAATTGTAAATAGGACGTGAGGGAGAAAGGTGCGTTCGAGTAGAAAGCGATTATCGTTGGTGAACTTGCGAAAGAGGCTTATATGATTTTTTTTAAACTCAATTATAAGCTTATTTCTTGCAACTACAGCCTGTGAAAAAGTATGTAGGTATTTTGTACACCGTGACTTTAATTATGAATTTCGATATAAATAAGTAGACTATTTGTTAAGATCACTATATTCATTTTATATTTATAATTAAGTATGTTAAGATACAAACTGACTTTAACAATCAACATTTTGACAAGTTAGTAATTAATACATTGTTGCAGTAAGTCTAGGTTACCTAAATGTTTTGCTACCATGTAATGTTATTATCTGCACCACCTATAAGGTTGACTGGTAGAGAATGCCTGAGCATTAAGTGCGCCTGTGTACATAAATGTGCGTGATGCTTTAATAAATAAATAATGAAAAACTATTTTTACATCGTGTAACAATGTTCTCAGAAATTTTATGTTCAAGGTAACATAATCTTATCTAAATTTCATAGAATTTATTCCAGCAAATAATATTTCTGAGCTACTTCCTAAAGTTCTGATACTAATATAAAAAAATAGTCACTTTCGAAAATCGCTATCGCACAGGCCAACCCCGGCGGGCGCGTTTGATGTTACGCCGTGTTTACACTAACCTAACTGAGAAACAAGTCATTTCGTCGGGCATCTGAGCTCGCCGCCGCTTTGATCTTGCCGCGGAGTTTTTGCCCCTTGACTTATTGCCGACATGTTTGATGCGTCAGGGATGGCGGGTTACGCTAGCGTTTTCGGTAACTGTCTGCGTCGTGACTCGCGTTTTTACTTCGTTAATGAGTTGGTGATTTGTGGAGGAACTGCATTCGACGGTTTCTATTTTTGTCGAGAAAGTTTTTGGCTGTGGGGTGCGGGCGTTTTAAATATATGTCATGCGAGTGTCATTTGACGGCTAAAATAATATTGTTTTGTAGTGTCGCGACACTTGGTACAGCTGTGTGCTGTTTTTCTTTATGTTTATCTTCAATTACGCATATTTCGTGAGGTGGCTTAGCAGCATATACTTTTAAACTCCGTGCTATCGAGCAAATGAAGATGGAAATAATAGAAGCATGTTATGCGATAGGGATCCTAACAAAGACTTCTTGGTAGAGCTGGTAAAAATGGAGAAAGACTTTTATCATGTCATTCTTGAAACGAAATTCCGGCAAGAAAACCCAGATTTATTTTTTTATGCCAGTATGTATGTGAACCCGACGTACTACTATGTGCCTTCGGCTTTGGGAACGTTTGTCAAACCCCTGTATACGTAATATAAAAGCAAAATCATGTGCACCCACTACACTTAAAAGAAATATGGTTTTAATTTTTTTATAGGTACTCGGTGTTGCTCCATGCTTTTCAAACTCATGAAAGATGAAAAACTTGTGCCGGAATAAAATTGACTATGTTTTATTTTCAGACTTTCCTTTTATCAAATCGATCGATCTATTCAGATGACGAATGACCCATCTATTCAAATCGATTTAGATTGGAAAAGTGAATGTCCTGACGGGACTTGAACCTGCGACCAGTCCTTTCAGGGGGATTGCTCTGAATTTTACAGGGAGAATCACTTGCAGAAGGCGAGAGGCAGGGAAAAGAAGAGAAAGCGAAAGTTAAGGTATTATAATAGTCCATAGGTATACCTAGTTGCCAACATCATCATAGTAAGATACTACTACCAAAATTTGTCTCAAGTGAGATAGTCATAAAGTGATTCTTTGATCAAGCTTCACGCTAGAAAACCCATGAAGAAACCACCAAAATACATTTATTTAACTTTTACATAACTCAAAATCTAATAAAACACAATAAATTCAAATAAAAACACACACATACATAAATAAAACTATAATTGAAACTAAATTTAAATCACATTTATATTCAAATTTCAAAACATTGAAACATTAGAACATTCGTGTGCCACTCGTGATAAAAACAGCGAGGCGGGCGTGGGAGGCGGGGTCAGCGGCGCCCCGCCCAGTGACGTCACTCAACAACATGGCCGCTTGCAATTGCAACGAACTGCACGACAACCTCCGTTACATCCGTGAACACTTATGAATGTATTAAGGGATATACTGTTTCATTACTTTTCGATTGAATGATATAAAAACGTCATATTGATTCAGCTCTGGACAGCCTCCGTGGCGTGGCGGTAGTGCAAGCGACTGCTACGTACGGGGCGCGGGTTCGATCCCCGCTCAGTGCAAAAAGTTGTATGCATGAATATGGCCGTTCGCACTGGTCTGGTCGTGCCTCGGAGAGCACGCTGAGCCGTCGGTCCCGGTTGCCATACAAACATCTATGGCAGTCGTTACAGGTAGTTGGAGCCTTCAGGAGTCCAACCACAACCACCAACTTCGGTATCGCCATTGGTCATTGGACCACGGTTGTGGAGGTCAGATGGCAGTCGCTTCATGGAAAATATCGAAGTTCAGCCGCAACACAGTTAGACTGGACCCAATTGAGTTGGGAAAAGGTTCAGAGAAAATATTGATTCAGCTCTGGTTTTCTTCAATAAAGACCCGGACGCAGGACTGTTTGTTTCATCATCCCGTGAGCCTTTTGCAGCAATATCCGCATCGCAATAGGGGCCTTATTGATATACCGAAATACAAAGGCATCCCAATGTGTTAAAATTGTCACCCATCCATAGACTGATCTGATTATTAATGTTAACTTTTCAGTGTGTCCAAGGGGTAATAAGTAGACTCCAAACGGAACTCCGGGGTCCTAACTTGTATAGCTAACATTTTCTTCCACTTATGTATTGGAGGTGGTAACCGTGGGTAGTTTAACACGATAAAAAAGGTAGGTGCAGCAGCCGTCTATAGTTAGCTTAGTTGATAGAGTCGATGACCTTAAAGTGATGATAGTGGGTAGATCCTGGCCTAAATTTTCTGTAAATAAGTTTCCTGTGAATAAAATTTTTGATTCAGATCCTATCGTTACCATTTATTTATCAGTAAAGTATTCCTACCCGGTATTCCTAATTTTTTTATATTTTGCACTTCAATTTGTGTAGGAACCTACGCCTTGCTGGTAGCTAAGGTATGAAGCTAGGATGAAGTTCAACACCCTGAGACAAATAGCAATTCGTTAAATGGAATCGAATAGAATTTTCATAGTTTTAGATTAAGATTCTTCCACGCCTGTCATAACGTCATAATAAACATCAAAATGAGAAACCTGTGAATCAAACACATTGAACATTCTATGCTATTCTATTCTACAAAACGATTACCAACAAATTATCGCTTTTCTAGTGGGGTAGGCGATAATCCGATGCTGACAAACCAAATTGGTGATTCTCCATTTTTTAACCTTCTCATATTATATACAAAATGAAAACGGGTATAAGCTCATGAACTTGGGAGATTTTCATACCACTTATGTACCACCTGATGAAAAGTGGTAACCCGGGCCTATAGATGTATTTAACACAAGTGACGTAAAATTCGTGCTGGAGACCATAGATAAATTTTTTAATGCCCTTCTTGAAGAATACCATATTGTAGTTACTAGGGAAAACTAGCAAGATTTTTTTTGGCATGGGAAATAATCATACATTGAGTTTACTGGTATTGCTGTATAACTATGTATGTTTAAAGAACTGAAGATTACACCTGAGGCCCAAGCTACTTATTCAAGGTATACTTAGCCCCAATAGCGACCGAGGTGCATCATTATCTGTAAGTAAAAATACTAAAGCCAACCGCATAGGCTTTAATCATGTAATTCTTTAAAATTATGATCACCGATTGAATACAGATACGTATTCAGATGCTGTATAAATAGATATTCATTGCTGTATATTTGAATTTTTTATGCGTATAATTTTGAAACATAATATAGATAGAGTAAATACATTTGCGTTATTTTTAGGTAGGGAGATATTTATGATATTTTTATTTTTACGGTAGGTACGCACATTTTTTGTACGGTTTTATAAATTCACCTATCTTGAAGTCTTGTAAAATCCTTAATGACGTATCAATATCATTTAAGTGATGGACCATGAATATGCTAGCAAAGCTTTAAATTAATCCAGGAAGTATTATTTTCATTCTCTTTGTTCAATTTTACATGTTAGTACCTACGCAATTTAAGAAATGGGTATGAAAAAATAGCTAAACGTACAGGTACCTACTCGTATTACATTAAGTTATACTCATTTGGCTACACAATAACAGTACTTACTCGTACATGTCTAACTTCTTAATTCGTTCTTTTTTTCTATCCATATCATACAAGTCATACATTATATTAAAGTCAACCATTAACTTACAACACTCAGTCGTTAATATAATTTTTGAGCACACTATAATTTACATAAACACCGCAAAATATCTGCAAGGAGGCCGCAATAAATCATAAGCTTCCGCTCCAAATACGTCCCTGTCTACCAAGTCATGATTCGGCATCCCCTTCAATAACATAATGACCCGTCCAACGAGGCGCCAACATTCGGCTTTCGGCTTTTGGCCCCAGTCAAATAACATGTAATTTAACCAAACCACAGACACAATCACGCTGCCATTTCACGATGCCAATTAGAAAAGCTAATTCTTTGCGGCCATCTCTAAATTACAGATGTACAACTGAAATGGTTCGCTTAATCAGTACTCGCGTGATGTTGGCCCAACCCATTAATCATCGGTTATTAAGGCGAGAATTTGGCAAATTTTTGTGTCAAATGTTTGACGAATGGTTTGGTAAACAATTAGACTGTTGGTCTTTGGCGCCAACTTGGATGTTGGCGCCGGAAGAAGGTACTAATTACTACCTGTGATTTTTTGTGGTTTTAAAGCACAATTTTGGTAACATCTTGGGTGGTAAGGAAGTATGAATGAAAATAGTTTTTATGGGCTATTGTTTCTTTTATAGGTGGCACTGTAGCGATAGTTAACACCATTCAAGATAAGCTCCTTTTCACCATGTAATTATAAATAGTATAATAAACATTTCTAAGAAATTTTATTGCGGTTACTAGGAAATAAAAGCTGACCGACTTTTAATTGTATAAATGAAGAAACGCGTCGTAATCATATTTATATAATACCTACCTAGCCATTAGTTGAATAGTATAGTTACAAAGAGTAAAAAAATTAAAAACCTATTTCACAAAATTTTTGAGGGAACTAAGTTTACATACGTCAATGTCATATGCTTTTGGTGTCATTTAAACGAGTACCAACTAAAGTATTTTCAATTTTGTAATCTCTAATATTGTCCGTACTTTTAATTTGGCACATTATATTCTAATAGTGTGAAGTTCCTCCGAGCTATTTAGTCCAGTCACATCTTCTACAGCGGTGGACACGAACAATGAAATTAATTAAATTCCAATACCGATGAGAGTGACTATCGCTTCTGTTCCCTTATTGAACTTTCAAACACACGCTCGACTTCTATTCATGCAGTCGAATGCGTCTGACTTCGCAAACGTCTTCCAGTGATTTGAATTTCAAACGATTTTAAAATCAAAAGCACCGCGCGTTCGTGACTCGCGGTTACCAATCAGCGAGTCCATCGCTTTTTACGGTGACAAGTGTCCAATTATCGTTGATTGAAATAATAATAGAGGTCTCGAGATAGAAGCGCTTGCAGCATGCGAAATTACTCGTCCAGCGCTGTAGCGGACTTAGGTATTCATGGTTTTTATAGCTACCCACCCGTGAAGAGTTCGGTATGCGAAGTTGACATTTTTGGACGTGGCGGCGAGCCTGTCGGCGGTATCGGCGCATGCTTCCGACATGTTTTGTCCTATTATTTATCCCGGCGGCACTTCTTTTACCGCTAAATCGATTCCCGGGAATCCAGCGGCCATAGATGGTGGAATTCGTGAATTTCTCTAGCAGATGCTGTTTCTTTTGTCAATCTCAATCATCCGTTATTGTGTGTTGGGAAAGTTGAGAGATTTATGTGGTGCACAATTCTATTGTCTTATTTCGAATTTAAGTTAAATACATATAAATGCCGAATTAGGTCTGTAACCGAATGTGCCGAATTAGGAATGCCAATAACGGTCTCTGTCAAAGAACTCTAAAAATTATTGCTTTGTATTGAAATGAGTCGCAGTCCTTCATTTTGCCGTCTGCCATATATTATTCACTTTCTTTGTGTTTGGTGACTCATGAAGTAATTGACCATTTAAGTATTAAACGTTTCATAGGAACCAAATCGTATATAATATACGCTATACCCATTATTTTATCTTATGTTGTGTTCTGGTTTCTGCTCTGGAGCTATCGTGGACAGTTTGACCCTGTTGGAACCTTTGTGTCGATCCCAACCTGGCCCCTACCTTTGAGGAGGGATAGCCTTCTCAATCAGGGGGCTATTTCTCTTAATTGTAGGTGTTGTAATCTTCTGGCTTGGGGTAGCCCTTCCCGAGAAGATTCGTTCGTTGTCTTCTTAGGACGTGGCACTTACACAATTATGCATCATTGTTTCCTCGTTCTTGCAGTATCTCCATTTTGCATTATGCATAACAATACAGCCTTATAGATACTAAATGTTGGAAGTGGTACTACTATTACTTAATAATTTGAGAAGACCAAATATGTATCATTTTGACACTTTTTCTACTAATATCATAAGAAATTTATTTGAACTATCAAAAATGAAAAACTAACTTTTATCCTGAAAATACGTTCTGGTGGATCGCGAGACCGTAATCCATACCTAAATAGTATTATAGAAATGTGAAAGTAACTCTGTCTGTATCTGATCTAGTAATTACGTTTTTACGTCTAAACCATTAAACCGATATTAATGAAATTTAGTTGGTGCAGAGATGGAAGAGAGCTTGAGAAAGGATATGTTTGATCGCGATAACCAACATCCGCTACAAGGCAAGCAACGGCTAATATATTATAATATTATAACTATGCTAGTTTATTAAGTCTTTACTAATACTGATAAAATCGAAAAGTCGCTTGCGAATCACGTGACTATTTGTACACTTCAGTAGGTTTTATTTGCTGTAAGTAATTTGTTATTTGACGTCTGCCTTTTGCACAAATTGACAGTGAAACATTTTAACAATCTAAACTCAATAAGCTCTATAATTATGATATCGAAGCTGTAAATGACATTGTAATTAAAGCAAGGGTTGCAATTGTGAGGCAATTGAATCCTCACTCAATATTCAATAATAGTACTATAGTGGTAGTCACGATATGAACCTATATGAAGGGATGAATGGGATTTCTCATAGACATAATTACTGACAGAGCATCTGTTCGTAAATGCGACTTATACATACTCTTGAACAAAAGCAAAATTATCCATTCTCGCAAGGTCTACTGCTGACCAAACTACTAGTTTAGAATTGTATGGAATATCCACTAACATCACGGTTCCTATACACATCCAACATACAACTTCGATATTGCCATTGGTCATTGGACTATTGGTTGTGGAGGTCAGATAGTAGTCGCTTCAAGGAAAATATCGAAGTTCAGCCGCATCACTCTTAGACTGGAAAGTCGACCCCAACTGAGTTGGGAAAAGGAGTTCCTATATTCTGACACTTCATCGTCTAGGTTGTGTGTAAGATACATATATGACTAGCACACTTTGTTCCTTTAAGGATAACTTTATGGGATGGATAGATGTTTACTACTTTTTCACATAAAAACTACTAAACGGATCTGGATGCAATTGGGTCTGAATTATCAATATGATATTAGCCGTAGACTGCTATCCATCAATGTAGCAAAAACATTTAAGTCTTCTTTTCATTGTGTGCTAAGTGTTCAGCAAACGACCCCTTAAAACCACACCAAGTAGAACAAAAATGAACCTTAAGCGATCCAGTTTAAAGTTCAATTTAATTCAACAATCAAAAACATACACACTTAAAACATGTTCATATGAATTTGAACTCAAAGAGCCTGTAAATAAAGTTACGATTGTGTTTTATCTGAATTTCCTATAATGAGAAGCTCAACATATCAATGCCGATACGGTATTGTCGGAAAAAGTGACATCAATCATCTTGACGATGACGGACAGTATGGTGTGGAGGCGCTTGTCCCGGTGTTAATGTGGATGATTTCTTTGTACTAAATATACATGGTACAATGAATACATGGTTATGGAATATCTATATGGGAAACGTATAAGCGAAAGTTAATTTTAAAAAGTATGGTTACCGTCATGCGTAATGCTTGTGCGTTATAAGCACGTAATTAATTTCCTTGCGACTTACACAGTAAGGAATCGGGACAAAAAAAAATTTCTATATTTATTTGGCTGCAGCAGTTTCGGTTTCAAATTGTTAATAATTTTCAATATAACAAATTCATGATAAATGTTCTGGCAAGTGTCATAGCGTTTACGTAAATGACCATGTCAAGCCCCCTAAAATCCAACCACACGTCCTGATTGACTACCTGATCTCGTGGGGGGCGGACACACGGAAACAAATTTACTGGCGTGGCTAACGTGGCTCTGGTAGAGATTTTTAAAACTTGAAACTTGACATTGGCGTCTCGCCATTAATTTTATAAGACGTTTACTTTTACTAGAGACTGGCAAAATTGCGGCTATTCTGCTGCAGAAGCCATTTTAAGAAAAAAAGAAGAAGAAGGCCATATCAAAACTCTAATCATACATAAAACCATTTTCTTTAAAAGTTGTCAGTATTACGCAAGATGATATAAGAAAAAGACCTACAAATGCTAAAAACATTACACTCCATTTCTCATAGTCGTATTAATACCTATAATAATGTTATTTAGAGAGTTGGATTGCACCTGCATGTACCCCGAAGCCCTGGCACTAAAGGATAAAGAGCACTCAGCTGCTCACCTCGGGCAGTTGTCAGTTTAAACTGAAGGAAGTGACTGAGTTAAAGCTCACGAGTTAGCTGTTGTAAGAGGAAATACGGCCGCTAATAGCTCCTACGGGGTTTATTGCACCTTTACTGAAGGTGCAAATGTGCAATATCATTGATAATGAGTTCTGTTGTTTTTTTATTGATGTTTCTTGTAAGATTACGTCTTGAAGATTATTATAATAAGTTAATTTTCTTCCTATATGTCCAAGACTCCTTTTTTTATCGTGCGAGATATCCCCACGGATACCCCCCCCCCCCACCAGAGCCGGTTGGGAAAGTTATGTCGGACTTGAACCGACTAGAACGCACGCTGTCTTTGGGTCTTCAGTTGCCGGAGGTTAAGCCAACAAGTTAAGAAATAAGGCGGGCTTCGAGCTGAAGTGATTATGTCGGCCTCGAAAAGAATAAAAATGTTCACCGTCTTGGGATATTTTATTAACTGCAGAAGACAAAGCAGGTATGTAGTGAGAGCAGTGTCAACTTAAACCTTGAGTCTTCACACAGACAACATCTCACCACCGGAAACACAAGCAATAGCAATGAGACAAATCCAAATTTTGTGATTTATTTTGTGTATGAATAAGACAACATTAAGCAAACAACAACTTTTATTATATTTTTCTAAAATGACAGCTGTAAAAAAGAAATACGAAATTTATCATCAAAATTGATAGCATACTGTTTTCGAAGATCGAATTAAATTTTTAAAGCGTCCAATAAAAACAAAATTTAATACAGAGATGTAAAATCTTGAAATCAAGTTTTAAACGAAGTATAAATGATGGAAATATCTATTAAATTACAGGAATAATGAACTCATGAATCTGTTACAAAATTTTGGCAATTTCATATGTAAAGACCTATTTAAATAAGTAGCCTTATTTTCTGGTAGCCGTGCGCTCATTTGCTGAGCAATAAAAAAATCCGTTCTACATAAATTTCCAACACTTACAATTAATTCTCACAAAATGTGGCTGGTATATATTTTTTATCGTTCGCTTATCAGTCGACAAAGTGCCGCCGATGAAGCATGTGTCGGCATGTCGATAAAACGGTAACAAAAATTTAGAAATTTGAGATAAAAGCTGGCTTTTGAGAGCTTTCTTAATTATGAGACTTCGAGTTATCTTTTAAGAGCCCTCAAGTGAGTACAGTCTGTTGATATTTTTAAATGATCTTGAGCATTCCCTCGCTTTTAATGTCTGTTTTATAGTAATAAACACGATAGCTAATAAATTATTGAGTGCCCAAAAGGCTTTTAATTAATTGTTAAATTTCATTTAAAAGACCTTTACGTACTTTTTATTGATAAACTTAAAAAATGTGTCTAGCTAAAATAAATGTTATTCTAAATATTCGTTTGATTAAAATAAAATGCAACAACTGCGAACTTTATATAGATAAACCACACGTTAGCGAACACTGTGACGATTGCGCTCGTCAACACGCCTTGTAGAACGTGTAGACCGAGGGTTTGTGTCATTCTTTATGTGCGGCGTGTGGTTAGAAAGGTGTGTTGGCGAAAGCATTCGCCGGTGTTCGCCACCGTGTGGATGAGGCATTAGACTAACATTAAAATGTTAAAATTTTTGTGTTAAAATATAAAATAATTATAAGCCGTTTGACAAAAAATTATCATTTAAATTTTTCATATTTAAATAATAAGGACTTCGGAAGGGGGGTCAATAGGGAAATAAATCCTTAAATTAATTGTAATATAATGTTAATAATATGTTAGTATTCCAACTTTTCAAAGAAAAAGACGCTGTCATTTTCGCAATAATATGTTCCGAAGCTAATAAATCTCCGAAGAGGTAATCAAATTAACATTTCGCAAGCCACACTTTCGTTAATAAAATGTTAATATTTATTTATTCATGCTTCACTCAAATTGTCAACAAAATACTAATGAACCAATTTACATACATGTGTCTGAGTCGATAGGTAGGTACCACTGTTCTACGACGAAGGTCGGTTCAATTAATTTCAATCCCATTTACATGATTGCCTTTTGTATTTTTATTTACAACCTTATGAATATTAAACAAACTAATATACAGTTGACAGACACGTAAAATGTCAAACTTTATCGTACAATAAATATATTTATATGTATTTTGATATTCTGTTCATTAATCACGAATGAAGTAACTTATTTCAGTTATTTATGTTATTGTTTTAGTTGTAAAATAATAACGTAATTAATTTTAACCAAAATTTGGTACAAAGAGTCATTATCATCGTAGGACTGACGTTGTCCTAATTATTTTTTTAAAGTTTATTTAGGGCATGTCAATTTGTCTTCACTCCGTCTGATGGTAAGTTGAGATGGTAAGGATCCGGGACTGTAGGAGGAAGGAAACAAAAGTTAATAATAGGTAATCATCATGCATGCTTCCTTTCTCGGTGATATCTCCTTGGTTACCTGTACCCTTTATGGCCATCTTCTCTTTCACTGGCACAATACGTGCTGCTACTTATACGCAAAAAAATCATAAATTTTGTCATTTCGATAGTTAACTCTCCTTTAATATATTTCTTCATTCATAGTATAATGCTGAATGTATAATATACCTAGTTGTCAATAGAATCGTGGCTATCATAATTGATCAAGATAGCACTGCGTGGATAACTGTCATTACCCATTTATTTAGTGAGTTTTGTAGTCTCATAATTTAGTATTTAGTCACTTCCAATAACGAAGGAGCAATTAAAGCGGAACACAACATGGTTTCATTATTTCCAACGGTTTGTCCTTATTTGTCATATAATTAACCTCTATTTAACTCAAACCACTATAATTTCTGTCAGTGTATTTTATACCGTTATCGATACTATTAAAATTAGTTAATTATAGCAATCAAGGATAACTTATCTACATTAGAGCCATAAAACATGTTTATCATCGCCATCAAACTCACGCGCAGGATTAATGGGACATTTTCTAAAAACGTCGTGTAATTAGTCACCCTACTCCGGCGAACGGGCTTTAATACCATACGGATGTTTTAGGCTTATTTTTCGAGCAGTAATTAAGTTGTTTCACGTTGAAATACACTTTAAAACATCGTAAATTTACTTAATTTACGACAAGAAGTGTAATGTTGCAGTGCAAAGTATTTGTTTACTGTATAATTTAAAAGCTTTTTGTGGTTATTTAATTATACTTACCGACAAGACTCAACATTTCGTAGTATTTACTAAAGTTATTGTTTCATCAAATAAACCCACACGTGACGTGAAAATTCTTTGTTCAGTATAATGCGATCTATAATCAACTCTAATGCCTTGACACACAGTTGATGTTCGGTTGCGAGTCAAAAATAAAATGTCTTTAATTTAGAAGGAGCATTCAAATCATAGGTAAAAAGCAAACAGTAGCTGGCCACCCGCAGATTTTTAGAACGTCAATATCGAGTGTTGAGTGTGTAAACACGATTAACTGGACGCGAGGCTCCTCTCGATCATCGATCATACAAAACGGTGTTCACTACTATGAAGAGGTTCTGGTAGTTTTGAATTAGTGCTGTACTAGTTCCGGTGTTAGAAATATCGACATTTATATATTTTAGAAATTGAAAAGTGAATTTACTATTAAATATGACGGGATATAGACTATGTGTGTTGGTTTTATCGAGTAACCAAAATAAAACCAACAAACATGGTAAATATCCCTTCAAATTTTAATATGTAATCTAAACTCATATGTACATTGAAAAAGGTATGTTACTATTATGTGTTAGTATCTGCTGGACATACCTCTCTCCCATTGTTGGGAGGCTTTAGCCTACTCTATCCACACTGGCCAGACGGGTTATAGATAAGACAGCACAACATAAAAACTCTCCAGTGAGCTCTGGGTAAGGTGTTGGTGTGTGAACGCCTAATGGGGTTATATATGAGTTTATATCTTTATATTGTCTATAACTTTATGTCAGGGATCTCTCTCTCCCGGCGCGCCGTGACACGGTAAAATTTGCTATTCTATATTGATTTATTAAATATATTAAAACCAGTTATTATAATAATCAAGTGCTTTATTATTATACAACAGTAACCAGAGCTCACTGGAGAGTTTTTATGTTGTGCCGTTTTGCTGTTACCACCGAGAACTGCCACGGTATTACATATGTATGTGAATTATGTTGGACTGCTCAATTAGGTCTAGAGAACACATCGCTTTCTACCTCGACTATTAGTTTTTATAATTAGGCTACATTGTTATTACTTCTAAACGTTTCATTTATATTCAAATAAGATAATATCAGTAAACTACCTACATTTTTAATTACTATTCTTTTAGTAGATTATCTAACCGTATATCTAAATGATGTAATACATAGTGCAGTATCACGTTCCCTTCCCTATACCCTATCAAAACAAAGCACACATTATTCACTTGCTCTCAAAATTGTTGGCACAGCAGAGCAAACAAAACACTCGCTACCGTCCCGCGGTCGAGTGACTCGCTCGAGTGCTCGTCGCAATGTCAACACTACAGAACGTTTGACAATTCAACATTCGTGGATGTAATAATCTGTGGAAGTGTATTATTCTATTGCATTTGATATTTGGATTCACTAGAAATATATTTCGTCTTTTTTATTTTGCCGTTTTGTGAATGCCGTTTTACTGGTCTGTACAGAATAAATTCTTTAGTATAGTGATTGCTATTTTTGGTTTGTTTGGTTTTAATAATGAGCATTTGCTGTTTGACCATTTCGTTTCATCCAATTTCAAGAAACTTGTACTTCAATCAGCTGGCGTACAGGCGTGCAGGTGAGGTGGATGTACTCGTACTTAATATGTTTATCCACATTCTAGAACCAATAAAACAATCTATAATTACTTTGGCGCTAAATAGCGCTGTGAAAAATGTCCTTGAACACCTAGTTATTGTATTTTTTATTTAAAGATGAAGTGTCGAGTGGAGTCATTATAACCGCAAGTAATCAATCACATTGATGTATAACCAAATCCACAATTATTACAGAAGGATTGGAGCAAAAACGTCGAACAAAAATTAATCATATGGTAAGTAAGAACGCCCTACGTGTGGGTTTACATGGAGGCGATAAATGAGTAATACTGTATAATATTATAAGTGAGTAAGAAAAGGTTATAAATTCTAAATAAGTTGCTTATACCTATACCATCTACTCACGGCTCTCCAGAGAATACTGATTGCGTTTGTAATAACCATAACTATACAGGGTGTAAAGGAAACACTTCCAAAGCAGAAGTACTCCTGCTACACAACATATTGGCAGGAATAAAAATTCCGGCAAAGTAATTTTTTTTGAATTTTTTTTCTCATTGTTTACTCTCCGTCGTATCGGTAAAGCTAAATAAAACGAAAATTTCATAAAAATAACGTCCTGCTAAAAGAACAAGGAGCGCCATCTTGCGAGTTCACGTTTTTCATGAAAAATTGTTTTATTTAGCTTCACTAACATGATGGAGAGTGAATAAAGCAAGTTAAACGGTATATAAAATAAAAATAAAATAAAATAGAAAATTGCTATAGGTATATTAATTTTTTTTTTTCTATAATACCATTTTATTCTAAGCCAAGGTAACGTTTCTTTCTAAGACACAATTCTGCGCCATGTAAACTCACGTCAAGCAATCACAATATAAGAACAAAGAAGTGGCCACTTACAGGTAGTTTTTTGATTACCCATTAACCCTGCAAACGACGTAATGGCTGGAGCTAAATTGTAGTAATATTATCCTTTGGCCCGAGGCACGGTAGTGGATTCGCTAATTATACGGTTGGTGGATTTGTGACGGTATTTTGTTACAGGGGCATTTTTGATCGGTGATTTCATGATCATAGCCCTGTGCAACGATTGGACTCGTGGTAAGCGGTAACCAGATAAGTTAACGCAGTGTAAACTTAAACAATACTGACTGATTTCAGTCAAAGGATATTAAATAAATAAATATTCTAGGACAATCTATACTACGTCACCTAGACCTATCACATGGGATGGGATGGGGATGGGTTCTTGAGTCCACACCGAGTCTTGGAGAGAGAGAAAAGTCCGAGTACTGGTCTAACAACATATTTAGCCGGTGGGTTCTAGAAGTCACATGGCAGTCGCTTTACAGAAAATATTGAAGTTTGGCCGTAAGACAAAAACAAACCAGTAATATCGAGGAGAATCTGTTCAGACTTTTAATAATTTTATTTAATTATATAAAATCCCGGGTTCGAATCCTGATCATTACCTACACTATCCCCAAGTTAAATTTAGCTGAAAGGGTTAGAGGTTAAAAACATCGGTTACTTTTTTATAAAAAAAAGTACATTAATGAAGTATGAACCTGGAACACGTCCTTTTTAGACAGTCATCTCATAAAACAACTGCTGTAAACCTTTTGAACGCCTGTCTCTGTATGAGTCTCTTTATTAGACACCGCCCAAAGCTGCTCGTTAAAAAATAAATCAACACAACTCGACAGCTAGATTTATTGTATACAGATAATGATATAACACAGAATTTGTGACGTCACAGTTCCACTCACAACTCAAGTGGCTCTGAAAAGCGGCTCTGTATCACTGATGGGCGAAGTTGTACGTATCCGCGCTTGCACCCTTTGATCTTCTTCAAGTGTTTCTGTTTTACACTTTAATGTAGATGTATAACATATACACAGTTTAGTTTATACAACTTATACACATTATAAAGCCATTAAATTTATGTCCAAGACTATAATTAATATATGATTAATAGACAACAGAACAGAACATCTAGATAAAAAGAAATTATTTAGTCTGTACTTGAAACGACTTTTGTATCCCTACAATAGACGTCATTAATGGAATGGTTAGATATATTTATTTAATTCAAAATGTATTACAAATAAAACACTTTTGTAGATAACACCATACAATAACAAATTTATTTTTAAAGATATAATTATATAATAATGATTTTTGCTCTGACATTACACATATTTATCATCTCTATGTTTATAAGACTATGCGTGCACCATCATAACAATTTAATTAATGCATGATAATATATATTTTAAACAAACACACAAACAAGTAATAATATAAACTAACTAAAACAAACGTCCTCTCTCGAAACATGGTGCTGTGCCCGACAGGGTCCGTAATTGTAACCAAACTTTTAAACTGATCCAATGCAATATATTTATTAAATGTCAAGTATTAAATAGTAACGTTATTGAAAAGGTGAAGGCAACACTATTGTATCAAAATTCATAACTCGATTTTGTACGGTTCTGCAAAGAAATCAATATAAAATTCTCAATTAAGACGGATCTGGCTTTATAACCTGTGATGCAGGTGAACTTTAATATTTTTGGTGAAACGCCTGCCTTCTGACCTTCACAACCGATTGGTGATATTCAAGTTCTGTATGTAACGTAATCCCTAAATATTTATACATAAAAAAGTACATTATATTTATCAACAACATTAACTCAATACAATATCTTAAATAAAATTTACTGGCCATAACATGTAAGTTATAAATTAAAGAGAGTATATTCTAGTCTATCTATATTGTTGTCTGCCGATATGTTGGACCACGTGCATTCGTTAGCACGCAATAAATCGCCACAATCTGACGGCGCATAAATCGCGCCTTTGATCCCTTGCGCAGGAGTTTCGCTAACGTCCTGTTTGCACTAATATTAGTGTAGCCGTATAAAATCCGAGGTTTGCTTGCGCAGTGAAGTGTTATGATTGTAATTTAAATAGACTGGTATCTAAACTTTATTCATAAATAGTCTACATTGAATTTATGTACTCATATCCTTCCCCTTCTAGTGTAGGCAGATACTTCAGATTTTTCAAGATATACAAATACTCCCCTCTCCACTGTATCAGTCGTGAGCAGGTATATGTATAATTTTTATAACTTAAGACATGATTTTATAATAATACTTTCTAAAAGAAACTATTTAAATAATGTCAATTTAGCAAGTGAAATTTTGTTCTAATTTTTGAATATCATCCAGGGTTACTATTAAGTAAGGTGTAGTCAAGACGAAGGTTGAAGAACCACGTTTCTAGAAAAAATTGTTTTTATATATGACCTTTCCTTTCATTCACAAAGACTTCTGACATTACTGTCTAGATTATGTTCACAAACATTCACATTAAAAATACATAAAGATTGTATGCCTAACATACACGTCGACTGTTAGTATTTCTTAGTTATAGTATTTTGCCTTTGTAATTTTTCTTCCTTGAGATCCTTCTTCAGCGCAAACCAAAGCCTAAAAAACAGATATTTTATTTTAATAAGTACCCTTGACAACTGTTTGAAATAAGTTCTCGTTTGTGCAATAAAAAGTTATTACCTTAAAGTAAGGAAGTAAAAAAGTTCCACTAGACTTAAGAAGGAGAATCCCAAGAATAGACCAAGTAATCCACCAATGTTAGCAAGGAAGTCTGTTGGGCCAAATAGTTCTGAACGATGCATTGACATAAACCGTGATCTCTTGAAGTACATCTCCAATTTCGAGAATTGCACGCTTAAAAGTACCATAAATATTAAAAACAGAAGAAATAACAGTAGTTACTTACGAAACGATGGTGGACGTCAGTTTTAAAACATGCTGTCCTATCTAGAAAACCACACCTCTATTGAATATACTGAGTTCATTGTTTATAAGGTGTGCTATAATTTGATTTCAAAATATTACTATTTCATCCCCCAATATTTCTAGCGCTGGCTTTGCTCGATTTCTCTTTTTGATGTGCTTTATATTAGACAACGAACTGTTAGAAGAATAATTAAAGAAAAATATGGTGACACTGGCACAGAACAAAACAAATTTCACACTCTCAAAAAGACAAAACGAGCAAAGCCAGTCATGTCAAAACGGTCATCATAGCGTACCGCAACTATAACTATTGCTTGTGTTACGGTTAGGATTCACATAAACTCATAACCTGTACAATTAATAGAAGTAAATAGATATTTGATTCGCTGTAAAAACTTACCCATTTAGATTTGATGATGTATTGTACATTTTGTCAGAATTTTTAATCAGACTCTTCAAGTTAAAGCCTGTTTTTAATATTTCAGCTTCATAGTCGACGGCGTTACACGTAGGCAGACACCTACATTGTCTCAATAATGTATTTGCTTCCCTGATTACTAATTCGTCTAGTAAAGAAATATTATTAATTTCAAATCAATGTGAACAAAAAAAATTCAATGAAAACATAACCAGTACATGTATAAGTTACATAATTTTCTTATTTATTTTATTACCAACATTACCTCGTGCATCGTCCATACATTTAGATTTTTGAATAGTACATATTTTTTCACTGCTTTCATCTAAAAATATGATTAAGAGAAACTCGTTAGTCAATCATAACCAAACTAATAATGAAATTACAACAAGATTTATAATCGTCATTTACATAACTATTAAAAAAAGTTAAAGGGATGGAATGGGGACCATATTTGTCGGTTTTGGAGTTAAACCAATATTTTTTATTAATTCTTATTGGGCTAACTGTATCTTCTACCTTCTTTTTTACTTGTTTCCACTTGTCACCACTGCCACTGTCTACGTTATCACACATATGTACTTGATTGTGTCACATAAAACTCACTATATCGACTCGCACCGTTTTTGGAAATGCCGTTTATATAAGTTTATTGGGCCCAAATATCGGTTAAACTACGAAACCAACTAATATAATAAATGTCCTGTTGACTTTTGTGATAGTAATACTTACAAGGCATATAAAATCCAACACAGTCACATCTCTTGTACGTGAAATTAGTAAGACACTCCATTTTACAATTGTTCGCAGTGTATATTTTAAAATATTTCAAGTAACGCTCATTTGGAAAGTAGCATTGTCGTCTGTAACAAATATTTTACTCCAAATTTTAATATTTTTCATTACACAAGAGCATAAAGAAAGGACAAAAGAGAAAACACAAGAAGAAGCAGAATAACAAGAAAAAAAGACTCGCATAATAAGAGATATAAAATGTCGGTGATATAGAAATCAAATGTTAATTGCTAAAGTTGGAAAAATCTTACATTTCCGGATCATATTCTTCTAATTTTTGGGACGTGTCAAGTATACTAAAACTCAAAGCCATTGATGAGACTTGTGTGTTCACTATAGCAAAATAATATAGAGAGGCCTGCGGTAGATCTGAAGGGTGTTGAATATAGACCTGAAAAAAAAAAAATAAGTTTGAAGATGAAGATTAGTGAAGAAGGAGGGGACGTAGACCTTACTGAAGAGCGAACCCTATGCTCGGTCCCTCGCCGTGAGTAGCGGCGCTGCCGTGAAACAAATTACTACACCACGATGGCAACTCAAAAATGCCATCAATTCTACAGAAGAAGTGAAGACTGATACCAGGGGGAGGAGAGGGAGGGAGGACTCAAGAGAGAGAGATAGGGAATTTTTGTGCTGTCAGTGTAGAAGACCAAGTATCACACAGTGGTTTAAATTTAAGCCCTCGGTCTTTCCACTGACAACACAAAATCTTGCCAGTGAGCTCTGGCTATTTTAATACACAGCTCGCAGCTATCAGCGAGCTGTGTGAAATATATGAAATATCTTGGTAATATAAAATGACGAGAAGCTTTTTCTGGAAAAGTTTACATTATAACTGGCGATTGAGAATTTTTCTATATCTCTGTTTGTTTCATTGATAATAAGGTATTCAAGCAAATTTAAACTCTGGGCATCATCACAGTCAGTTGGGAGTTATGATTGTCACGCACGTGATTAAATGGCTTCATTTTGAATATTTTGGTATCAACTAGACATCAGGATAGACTTTTTATTCTTATGTTCTTGACGGAATAACTTTTTGACAAATCAAATAATAAGTACTTTCAAGCAAAAATGCATTATGCAGGTAATTAAACGTCGCACATAATATGTAATTCTTGTGTCATATCACCTTTTCACCTTAAGGAGATAACGCACCCCCAGTGCAAAATAGGCATAAGTGATTTTATTTTGATTTATCGATTTTATCATATTTGAAAAGTACGTTTAAAGATACATATACTAAATTTTTTTCATATTTTTCTTGTTAAATTTGACGAATTAAAACAAGAAATTCGTTTTGAGAGTTTTTGTTCCATTACATTTTTTCTTACGGATTAGTAGATTAAGTGATATAACGCAAAGAATAAATTGAGAAATATGACGTATTACTTTTTACTACGTTTATCCCTAATATTTTATGTAGAAGATTAATAGTAACAATTATTATGATTTAAATGCGTATGTTTTTTTTACATCGCTAGTCTTGTATACACGATTATCTTTTTATTCATTATAAGGAAATTATCTTAAATGCGCTTACTTAGCCAAAAAGATACCTCTCCACCGAAAGTCACTTCTTATCAAGAGCTGTACGTGAAGCTATTGAAATCAAGAAGTACAAGAATTTCAATCGGGAAGACGAGACGGTTTCAAGTTATCTGCGACATGGAATCCAGTGATAAAAAACTTGCTGCCTCGCTTCAGGCATTCCAAAGGTTTGTATTACCTATACGATGATCGTGTTAATTCCCGTTTACATATTATTATAAGACTGAATTTGTTGAATTACACTCTGTTCTGTTTCGCTGGCTGGTTTATGAGGTCTATTGGTATGTTGTCCTCGAATGTCTGTTATTTGGTCGCCATTAGCATATTTATCAATGGCAGTGTAAACTGTTCTTTCTTTAATATCTAGCGTATTAAGAAACATGGTTTTGCACACTTTTCAATCAGTCACAAGACATGCATCGCTTTTTGATAGCAAGTAATATACCAATGTACGATTTCGTTCACGTTTACGCTGCATTTTCATAACTTTAGGTTCTATAATCTCGGCCTATAACTTCTGACCCTTCACTTATAGCCTGTCACGCTGAAACTATACCAGCTGGAAATAATTCCACCACAGAATCTGAAGCAATGACATCTCGTCCAGTGTTAGTAACTGAAGCTAATACAAACCCTAGAAAAAGGTTGGGAATATTTAAGCAATTTTGGACTTCTAGTAACCATGAAACTCAATGGCAGTTCATTTTGAAAAACACCGAGATTATAGAACCTAAAGTTATGAAAATGCAGCGTAAACGTGAACGAAATCGTACATTGGTTTATTATTTGCCGTCATAAAGCGATGCATGTCTTGTGACTGATTGAAAAGTGTGCAAAACCATGTTTCTTAATACGCTAGATATTAAAGAAAGAACAGTTTACACTGTCATTGATAAATATGCTAATGGTGACCAAATAACAAACCTTCGAGGACAACATACCAATAGACCTCATAAACCAGCCAGCAAAACAGAACAGAGTGTAATTCAACAAATTCAGTCTTATAATAATATGTAAACGGGAATTAACGCGATCATCGTATAGGTAATACAAAACTCTTTCAATATCTTCAAAATCTTTCATGAGACTTTGCCTTCAGCTTAACATCAGGCGAGGTGAAGTCAAGTAGACGTGCCATAGATAAAAAAAAACCTTTGGAATGCCTGCCTTTGGTTGCACCGGCCGTGGTCATAGGCTGACTGTCTCAGCCGCGCACGCCCTCCGTCGTCGAGTTCGTGAGGTAGCCGGTTATTTACCCGCACATTTTCGACATTTTTTATATTATTTTCTCTGCAGGTACCATCACATACCACACTCACAGGGTCCCTATTATCTGTGCAAATGGCTTGGTGTCTATCCGACCGCGCAGAAAAGTGAGGCAGCAAGTTTTTTTATCACTGGATTCCATGTCGCAGATAACTTGAAACCGTCTTCCCGATTGAAATTCTTGTACTTTTAGATTTCAATAGCTTCACGTACAGCTCTCGAATAAAAGTGACGTTCGGTGGAGAGAACTTGCGTATTGTGCAATACAATCCAGTGATTCGTGCCTGCTACTAAAAGGTGTTCTGCAATCGCTGATTTGCTCGTCCGGCGGTTCTTTACAGTTGCAATGTGTTCTTTGACCCTATCAGCAATAGTCCGCTTTGTTTGGCCTATATATGAACTACCGCAGCTGCAATCTATCTTGTAGACCCCTGGCGTCTAAAGCGGCAAGACATCCTTCGGTGTGCCCACGATGTTGTTTACTTTAATGCCTGGTGCGTAAACTGTCGGGATGGAATACTTTTTTAGTACGGAGCCGATTTTATCCGTTATTCCCCTGACATAATTGAATTTCGTTTACTGAGAGAACATAAATATTTTATTGTACGGAGCCAATAAAAACTTAATTCGTTAATTGTTACAAGTTTAGTCTTATCAAATTATCTACTTACTGATTATTTAAGAATTCATAAAAAAAATCAATAGTGGTAGTAATCTTCACCGAAACTCTAAATTACTGAATATTATTGTGCAATTTTATTGTTGATAGTACGAACTTTAATTGTTACCAAAACTATAATTAGTATTTTGCCTAAAATAAAAAATAATGCATAAAAAAATACATTCTCTGTTTTTCCCTGTAGTCATAAATAATAACTCTAAGTAATATGTGTTAATATGCAGCTAACTTTTCTAAAACATATAATGAAATAAGTAATTATTATTGTTTACTTAAGTTATCTTAACAAGCCCCTGTATTGAAAAAAGGGGTAAATATTGCTTGTGCATTACAAACATAATTTTTACAAAGGAAATAATGCAGTAATCTTACTTATACTACCAAAAATGTTCATATTCACGAGTTCATTACTGCTTTAATATAACATACTTTTTGAAATATATTTTACTTTTCTAGCAAAGTCTGGCATAAATTTTGATACTCAGAATGCTTTATTTTATTGTATTCTGAAAAATAGCATAATAATTTATTTTTACAATTCCTAATAAACTATGAACATTAGTACTAACTTAAATACAACACGAAGTGCAATATTTTTTTCTCCTTTTTTTGATATAAGAATAATTTCTCTACGTTTGGAAATAAAGTAAATATGCCCATAAATTCAGTTTTTTCGCCATACTGAAAAATCAGCATTTCCGTCTTATGCTTTTTTTTCCCTGAGGGTACGATAATTTCCTACACCAAAATTAATAGGATAACTTTCCTTATAGACAATAACAAAAAGTTATACTTACTTTATATCCAGCATTGACAATATTACACGTAGGATCGCGTTTTGATAGAGAATCCTGCATTATTATTTCTAAATCAGGGTATGCACCATTCTCCTTTAAACAATCAAACAATAAGAATTATCAAGTTATACTATAACTTCGTTCCTTGATAATAAAATAGCGATATATATACCAAGTAATAATATGTAAATGGATATTCATACTATTTGGTGATCTCTCAACTCTCACCTTTCCGGGAACTGGGTACGCCGTGGGCCCATAATCAGAGTAACCATCAGCCATGGTCCAATTACTTGTAGATCTGTTGGTAGTCAGGTATGGAAAATCATTATGAATGCTGAAAAATATAGCTTTTGTTATCGAGGTCCATCACAAACGTTTTATTTCATTCTTTCTGAAAAGCTTATGTATACACTTAAACAATACAAACATACTCCGTGAGTCTATTACAATTAAATAAGACATAGACACTGTTGAATAAAAAGATTGTTCGAAATGACTTAAATATGAAAGTTAACAGATACTTCGAAAATAGCTGGGTAATGGCATTTAATAGGACATGGTAAAGAAAGGAATAAAACAATGTGATGACGTTTGATAGGAGAATAAAGAAGAGACATGACATTTTACAATGACGTCAAATATCTGAAATAACCACTGGCTGATTTGACCAATTTTATAAATACCTTTCTGATCGTAATATCTCGTCAGCTGCTAGTGAATTGATGCTGTAACATAATCCTTCACTAGTGAGGACTTCGGATATGGTGCGATCACAAAGAACATCTTCATAACCTCCTACTAGACAGTAATCAAAGATCTGATATTTTTTAGGAGCTACCTGAAAAGAATAATCTGATTTTTATGTGCAATATTGCTGTGTGGTGGTATACTACATGTGGTGGATATCCACCACACAGCCATATTGCTGAGAATGGAATCATACATTTATATATACAGATGGAATACCACCATTTCGTAACATTGACAAACCGTTGTGTGAATATCACAAAATAGTTTTGTTTGTTTTATTTCTCTTTGTTTTCAGGAATTTCAGAAATAAAGCCCCGGTAGCCTAATAGTAATGTACTGCTGAAACGAGGTCCGGGCTAGATCCCAGGTTTCACAATGGCATACGCCAATGACTTTTCGATGCTTTTCGAAGTTATGTGTGTATTTATCGCAGGTTTATAAGAGCCCGGTTAATGGCAATAGGCTCGCCACCTATTACATTGCATTTTAAACATAAACTGGCGATATGTGGGTACTAGCATCTCTGCTTAGCCCTTCAGGGATATAGGCGTGAATTTATGTTTATGTTATGTTTCAACAATATATTGATTAGAAAAATGTTTTACAAAATTATGTAATTACAATAATATAATCAAAATTATGTACCAACAGTGGTCAATTGCAGTCGTAGTACTTACGTCATATATATTTTCTACTACTGCAGCATTCGAATTATTTCGTTTCAAGGCACTTAAACATGGAGAGTACGCGTTGAAACGACCACATACATTTGTAACATCTTGAAATTTTTCATAATCCTTTCGGTGTCTGAAAATATAAATTTCAATTGAATAAAAGAGTAATAAATAAGTATGAAAATGATATATCTTCGAGAGTCAGATTCCCCGGACATAATTATGTACATTATCTCACTTACTTACTAACCAAGTGCGTAGAAAGTCATTTTGTTACTGAATACCTATATGATTTATTTTAATTAATTCAATTTATAAGGACTTAAATATTATTAAAATGTTATTAATAATACCATAATACAATGTTAAAGGTTGTATGTGTGAATTTGGCGACATTGATTCCGTAACTGAATCTGTCCTGTCACATTTCTAATAGTTTTTTAAGTGTTGTAGGTATTGTTAATAGTTGAATTTTGCATTTATATTATATGTAATCACAAAAGATTTAACAAAAAGCAATGCAACAAATAGATCAAAATATTGAAATAACTATCAACCTATCTAATTGTATGAAAGAAAAAACTGTCCTTTAAAATTTTAAAAAGATATCATAAAGAAGGTACCTACGATTGAATTTGTGATTTATTCTGTTTAAATATTAAATCAAGTTTTATATTTTCAGCAGTATAGTTATATCTTACTGCATCAACTTTCGACTGCGGGCAAATCAGTACAGATGGAAAAGGTACCTGTGGCATAGACATAATTATTATAATAATACATAACATGTGAATAATAATAAAATATTGGAACAATTTTACCGTCCTCACTGGTACAAGTTTTTCACTAACAGTAACTATGACTGGACTGTTTTTCCACTTTATATAAACATTATGTATTAAGTAGGCACACATGCATACGCTTGCGATGAAAGTAATCAGCCAGAAGATCCTAGAAAATTAAAAGAAGTAAAATAAACTGACTTTGTTGGAATTAAAATTTCAGTATTCAAAAATAACAGCCAGTTATTTGCAGCATAGCTATCAAGAATTATGATCAAAATAATAAAGAAGGTTCTCGTGGATGGTTAAATATAATTAATTTCTTACTTTTCGATAAGAGTGAGACCTCTTTTAGTTGTATATCCAAGTCCATGAAGAGTTGTATTGTTTGCGTAGTCATAAAGCATTTCCTTTACCAGCGCTTTCTGCCGTTTTCGTCTTGCTTTACGAATGCAAACATCTCCAAACACATTCGTAACAACGACTTCGCCTTCCTCGTAATCTTCGCTGTAAATTAAAAAAACTTTGTTAATCATTTTTTTCTGAATGAAACAAAAATAGTCTAGTTTGATGATTTAGTTGATGTCAAATAATCCAAATCAAGTAGCTTTAAATGGATTTAAAATACCCAACTCTATTAAACCATTCTGTAAGATTGCCTAAGATGTCTTAAGTTTTTGGGTTGGTTGCTACAAAACAATCGCGAGCAAATTCGACAGCGAAACCTCTGGGAAGGTGGTGACATTTTTGTTTATTTGTTGCTCTTGCTGTTTCTCTGTTCTGATCTACAAATCATCAAATCCTTGGTTCACTATCATCGTGTCAGAACAAATATTCAGTTCTGCTGCTTATTGCTAGAACATTCACATATTATAAACTCTAGTTTTTATACTTGGTAGTACCTGGTTTATGCAACAAAAGTATATAACTATATTTAATTCGACAGGTGACAGATGCTGAGATAAAATACCTGATCGTAAATGGTGATGAAAATTTCAGATTTACGTGCATGAATGGTTAAAATAGTACTTACTCCATTATGTTAAAATTATGCTTTTTCTGACTAGCGTCCTTCTACTACAGTACCACATTCCTAACTGAAGACTTTGAAGGTGTGAATGTTTTTTTATTAATTGGGTTAATGCTACCTGGAGCTTAGGGACATCAGCAAATTTTATCAACTGTAATTAACTTTGTAAAACGACGACAAATGACATCACTGAAAGGGATGTGCAAAGGGATATGGAGTTGTATTTTAACAAAACATTAAACATAGATTCAGATCGGAAAATGAACGTCTAAGATGAGATTTGAATTCAAAGTAAATCTAGAAGAAAAATTAGCATACTGGATGCTTTAAAATTTTATCCAAATAACAAACGGAGAAATAAGAAAATAAAATATATTTGCGAATTTTCTATTTATAGTAGTTACTATAATAATATCTTCTTCCGTCGAATCGACGGCATTTTTTAATTTGCCATCGTTGTGTTGTAATTTAGTTCACGGCAGCGTCGCTACTCACAAAGAGGGCCCGAGCATTTCGATCTTCAGGAAGTCTTACTACCTCCCCTCCATTGGAATAAGATTAAAATGCTTCAAACTTTTCATGATTCATATTTTTATATTCCAACTGTGTTGAAATAAATTAATAATTAAGTTTCGGAACTCTCGTTTCACATCCCTAGTCAATACTTTCTATAAATTTACTGAACTTCATGTAATTGAGCGGTTTCATATCCTTGACCACTATATATATGTGGGTGTATTAGGAAATAATTTACATGAGTATTTTGACATACTTTCGTGGTTCACAACAATTAATCACACGCTTTTGCACATTAGGGTTACGTTACAATTACTATCATCATCATCACCCTTTAGTTTTGGTCGCATCCAAAGCTTTCACCTCGGAGTATAGGGTCTGCTTTCCGGCTTTTTTTCCACTTTGCATGGTCTTGCGCATCCTCGATGGTGTCCATGCATGTCATCCTCTACGACGTCAAGTCAGCAATTCTAAGGTCTACCCCTCCTACTGGGACCGCTACAATTACTATATTATCAAATATGTATACAAGATAATAGAAATTAAAATGTGTTTACATTTTAAACATTTCTGGTCTAAAACATCATTCATCTAATTAGTTATAAAAGTTATAAAATTGACAAAGGTATCCCTATCCATTCCCAAAAGTATATCCCTTTGTCACCTTAATAACTTTACTTTATTGCTTGTTCTTGCGCAAAGTTCCTTGGCAATCGAACAATTCAATGAAAGTGACACTTTAAAAATTTTAAAATATCATAAATCATTCATTTTATATATACCTACAACCGTTTGTAGGTATATATAAAATGAATATACAAAACGTCAAAATTAATTACTAAAGATCAGATTAGTAAATGGACCACCACACCAGTTTAAAATTTCTGATAACAAAGGAAGAATGGATACATTTTACAAATTTATTTGACTATGAAGGAGATTGTGCAAATATGTAGTTTAGAATTCATACGACATTAATTTCGATCGAGGAATAAATATGATTTCCATAATTGGAGCTGTAGAATATGCATGCATGAACACGAAATCAGTAACAATAAGTACCTTAATCGTTCATCGAGGCTAGTTTCCGACAGCTATTTTATTTATTCAGTTCCACTTTCATTATTTATTCATATTGATACGAAAAATATCGTCTTATACGATTTATTTCAAGCTGTCATAGTTATTGAGCACTTCCTGTATCAATTTGATATATTACATGATCAATTAATTCATAATATTGACTGCAAATACTTTAACCATCATATATTTTACTGTCGTGAAACTTGTATTGATCCAAAAATAGTACTTATGTCTCAGTCATAAAGGATACGATATACTTCAACTAGTAGAAATATTATTGTAGTTATTTATTTGTATGTAGGGTACAGCTGTATTTTAATTTGACAGCATTTCAATGATATGTTAAGTTGTAAACGATTGTGATACCATTGTAAGGTTATATTAATTATAGCAGTATAATGCTTTAATTAAACAATATAGTTCCGTATGTCAGTGCAGTGGGCTTAAAGTGGACATTATTCAGATTTTCAGTGACTTTATGGTTGGTAATTACAAAAGTATAAATATTATGTTTATAAAAAGGTAAGTCCTCAGACCTAAGTACATAAGACCTCCATGTCCGTGATATTGCAGAAAAAATGCAGGACAGTCGCCTCCGCTGGTGCGACCATGTTCTGCGGCGACCACCACGGCTAGGTACGTGGGTAACTAATGTGTGGCCATGCCGCCTCCACCGGACCCCGGTAGTAAGGGTAGGCCGGCGAAGTGTTGGATTGGCGTCGTGGAGTATGGCATGCGTGGGTTTACCATCATGGATGATAACGCACGAAGTGGAAGAGAAAAAGCAGGAAAGCAGACCCCGGACTCTGAGGTAAAAACCTACTAAAATTCTTTTAAAAATGAATTACTACGCCCATCCGACTTTTCGGTAACAAGATAATAAAGGTTGTCTTAAATTTTTCTATGAATCTAAACCCATACACTTTCCCGTACAAATCAAAATCAATTAAACTACAAACAACAAATCTGTCGACCACAATCGACTACAACTAACATTATCGGTACACATCTACTTCATCTGGCTACTTTCATTAAGCGACAATACATTAGTTTTTATCGGCCTGCATTGTGAGTGGATTGGTGCTGTCAATGTTATCACGGCTGTATCAGTGCTGTCAAAAGTATATCATTTAGACAGTCGGCAACCGGTTGCGGGAGATGTCGATGGACTGATTTTGTTACGACGCTTGATGTACCGTCAGCATGTTAATTCATTTAAGTAAAGAAATTTAGAAAATAAATATGTATATTTATACACACAAATAATTTTGAAGGCAAGAATAAATCTTTTATAAGTCATACTGTCTGTAACACATATAGTTTGAGTGAAAAAAAAACCTTACGCTCACGTAATAATAATGTATTATGTTTTCTTTTTCTTATTTGGCTGCGCCAGCGAGGGTATTACGCGCGTACCTATATTTCCTTGTTCAATTCACTAGGTCTATTGGCTGTACGGATTTAGACGTATGGAGTTTATACAACTAGTATTCGGTAGAAATTATTAATTATTTTATCAGTTATCAGTCTTTCATCATACTTATTTTAGTTGCTTATTTAATTACAGGAAAATATTCAACGAACGATCATCACTAATCCTTGTTTTTCGTAAGAACTTATGTAACAAGTATTTATAACTTGTTTTTAAATTGAGAAACCTGGTCAACAATAATATCTACATCTAAAAATAATAAAATTTCTTAGAGAAATAAGCAGTGCCATTGTACCTACTTGTCTACATTCAATATTTAAGTATAGTTTTTCTGTATGTGCAAATTTTTAAATGAATAAAAAAGAAATAAAAATAATCGATATTTATTTTTTATTTTGCCAATTGTTTTTGTTGACGGTACAAACAGCGGGCGTTACAATGGGCTACCGGATAAAATTTAACGAATCACCCGCCATCATTTTAATGCTATCGTAATGAATGTAATATACGAGCACGTTTTATCGCTCGCGGCTTCTGTCGCATCAATATTTTTTGTCTTAACAATTGCCTCATGTAATCGATTTAGGTGTGCTAAAGAATAAATAAACATAATCACTTTTATAATATGACTTACATTATTATGGAAATCATAATAATGTTGTAATGTAATATTATAATTATTTATATCATTTATTACATTATTTAAGTATGTATTGTAATATTCAATTATGGCAATAATTCTATTTTATGATGATGATTATTGAATGACTATATTTTGCGTTAAAATTGGAAATTGGAAGAAGTGAAAGTGAACGGGACTAAACTTGAATCCACGACCGCGACTTACAGAAAGAATGCTCTGACCACTTGAGCTACTAGATCATGTCTAGACTATTTTAATTTCCCTTCACTTCTCATACCTAACGTTGGAGCCATCTACCGACAATCCTACGAACTATCGGTAACTGTGCACCATTTTTCAATCATTTTCATAATATTTTTGTTCGAGATATCCACTTTTTATATTTTAAATCCATCTGAAATTGTTGCCTCACAATTTCACTGAAATGACTTTATATTGTTATGAAAGTAAAATAAATTCATACGTTAAAATGGATATAAAACAAGTATTTTTATACAAAAACTGATCATGACATATAACCCATTGTCTCGGTCATACCATTTCACGCAAGTCACCAAGTTTCGCCAGCAGACCGTAACTCCACTATATTTATTACTGGTATATGATTGTCGTATCCAGAATTAATATCACCATTGTCTACAAATGTATTTCTTTTATTTGCCTCCCTATCTGGCCGGTAGCTGCATATCTAAAGCTTGAGTTATCTCGATCTACCGCCTATCAATCTACATCACGTCACTCCTGAAAAATCAAATTTAAATTTACAGTCCACACATTCGTATTTGATCCTTATTGATATAAGATTAACGATTAAACTAAAACTGAATCGATGTAAAGTTAAATTTGTGAAAAGTTCGATCGGTCGTTTCAATCGATTTTGATTGACAGATAAAAGAAATCGAAGCATCGCTTTGTCCATGGATCGATTATTGTATCCGCGTAATTGGGTAACGGTGTGTGATGGTGACAGTATGTGGACATTTTCAATGTTAAAAGCATGTGAAATTTCATTTACGATATCGTTTTACTGTCAAATTGTTTTCCCATTAAAAGAGATCATCTTCCTTCCTTACGTTAGTATTATAAACTGTGTTCTTATAGCAATGCAATTGAAATAACTATTAGTTTTTTTTACCATTGAAAAGTATTAAGTACTCTTTTACGCCTGATCTTTGAGGGATTTATTAGATGATTGAATAACTATTCAATATTGGATAGCGATAGTCAAGAATCGAACAATTTCGTTTATTCAGATTAAAAGAGCACAAATGTATGTCAAAGTTTTACAATTTGTCAGAAAAAATTAAATAAATAATTTGAAAATGATTCTTGCGATAATGATAACATGTTTAAATTACACTAAAAGAACAGGAAAGAGCCTTCATAACTTGTTGTTGAACTGAATAAAGAACCAATAAAGTTAAAAATATAGTACAGTAATTATTCTTTATTTGTAATTTTTCCGTGCCTGTTAAATATTCCGATACGTTTAAACAACAATATGCATCGCAAGTACATTTAAAGACCACATAAAATAACTGCAAATCGATAACTTCTTTAAGTCAATGTCGACGCAATTTTGATTCATAACTGCGATTAGTATGTACACACAGACAGCCCAATTACTCTAATAACTACCTTAATATAATCACAAAGCTCCCTTCGTAATGGCTACAGTGGTTTTCATATTAAATTATACGTTACCATCGCCGCAAGGTACGTCTGTCTGTCCATTTTTTTATTAGTACCTACTTAACTGTTAAGTTTTTTATGAGTCGTAATCAGCTCTGTTTGAGTGTTTTGCTTTTGCTTGTTACTTGGTTTGATTATTTTTACAACTAGCGATAAAATACGCAGACGATATCACTGCGAGAGAAGGAAATCTCGAAATAAAACTCTTTATCACCCGTCTGGTCAGCGGCGTGGAAACAGTAGACCAAAGCCTCCCAAATTGGGAGTAACCTGTGTCCAGTAGTGGACTGCGATTTACTAATTGATTGAGGCAAAAGAAAAAGAGGAAAGAAAGGGTTTAGATGAAGCAATAACAATTTCAGTTGAAATTCACAAAGTCCTGCGCGGAATGCGGAAATCTTACCTTCTTGGTCAACTCAACATTGCAGGCGTGGTTTCTGTAGATATAGTTAAAAATACACACTCACACACACACACACACACACAAACACACGGAGTCGCTTATGCCGAATCAAAGATTAAAGGGAGGAAAAGGAAATATTGAACCAGAGGTCCAAGGTGAATGAAATAACTAAAATTACAGCATTGTAACGAGGAATAACGCCAAGATACTAGTTTATTGTTCATAGCAATAAAGTTGTGCGACGAACATAACTTACAAAACAATCACTAAGCTCGCATGTCATAAAACAAGTGTGTTGCCACCCTAAGCACTAGAGCGAAACCACTTTTTGTCAGTTGTCTGCAAACGCCACTACACTAGATCTATGCTTTTCGTCCTCCACATTTTTATCTTACAAAGTGCTTGGATAGACACCGGAGGAAGTTTGTGGGAAATTCATCACAGTCACGGCTGATAAACGACGCAAAATTCAACAGACTTCAGTGTAAAATAAACCTGTGTCGCTTTCATATAAGGTTGAATTTAGATTAAAGATATTGCGTATAAAGGTGATGTTTCATGAACTTACGGCTTGTTGAGCGCCAGAGCCGGGGTATAAATGTATGAAGGTACATTAATCCAAACAGACGCGGTTCTTTGTAGGGGCAGAGTTGAAATGGCGTGAAAATATGACTCGTTATTTATGTCTGTACACGATCCGTTTCGTACTCACCGATTTTTATCTGTGTGGGTGTTTCAATAAATATATTTTGATCTTTACTAATCTGATGTGGTGCCGTTAAAGAATTGCGTCTTCTTTCAGTAGGTACATGAAATATGAAATCGTTTTAACTTAAGCGTGTGATACTTCAAACCATAAATTTGTTATAACTAGCGTAAATGAAGATACAATCTCCTCATCACAGCGTTACATAATTTAAAATATCAGGGGAAATGATTTGTGACTTTTGATGTAGAAAAATTGACGTCACTGCAATATCTATTTCTATCAAAGTTGATAATGGGTTATAAAAAAAGGTTTCACCGTTCTTATATTCTTTCTGTCACTTTCTAACGCCTAGGTTTTGTGTAAAGATGTATGTAGGTTTGTCACTCGCACATTTAAACATGCCATGACATATACTACACATACGTATATATGATAGCGTCTGAACAATGACACCTAAATTTAGTAAGACTAACCTGTACCACATCGAACTGTACCGCTGATTTATTTGAATACTGGCCCTATGGTGTGCAATAAAGAGATTTAGTATTATTATCATTACTATAGGAATGACATTATTTGATATTTCAAATATATTGTCCGACAGCGTCAAAGTTTACTTACAGACAACTGGTAGCGACTGGTAGGAGAGCCCAACATGCTTCACCAATCTTTCATACATAACTGATTAACCATTACTAATTTGAATTATTCATATAGATCTTTCTTTTTAACTTCTGTATCTGCAATTGTGTAAAGTAAGACCGGTACTAGCTTTTCGATTAGGTACCTAAGGCAGCTTGATAGTATGACTCCCAAAGGAATACTTGCAATGTCTAGAACTATCAACATATATAAACGAACATTAGGTTTATATTTTAAAGTTGTACGTTTGTATTTAGTTGACCTGTTTATATTTCATTAGATACTACATGAAAATCTACGTAACTCTAATAATTTGTATACAATTGATTTATTTTAAAATTCAGATAGAACTTGATGTAGCTACCATGTAAGTTCACATAATCAAAACACATTCAAGACGACGATGGTGTAATAGGGAGGGACGTCGCGTTACGAAAGATCCAATTTCATCATTGTGTAAAATTTTCTCGGAGTAAAGCCTTTATCGCAAGTTATTGTTATACCCTATCCTTGCCATATTCGTAGGCTCAATAGAGTTCAGTTAAAGCTGGTCTAACAGCGAGGTATTCTAGTTAGGTGTTTATAAATTAAACCTGCAGTCGATTTCAGAACCAGCAGGTAGATGGACTGTCAAATTACGGCGTAGTCTTGTATCTACTTCTAAAATAAAAAGGCGCTTCAAGCGCTGCTGGATCACGATCGCACAAGTTATGACGTCATTACGGAGCGCTGAACGCTGCTGCTTTTTCCGGCGTGGCTTTACTGCCAAATTTATTTGACAATTATTAAGGTGTCCGCATTAAAGGAGCATTACTGGCCCGCTCCGCGTGGAAATTCATGTTTTTCTTGGGATGTTTTCACCAGTAACTCAGCATAAAGACCGACACGTGCGAACTATTAGCTTCCCGACGTTCGGATTAGAAAATAATTCACCACTCTGAATGTTATTATGGAGGCGAGTCGGATTTATTTTATTGCTCGGCGAGATATATGCTAGTCTTTTGGCTTTATCCGTACGTTTCTCCGGTTTGTTTATTGAGAAAGCTCTGAGTTCGAGATAAACGCATGTAGCAAATTTTATAGTGAGGGGAGTTTCAGCTCACCGTTTAGGCGTAAATCTTGTTTATGTCCTGCGTCCCGTAATTATTGCTTTATTCGCTTGAGTAACTCGTGTTCTACATGTTATTGTATGTCGCTATAAAATATTATTGATTGTAGCAATAAACCTTATTTATGTACGATATGGGGTTTGATATTGTTTTCTCTTTTTAGCATTGGCCATTACTTTGTTTATTTTTACTTTGGGGTAGTGTATTTGTTATTATGAGTACTATTCTTACATTTATCTAAAGAGGGTCTTATAAAATATGTTATTTAGTGTATGCAATGTCAATAACTTTATGTTGCTCACTAACAATAGTTTATTGTTGAATGGTTTAATTCTTATAATTTTTGGTAATAAATATTGTGATCTTTTAAAATATGGTTGAACATTTTAAACATTTATAGGCTGGCAATGCTATTGCAATTGAGTAGAACTTAAAATTAAAAAATAAACCCTTAAAAAGTACATGTTGTAGTCAATAGTTTTAAAATTTGAGGACAGAATTCCTGCCAATGATGTGCAGTGCATTTATTGAAAATTTCACTATAGCCTATGGACGTTGTAACTTCTCTAAGCGAAGTCATTGAAGGTTTTTATTACAAGCTTAAATTAAACACCCTTTTCTTTGTTACAGCTTGAAATAATTTTAATATATTGTTTCAAAAGACTAGTCAACGATTGCCAAGAAAAAAAAACTGAACCACTCTGAAACTAAAAAAAGGCACTCGTCAGTTCTGGCAAATTCTTCCGACCAGCTCCAGATATAAGTGTTGGCACACCAGGCTTATTAGTCTTATTTAGTTATTAGGTTTTAAGACAATTGAAATAAAATATACTTGTATGCGAGACTACGTAAATTTGTTATATTTTACACGAGATTAAAATAATAAACTAACCGTTTTTATAACACTCATAATAACTCATCACGGTCAGTTAATTATTACTTAACTACCTATTTATTTATTTTAATTAAAACTCCTGCAGCTATTACGCTAATTAAACCAATTATTATGGATATTAATCTTAGAAAATCTTCTTAAATGACAGTACACTGCCACAAAATATATTGTGTAATAATTCTGTGAGCGTATGCGTATCAATTAATGTCATATGTTCCTCGGCTGGTCATTCATCTAGATGACTATCACCATTTGTTACAGTAAAGCTACCGTTCACACTAGTTAGTTTGATTGAATAACAGTGTAAATACATTTCTTAATTTAATATCAATATTTTAGATTCAAGGTACGATTCTGTTTCATGGTTTGATTGGATTGGTAGGTTTTTTCTGTAATACCAATTTGCATATTTCATGAAATTGGTATGGAATGGAAGACAAATCTCAGGTTCATGCAAGAAAAAAATATCCTATTACTATCATACAAGTCAACGGGATATTTACTATGCTTGTTGGATTTATATTCGGAGTTTAACTGATAAAATATCCCGTTGACTTTCATAATATGGTAATGGACTGCTGAGACGAGGTCTCGGATTCGATCCCAGGTTTTACCATGGCACACACAAGATATTGTGTGTATTTATCGCAGGTTTATAAGTGCCTGGTTAATAGCAATAGGCTCGGCACCTATTACATTGGGACCTAAACATAAACTGGCGAAATGTGGGTGCTAGTACATACTTCTACCTACCCCTTCGGGGATATAGGCGTGAGTTTATGCTATATTATGTATGCAATCTAAAACTTTTGAAAATGTCTTTATAGTAATAAATTTTATACTATATTGGTAGACGAAATAACATGTATTAACATTATCTAAAGACAGATCGAATGTTGTGAGCTTACTTATAATGTCTGGAGTAAGAGAAGAAGAGAAGTAAAAGTGTGTTATCAATAATGGATAACTGAATTATCGCTTATTACTTCGATATATATTTTTTCATGCTCATCCTAAACTTAACTAGATTCTAGGTGACACGTCCCGTCTACGAGTATGTATTGCAGTGCTATACCGCCCGATATTATTTTGTTTACTACAAATAATATCATTGAATAAGCTGGTAATATCACTGATTAGATAACAATGGTATTAGTTCTGGTATTGTGTCACTGCTGTAAGGCAAATCGGGCAAAATTGGGTTGCTTGGATGCAATGGATCACCACTTGTGGTTCCCACTGTGTCCCAAGACTTGAAAATGGAGGATCTGAGGTGGCCGTAACATAGCATAATTCTGGACTGGGCTCATCCTCATTCACAATTACATAATGCTTGGCAGAAGGGTAATAAACATCCACATTTCGCCAAATAAGATTTTCGATCTTGCGTAATAGAGGGCGAGCCAATTGCCACCAAGTGCTCGACTTTGTAAAAAAATGGGTGTGCCGAAAATATATTCCTAACCGAAAATGTTGCCGCTAAATAAATTTGGAAATATTTTTTTCCACCCAATTCCTTACTATGCAGTGTAAATCACAAAGAAAATTAATTACATGAATGAATGAATGAAATATTTATTTGCTCAAAAACATGGTAACATCAAGGTTTTCAGTAAATAAAAAGTACAAAATGTCTTACCCGGACAGCCTTAGACTGTGGCATGCTTAGCCGGACAAGCACTAACATTTAACGTCTTGAAGAGTATTAGACGATTCTCGGTGAGTATCAGTATAAGATTAATCATTCTCCAAAAAATAATGAGCAGGCTGTCACAAATTTCATAGGGAGCTGTGACCAAAACAAAACAACGCACATTATTTGTAATAAAACAGAGAAGTATCTAATGCAGCTGCATTCCATGTGTCCAGACACTGTGGGGTAAGAGAAGCGTTATTTACGACCACCTGTGTTGGCAATTACCCCTCTAATGTGACCTGAAAATATAGCCCCTGAAAAATAGCAGGAGCTGTTGCTGAAACACGTTATTAGATTTTATACAATTTATGTGCTTTTTCTATAATAAGCAACTATTATTATTTCATATAATGCTACACACGGGGCGCTTGTTTGATCCTCGCACAGTGCAAAAAGTTGTATGTATGAATATGGCTGTTTGCACTGGTCTGGCCGTGCCTCGGAGAGCACGTTAATGGAATAAAACTCCACAATCCCTCTGCCTCTCTCCTCCTATTGACTTCGTACTGAAAATATCTATAAATAAAGGAAATGCAAGATGAGCGCTGAGGATCTTCGATGATCCATCCTCTCAGACGGTGAGGAATCTTTCAACCTTAGCAACGATTTGCCTCACTGTGTGTATTTTAATTTCTGTGAGTTCAGAAGAATTGTTCGACTTGACGCCTAGGTAACTATATCCCACGCACGCTCGTGCTGTGTAATAAACTCCCTGTTTTGTTTTTTCAAGCGACTACAGTAAAGGCATTAAAGGGCATCAGAAGTTTACTGCTTTGTCGGCTGCACGAGTGTGACGCCTCTAGTGCAAGCAAATCACTTTACCACCGCTAAAAAGCTCTGAACAGAAAAGAGTTATTTTGCTCCGCTTATAGAGAAACAAAGTGATACTTTTCAAATAGAAGGGATGAAATATGAAACATTATTTTCCAATAGATTCTTTTCTAAAGTTTTTTAGCATACTAAATCCTTAGAAATTTCATGAAATTAATTGGGCAGAATAATAAAAAAAACTATTCATTGTTTCTTATAGTTTGTAAGACTACCGGTCTTCACCGTCGCCCTCTAAGATGTATAGGAGGAAGCTCAGTGGTCAAAGAATTCCCCGACCCCCACAGATAATAAACCACTTTTTAACACACGTTTATTAGCATCCAAATTTTTAATAAAATAGCATTAACATATCGTTATGAGTTTTATCTTCAGTTACGGATCATAAAAAAACCGCACCATATTCAGTAACCTATAACTTTTTCACCAAGCTCAGGCCATAAATCCAGTGAGAAGCGGCCTTAAGCTATAAGCACAATAATTTCAGCCAACTCATAATCCAGTAGGGCCATAACTTTGGCGTTACGGTTTGGTGGCCGAGAGTAAGTTCGTCGACCTAACTGCTCAGTGACCTAAGAATAAAACTATAAACACATTACGAGTTTAAAAAAATATTTATTGAAGTCAAATTTCCGTGTACTGTTCCATTAAGATATTCCATCAAGAACCAAGCGGTTCGGTGAGTCTTTTCTCTGCCGCACCATTAAGTCCTGGAATTCCTTGCCGGCGCACGTGTTTCCTTCTTCCTACAGTCCCGGGTCCTTTAAGCGGGGCGTGAAAAAGCATCTGAACAGGCCGTCAAGCTGAGCGCCACCATTGTAGCACGGAATGTGAGTGCAATGGTGGCCCTCTTTCATGAGACTTTGCCTTTAGCTTAACATCAGGCGAGGTGAAGTCAAATTGACGTGCCATAGATAAAAAAAAACTAAATATGCCATATTTTATACTCTGCAACAGAGTCACCATAACCAATATAGATCAATTACGTTTTGTAAGGCTGTACGTCAAACTTATAGATTGTACGTACATCTGATTATGTTCATCGAATCACTTTTCATTCATTCACATAATCTATTCATGATGATCCAAATTCAAGCCACAAAAAGTACAGATACAAATAAAAAGCATTGTAGTCATAAGTTTTTAAACCTCTCAATCAATTTATTCCATTTTCAATTTCATTTATGTAACGTCTATTTGGTGCAGTTTACGCTAATTACTTTCACCCGTAGAAACTAAAGTTATCCGCTCAATCAACTTTAAGCATACGGAATCAGGGGCTGTTTCAACAAATAAGCGCTTGAAGCGATTTATTTGCGAGATAAGCGTTAAGTGCTCGCGGTGCAAATATTTCGCGTCTAAGTCTTCCTTGCGTTAGTTAGCGCTTACTTACACTCGCTTACTCGGAGTTTCGCGTGATGTATGCTTACGGGTGGTGTAAGTGATGAGAGGCGCAAAAAATATTGCCTTTTTTACAATTCGAGTGACGCACAATGTCTGTTAACTACAATTATTACGATGTCCTGTCTTAATATAATAATTATCATTTTCCCAACACGATTGGGGTTGACTGCCAATTAACCTAAGGTCCAGAAAAGATAATAATATCTTCATCATCTTCATCATTATCATGCTTCAATCCTGATCGCATCCGATGTCCACCCTTTGGAGTTCAAGGTCCGCTTTTCGACTTTTACTTCACACGGCCTTGGACATCCCTGATATTAAGACTATTTACACGCATATCACCCTCCGCGTCGTGGAAAACTTATTCTTGGGTCTACTCCTCCTACCGAGACCCAGTAAAGGTGCAATTGCCAGACATTTATTACCGACGTAGCTTGCCTTCCACAAAACATGACCGCACGAGCGAAGACGACTCTCATTTTTTTTTCATGCGTGAAATCCCCTCGGAGCTGCTGAGCGAGGTTATATCGGACTAGAACCGACTAAAACGCACGCCGTCTTTGGGTCTTTAGTTGTCAGAGGTGAGATAGTAGCAAACATATCGCTCGCACCTCAGCAGACCCGGGATCCTCTCTTTCGAGACGACACCCTTCAGGTATAGGTGTCCCCGTCTAGCCCCCGGGTATGAGTTGGCGCAGTTTTCGCCGCCACAGCCTGCTTCTGCTATCTAGACCCGCGCTCATGCGGACGATGACGACTCTCCAGCATTTAATTAGCAATGACAGATAAAATGAGTCATTTTCCTTTAGAATAGATCTCAAAATCGCTTAATTCTTATACCTTGATGATCTCGGAGCGCCTCTGTCAGTCTTAACTAGGTTGCTTACGATTTACGTCCAACGTTACTGCGCTATCGCAGCCACTTATTAACATCTATTTTAGTTTGCCGCGAACCCTTATAATGTAGCTTAAAGTTAATAGATGGATGACGGAGATTTGTAACTGATATCGTAATGTAGAACTGAATACGGAAAAGTTATATGTATATATATATATAGCAGTCCAACTGGAGAAGTACTTCTGGGAAAGTATTTGGCAGTCGCACTGGCGACACAAAAGCTCCCTTAACCATCACCTTTTCAAGAAGGGCATTAGAAGGTTTCTATAGTGTGTCAGCAGCACAAATGCGAGGCTACGGTAACCACTTTCCATAAGGTGGGCCATGCGCTTATCTGCCACTTAACTGGTATAAAATGTATTTACCTACATAGGAGTCGAAAGAAATCGTCTTTGTTTATACGTTTAGACTTCGACCAAGTAATGGTTTCCAAGCAAGCGTTTAGAGAGAGAAATAAAATCAAATGGAGTGTTTCCGTTTTATAGTTTTATTTTACTATTATCAGAATCATGTTAAACGTTGTTGCTGGTAACATCCGAGACTTTTTATCCTAGAACCCGGGGTCCACTTCCTGCAGAGTTGAGACTGAGCTGGCTTGAAGAATTTGAGGGAACTACAAATGTACTACTTCCGAAAAATTAACTTTTTTACAATGTAATTATTCTATAGTTGAAGTCTAATAATTAGAATTTCAATTCTTTGTTCTATTACTCAGATTGACACAAAATTAAGGGGTAGAAGCTTTATGCCTATATCTCGATAAGACTAGATATCAACTATGACTAGATCGCTTTATGACTAAATCTCGATATGACTAGATCGTGTTTGGACTAGATCTCATTTAGACTAGATAGCTATTGGTCCAGGTAGGCGTATAGACAATATTGTCGTTTGTTTTCAGAAGTAAAATTATCTCTAAAATATATTTAAACGTATCTATAAACGCTTCTAAGCTGAAAATCAATATCATATTTGTTTTCAATTTTATCTTGATGCCAGCCTATCGATAGCTGAATCCAAATGAAGAGCAGATAGCTACGTTCAGTGAATGCAAAGCTAATATTGTTGAGAGCCGCACAGTTCCAATTTGCAACTATAGTTAACAGGATACAAACGTATCAGAGTGTGGACTATTCATAATATAGCTTGGCATTCGATATAGATCTATGTCTAGAAGAGAATAGGGTTCAAATTGGAGTAGTCACTAAAAAGTTCAAAGACTCAGGATGTAAGATGTTACTTAAAAATATACAGCATGTTTTCAAAACCGTGTCTGTTGTTTGTTTTCAATTTTTAAGACATGAATTATATTGGAAATAATTTGATCTATATAATAGAATATGAATTGAATTAGTTCAATTTGTCTTGTAATTCAAGGGCAATAATTGTATTAGGAAAGCTTTATCGGGGATAAATTTTATTGCCGGCTAATAATCTGTACCAAAACTTCTCCGAATATTCGCCAGATTCGCCATTGAGTGTGATGTGATTGAGTAACAAAATCGTCAAAAAATTCATATTGTAGGTTTAATTTTTTCTATTTATTTCTTATTTTATACTTTTTAAATTAATCTCCTAGTCAAGCCTTTTCATTTGAATTACACATTGACAGACTAGTGAAATATGAAAGGTAAACCATTTTGTGGTGGCGGCCATCTTAAATTTGAAATGGGTTATGCTAGTCAAGTTCTTTCATTTGACTTGTGACAAATTTACCTTACAAACAAAAAAACTACATTGACAAACAACTGGAAGACAGAAAGAGAGAGGGGAGAGAGAGAGAGAGAGAGAGAGAGAGAGAGAGAGAAACTTGAAACTTATAATACAATAATAAAAACAGCTAAGTAAAACAAAATTGTGAAACGCACGTTCCAGTTTTTATTCCCCTGCCGTATGTTTCAAACGAAAGGGTTAGTGTTTGTGCAATCGCCATTATCGATAAAGATAAACCTGTGAAGGTGGTTATTAGAACGTATAAGGTTCTATTATGTTGTATCAGTGCCGTGGATGTCCGACCGTATCTGTTTTATGTTTATAGTGCACTTGAAGTATTGTGTCACGTGTTTATGATTCACTGTAACAAACTGTTGCAGCTTTAACGATAATGACTGTATTAGAGTATCTAGTTTCCCATTGCCAAGCTATAGTAGTGTCTTATCTTTGAAATTTTAGAGTTTTTTTTTTCGTAAATTTGAAACTAATCTTATGAATAGATTGTTGAGCATTGGCTTGTGTTTGATTATAGTTTTTTTTAATTTTATTCACGTGGATGCTGAATAGTTAAATTGGCGATAAATTAAGAAGTGACTGGTGTGCATCTCACCCACGTGAACTGCTTTTTGATGTCACGCGGGCTTAGGCCTATTAAGTGATCTATCAAAATACTGCACCCTTTGATAGATTATCGCACTAGTGGTCTTCTGGTTTGGCGATGTCCGAGTACACCACTACGTGAACTTTGTCATAACATATATAGGCATAGTCTAATCATGATTATTGTTGGAACATTTTATATAACTTATATGATTTTTTTTACAGAAAATCCTATGCACGCAAATAGTCAATTCCTAAGACCGAAACATAATTTCCCGTCAAAACAGATAATAAACAAAATTATGAGGCTATTTTACAACGTCATAATCTAAGGCTTTTCTCCAACATCCAGTTTGGTTACGAGGATTATATCAACTATCTAATATGATTAGCATACAAATTACGTGGTTTTTAACTCACGGATAATTTATACGTGGCACGGATATGGCTTGAAAGGCTTACACAGTTTGTTTAGCTTAAATTATTGTTAGCTATTACGCTAGAGCAACGGTTTTGTTAATTACTAGTGATTTTGAATAGAAATATTTAGTATGCTTCAAAATTTACACATACATTTGCTTACGCATATTTCTCTCTAGGGTAGGCAGAAATGAGGCTTGGGAGTGACAGGTGGAGTCAGAGAAAAATGTGGAGACCGCAGTTTGATACCTGAGCGGGCTTTCGATGGTCCACAGCCGGAGCGTGAGTGATATGCCAGGGGCTACCTCGCCAACTAATGAGGAACAAGAGTTCATGGTACGGGCTCTAAATTGATCCTCCTCGCATATTTTTTTATACCACTTAGGTGGCAGACAAGCACAAGGCCCACCTGATGGGAAGCGATCACCGTGGCCTATGGACGTTTGCAACATCTTCATATTAACATCATCTGTGTAAAAACCATAAAAACTTCAATTGCTTCATGAATTGGCTCTGAGGGGTCGAGTTTGGTATTTCTATCTATTGCTATCGTTATATATATATAACGCCCCCCTTCCCATCCACAATATATTTTGCTTATGCCCGCTTTGTAATAGGTATATATTACAGTTAGTCCTATAAAGTCAGTAAATACAAAATTAAAGGTAACATAACTACCTGTATATAGCCCTTATTGCTTATCTACTAACTACAAACTTCTTCTAAAAGACAAACAATCGAGCTGAACTAAGCGGAGTAAGAAATATACTTATCCTATCTGACCCACATAACAAATATTGTAATAAACATACAAACTATCTCATAAAAGATAAAGGCTTCTGCATGAATAAACATACGATAGTAAAATTTAAATCTAAATTATAATCCATTAGCTCAAAGTAAATAACGTGTCAATAAAAATTCAAAATGCGCATAAAGGGAGTAGTTTAACAGTGAAAAATTTACTCCCAAATGAATAAGACTAGGGGCCCTACCACCGTCTCTCCTCGATATTATTTCAATCTTACTTTACATTCATAGTGTGATTTGAACTCGGACCATTGTCACTTGTCGATATTTGTGTACTATATTGTATGTAGGTTTATATTTTGTAAGATAACTGTAAATTCTAAAAAAAACAAGTATATGTATCTACTATACGGATTCTTCGTTTTCACTAAGGTTTAAATTTTCTTTTAGTTGAATTTAATTAGTCGCACATTTTTATGTTTAAGTTGTTAACAACTTGTTCACGACAGACTCAATCCGTGTATAGAACAAGTAATTGTTTTCTGACAGGTTTACTACAAGTTTTTGACAAATCTTTAATCAGTATCAAAAATGATTTCAACTGGTTTCTTTATAAAAACCAGGGGTAAGAGACACTGTTTTAATTATACATATAACACTAGTCCGTCTGATTCTCTCCAAGACATTAATTGGCTAAGCACGTAATTAATGTCCTTGCGATTTAAACCGCATAGCAAGGAATCTAGTCCAAATTTCTGCCAAATTTATTTAGCTGCTACATTTTAGTTTTGGCATACCCATTAAGTTACAAAGTGCCTGATTGGCGGCAAGAAGCTCACCCCCTATTACGTGGGACCAAAAGTCATAATTGGTGAAATGTGGGTGTATACCTATTACACCTCCGTCTACTCCTTCGGTTATTACGGGCGTGAGCATTATATATGTATGTATGACGAACGCTAGTAGTATCTTGATGGACGCTGACGGTCCGTCACACTATGAAAGTAAAGTGAGACTGAAATAATATTACTTTTAGGAGATTGTGGTAGGGCCCCAGTAAAAATGTATTCGTGTAAAGGTCCATTTCTATGTAAATGTTATTGGGGGCATCCTTAATCCTACGCTTTCCCCAGTTCCAAACGAGCATGTATTTGGTTTAAACCGGATTAGGGATGCTACCAAGTTAATAAACTGTGTTAACTAAAACTCTGATGGGTATTCGGGTATTATTTTAGCGAGCCACATTAGTTAATGTGTTTAGGGTTATATTTTCGAGAGTATTTTGTTTTGGCGTTTTGAATATGAAGGTGAAATTCAATTTAAGTACTGCATCTAGCATCAATTTCCATTATAATATTAAATCACTAGTTGTTGCGGCTATGCCCACGAGGAATTTTATACCCGTTCCTGCAATCTATGGGAACCTAAACCCGGTATAAAAGCATATGTGTTATTTCAGACTATATCTATTCCAAATTTCAGTCAGATCCGTACAGCAGTGAGAGCATGATTGACTACCAAACATACAAACAACTTCACAAGCTTTATCATATTTTATAATATAAGTAAGAAAAGTTTTTATACTAGGTACTTAGGTGGTCGACAAGCGTACGATGTACGTACGTCCCATCTGACAGAAAGTGGTTACCGTGGCCTACGATCGAGTGTAACAAAAGGGGCGCTACGTGCTGCTACCATGGGGAAACCTTGCCATACTCTTTATGATAGCGAGGCAAACAGATTGATACAGAGTTTTCCTTCTCTGGTGGTGATTTTCTTTGTTGTTTTTTCATTTAGGAACGTCAATTTGACTTCACCCCGCCTGATGGTAAGCTGAAGGCAAAGTTGAGAAAAGGGAGTAACTATTACAAACAAGTAGAGTGTTGAAATTGTTACAGTTGTTACAGCTTGATTGCCTGATCAGATCCATCTGATCAGGCAATCAACAGTCCACTGTAGGAAGAAGGAAACACGTGCGCTGGTAAGGAATTCCAAGACTTCTTCTACGTCTACATATTTTATCCGTTTTTGTCGCCTCTTACGATACCCTTCGAATGAGATGGAGGTGGTAATATTCGTTTGTCGTCACCGTAACGGATAAAGGAAGTTTAAATAATGGATACCGAATCCATTTTCTCAATCCCTTTGTTGCTCGGCAAAAAGTCATTTAAATTGTTCATTTTCTTTTATTTTACAGACGTTTTTAATATTAAAAATGATTGTGTTTATTCAGAAGTTGCTGCGTTTTTGTCAAGAAGCAATTCAATTGAAATAAGGATTCGTAATTAGACTTTACTCTTCGGTATCAATACAATACTAACCAGTTTATACAATGAACATAAAAAATGTTTGAGGCAACCCTGTCCTTTAGATTCGTGAAAAGATTCGTTGCTTATCTGATAATTTTGTAGTTTTGTTAATGTTTGTAGTGTGCTTGCATATTATTCTGCCTGACTTAAGCTTATCTATTCAAGATAGCTCTTTTAAGTTTGTGTTACTACAGTTTGCATATATAGTTATATTAGAAGCAAGCCGCTTTTACATTGGGCAAAAAAAATCTACAGTTTCCTCAACTCTTACTTCACCAATGCCAAGGAATCCATCAAAATGCCGATGCTTTTTGAAAGTTGTTGATTGGTTGTTGAGGCACCTTAAGCAGTTCTATGGCTATCTGGTGTTGTAGCCGGAGCCCTAAAAGTTCAAAAACTGATATAACGGTAGTGATTTGATATAGCCGATGGGTTTCGGAGGTCAATGATAGTAACTTCACGGAAAATATCTAAATTTAGCCAAATCAATAATCAAAATAGTAAAAACGAACCTTGGACTCGGAGTTGAAAGGTTCGGATGCGAGTTCAAAATTATTTAAATTTTATAAAATGTTATTATGTTTGCCGCTCAGGGATGGGATGTGTCATCGCCAGTTATCCTCCTAAAAGTCGTATAACATACACACATGCACATATGGTTACGCCAGTAACATCCGAAGTGGCAAAAACCAAAGACCAAAGACTAAAATGAAGAGAAGGAACAAGGAGAGCTTGGGTTTTATATATATATACGAAAGTACATAAATAAGTACATATACCGTATAATTTAAAATGGACACTCACCATCACATATTTCTACTATATGACAGCGCCATAATTGAGAGCTTCTTATGTTCGTAACAATGCAAAAAATTCGGCAATTCCGCACTCATAAATTAAGCACAAATCTCGACGTTTCCACGCTAACCCCATGTAATACTGGTCAATTTTAAAACCCGTTAAGGGCTGCAAATCCCTTTAATTCAGTCCTCAGAGCTGATAAATTGCCCGCTTATATTGGCCTACTATTAAATCTATAAATCGTTTGGTCAGCACTACGGGCTTCGGAGAGAAATTAAAGGGATCGGTTGGGTTTATTTAATGGTTGATTTGCTAGTTTTGGTTAAGTTTGTGAATCTGTGGTTCAGTGGAATAGCTTCAACCTTAACCTTAAAATTCATGGCTGATAGCTGGTCACTGGCCTATTGGAGGTTAATATAAGCATCTTTACCATCAGTCTCTGAGTCTTCTTCCAAAAAAATATTTTCATTGGAAAGTGGTCACCGTGGCCTATGGATGTATGCTACACCAGGGGCGTTAGGCTCGTGCTGCAGATGCTGTAAAAATATCCTATAGACCTTCTTGAAGAACGCGGTATTGCAGATACTTGGAACGATCATAGCAGGGAGTTCATTCTACTGCACAGTACTACTGCCTGCCGCGAGGCTAAACTCCCTGCCTGTGGCGAGCAGTGAGATGATAGAAAGTAGGCGTGGGCATCATATCCAACCATTTTTCTGAACTTGAACAATTGTTCAGGTAGTGAAACACACACAGTAGTCGATATTTTCGATATTTTCAGTTGTGCGTGTTATACGACCAGGCATCTGTAAATGCAAGGTCAAGCATCATCATCCATATCATTGTTTCATTTTCATCTAGTTGTTTTATCAAGAAAACTATTTCAATAAACTTGTACTCAAACTTCTAATTTATCTAAGACAGTTCCTTATTTCATAATATTTCGGATCATTCTCACTTGTTCTATCAACAATTAGTTCCATGGAACTAGTGAGAATTTATTTTCTCAGTAGTTCCATGGTCTTTGATAATGGACATTACATACAATTTAAACATTACAGACAATACATCGACATTAATTATCTCATTTCTCCACTAAAATATATCTCCATAATACTAATCACCAATAACTCTTTAGTTTTAATTAACTGCCGCTTAATAATCTTTTCTTTTAATATCATGTTTAAAAAAACAATTGAAAATTATGCAAATTACTACTCACAACTTACAATGTTACAAAATAATACTATGTTATCAACTCCTAAAATCCAATAAACGTCTTAAGACTCGTAAACTAACTAAACAATATTAGTAGGTAATACGGAGAGTCTCAAATGAACATGGCGGGACCACAACTGTTACACACAGAATTTAATACGGCCCACATTAAGGGTCCAACCGCATAGTCTTCACACAGTAGGTGACCCATGAATTTATGAACAGGAAGGACGTTTCATGCTGTTTATGGTTTGGCTTTTATTTGATTACCTTTTGTAACAGCCCAAATATTAAGTCATGAATTAATTGAATCAGATGGCATCGTTTAGAAAAGATTAATATCTTCTAAATGTAGATTTTAAAGCCCTTTTGACGCATAAAACGCCTTCAAGCAAAACGCGTAATTTGGAAAATACAACTTACGAAAACTGTAGACGGTCTATATCATTGACATTAATTTTACTAGCGTAAATAGACCCACAGACCTTCATTACCGTGTAATCGGATTGAAAATGTCAGTGGTAGTGACTTGTGACTTTTAAATGTAGAACATAGACGTCATTGCAAATATTTCTGTCAAAGTTATCAATTTTGTTCTTAAAAAAAAAACGTTTCACGGTTCATATACTCTACCACAGTCACACGCCTCGGTTTTGTGTAAAGACCCGTATATATGTCACTCGCATACTTTGTTCCTCTGAGGATGACTTTATGGTATAAATATAATTCCAACTAGAAGTTAAGCAAAACACCAACTACGCACTATAAAAACTTTTTCATAATTAATAAAACGGGACATATCTCAGTAACTTCCCAGATCGTATCCACCTTGTACAACGACAAATGTACTAATCCTCCAAGTTTATCCTTGCGGCCCACTGAAATCTCCGAAACAATGGCCAACATGTTAACTGCCTCGGGTGACCACAAGGCTGTGTGCAGATTACTGTGAGAGCAAGACAAATATTCTTTTGACAGGGAGTTAGAGGGGGATAGAAAACGGTTTCGTGTTAATTGAATTAAACGGCGGGCGGCGAACTATGGGTTAATAGGGAGCGTAATCGTGGAACAGAGCTTGCCTTGTAGACTTTAGTGTATAGTACATGTGTTGCGGTAGATTGTTTGGTTGTGAAGGCTTTAGGGTCGTAAGGTGCTTGACGAGGATGATATTGAAACCTAAAGTTTGACACGAGTACTTTAAGCATGTTTGTGTTCTAAACTAATGCCAGTGATTTGTTTCAGTCATAGATTTCAATGAAATTATTTAGTACAATTTGTCAACGAGAGAAATTGGGTTTAATAATAACAAATGGTTATTCGTAAGTTGCTTATATTTGCATTCGATCGTGAGATTCAGATCGAAGAAGGTGTCATTGAGTATATTTAAAAGACAAATTCAGTTGCAGTCCAGTAAACTTAAGCCACCATTTCTGGTGTCCATATTCTTGGCAAAGTAAAAACCTCTTGTTAAGCGAATTCCAAGACATTAAGACATTCCTTCATTCATTCATTCATTCGTTACCTGTCCCACCTTGGTCTTTTATCATGGTATTGATTATAATACATGCTTCTGCAACGCCTCCCTTAACTATACAGAAGGGTTACCCTTAGTGAAGCGACGATTTCAGGGTAATAACCTCAACTGCAAGCGGATTATTAATGTCCAGCATTGTTATTACTGTGTTTACATGATATATAAGCATAGTGATAACGACGAACGAGTATACCACATGTCCATTCAGCATAATGTACTTTTTTAAGGCTGAAAGTACATAACATAACATAAATCCACACCTATATCCCCGAAGCGGTAGGCAGAGGTGCTAGCACCCACATTTTACCAGTTTATGTTTAGGTCCCATAGGTGGCGAGCCTATTGCCATTAACCGGACATAACTTCGAAAAGGATCGAAAAGTCATTGGTGTGTGTGCCATGGTAAACCTGGGATCGAACCCGAGAACTCGTCTCAGCAGTCCATTACCCAAACCACTAGACTTAGGCGGTTGTCGTGGGTGGATGGTGAATGATTCATTCGAATAAGTGTAGTAAGAATCTAGTAATTAAATTTATATTTTCATAAAACATAAATTCGCAGTTTGTGTCTAAAAACGTATTCGGCAATAATTATGGTATGACAAAGAAAATCAGTAACATAATACAGGAGAGTTCCTTTGGTTTTCAACAGGATACGTTATGCAGTTTAGTGTCTCAGTTTCGAAGGCAAACCATCAATACCCGAACTCATATTTATGACCCACCAGCTGACAACATCAGACCGCCCCAAATTGTATTAAAATTTAATCATATTCCTTTTTAGTAGTCATAAAGAAGCACTATAAATATGGCGGCGTATAAAATTTTCGTCTACCCTCCAAATATGAATTAATCACCAAGCTGTCAACAAAGTGAAGTGTCATCGAGCTCGAAAGAGGGCGCTGAGATGTGTTCAAATTTAGGTATTGCCGTTTTTAAGGTGTAGTATGCGTACATGTGTGAAGTATATTTTTTGTATGAAAATTTAAATATTTTAAATTTTAAAGTCTGAGCTTTTATTTCAAACTACTCATAATTATTTAGGTAGGTATTGGTCTGTAAAATAAAATTTTACATACTATGTAACTTATGGTATTTTCAATCTATTAACCTTTTACTGGTTAGATTATTATTTTCTACTTGCCTTGCAAATCTGAAAATAAATGTTCTGCAGAGCCTAATCCAATACTTCAATTTTAATAAACATTTACTTTGTAATTTAAGTGAACAGATATTTCAATCACAATTTAAACAGTATTGAAATTATGAAATCTGATGTTCTGAATAATTTTCAACTTCAATTTAGAATGATTTTTGGACTTTATGGGCTTCAACATTTTAATTCTCAATTTTATTTACTGTTTTTTTATCTTTGCAATTCAAGTTTCAGTAAGTTCAAAATCCATGTATATCTAGAATTAAATCTATTCTAGTATAACTACACTTAAACCTTCAATGTATCATAAATACAAATATTATCCTTCGGCTAATTTCCTTCCCCGAAAAGTCCCTCAATTTGAACACTCCAAGGAGGGCGTGAGGGTAATTACTAGCATACATAATATATGCGACGACTACAATTTTAAGCCAATAAATAACACCGGTAATACACCCGAAAATATGGTAACACATTTATTATACGCTGGGTTTAATGGCTTCAGAGGTAAAGAGCTGATATTACTAAAATCTCTGCGGTAATTTCTTAATTAATGACAGATAAAATTAGAATATTCGTTGGATGAATTTAATTGTGTTTTATGTGGGGCTTCCACTGTTTTGAATTAAATGAAATGAATGTTTTTGTAGTAATTGTGTAAGTAGGTAAATAATTTTGTAATTTCAAATTGTTATTATACACTTATTATTCTGATCTAATGTACAACATATCAACAATATCAACAAATTCTTAAGTATATCACGTTTCGTTTTATCGGCAGTTGCGGTTGCGGTTGGCAACGGAATCATTCTTTTGCGGGGAAAATAGACTAACGAAATATTAGTTATTTCTGATAGCGTTGCCTACTAGTTCGTGATCCATATACCTACCTAAATAAATAACAAAAGAAACTTACCATTGTGTCAAGTCCAATATTTACACTAAAATTAATTCAAGCAAACTATTTGAAAATAAACATTTGAATACTAAATTACATTGTTATGATAAAAATACTTAATCATACTTACCTACTACTTAATCATAAGCTTATTTAATCAAACGAAAATAATTCAGATTTACATTTCTGTTACTGATTTTATTAAATTATTATTATATCAAGCGCCATTACTTGTCAAAAGAATAAATAACTTGTTTCTTAAACGACAATGTCGTTAATGTTTTTGGACCAGATCCCAATGCCACAGAGCTTTTTAAAACTGCCGTTAATTTCTTCGACGACAACAATGACATCGTAAAAGTTCACAAGGTTTTTAAATGTTTAAGCAGTTTCATATTTGACATGAATACACAATATATTTTGTTTTTAATTCAGTATTACACTTTAATTGTGCCTCAACATTAACATACAGAGAGTCTGTTAACGTCATTTCATACCTCTTGCTATAAATGAAACAGCACTAATAAAGATTTTGATCAATGTTTTTTTTTATCTTTGTTTCAAGTTTGCTTAAAAAGTGTTTTATGCTATCATTACTTATCGAGTAATATATCATCATCATCATCTTCATGTAGTAAATTCCTGATTACATCCGAAGCCAAGGTGATCTCGTAGCTCAGGATCCACCTTCTGGTTTTTCTTCCTTCACTTTGCATGCTCATGGGCGTCTATGACCAGACCCTTAGCACACATATCACCCTCCACGATATCAAGCCTCATTTGTTACTCACATAGCCATACTCCACAAAACGTGACCAACAAAAGCGAATCTCTTATCGATTATAGAATTATTATGTGATATTAGTATACAATTATGTTCATACCTATTCAAGGGCTATATTGATAATAATATATTGATTGGTTATATCAATATATAAAGATGTTCTAAAAAAAAAAAAATGAAACAACATCTTCACTTTTAAACTTTCGCTCACCAAGAAAAAAAATCCGTTGTGACCAAATATAAATTTCAAGTTTTACCTACTCTATATAATTCCATCTACCTCTCTTAAATATGATGGCCCCCATCCAGACGCTTGTTTGTGATATAATGGATTCATTCTATATTCATTTACATGGCTAATAAGATCGCCCTGACACCGCCAGTGTCGTAGAATTAGCCTGTCAAATATAATAATCATATTGCCTTGGGGTGCGAACACAAAGATCGATTATTAAGTTAAAAGGGAGTGGGAATTTTGATTTTAAATTTACATTTCTGCTTTTAGGTTTGGAAACTGAGGCAAATGATCGATAATAGACTTTAGCTATGTGTCGTGGTTTTATCCGTAGTTTATTTTTCGTATTTCAAATAGTCGTGGGTACTCGTTAGTTGCGGCTCGCCTCCAATCGGTCGGATTGGAGGTCGATAGGGGAGGCCTATGTTTAGCAGTGGACGTCTTATGATGAGTTCAAATAGTATCCCTTCTCAATGACAATAACATTTGAGAATGCACCATCCAACCGGTTTCGTACCGGTTAGATACAATAATAAATATCGTGGAGAAGTACAAGTGTGTTATCAATAATGTATAACAATAAGTGTATAACAAAGTTCCACCAAGTACCATCAATCAACAGTATACATAAGCAAATGTTTTTTCCCTAATATTATGGGTTTAGGCGCATTAGGGTTAATTCTGATTATGGCAATCGACTTGCTAATGGACTACTTCTGGTTATGGCCACTTCTCATGTTCTATTTTCCAAGTTAGTAGATAAATAACTTTGGAACTTATCAATCTCATCACATTACTACTCTTAGACTCTAGCCATAGTCTCTGGGTGACTCGGGTCTGCCGGGGTGCGAGAGATAATGTCTTGTATAATTTCACCTCGCGCAATCAAGGACCCATAGATGGCGTTTTATTTAGTTCGAGTCCGACATAATCACTTCCACCGATTTTGGCGGAGGTGGTATCCGTGAGGTTTTGCGCACGACAAAAAATAATGTGTGACTCGGGTTGGTTATTGTCATAGAAGTGTAATTAGTCTAGTGGTATGGGTAATGGACTGCTGAGACGAGGTCTTGGGGGTCATGGGTGTGCCATGGTAAAACCTAGGATCGAACCAATGACTTTTCGATGCTTTTCGTAGTTATGTGTGTATTTATCGCAGGTTTATAAGTGTCCAGTAATTGCAATGGGCTCGCCACCTATTACATTGGGACCTAAACATAAACTGGCGAAATGTGGATGCTAGAACCTCTGCCTACTCCTTCGGGGACATAGGCGTGTTATATATATGTTATGATATGTAATTAGTTATCTATAGTTTCATTTCAATGTGTGACATTCGCTTATACTTCATAAAGTATTATGTAAAACAAAGTAATGCAATGCAAAATCGCTGGTAGCCGATGCTAAAAGTATCAAAATGTTCTTTGGCCGCAATATGAACCCAAGCGTTCATTCACAATCATTCATTGTTACAATAGAGCGAGACAGCTGTACGTTTCACAATACATCTGCAAACCTCATGATCCAATTTGAATTTTCTGCTTTCAGATCGTGTTATGTCAAACAGTCGTTAAAATTAGCTTTTTGTCGGGCCGTTTGATGTGTGCGAATTGGATACGAAAATAAGGGGTTCTAATGCTGTTACGTTCTGACAGATGACGTGTAACTAGGTTATTCACTGCACATTGATTTTAAGGTATGTTTTGTTGCATTTAGTTCAGTAAAGTAAGGATATAAAGGCACATAGCATTGGTTGTTATATCATAAATGAAAAATTACGCAAAATATTTTATTATTTCGGAGAGTAATCAGATTAAAATTGAAAATGCACGTAGATTATAACATAACATAACATAACATAAACTCACGCCTATATATCCCCGAAGGGTTAGGCAGAGGTGCTAGCACCCACATTTCGCCAGTATATGTTTATGTCCCAATGTAATAGGTGGCGAGCCTATTGCCATTAACCGGGCACTTATAAACCTGCGATAAATACACATATAACTTCAAAAGCATCGAAAAGTCATTGGTGTGTGCCATGGTAAACCAGGGATCGAACTTAAGACCTCGTCTTAGCAGTCCATTACCCATACCACTAGGCTACCGCGGTTTCTTTTATGTAGATTATATAAATAATAATTATGAATAATAATAAATTAATATAATCCATTTAACGATTTTTAAATGATCCAATACCAGTTTGATGTTTAACATATTCTAATTGATTATTGAAACATAACTGAAACACGGATCAAAGTGTGTGACCGTGTGACGCTATACGTGAGCAATCATTGACTGCACGCGCTCTCAGATGACATAGCGTGGCGTTATTGAAACATGACTTTGAGTATCTAAAAGCCTATTTTTTGACGTGAATGAATCTATGAAGATTAATTTGAATCCCGTTCCCTTACCGCTGCCTTTTAAATGTGGCCCATGATTAAATTTTTATTTACTTTATTGCAACATCACATTCAAAGTTCTAACTACGATTGATCTAGTTATTGATAATCTTATAGGTCTAAATCGATAGTGATGTTCCTGCTACTCTGTGTCTGCAATCAAACTAGGGAATACATTAAGCATGTGTAATATAGTAATAAAATATAGGTTAAATTATCATTTTACATATCAGCCTCCGTGGCGTGGCGGTAGTGCAAGCGACTGCTACGCACAGGGCGCGGGTTTGATCCCCGCTCAGTGCAAAAAGTTATATGCATGAATATGGCTGTTTGCACTGGTCTGGTCGTGCCTCGGAGAGCACGTTAAGCCATCGGTCCCGGTTGCCATACAAACATCTATGGCAGTCGTTACTGGTAGTTGGAGCCCCTCAAAAGTCCAATCAGTCTAACTTGGAACTTCGATATCGCCATTGGTCATTGGACCATTGGTTGTCGAGGTCAGATGGCAGCCGCTTCACGGAAAATATCGAAGTTCAGCCGCATTACAGTTAGACTGGAAAGCCGACCCCAACTGAGTTGGGAAAAGGTTCAGAGAATGATGATATCATTACATATCATGTTGAGCAGCAATTGAAAAAGAAACATCCGTAAATAAAAATTAAAAAGTTCGAGTTACAACTGTACATAAATAAAACTATTATCGTAAATACTAATAACAATCATACTCCTCACACGAACCTCGACAGATGCGCTTTCACATTTTATAATCAATTCAAAGCTGTATCGATAAAATTAATCAAGCATCATTAAACACAAAGCGCCGACAACATCGATATTATTCGATATATAAATTAACTTTATCCCGGGGCGCATCGATAAAATTGTCGAAAGCATAACAGAAATATATGAGTTATGTGTTAACGATTGTTAAGTACGGCTCGATTAAATTGTTCCGATATATTCCAACTCTATTCTGACATTCTCGATTTCATTTGGTGCGAAATTAATCGCAACTTCACTTTTGTTCTGTAAAATGAAAAGTTATTTGTTGGGCATGAACTAAAATGGTTTTTATGCTTGTATGTTCATAAACTATATAACAGACAGACAGACAAGCACGCAGCCCACCTGATGGAAAGTGGTTACCGTGGCCTATGGACGTTTGCAACACCAGGGGCGTCAAATTCGTGCTGCCGCCGATATAGAGAAGATGAGAAGGGGAAGGGGGAGGGGAGAAGTTTAAGATAGTATCTAAGCTGTCAGAAGACAAAGAAGGGTTTCTCGACCATCCCACCGACAGCACAAAACCTTTTCAGTGAGATCTGGTTATCCTTCTCACCGCCGGAATCACAACACAAGGTTATTATTAGCCGCGGTATTCTGTACTTCAAATTAACATTATTATTTTGATTCATGAGTCATCATCATCAGCATCAGCATTGTTACAGATTGTATCTGAGGGTTTCATATTGGAGCCTGTTCTTCTGTCTATTCTATCTTCCTTGCGTTTTTGGTTCTCGTGACTATCATGGCAACTAATGGAGTTTGAGCTCCCAAACCTAAGAGAAATACTTGCATCAGAAATCCTGTAAATCAACAGACAGTACCAAATAACAGGTGAGGTGGTTTTGAGCTACCCAGTCACATATTTTAATACTTTAATAGTACATACTGTATCAGTTGTTGTATAAGATAGTTAGACACTTTATTACAACCTGAAGATTAGAAACCAAAATAAAATGTTTCTCTAATGCAAGTTATAGGAATTCTTAATCACAGGAAGCACTTACTACTTCCTACACTTGTAACATTACACAGTATATTACTGATAATTACCTTTATTTTATCTAATCACTTTAGGCCAGATGTAGATGACGTATTTATGAATGAAGCTACGTGATTACAAAAATTATTTGACAATATCAATTCATTATACATTGACAAGTGATATTAACACTGACAGCTGTCGAAAAAAAAATTATAGCAACCTCCTATTATACCGGTTAATATTAATTACTAGCCTATGCCCCGCCCGCGTGGCTGTCGGTTATCGCGACCTAAGCGTCATCTGTGCAACTTAAATTCTATATTACTAATCATAACTCTGGTTCTACTTAACCGATTGCAATTAAACAAACATAAGATTTTAAGTTGGACCAAACCCCTTCAAACAAAATAAACCGCATCGACATCCGTTCAGTAGTTTTTGCGTCCATCGCGGACAAACATAAAGTTTTCACAATTATATAATAGTATAGACTTAAATTAGTGTTGGTCTTTGGCCAGTAAATATTCAAAGTTAATTTATGTTGATTAATCGAGTGAAATGATTTAACTATCACTTGTTAATGTAATGTTTGGAATTGGTAAATAGGTACCTGGTTTTTTATCTGGTATGAGACAATTTCCTACGTGAATAATTATCCTCTTTGGAGACTACCAGTCTTGCTTGCGTCCGAATTTGCACGTTTGAGTCTTAACTGAGGTCTGCTTTTACTCCTTCTTTTTCACAATTTAGTGTAGATTTACTTTTAGGGAAGCGACTAACTTCTAACTTTCTCTCTAACCCAATCTGAAGAAGAAAGCCAACGCCAGTCTACTCCTTCGTCTATATATCTGCAGCTATATCAATTTCTTAATGAGATTGACTTGTAAGACAAAGACCATGATAGATTCTGTACATTTATTATCAGAATTATAAATAATATATCAACATAGGACACCTCGAGCAGTGAAGATGTCACCCGCATACGGTGCAGAATATTCCATCAAAAACCAAGCGGTTCGATGAGTCTTCCTCTACCGCACCATTAAGTCTTAGAATTCCTACCAGCTCACGTGTTTCCTTCTTCCTACAGTCCCGGGTCCTTTAAGCGGGACGTGAAACGCCGTCAAGCTAAGCGCCACTATTGCTTACCATCAGGCGAGGCGAAGTCAAATTAACGTGCCATAAATATAAAAAAAAAACAAATTATTGGTAAGGCCTCTAAAAAATATTATGAAGAATCAAACTAATCATCTTAAATACATTTCCTTCTTTTCAATACCCGCATTATCATATTATTCACTATCAACAATTACAGACCAGCAATAAATAGTTGCCGATGATCCATAAATTCAAATGTGCCCACCAGTATATTTGAATGGCGTTATGAATGGCCATTATAAATAAAAGCAATTTTTATTGCCAAATTTGACAGGATCTGTTTGGTCCAAGTTTCTAAATTGCTGCGGGAATTGGTACTATTTAAATATTTTTTATCTATTAAGTGGGACCGAAAATCATAGTTGGAGAAATGTGGGTGTTTACCCCTTCGGAGCATGTTGTATGTATGTATCCAGATTCCAGGGTTCTGTCTCCTGGACTTTGCACTCTTGATCCAAGGTGATGATTTTTATACTGAAGTTACTTTTTTGATACTCGTTAACTCTTTTAATTTGCTTCTTTGTGGCTTAATCAGAGTTGGATAAATTTTAACACGCATGCCTATTAGCCATAAAGGTACCACTGAATATAATAATAGCAATTCTTTAACTATTTTTTCATCTATAAGATCACCGCACACAATCACCTCTGATCTCCTCTGGTCTAATCCTGATTGACAAGTGTCTTTTTATCTTATCTCAGTAACGGAAACAATGCCAGTGCAATCCCAGTCGACAGATTATAAATATTGTCACTTCATTGTCTGTGCAATGTTAAGTAAGATTGTTGTTGTCACTCTTTATCCACGATAAGTACAGATTTTTTACATTAAAAAAATGAATAGCTTTTTTTAAGTATTTTTTCACTGACATAATATTTTTAATCTCTTCAAGTAGCCATTGTTATGACCGGCAACTAATAATAAGTGTGTTTTTAATTCAATGAAGTTATATATTAATCCTTAGTGAGTCTCTGTCACAGACTATACAAACATAACATAAACTCACGCCTATATACCCGAAGGGATAGGCAGAGGTGCTAGCACACATATTTCGACAGTTTATGTTTAGGTCCCAATGTAATAGGTGGAGAGCCTATTGCCATTAATCGGACACTTATAAACCTGCGATAAATACGCACATAACTTCGCAAAGCATCGAAAAGTTCTTGTTGTGTGTCATGGTAAAACCTAGGATCGAACTCGAAACCTCTTCTCAGCAGTCCATTGCCCATACCACTAGTCTACCGCGTGTCTATGCTAGACAGCTGACTATAACTCGCTATAATCTTATCACTTACACCACACCTAGCATAAGAGGCGTAAAATGCGACGGCACGTAAAAATATGAAGGGGTCCTCTCGTTATGACTGCCGTTTGTCATCGAACGGTTTTATAGCCCTATAGGATTACCCCATGGTCATCTACGGGCTATCTCAGGGTACTAGTAAGGGGTCATGCAAAATTTATGACTAGTTTTAAATTTAGTGGACAAAATTTACGAGAGTAAATTGCAAATTGTGTGTGAATTTTTAATAGACTAGATTTGTTATACTGTATAAATGGGGTATACATTTTGTCGGGTCTACTATTAAAGTGTTTACAATTCACGCCTGCAATTACAAAAGTGATTGGCAGAAGTGCATTTATACACAGTTCGGTAACTAATTCTTATCTTCATACACAATAAGCAATCCCTATTTTGCCTTATTATCATCAACCAGGCACTTTTTCAGGGATTTTTAATCCGTATAGCATTTCATTGATAAGTTCGAGTATGTTTCGTGAACGAGTATTAAGAAGTATTTTTTTATATAGAAACTGTACTAAAACTATCATAACTATACAAAACCTAAACTATGTACGCGCCGAATTTCATCAAAATAATGTTTTATAGTTTCTGTGGTTAACAAAATTAGTTTACGAAAATGGTAACAGATATTCGTATCTGTCTGATACTCTCCAAGACGTTAATTGGTAGTGCTTGTGCGCTAAGTACGTGATTAATTTCTTTGCGATTTACAACGCATGGCAAGGAATCGTGACAAAAAAATATTACAAATTTATTTAGTTCTTTGCAACATTTTCGATTAGGAATTTAAGTTCGGCATACCCATTTATTTTAAAAAGTGCCCGATTAACGGCAATTGGCTCACCCCCTGTTACGTGGAAGCGAAAATCATAGTTGTCGAAATGTGGATGTTTAACACGCCTCTGCCTACCGCTTCGGGGATTACGAGTGTGAACATATGTAGGTATGTATGTATTCGTATACATTATTTTGATAGTTTTATTACAGAGAAGACTAACGTTAAGACCACCATTACAAGTCACTTAAAACGACAGTACAGCGGCCATTTGCAATAGAATTTGCAACATATAATAGTGTAACCATACATCACGCCGTGACCGGACATGTCCCGACACGGTTGCGCAATCATTTTTCATTACACACGATTCATTAACATGTGGGGGACGGCCAATTATGTCCGCACCATTCATTATGACACCCTACTGTTTGATATTTTTATGTCGCTGTAAAAATTTATTGATGGACATTTGGATGAATGTTAGTATTATACGGGTGTGTTCATTCGTGTATTTGAGGATTACAATGTACACTTTAGACGGTAGAATAACTTTTATTATTTTACTTATTATTTTTATTATTTTATTATCTTTGACACTTGTACTTCTCCACGATCTTTATTGGTGAACCACTTGGCGACAATCTCAAAGATTTACATTGACAGTTAGGCAGTTAACTGTCAATGCGATACGGGTTACGTTCAATAATAGATATCATGGAGAAGTACAAGTGTGTCCTCAATGTGTGTAACAATAAGCTCCTTTAAGTACCATCAATCGCCAGTATAATTAGTCTATTGAAACCACACACACATTTTCCGGGTGAAACCAGAGTGTCATCACCCACAGTGTCACCTATATAGGTTCAGGCATTTCTATCTCAAACCCATATCTCATAAAGAGCTGGTGGTTGGTGATGCAAGCGTCCTAGACCAAACTAAACGTCCAATGTTTCTATGAGCACCACCGAGAACGCAATACAGAAAGCCATTCAGTGTTGATTAACTTAGATGTCAAAAACTATATTGATTCTCGTAATACAATTTTCAAGAATAACTATTAGAAATTGCCATCATTTTTGTCATTTGGTAGATTGAGAGTAGATCAAAATTGAATGTTGAATATCTTTTTATTAGGAAAATTGGGCTTCACGTGGCAGTACACTGGGCAAAGAAAATTAAACGTTATAAACACGATTGGAGAAGACATAGTGTTAAGTAATATATATAGTATTTTCGAAACACTCTCTATGTAAATTCTTTAAACAGCTTCATGCTCATAACTGTCTTTTCTATCTGATACAGTTATGAACGACGTCAGGTATTTCGAGAGCGAGGTCCAGGTTCAGACTAAGGTCAAACTACTTACGTATTCTAAGGTTGTTGTAATTAAACCAATTATTTTGACGTCGAGCTGACAGTTCTAACTATTATGGGTATAATTGATATTGATTGATGTAACAATTGTTTGTTCTAAGAATATTGTTTGGCAAATTAGGGCCGCATTCTTTATTAAATTATTCAAGTTATAACTGTGAATGGGTCTAGATTTTTCTTTATTGACTTACGAAACTGGGCATTACATATGACATATACATGAGTCTAATAGTGATGTAAGGTCCTTCTTGACGTGAAGTCTACATGCGTTTTATACATATTAAAAATGATTGCAAATATATAGGGTAAAAGCCGGATAGTTGCGCCAGTGGGATACTTGCCACGGTTTCGAATACACTATGTTACGGATGTAAGTGGCATTAGCACTTTACTATAGTTGTAAGTACCACTCCCGTAGACCTCAGGGCCACGTTAACCGTCACCATGGACGCAAGCGTTTCACTCGTGCAAACGAAAATCTTCCGCGGTGAATCTTCGACAGGTGTCGAAATTATATTGGTAAGTTATTTCTGTTGAATATTTTTATTACTAATTGTGGTTTCAATTCACCTTTTATTTCTTAGCGTGCATTAGGCTTTACATTGCAAAGTTTATTACGTATTTTTGTAATATAATTATTATTTATTTCGCAAATGAAAAGGGCAAGTATCCGTATCAAAAAGGATAGTTGCCCTAGAAACTTGTGCGGATAGTTGCTCTGGGGGCAACTATTCGCAACTATAAATTCTTTCACGTACAAAGGCAAATATTTTCTATTTGTGTTTTTTGTAATTCATTGTGGCTATAACTTAGCTAGAATTCAATAAGTATTCAGGTCGTGTGTTCTAGGCCCACCCGTGTCAGTACTATTTTCAGATTCTTTATTATTTTTATTTTTATACCACTTAAAGGGCAGACATGCACCTAATGGAAAGTGGTTACCGTGGCCTACGAACGTACGTAACCCCAGAGTTCATTCTACACGTTAATAAAATAAAATTAATAATTAATTAACTTTTTAAGTAAGCAAAATGCCTCGCAAGTATCAGCGTAAAGCAGGCGTGGTGCTGCGTCACATAAGCTGGACAGAGCAAAGTTTAGGTCTTGCATTCCAAGAGTTGAAATCAACTAAATATCGCGAATGTACGGGATACCACGGGATACGGGGTATCATTGTTGCTTATTTTTGTTATATTTTGTATATAACGTTGATTAGAATTTAATAAAAGATTGCAATAAATAATAAAGACTGGTTGAGTAAATCGATATGAATTTGTTTTTCATCAAAAAAACATTGTGAGGCGTCTATCCCCGCATGAGGCAAGTATCCTCTGAAGTATTATTTATGTTAGGCAACTATCCGCTAGAGTGGGCAACTATCCTCTCTTTGAGAGGTCAAATAAAACAGGTTTTACTCAAAACCTATAATAACTATGTTCTTTACAATTGGCTTCTATAGTAGTTCAAAGACCTATAATTTGATATACACGTTGTAATATTCTTATTAAGCACATATTTCTTTATTATATAGCTTTGTTGAAAAGTGGCGCAACTATCCGGCTTTTACCCTATGTGTTTAGTAAAATACCGCGGCCAATAATAGCCTTGTGTTGTGTTTCCAGTGATGATAGGGAAGCCAGAGCTTACTGGAGAGGGTTTGTTTTGTCAGCGAGAAGTCCGAACCTAATCCTGATGGTTGGAAACCCTGTTTTATCTTCTGCACTGACAGCACAGACACTCTTAATCTTTTACCCTTCCCTTTTCTCCCTGGTCGCCGGCACGAGTGTGACGCCCTTGTTGTTGCAAACCCACCACGGTAACCACTCTCCATCAGATAAGATAAGATTTGTGTATGTGTGTATAGGAGCCACCAAGATAACCACCAAGATTTTGAACTAATATAACCTTAATTGTGAGTCGGCGCATCAGATGATTGATGTCTCAGTCTATAGCGCAGGTCATTTTTTTCAAGATGGGTGGTCACAATCAAAATAATTATATTCACATCATTTGGTGAAGCATAAGAGAGCGAACCCCAGGCTGCAAAGATTCAACGCTAATCTATTCAAATCTTAGTTATGATGATAAGTCAATTGATAATCATCGCATTAACCAAAACATTGCACCTAAATCTCTGCCCTAGCAAATAAAGCCACATTCAAAATGTTTTTTTCAAATGTCTGCTAATATTTTTCTTGCCGTTATTATCATTATTTATTATCGTTCTCGGATTGTGCCACAGTACGATACGACTAATAAATTGTGCGACAAATAAATCGTGGCGATTTATCTGCGTGCACATGTCCCTACCGTTCGCAAACGATTTGTGAGTAATTTCGTTTGATTTGTGCCTTAGATGTATGGTTTATGTTAGAAAGTTAGTGAAATTACTGCGAAAGTATTGAATATTGTTATGTGCTATATATTGGTATAAGCTTAGCGCGATATAGGTATGGTAATTCAGGAAAGTCTTAGTACGCTCAATGAGAGTTTTATATCTAATAGGCACAATAAAATATACGATTTTAGTGTTAATATAAGCAATGCATAGGATTGGGTGCTATGGTGCACATTAGGAGAAATTCATGCCCAGCAGTGGACAGCTGTAGGTTGAAATATTAAGTAAATTAAACATAGTTTCATCATCATTTCAGCCATAGGACGTCCACTGCTGAACATAGGCGTCTTCCATCGACCGCCAATTCGACTGATTGGAGGGGGTCTGCACCATACTCGTAGTTACACGAAACACAGTTAAGTTAAACGAATTTCATAAAAGTCTTAAAGATATCAAAATCTATAAATATTTATTTATGGGGATTGAACCTTCAGTTTGGTACTTTTTGGTGCTTATGATACACTTCATAGATTATACGACCCGAGTATAGAGCCAGCTGTATCACATCTGATGTACCACGAAGATATGTATTAAATATAGGATATTAGCTGACCCGCGCAATTTCGACTGCGTCACCCCATTTTTGCAACATTTTTCATACCTGCTCCGTACCTGTTGGTCGTAGCATGATGTTATATACATATAAACCTTCCACTTTAACCATTCTATCTATTAAAACAAACTGCATCAAAATCCGTTGCGTAGTTTTAAAGATTTAAGCATACAAAGGGACATAGGGACAGAGAACGCTACTTTATTTTATATTATGTAGTGATAGTGATAAACTAGCCTTACTTACTACTTACGCAATTCTGCATTTTACTTTCATATAAAAAAGAAAAAATAAGCTCTGGATTAAATTCATTCAACTGTATACGACTAGTCTTCCGTCTCTGTATACAGGGTGTTTGAAAACTTCGAAGTAACTGAGTGTCCCGATGAAAAATCGCTCTGGTCCCTCGGAGTTGAGAGTAGATGTATAGCAGCCATTAATGTGGCACGCCACACACATCATCCTGTCGGACGCGCTGCTTCGCATCATTTCAATTTATTTACGTACACACGGTTTGAAGGCTGATAACGTATGCTTTGGGATTCGTTGGGATTCATGTGTTGATAAGAATAGTTTGTGAGTGTTAGGTGTTAGGTAATGGACTGCTGAGACGAGGTCTTGGGTTTGATCCCAGGTTTTACCATGGCATACACCAATGCCTTTTCGATACTTTTCGAAGTTATATGTGTATTTATCGCAGGTTTATAAGTGTTCGGTTAATGGCAATAGGTTCGCCACCTATTACGTTGGAACTTGAACATAAACTGTCGAAATGTGGGTGCTAGCACTTCTGTCTACCCCTTCGGGGATATAGGCGTGAGTTTATATATGAGTTTATGTATGATACTTCATTTCAAAAACATACAAAAATATACATACTGTGAGATAAATTCCCAGAGATTCTCATCCACTTCTTTCTATTACTTGGGTTTTTAGTTGCCGGAGGTGAGATAGTGGCCAATATATCCCTCGCACCCCAGCCGACCCAGGGCACCCACTAAGGCAGACTGGAATTGACTAAAACGCGCATTGTGTGTGTGTGTGTTTTGCGTCTTACGTCACAGGATAGAGTGAACATATCTCTGGCATCCCGGCAGACCCGAAACCTTCTCTTTGGAGACGACCTCTCTCGAGTGTGGGGCCACACTGTTCCCATTTTGCCCCCGAGTATTGAGAGGAGAGTACTTCCCCTCTCCTCTCCTATTCTATAGAATATCGCCGTTAAATAACCTTGTGTTGTGTTTTCGGTGGTGAGAAGGGTAGCCAGAGCTCACTACCTTACGCTTATCCTAACGTCTTTTGCGCTAACGACACAGAATCTCTGTTCTTACAGGGGTTGCGGCACGAGCGTTATTCCTCTGGTGTTACACTTGCTCATAGGCCACTGTAACCACTTACCATCAGGTGGACCGCGTGCTTGTCTGTGACCTAAGTTGTATAAAAAAAGAGGTGCGCTTTGCACCACTGTTTCTGCTAGAGAGACAGACAGTTCTGCCTGTCATTCATGTTAATATCACTAAATGAAGTTGCTGTGTTTCCATTATCAATGATTTACATAACAACTATAATCAAACATTATATATATATAAATATCACACTTATTAAAACACATCATTCTGCAACTATCATTATACAATCAGATCGATAGAACTGAACCCCCTATTAGATTTGTTTTGCTCTCTGAACATACCCCAAACTGGTTACATTAAAAATGAAATATTCCATAATACGTACAACGACATGGAAGATTTATGATGGCACTTATGTTATGATTAATGTACAGCAACAGTAATTATAATATTGTTGATGTGATGCGTGTTAATCGTGAGATACTAAATATTAAAAACATATGTTTACAATCGTGATTAATAGGTGTAATAATATTAAGTTTTCTATGGGCACCAAAGATAAATGAGAGATATTTATATGTTCAAAAAATGGCATTGTGGTTCTTTGAAAGGGTTTAGAAAGAATGCTTAGATCTTAAGACAAGCGTTTGTCATCTGAAGAATTGTGTGAATGCTTATTACTTTGTCCAAGTACATTGGCCCTTGTATCTACACTAATATTATAAAGAGGAAAGATTAGTATTTTGTTTGTTTCTTTCACCATTAAAAAGCTTCAATATGTAGGAGTAACATAGGCTATATAAATTATCACGCTACCGTCCCTTGGACGGAGCAGTAATCATAAATCTCAATAGATCCTGCAGATTTCTATACATAGGCGCTAATATTGCTAAACTATTTCCGTTGTTATGACAGCACGAAGAAGTAATATAGAGAGGCAAGTAGAGACGACGAGTCATATAATCGACATCCACTCGGGCGGAGCCACGAGCAACAGCTAGTTCACTAATATAAATGAAAAGATTATAGACATAATTCACACTTGGCAAAGGTTTTTTATATCACTTAAGTGGTAGTCAAACACACGGCCCACCTGATAGAAAGTGGTTACGGTTTCCTATGGACGTCTACAATAGGTTACCACATTCCTGCTGCCTGCCCTGTACGAATACGCACGCCAATATATACAGGGTTAAATGTCACCCGCATACGGTGCAGAATATTCCATCAAGAACCAAACGGTTCTGTGTGTCTTTCCTCTGCCGCACCATTAAGTCTTAGAATTTCTTCCTACAGTTCCGCCTCCTTTAAGAGTGAAGAAACATCAGCTCGTAAGTACGTGTATTTTGTGGGTCTTGCCTTCGGCTTACCCTCAGCTGAGGTTAAGACAAATTGACCCACATAAGAATAGTAGATACTATTAAAACCAAAATATAACTACTTATATATATGGCAGATATGAGTACTAAAGTTTTAATAACATAACATAACTTAAACTCACGCCTATATCTCCGAAGGGGTAGGTAGAAGTGCTTGCACCCACATTTTGCCAGTTTATGTTTAGGTCCCAATATAATAGGTGGCGAGCCTATTGCCATTAACCGGGCACTTATAAATCTGGAATAAATACACACATAACTTCGAAAAGTATCGAAAAGTCATTTGTGTGTGCCATGGTAAAACCGGGATCGAACCCGAGACCTCCTCTGAGCAATCCATTACCCATACCACTAGGCTACCGCGGCTTTTTAATATTTTGTATTTTTTTTATGTTTTAATTTCGTCAACATAATAGGATTATCCACGCAATATTTTTAAACAAACAAACATTGTGAAATCCGCTCTATCACCATGACCGTGGATCACCCTCCGAAAGGCGGGCGACTGAATGCTCTGAACAGCAATAAAAAGAAAAATAAATAAAAAAAAATATCGCCACGCAGCATTTCACGGGAATTGAGAGAGTACATTAGTTATTATAACACGACAAAATATGTGTAATAAAATGTAATTTATCGTGCAAATAAAATATAACAGTGGTTAGGGGTGGCAGATGGGGCGAGTGAGGTGTGGGCGCACTGCTAGCGGGAATTACTAAAATTTGTAATGAGTATTTCTCTGGAATTTCATCTATTGATAGACTTGGTTACTAACTACACATAAAGAAGAGGCAATACTTCTAATTGAGTACGACCATGTAACTGACGGTAGAATATCGGCCTTAAGAGTGTTAAAAGAAAGTAAATTTCATAACAAAAAGTACAGTAGAACTCAAAAGTGCAGTAGCAATCCTACGCAACTATAGCGTCAACATTCTAACGCTACTTGTGACCTTTTTCTTTTAAGACAAGCCAGCGTCGCCTCGTATTGCATAGTAACATTACACACACATATAAGCGCGCCGGCCGCACGCTAAACCATTTTGAGCCTTGATGTGCTAATGCACTTATGAGCTCTGACTGTACATTTTAAACAGCATGAAGTAAATACCTAAATATTATGATAATGTGAATTACTTCGCTTACCAGTTCTAAAAAGGATGGTTCAATAAATAGGTAATATAATTTCAAAATAACTAAGTAGGTACTTACTTCAGCATTATGTGCTGAGAGTACTTGCAATATTTACAAAGTACTTTTTCGCTCGTTCAAATAGAAGTTCTTATGAAATTTCGAATAGATACTTGAATATGTGGCATTGGTGATTTGAACATTTCATATTTTGTTAAGTAAATGGTAAACCACAGGAGGGTTCTTCAACTTGTAACTGCTCCTACATATTGTTTTATATTATTACTAAATTACAAGAATATTTAAAGAGATTATATCAAACCATGATACTCAAATCTATAAAATAACTGTATCTAAATTTTTCAAAATATTATGTCATCGATCACGGTTTAAACGTTACGTTCAAAGTACTACTAGATATTAATAAGATACTTTAATTCGATAAAGGGGAAACGAAACTATCTTTATGAAATAATCACTTTTAAACTTTTGCGTTGCATGATATATGATTAGTGAAATAGTTAGTGAATCTGCTTGTGACCAAAACGTCATGCAAATCAAAAGGTAAAATATTGTATTTACCATATTTGATCATGTTAATACCGGATTTCACTAACCATATATCTTTATGAGATGTTAGCTATTTGTATCGGTTCCACCTGGGTGTAAGCTGCAATATAAAAACTAACACTTATAATTAAAATAGGTACAACAAATATCTCAGAACCAAAAGAAGGAATCTTCCTACAGTCCCGGGTCCTTTAAGCGTGGCGTGAAAAAGCATCTGATGAGGCCGTCAAGCTGAGCGCCACCATTGTAGCACTGAACGGGTTTGCAATGGTGACCCTCTTTCATGAGACTCTGCCTTCAGCTTAACATCAGGCGAGGTGAAGTCAAATTGACGTGCCATAGATAAAAATAAAATAAAAAAAATTCAAATCCATCCAACAATTCCCAAGTTTTACGTTTAACAGTAAATTACTTTGCTACTTACAAAACCGCCACTTACCCGCTATCCGCGTTCACTGGTCCGCACCTCACAAATATATTGACAGAGTCCTACGGATGTTGGGGAAAAATGGCACTCATTTGTTGGCGTCACCGTTTTGTACTGTTGCCTTCTAGAGGCGAGATAATGGTTGATTTATACGAGCGATTACGTGTGACGAGCGCAGCCGCTTATTGCCCGCGATATTGGGATGAATATCTTCACAGGTCGCGTGGGCAGACAGCTATGATGAAGGGATGTTATGGTATAACTGCTTTATTGAACGGTAAATTATTTTTTGAAAGAAATAAAATCTTTCAATCATATTTTGAACGAATCTTGTTAAAATGGCAAAATATTTGAACATAGGTACAGAAATAAACTGGGGATAGCGTTCAGAGGAACCAAAAAGGCCCGTGTACTGGGCTATTATTCTATAATTGTGTTTATAGGAAAAAAATTAGAGCAAGTAGTATAATTCTTTTGAAATGTCATTATGATAATCTCACTAAGGTTAACCCTAACATAAGTCTGCATATTTCTGTTCGCGTGGGGCTGTGAAATTCTAGATTCATTTCATTCACTACACAAAGTTTAATTGTTTACTTTCTCTTGGGAAATACCTGGCAGATGGCAACTGACATCTTTCATGGGATAAAAACCCAAATATTTGAATATCAATTTGTGTTCTAGATTATTTTTATTATTAATTTCACCTTAGGTATATGTCTAATTACAAGGCATGTCATAACCATATAAATATTACGCCTGATATGTTCATTTCATATTTTCAATGACGTCTCCTAATATCTCACAACAAATAAAATTATGACCACCATTAAATAAATAATTTAGAGCTCTGAGAAAACATTAACATGAGAAATGTGTGCTGTGACACAAAAGATGAAACATCACTCACGCCACCTCAACGGCACTTTGTGCAACAAAACCGATCTCTCTACTCCTTACAAAAAGGCTCATGTCACATAACAGCCCTTCCTACCTTCATATAGCCTAGTAAATTCCCTTTCACACTCAAATCAAATTCAACAGCATATCAAAAATGGAATGGCAAATAAATTATTCTGTGTCAAGGTGAGTGTCCCAGTTACCAGCGAGTGAATGTTCAGAGGGGATTCACAGCTGTTATAATAATGAGTATTAATAGGTTTGCGGCATAAATAACAAGGCACAAAGGCGAGGGATGGGATACAATGGCAATACTTCAAACCCATTAGCGCAGAGTGAATGGGGTGGAATGAACGTGTACGTGGAAGAAATATGTCACTCGAAACCATTATCTGCTTCAAAAAAGAGTGCATATAAGTTTCTGTGTCCTACCACTATTTTTCTTTATAATGTGACAAATAATAGATCCTTGTGTTTTATTTTTACTACTGTTAGGTTAGGTTTCCTGTTTTAAATGTAAAAGTTCGTGAAGATGTATTGTATGTTATTCAATGACGCTGTAATGACTGATCTAATCTGGGTAAAATTTAGGGCAAGATAAATTTATAGTCTAGAATAACACTCTTTATCTCTAAATAGGTTTTCATGCGTTCCATGAATGCTATAAAAATTACAAATGTATGGAGCTATTGTATTGATTTTACTAAATTCAATTTTCAATCTACTGGATTTCCTTTTCCTGATTAACTTTTTTATATTTTACTAGCCTATGCCCGCGACTGAGCCCGCGTGGCTGTCGGTTATCGCGACCTAAGCGCCATCTGTGCAACTTAAATTCTATATTGCTAATCATAACTCTGGTTCTACGTAACCGATTGCAATCAAACAAACGTAAGATTTTAAGTTGAACCAAACTCCTTCAAACACAAAGAACCGCATCGAAATCCGTTCGGTAATTTTTGCGTCCATCGCGGACAAGCAAAAACTTTTTACAATTAAATATATATAGTATAAAATACCATTTAGGTGGCAGATAAGTATACGGGCCACCCGATGGAATGTGGTTATCGTGCCCTATTGACGTAGAAGTAGAGGTGAAGGTAAAGAGTTTCTGAGCTGTCAGTGCAGAAGACAAAGCAGGGGTTCAAGGTCTTCCCATTTACAACACAAAACCTATTCAGTTAGCTCTGACTACCCTACTCACAGCTGGAAACGCAACAAAGGTTATTAGTTAGCCACGGTTTTCATTTCTCAGATAAATCCCCCGTTATAATAATTTGAAAAAAAAACTCTAATAATTTCAAAATACTCGTAGTTTATATAAATTCTCAGCTCTTATATAAATTCTCTACCGATTACTAAGTGAATATGTTGTCTTAAACCGTTTAAAACAAATTATAATAAAAAATACTTAAACATACGTAACATTTCAATGTACAACTTTATTACAAAATAATTGGCCAAGATGTAATTATAGCAAGTAATTGGCTATTAAAAGTACATATGAACTAATTAGAAATTCAAAACGATAAGGGCAGGTGGGCAAGACATTGTAGGAATTTAGAAAATGAAATAAGGGTTCGTATATGCTAACGGTAAATTAATGACTTATTTGCCACAGTTATAATTGTAACAATATTTTTTACATTTAAATACTACTAATATAGTTTACATGCCTGCAAATGGTCTATGTGGGCAAATGATCACTCACTTAAACTTTGCAAATGATCACTGATCAGATAGTGCAAAGTGAAGAAATATAAGTCGAAAAGCGGACAAATCTTTATGTAGGAACAGCAGTCGCACTCCATACTGCAGGACCACCAAAATCATTCTAATCGCTTATGACTTTTGTAGATTGTATATATTTTGTAGATTGTTGTTATGACTTTTGTAGATATTCAACAATATATAAGTACAGTGGTATTTATTCAAACTATAAGTGATCGACGATGGCAGGTATTTAGACATAAAATCAATATTAGCTACCGTCTACTTAACTACGATTGACATAACTATCTGTCAACGCAACTGAGTCAACATTGGACCTGTCAAACCTAAATAAAAATATTTGCCAAGTAATTTTGAGCCTTACTCTAAAAAGGTTAAAGCAACAACGAAAACAATTATTGCAAAAAAATATTGCAATTCTTTAGGATGTTTTGTGCAGTGTAATCTCAACTTTATTCTTTTTAAGATAAAGATAATTTTTCTTTAAATATGTCGCATTATATTATGTGAGGATTAAGTAGCAACAAAAAAGCTTTTGACGGTGACTATCCTCAAATTCTAATTTATGATCTCGGATACACTATGCAAACAAAGTGTTAAGAACACCCTTAAAATAACAATGGTTCTGTATGAAGATTAAAAAAGTAGAAACACTAAAAGAATAAATAACAAAAAACTATTTTATACTTTCAAAGTGAAAGTACTTTTTGCATAACGTCTGTTTAAGATCAACCATCCAGTTACTTCTGGACTCCGAGTTAAAGTTTTGCAGGTTGAGAGATGATCATGAAAGATACTCGTATATATTATTTAAGCCATGAGTGGTTTATACAGGTGTGAGGGAAACGCTCACAGTAGGTACATTAATACAGTTTATTTGGCATTATTATTCTCTATAGTATCAGAAAAACTAAATGAAACGATAAATTCATGAAAGACATTATTACAAAAATTATAAAAAGCTCCATAATGTTAGTTAATATTTTTTTATGAAATGATAAAAAATTAAACCAAATCGTAATTTTTTGTCATTATGTGGTTACCAAAACTACCAAGTCCACTTCGGGTTTGGTAGCGTTTTTCTAACATCAAGTATCTAAACTCAGCTTACTTTTATTATGGTCTATTTGCAAACATTCATTTAGTCTACATGCAGTAATTTAATTATTATCTCAATAATTCTGTTATAGTAGCCTTCTAGGCATAGTTTCTTTTTTATTGCATTTTCAAATTTATGTACAGGCAAATCTCCAAATTCATTAGGGAGCTTGTTAAAAAAGCTTTTTCATCCCGCGCACGCTCAAGCTGTGGAATGAAATGCCGTGGTTTTCCCAAGCGACTACAATATGGGGTTCTTCAAGAAGGACATTAGAAGGTTTCTACAGGGTAGGCAGCAGGTGTGTGACGCCTTTGGTGTTGCAAACGTCCATAGGTCACGGTGACCGCTTTCCATCAGGTGTGCTTGTTTGCCACCTAAGTGGTATAAAAAAGCGTACACAATTACCCTGAAGAGAATTTGAAATATTATGGAGCCTAATATCACAGACAACGAAATTCCTGTATAGGAATAGTCCAAGTAACCGATATCTACAACACGCTAAATAATGCTCAATGAATAGGTATGAAATTAGCAAACAGTCATTGTTATTACATGCAATTACAATAGGTAACTGTTTACAGACAACAAAAGTGATAATTGCGTTGTAATTGCTAGGTTTTTATCTCGTAAACTTCATCTATTGCCGCAATCTCAATTGTAAAACTAGAAAAAAATATTCTGATGTTGTACCTTTGAAACGTCTGGCTCCTCACGCATTGAACCCTTAGTTATCGCCAAATGAACACCGGTAGTCCGTGTATTGGCACCAACTTCTTCTTCTTCTAGTACCTCTCCACTATTGGAGGTTGGCCGACAGCTCAGAGAATTTTTCTCGGTCTTGCGCCAAGCGAGATAGCTGTTCCACGCTGGCAATCACCACCAACTGACCGATTGAAAACACAGGCGGTGTAGCATTTCTTTTGCCAGGTGTGACGGATGTGGCTATATAAATAAAGGGGCTTTGTCCTCACTGTGTGGGTTTTACCGAGTGAACATTGGTATGTGTTCTACAATAGTACTTTCTACCTTCACACCACACACTATAGACAGGGAATCCTTACACATTATGATCACAAACAGTGCGTACTGTGTGGTATGCAAGGAACTTCAGCACGCGCACGCTCAAGCTGCGAAATAAACTTCCTGCTGTGCATTTTTCTAAGTGACTACAATATGGGATTCTTCAAGAAGAGTATTAGAAGATTTCTAAAAGGCTGGTAGCATGAGTATGATGCTCCTGGCGTTATAAAAATAACAATGAAAAGACTGATTGACAAATGCGCATCTCCACTGTGGGGCGCTTACTACAAAAGAGTCCGAAAACGCGCTGTGCGCAGTCTGAGTATTATAGTTCATCAAGTTTGTGGATACCAATAGACTTACATTCAATAGTATTTATATCCCACGGCTATATTTTGAATTGATGAAGACCATGATGACGTTCAGTATGGTAATTGACAAATTGCATGAACTCTAATAACAAAAGAAATAACTACACTAGAAAAAGTTATGTCCTTCAGTGGCGACTCCTATAATAAACACCCTTTACTATGACGAGTTAAAGAGAATTATTTTGTTTGTATCAAACTCATTTATGATATTATTAAAAAAACAAGAGCTATGGCTATATGACATATGTTATATGTATGATATGTCATTCTAGAAGCATTTCTAAGCGAATACATTAAGGATGATTCTTCTGTAAGCAAGAACGAGAGACTTTGGAAGATTAGCTGCTAAAATATGTAAAAAAGTTGGAACATTTATTTCTCAAATTTTTACCAAGAAACTAAAGTAGATATAATTTACATTGTTTGAAGATATTACTATGCTTCTTTGTTGATGCAATCCATTGTAGTATTCGCCAATCACTCCTCCATTGAACCAAAATAATACAATAGCATTTACACTTTAAACATACTAATAAATTGTTTGGAAATCCTTAAATTTATAACGTTGCGCACACTGTATCGGTGCCAAATATCGTTATTTATTAGGATTTATGAAGCAATATGTTTGTATCGAATTTATACAAGTGTTTCAAAGTTTTTTTGGCATAGCTGCTGGAAATACTTTGATGTAAAGCTACGCTGAGAGGCTGAATTAGAGATACAGTGCCAGAATATGTTTGGTTTGAATTTATGGAGTCTTGAAGGCAGCTTCCTAAATTCCTGTTTAGTTAAATGAATTGAATCTATAGTGTTATTATAAAGAGGTAAAGTTTGCGAGTTTGAGAATTGTGAGGTTGTAGCGCGTAATTTCTGGATCTATTGAATTGATTTTGAAATTACTATTTGTGTGCATTACAGCCTATATAATTAATATCACGCTTTCAGGACGGGGAAAATCTAATTATATAAGGAATTAGTTTTAAGAGAAAACTTCTGGCAACATTTTTTGGAACATTTTTCTGGAAAATTAAGATAACTTATAGCAAAATCAACGGTTTAATGATTCTATTTCTCTTTAAGTCGTATACAGTCGCCCATTAATATAGATTGTTACATTAGTATAAAATAAGATATAATAGTTTTTGAAGTAGTATACATTTAGATTTATGGTGATCTGATTTCCACCGATGACATTTCAAGGAATTTACTTTATCGACGTCTTGTATACCTATAATTATATATAATATTATTGTGAGAAAAGGACAATTCGAAATACATCCCTGTACCAACCCGTCTAGCCAGTGTGAAACAGTAGGCCAAAGCCTCCCAATATTGGAAGAGGCCTATGTCTAGTGATCGACGGCGATAGGGCAATTGTTTGATAAAACTATGTGATGAGAATTGGATTACCCTTCAGTATACGTCTTTGCAGGTTTAATATCAGACAAATAATAAATATCATACTGCAATCCCAAGTATCGAAAAAGTCAACTTGTTGTGTAGTACATGATTCATCAATAAACCTAACCTTAGAGAGACATAGACAGACGATTATTTTCTTATTTATTGCCCGATTGTATTATAACTACCTACATTACCAACGTAAACATACACTAATTGAACACAAATATAACCCCTCATACGGTAAATATATTTTCATTCAATAATATAATTTGACTCGGTAGAATCACACCGAGTATTAAGGGTAAGTTCTTCTGACTTGACATAATTTTGATTCAATAACAACTTAAGTTAACAGATAATAATGGTTTAGCTAGATTGATATTAAGTATAATATATTACGTATGGCTTTTCTCAATAAACATATTAGCAAAGTAGTTGTGATAATTTGTGGGGATTTTTCGTCTTTATCAAATTTTATATTACAGGTTTTCTTCATTTTAGAAATTTCTCTATTATTAATTATTATTTCTTATATAGTACTAGTGGCTTTTGTTTGGATGGCTTTGGACAGCCTTGTTTGTGTCCCACAAAAACTAGTATTAATAATACTGAGACAACTCTACTAATAAATAGACAAAAATAAAGATTTTTTTTTATTATTCTAAAACCTTTTATGAACATTTTAAATTTCTTTCGTTAGGATTTCTTTTAGTTTACCCTCCCTATGATAGGGGTTCCCATCTTTGTGTCTGTGCCTTAAATAAACCATATAGGTAGCTTGCGTTGAGTACTTTAGCCCCAGTGTTTATTTACATTATGGCAAAACCATAATTTACTGACAAGCAAACTCGAATTATGTTGCTATTAAATTAATATATTTGCCTTATTCATGCTCTACGACTCAAACAAATGTTAAATCATGGTCTCTGTTATTTAGTATTGATGTTTATGTGAAGGAATTAAAATAATTTATTTTGCAATTCTAGTGATTTATGAGCAATGGAATCATCTATTACTAATATTGAAGAAAATTTAAACAATGGTATCAACACCAACCGGTTAATTTAAGCAAAGCTCTGTGCCGGCTTTTCTTTTGAGTTTAGGAAGTCAGACGGTAATCGCGTTCGTAAAAGCTTAATTATGAAGAGAAGATGTAAAATAGTGAACTCTAGGTCATTCAAATACAAGCTTTGTGCAATATAAAATAAAGAATAATATACAGGATCAGCTTATGAACATATCCCTGCACTCATAGTACTACCCCTGTCAAAACAATCAAATAAACAAATAAGAAAGTTAATTTAAAGAATGTCATAAATATTTGATTTATTTTCTAGTTATTTTGGTCTTTGAAAATGTACACTATGTTATTACTCATCCTAAAGAGCCTTAACAAACGTAGGTACTGTATAATTACATGAAGAACACCCGTCATAGAATTATTACACGTGTCGTGTCTATAAAACTAGCTAACCCTCGCGACTTCGTCTGCGTCACCCCGTTTTTGCAACATTTTTCATTCCTGCTCCGCACCTGTTAGTCGTAGCATGATTTTATATACATATAAACCTTCCTCTTTAACCATTCTGTCTATTGAAACAAATTGCATCAAAATCCGTTGCGTAGTTCTAAAGATTTAAGCATATAAAGGGACAAGAAAAATAGGGACAAAAAACGCGACTTTATTTTATACTGTGTAGTGATAAAAAAACTCGTTAAAATTAGTATTTCTATGCAACTATGTAAGTATGTACTAAAAATAATGGCAAACTTCTAGTATTTTATATGTTACAGATATTCACAAAAATAATGTACCTCATGTAGGCAAGGCAAGACCTTAAAGGGCATGTTATTGAGCGAAAAGACCTTTTTGATACAATTACTTTTCTTCAATTAAAGGTTGATTAAAATGTCATTGACGTAACATGTCTCCAATGTCGCAGTTACAAAATATTTTTACAAAATAATATCAACTGTCTGAATAATTTCGCGCGTAATACTGTCTCACTCAATTTTGGCGCGACAGCGACGCATTAGCATGACATTGACATTAGTGACGTCTGAATGTCAATGCTTGATGTAACAGTGACAGTTTTCCTGTTTTACTTTTTAGAAGAGATTAATATTTTTTGGCCCCCTAAAATCCAACCACACGTCCTGATCGTCTACCTGATCTCGTGGGGGGAGGACACACGGAAACGAATTTACTGGCGTGGCTAACGTGGCTCTGGAAGACTTTTTTAAAACATGAAACTTGACATTGGCGTCTCGTCATTAATTTTATAAAACATTTACATTTACTAGAGACTGGCAAAATTGCGGCTATCCTGCTGCAGAAGCCATTTTAAGAAAAGAAGAAGTAATATTTTTTGAAATGCGTTGCACTACTTAGCATATTATATTAGTTTTAAACAATCAGGAAAGCATAGCTTGCTTTTATCAATGCCCACAATTACACGTTATAACGCCCGAAGCTAATTCTTTATTACTGTTCTAGTTATTTTTGCGTGAGTGAGCTAAATACTATGATCAAGAATATTTGAAATGAAATGAACCTGTAACATGTAATACGTATTAATTCTATGTCACACAAATGATTGAATCATACCATAGTACAAATAATAACATAGTGACTATTTATTTCGATCAACACAAAATATTTAAGTATTTCGACAATATTATCTTGAAATAAATTTGATATCACAATAAATATATACAATGAATCGCAGAAACCAATGTCAATCGAAAATTCTAAACAATCTTATCAAGTCAGGCTATTCAAAAGAAAGTTCGGAGTTTGAAGTCGACAAACAACTTAAAAGGACATCAGCTGCTTATCTTACTGAACAAGTTGACGACATTATGTTCGTTTGTTTATAACTTGAAGCTACTCTGGTTTTTATTAGCAAGCTTTAATACCAACATAATATTGTATTTACCTGCGGTAAACCCTCTGGAAATACTCTTTGTTTCATTTAGGTACAAAAGAAACACATTACTGAAGTATAATTTTCTAGTTTATAGACGTTTGCGGTAAGATAATAGCACAAATTTTCAGGTCCTTCGTTAGGTAGTAGGTATGGCTATTATAGATAACGAAAAGGAAGATAGTATAACGCCTACACCCAAGCGCATACGCTCAAATCGCGCCACAAAGACATATTTTTTATCAAATCATTTGTAGGAGTAGGTACCTACGGTTTTTGGTTTTTGGAAAGTATATAATACGATACATGGAAAATCTTACTTGAAAACAACGTGACTATATTCAACGGGAACAGTTGCCCTGTAGGCCTAAGTTCCTATAGGTAATATGCCGGTATATTTGGGCTATCGAATGGTAATAGAACTAGAATTTGTTCCGTATTATTTTCAGAATAAATGATGGTTGAAACCAAACCTCCAGCCAGCGGGATTTTTTTTTGTTATGAATTTGATCACGCTGAAATGTAGTTCTATAATTAGGGCTATGCTATGTGAACACATAAAAGCCAAAACAGACATGGGTTTCATTCATGAAATACAGAAAATACAGTTTAGAATAAAAAATTAAAAAAAAAAAAATAACCTCCATTCAGCGGAAAAAAAATTATTTAAGTCGAAAACAATATTGAAATGCAAATCATTAATTAGTGCTATTCCTTTACTTACACTTTTCAAACTTGCTTTTGTATTATAGCAGATTACAACTTTATAATATAATAATATAATATAGTCAGTTAAACGGCGGCGGCGCAGTTGCGGTAAAAATGTAATTTAATGTTATAATTTTTATGATTTATATTATTTATATGATTTATATGATTAGCACTAATTAATGATTTGCATTTCAATATTGTTTTCGACTTAAATAATTTTTTTTCCGCTGAATGGAGATTATTTTTTTTTTTTAATTTTTTATTCTAAACTGTATTTTCTGTATTTCATGAATGAAACCCATGTCTGTTTTGGCTTTTATGTGTTCACATAGCATAGCCCTAATTATAGAACTACATTTCAGCGTGATCAAATTCATAACAAAAAAAAATCCCGCTGGCTGGAGGTTTGGTTTCAACCATCATTTATTCTGAAAATAATACGGAACAAATTCTAGTTCTATTACCATTCGATAGGCCAAATATACCGGCATATTACCTATAGGAACTTAGGCCTACAGGGCAACTGTTCCCGTTGAATATAGTCACGTTTGAAAACAGGCTTGTTTGTCTCCGTCATGCTGTCATCGTGGAACACCATTTAAATAAGGATTTAACATACTTATGGAAAGAAGTCTTACAATACAATAATTTATAATTTATAATATAATTGTCTTCGCCTTATATTTCAAAACGGTACCTGAGAAACTTATTACCCTCAATTTCATAAATGAACAATAAAAACGTCCAAATACAACAATATTCATATCTCACCATCACGTCCAAACAAAATAGCCCTAAATTCAAGCCGAATCACTCAATCACTACTTATTAAACGGGACGCAATACTCGCGAGATTTCTTTATCACTAACATTAATACGCTCTTAAATATTAATGTTGCAAATAATCATAAATAACAGATCAAATCTAACATTGTCAACTGTCATCATCGTATAATTTAATGTCATAAAATAACGTGAATAAATCCTCCACCCACGGCGTGTCTAGTTAATATATATTATAAAAGAATAATTGTACCCGCCGCTTCAAGGTTAGTTCGATCAATCTTTCACACGTCATTACCGATGTCACATTAAGGTTTGAAAGGCGTTTTACGTGAAAATATAAAGAAATCCTTAGTATTTATGCTTGTTCTTTGTAATGGTCAATGTCGGTTTAAGTTATACAGCTAAGACACGTGCCTTTGTATTTATATAGGAATAAAAGCAAGTACAACATGTTTCGACATGTTTTTCTATTGATGTCGTTATAAATAGAGTTTCTGACATCCATGGAGATTAATTGATACGCAATTGGGACAGTCTCCTACGGCCTATTTCATATTTTCACAGATGACAAATAAAAAGGAATACAAAAAAAAATAGTACGGAGGTTTAACTTAAAATATTAATAAATTATTAGGTGACTTTGTACGTCTTTGCGAAAGTTGCTCAGACGGAGGAGTTTGAAATTTATGACAAAAGAACTTTAATAATGTTCAAACTTGTCAGTTTTTAATTAGTTATGATCGAATCTCTACCACAGAGCGACTATTAGTATTATTAATTACAAAAGAGGTGTTGAAAGTAGAGCCCATGATTCAAATGGTATGAATAGTTAATTACTTTCGTTTAAGAACAGACAGTCGTATATCTTACTGCTAACTTATGTAACATCGAAAAATAAAATAGTATCTATTTCAAACATGATTGTTCTTTATAAAATCGCGATCATTTTTCACCATTAACGTATACCTGCCCGCTATTTTCAGCTAGACAAAAACATATTCAACACACAAAAGCTCCATGGACAATATTTCAAAAGAGATGACCGAAAAATACACGGTGGTGTAATAAATTAAAAATATTACTAACAACGACCACTTCTGTTGACCTATCCACCCCTCTAAACTGTTTTGTTAAATGGAACAAAACGGGAGTGATGAAAGGGTGCAAAGGGGTCAAGTGGACCGGTTGCCTCATTACCATTCTTAGTGAAAACTTGAGAAGACCCATTTCATAATTTTCGCTTTTCACACTTTAAATTATTAAGTAAAAAGTAAACTAGCGTTCAGTGTGAGAATGTTATTTATTAGAACAGAAAGTTGGTGTTAATGCAATTTAAGCAAATTATATTCTGAATAATTTTTCATTTTGCTGACATTTGTGAGTGATAAATGGAACAGGTTGACTTATTTATCATATTGTGAAGGCTAGTTATAATGTATTAAACAAGAACACTTTCGTAATAGTAGTTATTGCACGCATGAGCTAATTCATAAACATGTGACTAGCCGTAACCTGCAGCTACTCCCGCAGAAAATACTGGAATAATTGTTTAGTTTTCTGAAAATGTACTGCTTTTCTGCGGTGTCCAAGGTAAAGGTTTCAGATGCAACTAAAAATCATACTATTGATAGTGTTTCTGAAAAATATGTGTTCATTCTCTTACTGAAAATAAATTTATTTCAAATTCGCTAACGATACTCTAATACACATTCAAATTTTACTTATTGCTGGATTTTAGTGTGCCTACTCATGTAATTTACATTATACCTAGAGTGAAAAAAACTGTGAATTTGTTTAGAGAGACAGGCAGAGACTATGTTACGTCATATGAAAATCTAAATCACCGCAAACGATCAAAAGTTGAAACGATAAATCTGAAACGAGCCTTATCGAGGCATTCAATAATCATTTCGGTGGCAATCACGTACAGCCGAGCACAAAAGCGCTGCGAGACGCCACCGTGGATTGTAAAACCGAAACCTTACGACCAATTACTGCGCGAGATAAAACCGTAATGCTGTCTGGTGTTACAGAGTTAATCTCGCAGTCTATTGGTAAGAGCAAATTTTTCTTAGTTTGGTGTAAAATATCGGAGCTGTTTACTGTAAGTTGTGCCCTTGGCCTTTGTTAAGCTTAATACAATTTATATCGTCATTTTCTACGGAGATTTGTATTATATTAAAATTTGCTCTTTCAAAATCCACTTAGCAGTAGATTTTTCGTGGTATTATGGGAATCATATTTGTGAATATTTAGCTATTAAGTTTGTCTAGTATATTGTATTTCAAAAATACAAAAAGTACATAATATTTCGTTCATGTGTATATTATTTCACTTCGTGTAAAAACAGATTTAGTATCAGAAATTCACATATAGTCAAGCCTAAAGTAATCTCAGCCTCACCTAACGTGAAAGACTATTGGGGTAGGCAGAGACCATATCGAAAACTGCGTGAGAAAACTTTCAGAAATCTCCAAATCGTTCCTAAAGATTTATGCAGTCTGACCTAAACCCAATAATGAGATAATATTTACAGAATACTGTGTAACTTCATGCAAACAATTATAACATAAGAACTATTAAATAGAGAAATAGTTGCAATGCTAAAAAACAAATCCGACAATATAACATGTCAATAACATATCGTCGTAAATCATATAAATTACATCGTATAGTTCAAGTGGTAACAACTGAACCCGAAAAACGTATCAGTGTGCCATCCGAGTGCACTCTCCTCTCTCACGCCTCGTAACCTTACAGTTTTACGATCACTTTTATTACAAGACGCTTTCGTGCGCGATTACCCACCAGAGTGGGTTCTGCTGTTAGGAGCCTTGCAATGTGAACATTTACCCTACACTACATACCACTGTATCGTTAGGAAACGATAACATCGCTGTGTTTTAGTAACTTGAAGGTACGTTGTCGGAAGAGAAACGGCAATGGATTACGCTTCTTGCAACATTGCAATTACGGCGAAGACGCTTGTCAGCAATTACATTTTAATGTGTGTTTTATTATCACGGGCGTCTAATGTACTAGTACATTAATTTATCGCCTCCCCTGTTTACGAGTTACGGCTTGACAATTGAAATGATGGTGTATTCTGTATTCAAAGGAGGCTGACATTCGTCCAGTATGTATTGAGCTGCTACGTCGCCCGGAAAGCTTTGCGCGCCGAAGTGGGAGGGCTCCACGGTAACGAAACTAAGTTTCTAGTTAGTTTGGACGTGTCATACAATCGTTTGGACAGACAAGCGATGGACGTATCAAAGGACTGCCAACTGGAAATGCAGTTGCAGTTTCGATTGAATCGAAGGACGTCTGCGGCATGCCTCTGTGAAGTAAAGGTTGATTGGATCGTGTCTGTTCGGCTGATACGCTAGCAATGTTTGATTTCGGCGAATGGCGTTCAACGTCGCTTGCCTTAGTTAAAATCTATTGTTTCTTAACGATATTTGCTTTGTTTACTCCATGTATAATATAACTATCTATTTCCTTATTTATAGTAGAGTACAGTAAGCTTCAGAGAAAACGAACCCCCCTTCCTAATGACATGAATGCATTGAAGTTTTTAGAAACTTCGTTTAAATCGCATGTTGGTCTAGTGGTTATGGCCGATGGGGCTTTAACGATACGTCTAACGGGGGTACGAATCCTCGGACGCAAAGTTCTTTTTGTATTCATATTATTATTTTTTTATTCTCTTAAGCACTTTCTGTTAATTATTATTTGAGGAATCACATTTAATAGTATGTATGAGGTTTGTAAGAAAAGATAGGATTGTTGTATAAACTATATTAATTTATTTCTCTAATTACATTTCTAGGACTACATGGAGTCCATTTCCTGGTTGAGTATACAGTTTTTCTTTTTTTTTTCAAAGTTAAATTGGGGTTACTTATTTTTAGATTTTAAGTGATTACATTTATTGACAAAACACAATACCCTTCATTTTTATCTTTAATATTTCACTTATGGTATAAAATGTTCACCATTAGGTAATTCTAGAAAGATAACTACAATATTTATTTACTTAATTATTTAAAGTTACAAACATATTTTACACTCTATATAATCTTCGAATATAAAAGAATGGTTGAAAAATGAAATATTATTTGTGCCTGTGAATCACAAAGAAAGAACCAACATGCTAAACTATAACAGTATAGCAATATACATCTTCCTCTTTGATCACATTTTCTGATAAGTAACCCTTTTAACACAACATTAGAAAAAAAAATGTGAGGTCAGATGATGGACAATATAGGTAAGCACTTTAATGTGATATGGTTACTAGACAACTGATATACTTCATATTTATTTTAGATATTCTTTTTAGTTAATCACCCCCAGACACATAACAAATAATCGTGTTTATCACTTAAAGATTTGTTCTGTGTAAGAATCGATACCTGCATTAATAGCGGAGAGGATGGCCCTCATTGTCTATCACTTCTTGAAGACGACTTTTCATCCCCGAAACCATATTAAAACATGCGGCACTATTTCGCATTAGTTCCCAAGTTCTATTTACCTCTTCATCCAATTTTTTTTTTGACTTTATTTTACTTGAGTCCCAGTTTAACACCATCTGACCCCACAAATTTTCTATAGGATTAAGATCCGGACTTTTATCCGGCCACTCAAACACCGTTATATCTTCTTGTGCATTTAGCCAGTCTTGCACAATTCGGGACCGATGCACTGAAGAGTTATCCTGAACCAGGTAAATTTGTCCTTCTGGATATGCGACCCGCACTGACGGCAGCATTACGTCTTTCAACACTTCAAGGTATCGCTCACTGTTCATGCGACCACCTATTTCCACTAGCTCGCCTGGGCCCATTGAAGACATCCATCCCCAGTAACCTAAAATGATAAACCTTTTCAAATCTGTTGCAATATGTAAATCAATGTCAGCAGGAATAATGATTCTTAAATATTTTTATATATATATATATATATATATATATATATATATATATATATATATATATATAATAATGATATATAATATATGTATTATATATATTATATAATAAATATCTATATATATAATATAAAAATATGTATAAGTATATATATAAGTATATATAAAGGTTAAGGAATATAATAATTGAATTACCTAATGTTAACCGCCCGCTTGTTTTTAAGTCAAATACGTTTTTAGGGTCAAAAACCCTTGTCCGCTTCTTCTCCATAAAATTTTTCGGCCATCCCTATCTGACTTGAAGCATTTTTCGTCGGTAAATATTACGATTTCGTTTTCCCAATCGAAATTTAAATAACGAGTGGCAAAATTTACTCGGTTGGTGCGATGATCGTCTGTGAGTGGAATCCTTCTGGCTGGCTTATAATTATGGATGTTCGCAGCGTGTGTAGATGTCGTCGAACAGTGCTCAGCGACACTCCAAAAGTTTCAGCACTTGAACGCGTAGTTTTGAAGGGTGCCACCGAGTGAACTTCCACAATATCACGGTGCCGCTCTGATTCATGGGTGTAAGCAACAGGGCGAGGTCCTTGGCGTTCACATTTTATATCACCCGTCGCTTGATACCTTCGAATCCATCTACGCACAGTATTTCTCTGCAATGAAAATGATAATAAATAAAAGAAACTCCAAAAATCTTACTTGTAAATGACAATGTAATATGATTAAGCAATAACGGTATATAATATATTTTTATCGGAACACTTACCGTTATGCCCATATCTCGTGCTATTTTCTTTATGTTTTCAGAGAACTACAATTTTAGCTTTCAAAAATGTTGTTAATCGAACCATAATTTCAATTTACTCAAAAAACTGATCAAAAACTTAATAAATTGAATAATAATTTTACGAGGAGGATTGATACACCAAAACAAATTACGACGAAAATTATAAAGTTACCTTCAAACACAGTTTAGTAAATAAGAAAAAGAAATATTCTAATTGCAACCTTAGCGCGCAGTCTCAGATATTATAATACTATAGCCGCAGCTCATACAGCATAAGTTTTTGAAATGAAACGTGACGGTAGTGCAACAAGCTGTATCAAGCGTAATCTATTGAACTAAACGAGAAATCTATACAAATTTCAACCTTATGTTTTAGTATTTGAGCAGTTATTATTATCACATATGTTGAAAGTTGAAATTTAAACCTTAAGGTCTAGAAAATAACACCGTAATCAACTTTGTTCGATAAAAGGAGTAATGTTATTCATATTTTCGACATTTTTATCAGATGAACCGATAGCCTAGTGGTATAAGGCACGGTCTAAGTGATCAGCTGGCGCTGAAGATACAGGTTCGTATCTGACAGCACAGAAAGTAATGTGGAATCTTTTTGTGAGTATATTGTATCTTGGTATACAATTGAGCTGAAAGAGCAAAAGTATTAGAAAAATACAAATATGAACATGTAAATAAAAGGCAAAAATGAAGCTGCTCGTTCGTTCGCAGCTCAGCGACGATCGCATCACGTGACGTCATGTGAAGCGGCCGGCGCTAGCGGCGATAATCTTTAAGTATTGAGGGGGTCCGTTTTCTCTGACGCTGACTGTACCTTAGTTGCAAACTGCTAGAAAATAATAAGTATAATTTAGGTAGGTAACAGTATAAACATTATGTTTTGTAGTTCATGGTACTTCTCAAAACTCCACATTTGCGTTATGCATATCATTAGCTTCCATACGTGCATATTATAGTTATGACTTTCGACGTCAATATAGTGTACAGGGTATCATTACCATAGGCGGTGTGACATCGCCAGCCGACACCATAATGACGGCCCGGCGACACGGAGATGACATGCCTTGCACGCGATGTCCAAACCATAAAATTTATGGTTGCGATATAATTAATATTTATCCAAGTCGTAATTCTAATATATTGCGACGAAGTTATAAAATTTTATATATTAAATTATAGTAAATTATAGTTTTAAAGGAAAGGAAGGAAGTCATAAAGCGTGTCAACTTCCCGTGAACATGGAAATGATAGAAAAATTAAATGTGCTGTCAAACGATTATATTATCTTGAATCGCAACTAGTTTGCTGCGTGTGAGAACCAGGCCATCCACCATTTTATATTACAACAGTATACCATCATACCTGTGTTTAATAGTTCTATTAATGTGATAATTATGCCAGTATTGTAGCAAGTACGCTACATTAATTTTAACAGATGTTTTCCTGGTGCGTCATCTCTGCTTTTGTACTACAAGCCATGCTTTTATCTGCCAAATAAATAGTCATTTATCGTCTTTTAACGCGTTGATATAATTGCCAGATGAACTAAGATTTGAAGATTGTTCCTCATAAAGTGTGCGAGTTATATACGTATCTTTACACAAAACCTAGGCGTGAGAAAGGGACAGAGACGGGAAACATTTTCTGTAAAAATCAAGTTGATATTTGACAATAATATATATTGCAGTGAGGTAAATGTTTCTTCACTCAAGTCACAAGTCACAGCCACTGACATTTTCAATTCGGTTACGCGGTAATGAAGGAGTCTGTTGGTCTATTTACGCTGGTAATATTTGTCTATGTTGTTATTGTGTACATACTGTATACAACTGCGGTAGTCTAGTAGTATGGGTAATGGACTGCTGAAACGAGGGCTCGGGTTCGATCCTAGGTTTTACCATGGCACACACCAATGACTTTTCGATGTTTTTCAAAGTTATCATACTTGACAGGACACAGTCCAATTGTTGTTTTTTTATTGAAGGTATGCTTAGGTTTGACCATTATCTCACGTAATGGTAAGTGACGATGTGGTTTACGATGAATCACGCTTGCCTAGAAGGATCCCATTCACTGGTGACTTGAATATTACCAGGTTATAGCTATTCAATATATTTTGGTTTGAGTTTGTTGTTCAAAAATCGTTGCTAGATGGCGCTAACTATACTTTAGTAATAATTGTACGTTTATTTGATTTGTTAACTAGCACCAATGTATTTTAAGCCGCCATTATTATTTTATCCAAATACAATCAACAAGCGCATGAAAATAAAACGAGCTTTAAAACGAACATTCCAATAAAATTGCGCAAACATTTTATGATGAGCGTGTTCACATGACATAAATCATCTGTTCAGTTCTAATGGATGACTCGATATAAATCTATTTATGCAAAAGTTTTCAATGCACATATCGCATGTTGAACAACTATTTGTGTCATGTGCCTGGTTATATTTTATAACAGCTACGTTAATTTGATAGAAAATAACGCTTCGTACTGTACAAGCGGAACTTACAATTAAGTAGGTAGGTGTTAATAAATAATGATGGTAAAGTTTGTTGGTTATGTTTATTTACTTGTTTATTTAATCTCTTTCTCTCCCTCTCTCTCTCTCACTTTCTCTTTTGTCCAGCCTTTTTATCATGTGCAAAATCCCCATGTACCTACCTATAACAACTCCACCAAAGCTGGTGGAGGAGATTATGTTGTCATCGACTCGACTAAAATGCACGCCATCTGTGGGTATTTCATTACCGGAGGTAAGATAATACAAAACATATCTTTCGCACTCTGGTGGACCCGTGGATTTATCTTTAAGATGACTTCTTCCCTAATGTGAGAACCATGGTGTCCCCAACTAGCCCCCGGGTATGGAGAGATGCGCTGCCGCCGTGGTTTGCTGCTGCTAGGGTGACAGGCGCTTTCACCCGTCGACCTCAGGCCCGCGCTCTTGGAGGATGAAGATATTCTGCGAGCCTTGTCTCCTAACATCTAGGGAACATCACCAAGAGGGTCGATAGTTCATCTTCGGGAGATAGTATGTAGCATATGCAAAATCTTATAAATTGTTTCATTTATGGATCTGTAGTATGGTAGTAAAACTAATAATGCATGTTTATCAATCCTACATGTTTTGGTACTTCGAGTCGATCAAGAAATCAGAAGTTACTGTTACTGGAGAAATTATTCAGATTAAAGAAACACTTACTGTTTTCTTGTTGCTTTGATGTTCTCAATATTATTATAGGTAGTTCATCTTCGCTATTAGTTTTTTTTTAATTTTTTTAGTTACCAGTAAGTATCAATAAATTATAAAAGTTGAATACCAATGCAAGCCCCCAATAAAGTTTCTCCAGCCCCACTTAAATCGTTTTGTTGTGCACTTCCTACAAATACACTCACTCAAACATGCAAATTCAATAAATTAGCGGTAGACAGTTAGTACTTTCATGTATCTAAGCTGCATTACCAATAATTGACAACCTTGTAAGCCTAACTAATGATTACTGACTGTATCATTCAATGGCTGTTATTATTGGAAACCTATAATTTTGCTTTTATGAAACAATTTTTCCATTGCGTTTGTGTTCTGTCATTGAAACTAATGAAGTTTTTATGGTAATACATTCTTTATTGGCTTATTTATAAGTAGATACTAAAGAAAGATACAGGTAGAGTAAAATACAATCCGAATGGCTAATTGTAGACGGTAAACTTAGTGATCGCTTTGCAATAAATTATGTAAATTATTAATGTAATGTTGGGTCAATGGTGAGTTGGAATCACTTCATCACTACATAGTATAAAATAAAGTCGCATTCTCTGTCCCTATTTTTCTCGTCCCTTTGTATGCTTAAATCTTCAAAACTATGCAACGGATTTCGATGCGGTTTGTAATAGATATAATGGTTAAAGAGGAAGGTTTATATGTATATAACATCATGCTACAACAAACAGGTGCGGAGCAGGAATGAAAAATGTTGCAAAAACGGGGTCACGCAGACGAAGTTGCGTGGGTCAGCTAGTTTTAAATATTTTTTATTGCACCTGGAGCAAATATTGTTTCATATAACGTAAGTATAAATGCAGATATTTTTTACGAGAAGTATATATCCTAGAGTTAACCTATCCTATCTATCCCAAGTCAAGAAAATTTGTGAATCTAGGTGTAATACAACAAACAATTTCATTTCCAACAACATCTTAAACAATGCACACCTTCTTCCTACAGTCCCAGGTCCTTTAAGCGGGGCATGAAGAAGCATTTGATGAGGCCGTCAAGCTGAGCGCCACCATTGTAGCACTGTTACGTGTTTACAATGGTGACCCTTTTTCATGAGACTTTGCCTTCAGCTTAACATCAGGCGAGGTGCATCGACATGCCATAAATAAAAAAAACGTTGGTGTGATATTTAAAAACATAGCAACTATGAGAATATTCATAAAAAATTAAAAAATCATTCGAAAAATAACAATAGGTACTGGAAATATAATAAAGATAGTATAAACATCTATTCATAAAATGGGTTATGACTATACGTGAGGCGTATATAAAATTCAAGCAATTATTTATTTCCTCTATTACCTACTGTCATTAAAATAATAGAAAATGCAGTAAGTTTCCAAAATGAAAGTAATGAGCTATTAATTATTTTTTTATTCGATAGGCTCGCGTTTGACCAATAACTTACCTAGTGGTAAGAGATGATGTGGTCGACGGTGAAGCACGCTTGCTTAGAAGAAACCTATTAATTCTAGTTTTGAAGACTTCCAAGTTATAGCAATCCATTTTAACATAAACCATTATAACAAACTATACATTTTTGTAGCTTAGATAGCCAGGAGTAATCGTCCGGAACGTACAAGTTCTGTCTAGGCATTCACTTATTCCAATCTAAATTGATTTGAATAGACAGCAAACTTATTGTTTCAAAATTGCTTTAAATTTATTTTTGGAGGCATCATAAAACCATTTTTTATTTGCCATAGTTCGTAAAACCAGTTAAAGGAACAAGTCAAATGCTTTAGACGTGGTGTAGTATCTCAGTTAGTCACAGCACTGCCCCTAAAGGGTCGCGGGATGAAGCGAAATTTGGACATTTACTTTTTCTAATTTAAATGAATATTACTATATAAATAATATTCAACCCTAAATCTCTAAAAGACTTATAAATCATAATTGCAATTCACAATTCCATACTTCTACTGAAGGAAATATACCTTCATGATATGATTCATATTTCTTACATCGAATTCTACCGATATAACTCAATTAACCGTAAATAAATGCCACCATCTTGTTAGAAACCTATCTGAATCACAAAATTGTTGGATAACAGCTCAGCAGTTATTTATTACAGGGAGATAAAAGGCGAGATTTGTTTTGTATTTATATACTAATGCTTTATGGGAAACAGGTGCGGGATAGTGGTGTCCCACTCAGATATCGATAGAGGTAAATATATTTTATATTGATGAAGTAAAAAACATTTTGTTGCCTATAATACAAATGGTATTGATAACTTGACATTGTTATTAGTGCCAATTATATTGTTAGAATTTTAATATGCCAATTATATTTATTTATATTTTTAGTTCAGTTTTAAGTGCATCGATATTTTTACTATTTAAACAACATCTAAATCGATATTAAATAAAATGTAGTTTCAATATTCGGGACCATTAAGTTTTTAAAGAGGTAATTCATTTATATATTAAAAAGAAACCAGGAAAAAAGGACTTTAGATTGACATGGTCATTTACATATTCACTGTTAAATCGTACGGGATATTTACCATGTTTGTTAATTTCTTCGTGTAACCGATATTTCGGCGCTGTTGCAAGCGCCATGATCACGGTGTACTGATGACCGCCGAGCTAGTTGTTATTGAGGCCAACCGTATCGGTCTACCCTCTTTCTTACTCGTTTATTACGCGCGTCACCACTACCACTGTCCGCGTTCTCACATTGCACTCGATCACGACACACAACACTCACTGTATCGGCTCGCACGGTTTTTGGAGATGGCGTTTGTTTGGGTTTTGTGAACCTACGAATCACCGGGTGCCAGACACTCGCCAGTTGAAAACCATCTTCCCGGTTGAAGTTTTTGTGCTTTTTTATTTCAATAGCTTCCTTCACCATTCTGGGTATATAGTGGCGTTCAGTCGACAGAATCTGTGGGTTATGCAACTCGATCCAGTGATTCGTCCCTTCCTCCAATAGATGTTGTGCGATAGCCGATTTCTGTGGCTCGTTGTTTTTGACCGCCCTGATGTGCTCTTTAATCCGGCTTGACACTGTCCGTTTGGTCTGGCCTATATAGGAGCTCCCACAGCTGCATGGCGCTTGCAACAGCGCCGAAATATCGGTTACACGAAGAAATTAACAAACATGGTAAATATCCCGTACGATTTAACAGTGAATAGGAAAAAAGGACGTTTAAAATGAATGACATTAGATTACTTTAACATAGATATTTTAGAAATGAAACGTTCGAATCTCATAACTTGTTAAAAAATAAATTCTAATGTAGTTTTTAGACTCAAACTGTAAAAATAACATAGACAGAGCGCACAGAAGTAGCAAGTGAAATAAACCCATGGTGGACAGAATATAATATTTGATTAAAACCAAAGTAGTACCATTTCGGTCACACTTATGCGAAGCGTGCGGCGAAAACAGAGCATGCGAAATTTAACTACTTTAGTATTACTTTGTATGACTTCGCACACTAATTCTATATAGTACGTACGGTACTTACATCTATATGATTATTTTACTCCAATATTTTAGAGTATCAAACATAAAATTGATACGATATTTTTTAAATTCTATCGATAGAGTACCTAGTTGACACGTTCGCAACTCTGCTTACCAACCATGATATAACTCAACCGGGTGCTCATTAATGCATCTATATCAAAGTCTGATGACATGTTTACTTGAATAAATCCTGAATACGCACAAAGCTAACCAACCCACTTAGAATCGTTTTAAACTGTTCATTGGAATGGATTAAATCTCAGGATCGTATCATAGTTGTGCCTACTGGTGGTTGTAAGCATAAACAGACAGAAAATTTAGGGAGGCTTTTTATTTTATTTGATTTTATTTGGGATAGCAACAATCGTTTACAGAAGTTTGTACCGTTTGTACGTTTTATACATAATAGGCAGAAAGAAAAAAATTAAAATTATAAAAATGAAGGTATAATGAGATGCGGTCTCGGGTTCGATTCCAGGTTTTACCATGGCAAACACCAATGACTTTTCGATGCATTTCGAAGTTATGTGTGTGTTAAGTTATGTGATCGCAGGCTTATAAGTGCCCGGTTAGTGGCAATAGGCTCGCCACCTATTACATTGGCACCTAAACATAAACTGGCGAAATGTGGGTCCTAGCTCCACTGCCTACCCCTTCGGGGATAAAGGCGTGAGTGTTATGTTATACAATAAATACCTAAATGAATCAGTCTCTCGAACTATATCAAAGTATATCGAGCCCTACGAACTTCAGCCAAGACGTCTAGACGTGGCAGGGCACTCGCGCGGGGTTGAATTCGGGTGGCGTGAACCCGAGCGGAATATATTGAATCTATCGTATTAGGTACACAATTTTCAGGGTTAACGTGTGTGCTTACGAGATTACATGCCGTTAGAGATTGTACGACGTAAAAATAAGGAATTGTAATTTATAAAAACAAGTGGGTATTACAATGATCTTATAATAAATAAACCACAATGTTTTCTGGGCGGGAATCGAACCCGCGCCACCTGTGTAGCAGTTGCGTTCACTACCACTACGCCACGGAGGTCGTCGTAACATAATTCGTAACACACATTTTTTTAAAATTTTAGTATCTTAATTGATCCTATGTTTATGGTTTCGGTACTCCAATTTAAGATTAAGACTAATTCATTTAATAAAGAACTTATTATTTAGGCTCTTGCCACGGCCATTCAGTTACACCATCTACAAATTTGTTTCGAGTGATCGCGTTCACAAAGCTTTGATCACGGCCTGCTCGCTCAGTACTAATTAAACCGACTGAGCTGAACAAACGTTACTTCTAATTAATTAACGGCAATAATGAGGTATTATGGAAAGTGCACCCGCTCGGAAATAACCAGTGACTGAACACGGGAATACACATTTCATAACCAAAGGTCCTAAGATTTACTTTCACTTTATGTCTACTAAATAATACACGAAAATCATATTGAACGACAGTTTTAACACTAAAATACGCTTTTTAAATCCAATGCAGTAATCCTCACCGCGGGTCGAACAGACCACCTTGTCAGCTAGCGCGTAAATTAACATCAAAACGTCATACAAAGAGGTAACCCTTCGCCGCCGCATAATAAACTACTCGGGTCGGTCCTCTCCCGCGGTGCGCCCGCCGAGCCGCCTATTCAAACGACTGGACATTATCGTAAATATTGTGGTATTTATTCAGATTTCGGGCACAAACAATTCAATTCACGCACCGGCTGCTAATTGGGCATAAATCGTCGTAAAAATATTCAATAAGCTTCTCGCATCGATTAATATTTTAAACACTGAATGCCTTCATTTGAATTCGAATTAAGCGGCGCGTAGATAATGCTGTACGTCGATTTGTCGACGGGTGACCTATTGAGAGGGTTTATTTTTGTTCGGTTTTCGTTTAACAACACAAACAAGCGCGTATTTTACCTCACGACATGGCACAAATTAATCGACAATTATTCGTGATAAATTCTTTTGAACGTCTTAATGTCGTTTGTATGTCGTTAAAGTCACTCATTCGGAATTAATTATACGGAATATTTCAACTGTACGACTTGATATAATAGAAATAATAGGCACATTATGAATTTCATGCAAAACAGCGATCATTATTCAAGCTTGCGAGATAGCGAAACTGGACTTTAATGGCGGGCCGTTAACATATAAACGAAAAACATTTACAGTGGAAAAAAAGGTTACACGCCAGACGGCAACACGAAAAACGTCAAGTTGAACACTTTATAATAGAAATAATAACGCAACAGCCGCCGTGAATTATTGCCCACATTTCATGTTAAATTGTATGTAAATGGCGAGCCGGTGCGACAAGGCTCCCACAATAACATAATAATGGTGGATTTGTGACTCACGTCAGGTTGTTAGTGTGTACTTAACCCTTTATCGGGACACGCACGCGGGACGTGAGATCATTACTGGGGTCGTGGCGACCGCTTACAATGGGAACGTACCTACGCGTTAGTCCCGCCCGTCTTACGAGGGTTAACTTTGAATTTCGTGAACGAGTAACATGTATGTTTTTCGATGCTACTCGATACCGGTTCACGATAACACTCATTTGGGTTACAATAGATATGATTTTTATTCAAATTGGACATATACATACACAATGGTGAGTTTAAATGCTACTGAAACCATTAAGCATACAATTTATGAATTTGTAACTCAAATAAACATCATTGTACTGGTTTTTTACAACTAAACGGGTTTGCTGTAGCGTAACTACCGTTTACAAAGCAGGTTAAGGTTTGGAAACAACGTATTACTTGATTTAGACGACGTTCATGTTTATTAATATAAATTATTTCGTTTAATTTAAAGCCAAGAATAAGTTGTCAGTTTAATGCTAACAAGTTTACAAAGACTAAGTAAATAGCGGGCTAATGTCTTTGCTTATCCTCACAAGGAAAAATCATTACTTTTATGTTCCATTGTAGGTACTCGATGCGATAATTTTTTTTCATAAAAAAAAACATTAGACGAATATCTCGTGGCGTGGCGGTAGTGAACGCGACTCCTACACAGGAGGCGCGGGTTCGATCTCCGCTCAGTGTAAATATTTGTATGCTTGCATATAGCTATTTGCACTACTCTGGTTGTGCCTCAGAGAGCACGTTAAGCCGTTGGTCCCGGTTGTCATGAAAACATCTATGACAGTCGTTACGGGTAGTTGGAGCCCTAAAAAATCCGACTAGCCTAACTACAGTTCACCCGCATTTTAGTTATACTAGAAAGCCGACCACAACTGAGTTTGGAATAGGCTCAGAGAATGAATGATGAAAAAGAAACATTAAACTTCAAATTTTCTTATTACTGACTAGATCTTAATCCACGGTTTAATATTACCTTCAATAATTACAAAAATCAATAACGTATTCGCTATGAATACAACTTGAAAATCGTAAAAGGTTTTATCGGTTCTACAAGTCACATTTATTATTGTTTAAGAGACCTGCGAGCGTTTATTTAAATTTATAACCCTGGGCAGTTTATGTCAAGTAATGAAGTTTAGGGTTGATAACATTGGCATAATATTGCCGGAGGTAATGGATCTAACACAGATATTTTTACATTTCTATTCACTCAATGAAATGAAATTTTTAACCAAGGCACATATCTGTAGAAAGTGTATTCTGATTTTCGATTCTTTTAAATTTTAACAATTAAGTACTCAATATTTGTTAATCACAATTTTTTTTCTGTCCAACGCTAAATTCTATAATCAACACTAAAGAGGAAAGATTTGTTTTTTTTTTGTCTGTTTGTAACGAATAGGCCCGAAACTACTAGACCAAATTCAATAATTCGTTCACCTATAAGAAGCAACAATATCTAGGAGTAACATAGGTTCTAATATACGCTACCAACCAAGGTATCGGAACAATAATCATAAACAATAGATGCGGTAAATTTCATGACATCAAGGAGAAGTAGTATAGAGAGGCAAGTAGAGAATCGAGTAGAGTCTTACAACACGATAATAGACATCTAAGCGGGCGGAGTCCCGGGAAACAGCTAGTATAAGATATATTTATAAAGTATTCATTACAAAAGATCCCAATCCACATAACCATTTCGTTTACACATCATTCACCAATAAAACAAACATTGTAACATTCATTATTCCATATTTGAAACCGAAATTATATCTCAAACAACCAAACGAAATATACAACATCATCGTAAACGCAATATACTAAAATCACATTACTGTTGAAAGCGACAGACAGTCCGCCCTATCGTTACTACAGTGATTCTGAAACAATCGCCCGAGGCCCGGAAATTGCTTCTCGATCCGAAATCGCCCCACCTCTACCCGTAGGGGTCGTGGGGAACATGAGAATACTTCCTAGCCAACAGCCGATGTTTGTAATCATATTGTGGATTATTTTTACTGAGAGGTTTAAACCGCTCATTTTTCAGTAAATGATTAGTGGGTTAAGTTACCTAGGAGTGGGTGCCATTTGGATGTGTGTCCGCTTAGCAATATTATATCTAAGCTCTTGTGTGCTTTAGAAGGTGCGTTTATAGTCGTTAGGTCAAGACAAAGGCCTATACAGGGTGTTAGGGAAACGTTCTCGAAGCCAAAGACGCATGGTAATTGTTAAAAAATGGCCAGTTGGCAATTATTTTTCATACAGTTTATCAGCTAAATGAAAGAATAATTTCCTAAAAAAACACCACTACAAAAAAGCAAACAGCGCCACAACTACAGTTTTTTGTTTTTGAATTGTTGTTTCCTTTAGCTTTACTAATAAGAACGAGGGTGGATAACGCTAAGTTAAGCGATATTAAAAATGCCAATATTATGTAGTTTTATTTATGGCACGTCAATTTGACGTCACCTCGCCTGATGTTAAGCTGAAGGCAATGTCTCATGAAATAGGGTCACCATTGCACCATTTTGGTAGTATACCAGGTGTACTACCAGGGACCTTCGGGAGCGTTTTCTTAATACTCTGTATATGAGCGACGTGAATAGCTCTATCACTAACCACAACTCAAACCAGTAAGGTCAGATGACAGTTACTATTGCCGAAAAAAGTTACTTCATATTTAAGTCTAATCATAAACTCTAAACACCTCGGATGTTCTAGAATATTTATCATTTATTTAAAACCAATACTAACCCAAAGAAGTTAATGATTTTGTTGAAAGGTTTTGCTGTTTACTCACCATCAAGGAATGTCATGGAGTTAAATTCCGACCTCTATATCGTTTGCAGTGAATGCGTTGAAGGAAATTTCATGTGAATGTCGTACAAGGAATACTCGCACTGAACAAAATAGGGGTCGGTTAACCCTCATTTGCACGTAATAAATTAACGGTACAACCTCATTACGATGTCAATTTAATGGCTACAACTATACGGTCTGTTACACTTTACACTGCAGGATGTAGTCGTGAGATGCCTTCAGTGCACGTGCAGCTTATTAGAATGTAAATAATTAAGTACCTATAACAATATATTGCATGTTGTATATTTTTTTCTTTTATACCACTTAGGTGGTAGAAAAGACCACCTATTGATGCTTGCAACACCAGAGGCGACACACGTACACACAGGGAAGGAGGGACGGGGGAAGGGGGGAGGAAGGTAAGAGGGAGAGTTTTTTCTCAAGCTAGTTACGTGTTATTAGATCCCGTGGTAGTGAAAATATGCTTCCGCAATAAATATCGAATTTCATAAAAATATCAACTTTTAGCTATGTTAAAAGTATGCTCCCCAGCAGAACCCCTTTCAATGCACTTTATTTTGTAATCAAGTGTACTTACAGCCAGGCAGTGAGGAATATGCCAGAAACTACCTGACCCTCCCAACTGATAGCCCGAGACGCCCGTGCGGTTTTGGTCGATTCGATTCCAACGTAACCTCCTCCACTCACTGTCTGGAGGGGTATCCATAGAGGTTAAAAACACACGTAAAAAAAAGAAAAAAGTGTACGTACAGCAGTAACCGTTATACGTACAATCTGTACGTATACTGTACAAACTTACAAATATATAATCGATCTATATTTACTATGATGGCTTTTCTGCAGAGTAGAACGACCTGAGTATGAAATTTTGAAAATCATCATTTCCACACAACTATTATCTGCCTGCCCTTCTCTCCATTATTTGGTGACGCCGCCGTAACTTACATATTATTCTCCTTCGTGTATCCGTGAGATGTCATCTCCTCAGTTTCTCCTCTCCTTGCCATATCATCTCTCACGCAATCCATCCATCTTGGCTTCTTTCTCTAAAATTTCGAAAGTGGTTCCTCAGAATGTTTTCAACATATAGGTACCTAATATCGGCCATATTTCAGGTTTTCTGCCAGGCCATATATGTGTTATGTTTTGGCTCAGCATTAATGAATCAGTCAAGACAAGTACCTAATTATAATTATACACATATTGATTGATTAATGACTATGGACTTAAGATATACGCCGACTTATTATAAAAACGTGTTATAAACCTTGACTTGCTGTACAAATCAAATAATTACCGATAATCACATACGTTGGTTTTTGATAGTCAAGCCGTGTCCATAAATTATGCCGAAAGCATAATAATTATCATGCTGGTAACATTTACATAAAAGCTGTACTATAAATTAGGAATATTAGCAACATGCGACGTAATTTATGTCCCAAGCCTTCTCTATAAAAACGGTGTTCACACTAGCCACATCAATACATATTCATATTTGTATTTTCAACTTTACATAATTAAAACTGGAAAAATCTTATGGGGTATTAACATTCCAAAAAACTGTGATTTTTTGAAGATTTACATAAAAATATATCTATGCCCGTAGCACGAAAAACTATCGAATTCGTAATGTAAATGTATCGCAGGTTCACAATAGGCAGGCTGCGTATCATTATTACATATTATATAACTTAACATTATGAATTTTCATTCTAAGGTCACTAATACTTGTCTTAATTGGTATGCTTTGAGCTGAATTATTTAAATTCAGTCATGTTTTTGGTAAATTATATCAAAATAAAAGTCTCTTATCAATTTAATGACCCCTATCTAATTTTTTATGGTAATTATTACTCTGAAAGTTCGCAGATAGTAGTCGGAAGTCGGAATTATGTGAATATGCTGATTTTATATGTGTTTTACAACATATCGTTAAAACGTATAATTACCAGATGGTTTCCGTCAGCGATAGTAATTACCGACTGACGATTTGGTGCAAAAATTGGTGTGTAATGTGTTTATTTTTAATCTGAGTCTATATTTTGACATTTTAGGAACTATGATTCTCCTAATTTGTGATATAACATCCGTACTTCTGCCTATTATATTCTTACTCGACATTACATCAATAAACAAAGCAATAAATGGAGACCACATACTCGTATACCAGGTGTAGGAGGGTCCCCGGCAAGTTGGACGGACGACATAGTCAGAGTCAGATGCAGGCTGCCTCCAACCAGTCGGATTGGAGGTCGATGGAGGAAGTCTATGTTCAGTAGTGAATATCCTATGACTGAAATGATAATATAAAGCATTTACGAAATATAGCAAATTGTTTGAAAGCTGCCAAATAAAGTGCAATGATTAAACGAGTTTTGAAATAGTATTATTCTATTAAGTACCTACACAAATCTACAATTTGAAATATAACCAGTACATTAGCATTAGTGGCAGTTACAAATATACTCATAGTACAAAAACTAAAAGTTCGAAATCTATATTCTCTTAGATCCAACTATTTTTATTATTTAGGTCACGTCAATTTGACCTCACCCCGCCTGATGGTAAGCTGAAGGCAAAGTCTCAGGAAAGAGGGTCACCATTACAAACACCTAGAATTTTACAATGGCGGCGCTCAGCTTGACTGCCTCATCAGATGCTTTTTCACGCCCCGCTTAAAGGACCCGGGACTGTAGGAAGAAGGAAACACGTGAGCTGGTAAGGAATTCCAAGACTAAACGCTAGTAACATTTTACATATAATAAATTCCATTAGATCTACAAGGGTGTGTAACGAGACAGGATAAATAACGAGATATTGAAAGTTTGATTTGAATAACTAGGTGTGCAGCAGCGAGCATTGGTCTCACGATTATTTCCACATGACATGTCCCAGAGTTATAAGTCATTCATAAACATAATTGTGCGTATGCAAATCTGGGAAATCAAATCTAACTAGTTTTTTGCATGTTACAAAGTCATGAGTGCAATTGAATATTACGAAAACGATAATTAGAATTACTAATTTATTCATTAGTAGCAGTGTTTCAATTTTTGATTTATTAAACATAACATAACATAAACTCACGCCTGTATCCCTGAAGGGGTAGGCAGAGGTGCTAGCACCCACATTTATGTTTGGGTCCCAATGTAATAGGTGGCGAGCCTATTGCCATTAACCGGGCACTTATAAACCTGCGATAAATACACACATAACTTCGAAAATCATCGAAAAGTCTTTGGTGTGTGTGCCATAGTAAACCTGGGATCGAACCCGAGACCAACGTCTCAGCAGTCCATTACCCATACCACTAGGCTACCGCGGACACCTAAAATATAATAATTCATTAAGTATACCACAGATAAACCTTTTTAAATTCAATAACTATTATTTACAGCCCTAAGTGTCCTTTAATTTTGTAAGTCAATAATTCTATACGGTCTTTGAGAACAGCTTGTGATAAGATTATATAATTTACGTGGTGTAAAACACTAAAAATAACGGCAATACCACACTACTCACTCACTTCTATAAAAACACCAATAACTTTATTTATAAAATCCTTTCCTCTATCGGCATCAAGATCTTTTGCCAATAGCTGGCTTGACCACTCACAGTCACGTGCTGCTTTGATAGTCACCGCAATGATACCTGTAATAAAACGTACCATTTTTACAACTCTACTGGTGGTTTTAAATAGATATGTGCCTACTCACCATAAAAGTTACGGTTGTTTTTGGCTCATTCTTGTTACAGTTCATTTGCTCATTATAAGTACGATTACATCATCATCATCATTCCCTGAACCTTTTCCCAACTCAGTTGGGGTCGGCTTTCCCGTCTAACTGTGAAGCGGCTGAACTTCGATATTTGCCGTGAAGCGACTGCCATCTGACCTCCACAACCAATGGTCTAGTGACATGACAACCAAATCGCTGTTCATGATCGTGTTTCTTTACTTTTGCATCGACAAGCTGGTTGTCTACGTGCCCGTATGTTCTACTCTACGTAATGTAATGTAACTGAACTGAATGAAAATAAACATTTTATTTATTATTTATTTATTTAACAGGATAAAGGAATTTTCCTTCTCTGTTTCATAACCAGTTATAAAAAAAGACTTTTTATTCCTTTTACATAACTGTTATACATAAATGACTTAGTATATATTAATCCGGAACTAAAAGAAACAACACAGTTTATTATGATATGATGGGGAACACAGCCGTGATAAATGCATAGGTCGTGACTTAGCAACATCATGATCCATTAAAACAACCCTTTCCATTAGTTGACTTTTATGACTTGCGTGGAACGATAAACAGCTGATATGGAGGGGACGTAGTAGGCCTTCCCGAAGAGCGAAACCTATGCTTGGGGACTCTCCGTGAGTAGCGGCGCTGCTGTGAAACAAATTACTACAACACGATGGTAACTCAAGGAAATGCCTTCGACTCGACAGAAGAAGAACCGCTGATGTGGTTCGATTTTTTACTTCTATCAAATAACATACACAATAGATGTTATAATCAGGCTCATCTTTCCCATAAGGGTAAGAAACGACATCTTTTTACTTGCTATGATCTTGGTTTACTCGTTTCGGTTATTCTACTTTCCGACATACTCGATTATAGGTACTTTACGTCAAACTATTGAGATTACAAAAGCTACAAAAAAACTTTATGTTCATACGCGTAAAGTTCAAAATTAAATGAATAAAGTTCATTAAATTCTTAAAATTTATTTTTCACTAGCTGTTGCCCACGGCTCCGGCGGGTGGAAGTCGGTTATCGCGTGCAATATAGCCTATGACACTCAGCAATAATGTGACTTTCTATGGGATCCCGAGATTACCCCTTACAATTTAAGAAATATGCAAACACACAAACTTTACTTCTTTATAATATTAGTATAGATTTAGCTTTACTTACACGATGAAGAATCAATAACGCTAGTTAAATGGTATAAAAATATTAAAAACATTGAAAAAAATCCATATCGTAATTTTTATAATGCCACCAAGGGCTTCTGGCTTTATGAGTGTTTCCCTTACACCTTGTTACATAATATAAAATAAGTTCCAATAGCATCTTATTAGAGTGCTTTGTTGTTATTCACATATTTATTCAGTTAATTAATGTTATTACTTACATAATTATTCCTCACATTCATAGACAAAACCAATCTCCCGCGCTTTGTCACGCGGTACTGTAACGACCATCATCTCTTTTCACGCCTCCTCTTACCCCCTCCATGGCAGTGCAAAATAGAGAATATGGCAACACAGCGGCTCTTCGTTTTCCCACAAATTCGCTATTTGAGGTGGAGTCCACGAACATCTGTGGGCTCCATGCAAACCTCAACGCCGTCCACCAACATCTAGAGACGGCGAAACCAGCCATGCTTTTTCTCACGGAGACACAAATATACCGCCCTGATGACACGACCTACCTGCTCTACCCCGGCTATGTTTTAGAGGAAAATTTCCGTGCCAAAGCCGGGGTATGTGTGTTTGTTAGGGCGGATGTTTGTTGTCGCCGTTTGCGCTGCCTTGAGGACCCATCCTTTTCTGTCCTGTGGGTACACGTAGACCATGGCTGTACTAGTCAAATCTATGTGTGCCTTTACCGTTCCCATACTGGAGATGCCGAGACAACTCGACTCTTCGAATATCTGAGTCAGGCGGCAGATGATGCGCAGGAGCGGTTTCCGAACGCAGAATTGGTATTTTTGGGGGACTTTAACGCCCACCACGAGATCTGGTTGGGCTCCTCCAAAACAGACCATGCGGGAAGAGCCGCCCACGCGTTCGCTCTGGCTCACGGCCTGACCCAACTGGTACACGAGGCCACCAGAATACCAAGAGGGTCAGCCCAAGCTATTTGCTAGACCTTCAGCTGACGAGCCACCCAGACCAGTACAATGTTTCGGTGCATGCTGCCTTAGGCAACTCCGACCATTGTCTGGTCTGTTCCAAGGTGCCTATGATAGCGCCCCCACGACCAGTGCAGGGAAATCGGCGTCTCTGGCACTACTCGTCAGCGGACTGGGATGGACTGCGAGACTATTTTGCGTCCATCCCGTGGGTTGAGCGCTGCTTTGAAGGTAAGGACCCATCGGATAGTGCAACTGCTGTCGTCGGTGAGATCAGTCTGGGTATGGAGTACTATATCCCATACACTGATGTCACCGGTGCCCGTGGAGTGCGCCCATGGTTCGGGCGCGAATGCGCAGAGGCTGTTCGCCAAAAACAGTCTGCGTATCGTGCTTGGGTAAGGGCGCGGGCTACGCACGATTCCAACCTAGGGTACTTCAAGGCAGCGTACAACAAAGCCACTAGGGTCTGCAAGAGGGCTTACGTCAGAGCGGATGCCCAGCGCATAGCACGGGTTGGTCAAGAGCTGGTGGCGCATCCCACGGGCAGCCGTGGCTACTGGCGACTGGCCAAAGCCGTGCAAGCCAACTTCTGCCAGCCTTCGCTGCCCCCCCTGCGTAACCCTGATGGATCCCTGGCCCATGAGCCGCAAGAGAAAGCAAATTTGCTGGTTAATCTCTTTGCGGCCAACTCCCGAATCGACGACTGTGGTATGCAGCCTCCGACACTACCCAACAGTGGCCACGCAATGCCTGATATTCGTATCAGGCAACGCGATGTCCGAGCAGTGCTGCAGTCACTCGATGTCCGGAAAGCCAGTGGTCCGGATGGTATACCAGCGGTGGTTCTTCAAAAATGTGCAGCGGAGTTGTCTCCAATGCTCACGCGGCTGTACCGACTTTCCTACATTTCGGGTACAGTGCCGACGGCGTGGAAAGAGGCGAATGTACAGCCGATTCCCAAGAAGGGAGATCGCTCAGACCCAGCCAACTATCGGCCCATAGCCGTCACCTCAGTGCTGTGCAAGATCTTCGAGCACCTTATCAACACACAGCTCATGCGCCACCTAGAGGATCACTCCCTGATTAATGACCGACAATATGGTTTTAGGCCGAAACGGTCAACGGGTGATCTTCTGGCGTATGTTACCCATCTTTGGGGTGAGGCTATGGACAAGCATGGTGAGTCACTGGCTATTAGCCTAGACATCGCCAAAGCGTTCGATAGAGTCTGGCACAAATCGCTTCTTCCCAAACTACCAGCCTTCGGTCTGCCTCTTAGACTGTGCAATTGGGTTGCTAGCTTCCTGCAGGGGCGCCGTATTCGCGTTCTCTGTGATGGACGAGCATCGGAGTTCCTGCAGGTAAATGCTGGTGTGCCGCAGGGGTCCGTCTTATCACCCACTCTCTTTCTTCTGCATATCAATGACATGCTGTCCACCGGCAGCATCCACTGCTATGCAGACGATAGCACTGTACACGGGAGCTACCACGGACATTCTGCGGCCAAGCAGTCCGATATAGCGGAAAAGAGGCGACTTCTTGTCACTGGGCTTGACCGGATCCTCAATCACGTTTCCCAATGGGGATCTGGGAACCTGGTCGAGTTCAATGCCAAGAAGACGCAGGCATGCGCGTTTTCAGCAAAGACATCTCCTTTCCTTCCTCCTCCCACTCTTCAGAGCACACCACTGCCATTACAGGATAACCTCAATATACTCGGTATGGACGTGCGCTGCAAACTGAACAACAAGAACTATATCGAGAGCATCATCAAAACAGCTTCGCGTAAACTCGGAGTCCTGAACAGAGTGAGACGTTTTTTCACGCCGGAGCAGCGGTGTCTTCTTTATAAGACACAAATTCGCTCCTGCGTGGAATACTGCTCGCATCTCTGGGATGGCTCCGCAAAGTACTTATTAGATGCTCTCGACAGGTTGCAGCGACGTGCGGTCCGCATTATTGGGAGTCCTGAGGTCACAGAGTCCCTCGAGCCTTTGCAGATGCGTAGAGATGTTGCGTCCTTGGCAGTATTTTACCGTCTCTACCATGGTGAATGTTCTGATGAGCTCTTCCAACTAATCCCACCCTCCCCTTTCCTACACAGGACAACGCGTGCAGGGCTTAGGTGTCACTCGCATACGGTACAGAATATTCCATCAAGAACCAAGCGGTTCGGTGAGTCTTTTCTCTGCCGTACCATTAAGTCCTGGAATTCCTTGCCGGCGCACGTGTTTCCTTCTTCCTACAGTCCCGGGTCCTTTAAGCGGGGCGTGAAAAAGCATCTGATGAGGCCGTCAAGCTGAGCGCCACCATTGTAGCACTGAACGTGTTTGCAATGGTGACCCTCTTTCATGGGACTTTGCCTTCAGCTTAACATCAGGCGAGGTGAAGTCAAATTGACGTGCCATAGATAAAAAAAAAAAAAAAAAAAATAAATGATAGAAGCTCATTTATCAATCATAGTAAGCATATTAGACGTGATTGTTATATTAGACGCATTTGGATAATTCCATTATATCAATACAACTCCTCCTTTTATTACGAAGCTACATTCGTGCCTACGATCAAATATAGCGGATTACTGCTATCACTACTTGGCAGGAGTTCTGGCAAACATGCTTGTTTGTTCTCGTGTCTAATTCTTAGATATTATTTCACTATCATTTTGCTAATACAACTGTGGTATCATAGTTTTCATAAAGTCAATTTAGTGATACTTGAATGTAATATAGACACTTGGATTGATATAGAGTATGTATATTTCTATTTGGGAAATATCTATCAATGAATGTATCAAATAATATGATTTTTTTAATTATTTTATTTATTGAATTTATGCACAAGTTTTTGCTTTAAAACATGCATTAAAGCAATAGCTGGTCCAAACTGGAAACAAGTAGCGTTAGACAAAATCAAATGGGCATCACTGGAGGAGGCCTTCACCGAACCTGGGGTTCCGGTAGATTAAATAAAAAACTAACCAACTATAAAATTAAATTAGGAAATTATACTTAAAAAATATGTATCAAATAACAGAGTTAGGGAAAATCTTGAAAACCAAAACAAAAGAAATGATTTAAACAATTGGTGGTGACCCTCTTTCATGAGACTTTGCCTTCAGCTTAACATCAGGCGAGATGAAGTCAAATTGACGTGCCATAAATAATAATAAAAACCACAATTTCTCCTAATTTTATTTGGATCGCAATACATTTTTTAATCAATTTTCGCATGAGTTTTATTACATTATTTCGTGCGTTGCAAATTGCAAATTTTAAAACATCAGAATTCTCGTCTGTATCATTTTCGGTAGCATTTCCCTAACCGAGTGTTGAACGTTGTACTGTACCTACGAGTGTACTTATAGGGTAACCATTATAATTTCCCTGACATGTACTCGTATTTCTTCATACAAAAAACGTTCACACATCCATAAACCTGTATTATTCCAGCACTTAACCCGATCAATCATATTCGTCAACGAATTCTGCATAACACAATGCATCTTAATAGGTTTCCGCAACGTCGGTTTTTATGAATCACTCCGACTTATTATTATACAAATTAGTACCTACTACAAAGAGTTCCAAAATCATTCAATTACTAGTCTTATTTCTGTTTGAATACGGTTAAAAATTGCATCCAGTTATGTGTCCAAAATAAAAACTGGATCATTTCCTTTTGACAATTGATGCTTTGAAGGCTCCCCATCTATCTCTGTCTTCTGAAGTCTAAAGATTGTCGTGCTAGTCGTTAATTGAATGATCGAATTCATGTTTAATGTATGAGGTAGGGCTGTTTAGATTGTTATTTCTATTACGCGAATGAAAACATTCCAGGTGGGGTGGACAATTTAATGAATTATGGGAGTGTTGTAAGCTGTTTTCACTTTGAACGCACGCGAGTTAACATGCTATTATTTAAATCTATCAAAGAATAATTAAGTTACATTTTATCATCCATTTTTATAACTACACATACCTACATACATATGCTCACGCCCGTAATCCCTGAGGAGGTAGGGAGAGGCCTATTAAACACACACATTTCGCCAACTATGATTTTCGGTCCCACGTAATAGAAGGCAAGCCTATTGACGCCAATCAGGCACTATGTAACAAATGGGTATTCCGAAAATAAATTTCTAAACCGAAATTAAACTAAATTACTAGCTGCCATATTTATAAAATTTCTCTATTCACGCTGGAGTTTCTATTCATTTTCTTAAATAAATTAAAATTCAACGAAAATCATTGCATATTACCTGTGCGTAATCGAAAAACATTGTATACAACATCCGTGATTATTCTTATATCTACGATAATACATAGTATTTCTTCATTCCTTACGCACAATACTATTATTTGAAGTTGCATACACCGACATTTATGTTCACAGCCCCATAATTGTACAATGTTACAAAGCTCTCTTGCATAAAACCTAACATTATATGATCGCAAACCAAGCGTTAAAAATACTGTTTGTATAAATATATTATGAACAAGTAATACTTAACATCATTACTGTTGTATGTTAACCTGTGTCTTGAAAGGTTTTGTTAATATCTTCTAATTAGCTGATGCCTTAGATTTGAAGGCATTATCTAGTTCTTGGGATTGCTACACAAGGTAGATAGATAGATACAAACTTGTCGGAGTAATGAAACGATGATTATGAATATTATTGAAATATATCATATCTTTTGAAAATAAATAAGTTAAATGGTTGTTAAGAATGTCTACGCTGGGTCAGGGTTCATGCTACCCTCGCTTTAGTTACGAGGTGACTTATTTTTCTAATTTAATTTAATTTAATTTTCTAATTTCTAATTTACAATTAGAAAAATAAGTCACCTCATATTTAAATTCTGGCCTGATTTGATTTGTTTTGCTTACAATAACGCTACTTTCTCAAGTGTTAAATCTCCTCTTTTTATTATCGTATTAGCTATAAGTTTCCCATGTTTAAATAACAAAATAAATAAATTCAAATTGTAATTTTGAATAATATTTGAACAATTTCATATTAACTTGAATAGCATTTCATATTGTCATAGATATGATACTAATACTCAAACACTACACAAAAAGAGAGCAATGTTGCATAACAAAAACCAAAATGAAAAATCCACACATCATTTACAAAGAAGCAAAACCGAATGGATTACACAATATCATAAAGTACGAAAGGGGTCATTTGAACGACAACGATGATTCACAGGCATTAATTTACCTTTGTTAAGCACTTTGTGATTTACAATACAGCTGAGCATTTTGTTGTAGGCATTATTTATGTTTTAGATATTGTTGCTGCTATCGCTGATTGTGGTCAAAAGCAAATAAAATTCAAGTCAGCAAAGATATTTATTATTTCAAAAGTTTTAACAATTCCTTCCGTTTTTAATATTTTTATAATAAGATCATCTGACAAAAAGAAATAGCTTTAAGCTGGACTTGAACAAATATCTGATAGGCCCTCAAATTGAGAGCCACCATTGAAACATTGTAACATGGCGACCCTCTTTTTCGCGAAAATGCCTTCTGTTTACCACCAGGAGAGGTGAACGTGTCCTATAAAAAGAGTCCTATAATAAGAAAATGTCAAACAATTTCAAGGCACGAGACAAACTGTAGCCATACCACGAACTCTTGAAGTAGCACATACTGTGTGAATGCCACGCCTTAGGAAGACATCGAATGGATCTACTTGGGAGGGGTCACCCCAAACCAGAGGATTACAAGCACCTGCGACTAAGAGGAATAGTAACCTTGATAGAGCGGACTATCCCTCCGCTAACGTAGAAGCCAGAGTGGGGTTGACACAAAGGATCCAATAGGGTCGAAGTGTCCGCGAAAGCTCTAGAGCACGCACCTCAACAAGATAAGATGAGATAACTCTTAAAGTAATATTATTTCTCTATAACTTTAAGTTCTTAGCGTGATTCTGACCGTTAGCGTCATCATTGTATGGTAAAATGAGTCAAACACGTATATCTTACCGTATGTAGTGCACCGTATCACACCACACTATGAAAGTATTTACTATCACATTTACTATCACACACACTAAGTAAAATTGAAGTAATATTAATTTTAAGAGTTGTGGTAGGGCCCCTAATCTCACAAACAAGTAACAATATCTAGGTACCCATATTGTTGTTACTTACAAGCGCAAAACATAACAAAATAGACACAATACTGTTTTCATTTCAGTCTCTCATATCTCCTGATGTTGGCATATCGTAGACAAACATTTTGCGCCCTTTCTAGGCTCGTATTACGTGTAAGGAAACAAAGGATATTGTCTTGTTGAATGTCTTTATGAAGGATTGAAAAACTACTTGAAAAGTTTTATCATTTCACAATAACACAAAGGTTAATTTATTTCAAGGTTAATATACATCAACATAAACTCACGCTTAGATTACCGAAGGAGTAGGCAGAAGTGCTAGCACCTCCATTTTGCGAGTTTATGTTTAGGTCCCAATGTAATATAAGTGACGAGCCTGTTGGCATTTACCGAGCAAATATAAACCTGCGATAAATACACACATAACTTCATAAAGCAACGAAAAGTCATTGGTGTGTACCATGGTAAAATCCAGGATCAAACTGGAGACCTCGTCTCAGCAGTCCATTACACATATCACTAGGCTACCGCGCTAATATTTATATTTATAGGTCTTTTATCCCTGGGCCTGTAGAAAAAGTGACATTCTATCGATAGAATCGTGTCGAAACGAACCTTTTTCAATTTGCTATCAATGGATTACTTGACACTGCGGTGATTTTAATAATAAATATATATGAAATAAAATATTTCGAGTTACAAAAATTCAAATTTTATTGAATTTTGGTAGTCATACTTATTACAGATTTATGTCAATTCCATACTTTACTGAGGAGTTTCACTGGCGTTAGAGTGTCATTTTGTCTAGAGCCCATTCATTCACCATTCCCATAGAAATAGAGTCAGAATTATGTTCAAAAAAATTCTCTAAAGAAATTATGCTATTCGGATATAAATTCTGTGTATTCAGTTCCTTCATTTAACGCCTTTGTCTCTGTACTGTGTATCTTAAGTTAGACACACTAGAATAAATATATTTTCTTTCTTTCTTTCTTCAGTATTCAGTATCACAATAAGACAGACGTTTCATACAAGAACTCATATAAAGCTATTCACGCATGTAAAATTCTAATTATATATACCATTTCCCTTCTCAGAAAGCCTTTATTGCCACCCACCCCATAAGCAACTGTCTCCTATCACATCGAGACACATAACAGAGGCTAAACATCGCAATTTGAAACACGCGTTAGTCGCGCCATCCACAATTCTGTACAAATATAACGCCATTCTTTCTTTCATTACTAACTGGGGTCACGTTTAATATCGCCGTCTGTGACCAGCCCAATTGCTTATTAGCTGTTTCAACATGTTAATATAAAGGAATTGTCTTATTCACGTTTTGGGTTATTTTTCTTCTGCTAGTCGGTGTAAACGATGCCTTTCGTTGCAAACTGATGGTTCGTGCTGTTCCTTTTGAGGTTTCGAGGCATTTTTTCAACCTTACCGGTAGAAGATTAATTGAAAAGCAGTGGCGAGGAATCTCTACGAGTATAACACTGTTGGCTTGCTCGAATTATTAGTCTTATGGGCTGGAGGCGACTCGGGCGTCGGAGGTCGTAGAATGACCTCCGTACTCCATGAGCGCGGGCCTGAGGGAACGAGAGCCGCCTGTCACCCTAGCAGAAGCATAGTGGTCCCTACAACTGGAGGGGGTTATCTCGAAAGTGATAGATGGCCTCAGATTTGCCGGGGTTCGAGAGTACCATTAGGTGGTAGCCAAGCTCGCGGCCCACCTGATTTAAAGTGATTATCGTAACCTATGGATATTTACAACACCAGGGACGTCACACTCGTACTGCTGGCCATATAGAGTGGGGAAAAGGGGAAGGGGGAGTGGAGAAGGTCAAGAGAACCTCTGTGCTGTCATTGAACACAGAACTGGAGAGCTCTAGTATTTAATATCTAGTTGTGAAGAAGTAAAGCCTGTTTCAGGAATCTTAATCACCAATCCATCAGTAACACTTCCTTCATGACGTCACAAAATAAGCTTGACGTCACGGTCATTACGTAACCGGACAGCAGCGACGTCGATCGGCAGCGGCCGTTAATTCTTTATGATTGATTATCTTCCTCCTAATGAGCTTCGGGCCGATCTTATTGGGATGGTGTATGTGATAAGACGCTGGCTAGTTTTAGAAGGACGTTGGTCATAAATATTATGCAGTTATTTTTTATTGTATTGACTTCTAGGTTTCTATGATTTATAAGTGGTTTAAACTATTATGTTGATAGTAATTTATTTTACGTTAAATCAATTTTAAATTTGATATCATTTATTTTAAATTAATGTTAGGGTGACTTGTTTAACTTAAATATCCCGATCGATTTAACAGTGAATATGTAAATGACCATGTCAATCTAAAACCGTAATTGGACATGTTTATGAGAAAAAAAAAATAACATAAAACTGTTTTGTAAAAAAAATGATTTCCCGCTGGATGGTGGATGGATGGACCTTTATGTATTATTATTCAACATGGTGGAATATGACGATTTTCAGAATCGCAATTGCTTGTGATATAGATAACCACCATTATGAATTATGATCGCCTTCGTTCACAATAAGTGCATAAATAGGGGCCGTCGGATGGGCCGGTATAAATCACTGCCATCCATCATCGCAAGAGCTGTGCCAAACATGTTCAGTCTTAGAGGGTAACTAGACGTGCGAAAATAAGATGAAGAAATGTTGTTACTTCGCATTATATTGTTTACTGTCTACTAAGATAGTGTGGACGAACGAGATATGATGTTCCACCAACAGGCAGGGCATCCTCCGACCAGGTAAGGTGATGATGAGGCGAAGCCAAAATGCATTCGTTCCGAATCTACATTCGTCATTGCTCTGGAAATGTATGGGAGTGAAATTTGTTGTCGGAGCGATGACGAATGTAGATTCGGAACGAATGCACTTTCTCTAGGCCCCCATATCTCGTGAACGGACTTCACTTTCGCGATGCAGGATCGGGAGTTCTGTTGAAGTTCTGCTTGTTATCAACAGATGGCACTGGGTACATGTGATATCGCTATATCAGTATAACATACGTTCCGTGAAATGGGCTGGTGAGAAGATTTCTAGCATTGAAGATTTTGATGGACTCCATATATCATATTTTATCGTGCAAAAAATCCTCCTGAAATCCGAAACGACTGAAAACGAACACCGTATTTGGGTAATTAGTTGCTGAAGGAGAGATAGTAGTCAACATATTCCTTTTTTTCCGTGCGCGAAATCCTTGCAGATACCAATCCAATGATAGAGGTTATGGCGGACTTGAACCGACTAAAACACACGCCGTCTTTGGGTCTTTAGTTGCCGGAGGTGAGATAGTAGCGAATATATACCTCGCAATCCAACATATTCCTGGCACACTAACATGACACGCGGACATCTTTTGTATCCTAAATAGATTTTTCACTTTTCTTTTTTTTTTTAATCTAGCTTTTAGACTACAAAGCCATGCCATTCCATCGTAAGATTGTTCACTTTTCAAATGTTAACCTACACCTACAGCCTAACTCATAAACAGAGTATTCGAAACATCGATAGCGAAGACCGCTATAACGTAGGATCGAAAATCATAGTTTGCTTTGTGTTTGCTTTGTGTTGATAGATCTCTGTCCGGAGTATCTAATTCATTATTCATCGATTCATTTTAGTAAGCACTGAACCTGTGTGTCGCAAATCGTGAATTCAGTATTTCAATACAATTTGATTATACTTACCAATGTTAGCGTACCTTACATAACAAGAACCAGCTGATACGTCATGAGAAAACAATCTAGGAGATTGATATCCCCGTCTCTTGACTTATTGACTGTTACCAACTCCCAGACGCTTCGCACACAATGCTGATATTGCAGACATACCGGTATATATAATGTTGTACATAGATAGTTTGAAGCCAAACATCTTGTTCGTGCGATGCACTCGCGTCGACGGAAGTCACACGGTCGCTTTCAGATCTTTTACTAAACTGGACTGTAAACAGTATAGAATTGACTAACAATATTTATTATTTTTATGATTTACAGATACAGTCCCGAGTCCTTTAAGCGGGGCGTGAAAAAGCATCTGATGAGGCCGTCAAGCTGAGAGCCAACATTGTAATATTACGTGTTTGTAATAATGACCCTCTTTCCCGAGACTTTGCCATCAGCTTACCATCAGGCGGGTTAAAGTCAAATTGAAGTGCCCTAAATTGACAAAAAAGCCACTTTGTATTCTTTATTATTCGTACCTATTTGTAACTTTTTTCCTAACTCACTGACTCAGGACGAGTAGACGACCAATTTGACAATCTAATGAGACAGGAAAATACATGAGAATGAGCATGTTTTATTATTTTATCCCAATAAAACGATATTCAATTTTAAACACTACTAATAAACAAACAAAGTCACAGGTCAGGCGTAATTGGTGAGAACGTAAATCATAACAAAGAAAGAACGAAACGTTTATTTCCAAGAATAAGGTCAAAACAGGTATTTATTTTTTCTTGATCTGCATATTCTGCCAAGTGTGGCGTGCAAATATTTGATTGATTAATTGAAGATTGTACAATACGGTAATTTAAGATAATTAAATTTAACATAAAAATATAACATTTTAATAAGTCACACCTTATGTACACATGTACAAAATAGAACTAAAATAATCGAACACCATTATTATCTATGGCTAGATCTTCAGAATTCATTCAAACAACAACGCCGTCACAACCCTTCTATTTTTGTTCTACGAGTAAATAGGTAAAGTGTAACTGATACCTCTAATGTCGCACGTCTAAACAATGGCTTCATCGCCACCAACTGACAATTACGCTTCATTATCATCTCATTTATTTATATAAGCAAAATAATATTTCTGTTTCCAAACATTAATAATCTAAAGAGACGTCTTTCTTAATTCCATTCTCGTTGAAATGAATTATGATCCATGACAATCGTAACTCCAATTCAGTGAATATAAAATAAACTTTTCGCTAAAACGCCTTGTCTAGTCTTTTCATAGCCTATCGTAAAGCGCTTGAAGCAACTCGGCCACTAAGTGGTTGTCGGCCACGACGACAGCGCTATATTTGCTTAGTGATCATACGCGAAGCTCGTTATTTGTTAGAACGTGTCATCTGTGAATTACTTCTGTACTTTCATTGTTGTTGGGGTTTTGTGACGTGTTATTGCTTCATAACTTTTGTTGAAGAGAACGTCTTGTGATGTTTTGTGTCTTTCTTCATTTATTTTTATGGTGAGTTTAGAATACTCATACTGTTGGTATGGGGTCATAACTCGCATCTACACTTTTAATTTCTAGTATATGTATATTGATCTATGCTCCGAATTTTTCCATCTGCCATTTTCTATCTCATTTTTTTAATTATAAAGTGGGTATACAGGGTGTAAAGGGAACGCTCCCGAAGCCGAAGGCCCCTGGTAGTACTCATGGTACACAACATATTGGCATGAAAAATAATTACGGCAACTGTAACATTTTTTTTTTACTTTTTCTTCTTTCTCTTCTCGGCGTCTCTTCTTTCTAAATGACACGAAAATTTCATAAAAAAAACCTCACTGCAAAAAATAACAAATGGCGCTATCTTGAGAGTTCATGTTTTTTCATGAAATTCAAGTTCTAAATCATAAATAAATAACGAATAATTAAATAAACAAACTCAGTTTCACATTTATCTTGTTAGTTAGGATGATCTTCATTTCTAAAGCTGTCACTCATAATAAACTTACTAATAAACCGAGTTTAATATTTCAGTCTGTCTTCTAGATTTCAAAATCCTCGTTAAAACAAATGTATGCAAACTCCAGTTATGTAATCGCTCTTATCTGGCTTTAGTGTGCGGGATTAGCGTCAGACGGGGCTCGAACCGAACGCGATGCCAAAACTGAGGTTAGATTAACTTGAGAATGTGTAATGCATTCAAACTGTTATGTTACTGGTTTAATGCAGGAGCTGAGTCGTGATGTTGTGCATCTTTATCTTATTTTTATCTTTCAGCTGTTTAATTATCCATAATATAACACTTTTAATTACTTTTAATTTTAAGTCTAATTTTAAGAGTCAAAAATTGTTTGAAATATTCTAGAGTCGCGTTAAGATTTATTTTTTTGGCAGTGCCGTGGTGAAAAATATTGACAATATTTTTAGTGTCAGTTTAAAATGTAAATGCTCATTGTTTCCGATAGTTTAGAGGATGGTCGTCAGATGACTCTCCCCCCCTTTTTTCTTAAGATAGGGGGTCTCTTAAGAAAAAATTAATATTCTAGTACCTCAGGTGGTCAGTGTGTTCTCCCTATAAGAGACTAGGCGGAAGTCCCCTTTAATACTTTTAACTCGATTTGAAAAAGTTAGATTATTTGTGTTTCCATATGTTCCTTATGTGGACGTTACTATATCTGCCTACCTATTTTTGAAGGATTGCAGGTGCAAGCTTAATATTTTTGTATTTTATACCTTCATAATTCAAATTATAATCGACGTCTATCGACGCGTATGATCATTTACGGCACATTTCGAAAAATCATCCTCGCCTATAAAAATAAAACGAATCTCAACTACCGAACGTATCTAATAAAACCCATTAGTGAGGTAGTCGTGAGACGTCAAATCGCTAGATAATGCGTGCCGTAGGTCGGCACGGTTGAACAATATAGGTAATGGTCGGCATGATAGAGGCGGCACGATACATCCTGACACGCCTGTCAAGATTGAACTGTTAGAACACGTCAGTGACAATGTTATGCTCAATAGTTGAATGTTTTGTTTTTGTTATATTATGTTTTGTTGAATGGATTGAAGTCTCAGGTTCGAATTACAAGTTGTTTGAAATGTTATTTGGTTTTCTGTTTTTGAAGTGTTGGCTGCTATGCTTGGAGCCTTAACGACGATAGGATCTTACTTGAGTCGAGCATCTGATGAGAATAAGTCTGAATAATTAATACACTCTCTGCATCATAGTCATCAACCCTCATCTCAATGCGACATATTTTATTCTCTTTCTTACGTTCTTGTCATTATTCTTCTCCTCAGTCCCTCCCAACCTTGCAATATCATCTCTCATGCATTCCATGCATCTTCTTTCTGCACCCTCTGCATATTTGAAGGAAAATTACCTTATCTTATAACTCAGCAACTTAATTAAAATCCAATGTCATTATTATACTCTTAGCTTTGGAGAGGTAGGTCTATTTACTGAGATTTTTAGTAAATTCTCTTCTCGTCTTATAAAACTTCTTCATCGTCATTATATTTTCTAGACATAAATGTTATTTCATTTCCCGGTCTTCTAAAGTTTATTTAGGATATGTTGAGTCCTGAATAAAGAGTTTTCTATCAATCTATCATATGAAAACCGTATCATAATGTGTATTGCTTAGAAGTCAGAACAAAGATATGCTTAAAAATAACTTTTTTATAGTTTTTTAATGAGATTTATCGTGTTTTATCTGTGCAATTAACATATTTAGTTAAAAATGTCTTTCCTTTATTACCTTACGTAATTTTCATTTTTACCAAATAGTCATCTTAGTACCATTATTGACTGTCATAAAGTCTATTGTTATGTACTTTTTACTGCCATTTTTTAAGAACAGCCATAAACATAAGTACCCGTATTAACACTCTTTTGTTGAAAACGAGTACAACTATATCTTTACAGCACTACTATAAAACTACAAAAGGTTTAGAAAGATTACCGATCTTAAATATGACTAAGACGTTTGTTTGTGAAAACAAAACAATGAGAGTGCGTTTTTAAAATCGTTAAACCCCTGGGTGGTCCCCCGTACATAAACTTGGGGTTAAAAAGTAAATTCAACTTTTTACCTGATCATTATAAGAGGGTCTTTGAAATTTCAATATATTTCCCACTGTGTTTCAAAATTATCATGCAATGCTATAAACAAAGTTATTATAAGACTACGTTGAATAATATCATTAAATACAAATAAATTTACTCACATTGTTTATAATATTATGAGAGAACAACTATAAAACTGTCAAAATATAATAAAAACATAACAAAATATTGCAACAAATCATCAGGGAAAACTCTTGACCCACAGCAACAAAGATACGCCTACGTGGCCGATCGGGACGGCTCACGACACTAAAACTAAATTATTACTAAGCCGACGTTTACCAGCTCCGCAGCTATTCAATTTCCTACGCTATGCATCTCCGTCGTCGCATCCACTCCTTTGACTGCGCGATGCATATTTTATATAATCCTTTCATCAAAACGTCGAGTTCGCGGAAAGCGCTTTTAGTAATTCTCGCGAGCGAGCGAGAAGGAAGCCGCTGACAAACGGGGTGTCAAACAGCGGTGGGGATAAGACGCCAAAGCTCCCGCAGAGCACACAGAATGCAAAAATGGCGAGGCGACTAGTGACAAGGTGTCAGAGGGGGGGCGCGACACACCGCGAGCCTCAGTTCAGCGCCGTCCGCCGCGACAACCGCACGTCCCTTGTGTTACAGTACGCACGCGTGACTTGTGACTTGTGTATCATGTGCTGACACCAAGCCTTGGATTTTGTGAAGTGATATTGTTTTGTGTTGTGGTACCATATATTTTTTTAAGCTGGAAAAGGATATCAGTTTGTGGAGCAACATGCTCACGTCAAGCAATCAGTATTTGCGACCGGATTACCTGTCACCGCTTCCGACAACGGTAAGTTTGATTGATGATGACAAACTCTGTTTTCTTGCTCACGCTCGCTTTAGGTATAATTTTCTTTACATTAGCGTTAGGAAGCTTCAGAATTACGCTTGTTGATTTAATATGTTTCATAGGATTAACAAAATCATTGCAATAAAAATATTCTCGTAAACTTCCGACTGTATCGTTACAAAACCATATTTATAATGCGTTTCGGTGAATATCTTTAAATTATATCTTTTATAATAAATTTCCCTAACAATGAAGGATAAAGTTCTAATGTAAATATTTCGATATTTCAAAGGATTCGATATTTCGAAGGATTCGATATTCAACATGACTTCAAAATAACAACATTGCCAAAACATGCATTATCTTAAACAATAAATTTAAAACAGCTGTTAATACATAATAATACAAATACAAATAAATTGCAAACCTTCTCCATTTTTAAAATCAGTTAAAAATTATGAAATGTAAATAAATCATTTTTTACGAAAAATTTAAACAAATCTCTCACATTTTCAGCAACAAGTTCTCTGAAAGTACAAAAAGTGAAACTTGTATTATAATATTCTTATATTATAATAATTATCTAGAAACTCGTTTATCATAGAACCCAACAATTACATAAATATCTTATGACAATAGACTATTAAAAATACAATGAAATAGTAGGTAGTTACTCAAAAGATTATTAACTACATAGATGGTAATTACCTAGGTTACTTAAGTGTGAAGTTAATTCATAAAGAATCAGGCTGACAGCGTTTTTTAACAAAGTGATTAATGAATTTATTTTATATTTATGGCTTGCCGTATACTAATCACTATTATTGTAAATAATGGCAGTACATCTGCGTACTATTGTCATAGAAAGTACATACTTAGTAGGTAATATCAGGCATAATATAATAAAAAATGTCTAACAATATACGTAGAAAAACTAACAAGTATTTCTATGACGCATTTTAGTTTCAGTTATTTATTTGTAATTGTCTTAGCTTATTTTTAAGATAGTGTACTGTATTTAGTTAACTAACAGTCGTGGGAATTTTTTTAATTAATAGAATATAATATTATTGAAAGTTATTTAAAAAAAAAACAAGTATTTTTGGGAAATAATGCGAGTTTAACTTATTTTCTTATATCTTTCAAGTACACAATGCTATTGATTAGCTGTCATAAGTATATTCAAAATCATTATGCTTACTTATATTCACATAAAATCGTTTAAAACCCGTATCGCTTTAAATTGTAGTCTCCTAAAATAATTGCCAGCATAAATTACTCTAAACGTCGCCAAGAACTTTTAAAAGACTTCGCGTAAAATAAAGCAGTCGTCTTCAAAGTGCTTACAAACATGCAATCAGCATTTTCAAACCAAACTCTAATAAGAATCGTTTAACGTTGAGCTAAAATAAACTTTGAGTTAAATGGCGTACGTAAAACAGAAAACATATTCCCAACACATATACGATGGTTGAACGGCGGCAATAGACGTGACAACATGCCACAAGTTCAGGCGTGCCGCAAATTCAGCGGCACAAATTGCCCTTTTCACTGCGAGATTACATCATGCGGGAGCCGAGTGAAATGTCAAGCGGAGCCGACGGCTGCCAGACGCGCGGATAATGGCGCGTCGGCCGCGTGATTGGACGCCCTCCTCCCCCGCATACACCCGTCACACGGCCCCGCCATCCCGCACCGCACCGTAACCCCGCGGTCCCTTTGTATGCCCGTCACTCGCAACCTCGACCCGACGTTTCATTTCATAAACTGCCTCTCTTTGTTGCAGCTCGACGCGAAAAAGAGCCCGCTGGCGCTTCTAGCGCAAACATGCAGCGCAATTGGTGCGGATACACCCAACCCCAAACTGATTTCTGCCGCTGAGAAAGCTAACAAAAAGTACGAAGAAAAATCTCATATACCGGACAACAAACCAAGCTTCAAGCCTTACGAATCGTGCCTCACAGCGAGAGAAAAGACTAGAACACCAGACGACCGTGGGTCCGTCAATGCCTCTTCAAAGACACCACTTTCATCAAAGGGTAGTGCGTCCACAACTCCTGTGCAGGCGCGCTGCTCAAGCAATCAAAGTTCTTCATCACAGAGGACGCCCCCGCCTGCTCACCGTAAAACTCCTTCAGAGAAATCCGACGAGAGGTCCAGCCCTCTTCATGATTCACGATCACCTGCCCCGGTGAAACCATCTGAATCAACCAGCAGCTCGTCTGCATCTAAGTTACCATATACGCCCACCTCTCTGTCGTCCAATGCAGACACCAAAGAACCTTCAAGCTTCAAACCAAGTATACCTGTTACTTCTTCAGCCTTTCTAGGAGGATTACCTCCGACTGGATTTCCTTTAGGAATGGATCTGATGACGAGTAGTCTTATGGCAGCACAACATCACGCCTTAAAGAATGGACTGAACCCATATCTCGCATATGCAAGAATGAAAGCGCCTGGTAGTGATCTTGGCATTTGCAGAGATCCATACTGTACAGGTTGCTCACTAAGCTCACATTTGCTCAAATCCGCTGTATGTCCAGCGGGATGCTCTCAATGCGATCATGCTAAAACTCCATTTCCTCTACCAACCAGTCACCCGGCGGCTGCAGCATACGCTCACGCACAATTAGCGGCGTTAGCAGCGGCTTCACAATTGCCATATGTATGCAGTTGGATGGCTGGTGATTCTGCGTATTGCGGCAAGAGATTTGGCACATCAGAAGAATTGTTGCAGCATCTAAGATCACATACAGCTAGTGGTGAATCGAGTCCGAGTCTATCAATGCTCAGCGCTACACATCCGTTGCTGCAACGTACATACCCAACGCCACCGCTCTCGCCACTAACGCCTCGGTTCCATCCATACAGCAAGCCATCACACTTGGTCTCGTCACCACCACTACCCTTCCCACTGCCGCCACATCCTTCTCTAGCTGCCTATTTCCCGCCTTACCCACTCTTTGGACCGCGGCCTCTGCATCCTTGAGGACCATCGGCGCTCCACGGACACAAGAAGGGGGGCGCCGACCGCTAACGCCCATGCCAAAAGGACATTCGGAACCGAAGTATGTGTATATATAAGTTAGTGTTCTTCGGATTTCTAGTCGGCTCATATCATCGACGGAAGTGTATGCCCCTACGGGGGCCGCGACAGCTGTGATCTCTAATTCGTAATCATTATTATTAGTGCACTGAACGCTTTGTCGTAACCGCGTGCGCGGATTTTATTTTCTAGTTAGACTAACGAAATTTTTATGTACCAAATCTGTAGATTGTAATTTAAATTGATTTTGTTTAAATTTAAGTTGTTGCATTAATTAGTGAGGGTTGTTAATTGTGTTTATATTATTTAAGTCAAAACTGTTTCATAATTTAGCGACACATGATCTATCACATATCTTTGTAATTAAATAATGTGCGCCATGACTGAAGGTTTCACGTAGTCAAATTTTAATTAAATTACAGATAAATGTTACCGCAAATGCATTAGGTGCTCGTTTCTCCTCATATAATTGCTACTTTCAGTTTTAAAAATGATAAGATCTTCAAGTGAATCTCACAGAACACACTTTGCTTTTGTAAATTTACATTCTAATGCTTGCAAAACTGGCACATTATAATTTTATGTGTAACTATAAACAAATATTTACATAGTACACTGTCAGAATGTTTAATTATGTCACAAATTATACTTTAAATTACAGTGTGAAAGCGAGTTGTTCTCATAACAATTATGATAAATTTATGAACACTATATACATGCAACTGATATCTGTTGAAATAATAAAATGTTGTTATAAAGGGCATAAAGCGAAAAAAAAATATACGTAAATATTTAATTTCAAATACATGTTTTTAATTTTGAAACCCTATACGTATTTAATGTCTCAAGTATTCTTTTCTGTCAACACCCAACGTAGATATATATAAGTTTGAGGCAGTCATTATAGAATGATGTTAAATATATTGTTGGCTTGATTACATTAATTATTTGACACAAAAAAATCGAACCACACGTCCTGATCGACTACCTGATCTCGTGGGGGACGGACACACGGAAACAAATTTACTCGAGTGGCTAACGTGACTCTGGTAGATTTTCTTGAAAAAATTTTACACATTGGCGAAATTACTGCAGATTTGCTACAGAAGAAGCCATCAGAAGAAGAAGTTGAAGTTGACACATAAAAGTTATCGTGTCATAAAGATCTAGTAAACTTCTTACAACCGACATGACGACTAAATAAATAAGAATTAAAATTGATGGTAAACACAATACTAAAAAATCAGCATCTCTTAGCCGAATACCACAAGCTCCACAACTCAACTCAGCAGCAACTCACAAACACACCTAGAAAACATTGCAAAACTAATAAACTATATTTTTTTAGTTTGCATGACTCAAGCAACGTCGTACGTAATTAGGACTGGTGCGGCTTCCACAACAATAAATTATAAGCAATTTATCTGTCTGTCTGTCGCCATAGATCACGTTCTGTGCAGCATTTACTAGCGTTGAAATATTATGACCAATGTGCAGGGTGGACGCACCATTTGTCTGCCTAGATCGCGGTTATTATCTTCAAGTGCTACATTACAATCTTGTGAAATAATTTTTAGTAGGCGATTTATTATACACTTTGTACTTGCCAAAATATTTAGAACGTTGAATGCGTTTGTTCAATTGTTTTATATATCTTTCCTAGTTTTAAATCTGATTTTTTTGTGGATATAATTCTTTAAATTAGTTGAAGAAGAGTTATATTATGGAAATATGATGAACGAGCGTTAATTTTTGCTTGAAATAATGAACAGCATTAGTAACAACAACAACATTAAATTAACAATAAAAATTTAAATGTGAATTTTAATAATGTACTAAATGCCGTTACACATTCTAAACATAAAATTAATTATACATTATTTAAATAACGTTCTTCATATCATTTATAAATTACGGTTACAAAAACAATGTTAGTATGTATTTATGTATACTTACGTATAATAAAAGTTTATGGTTTCCTGCAGATTTCGAAAATAAATATGCCAAGAGGATTCCTATTATGTATATATTCAAAGTATAATTTTCGCATTATTATATTCATTAATGTCGTAAACATATATAATATGTCTTTATTTCGTCTGGTTGAATTTTATTACTTTAAAGAATTAATTATTCAATTTCTGAGTTAAATATTTTACTTGAAATTCACATAATTAATTTATTTATGGAACTTATATATAGTGACAACTGATGATACAACTCCGTGGTATTATCATAAATATTAATATGGATTATATTTTACAAAACTTAAGCTTAGCCTTTTCTAATTTTTTAATTTATATAATATATAATTATTCGTGAAAATGTTAATCGAAAGCATAAAACTGAAATCGAATTAATTAAAATAAAACATTATTAACGACAATAAATAGGTATTACACTCAGTCATAATTATTATGATTTATATTTCAAATATAATATTATAATTATTCGTAGATAAATCATATTTTCACCATGAATTGTAATATTATCATTCTATTATTATTACAACCTTTATACTACCTAGAAATAACTTATACTTTGCGCTCAGATTATTTTTTAATAAGTTTTAACCTAAAATATTCCTTGACAATTTCATTAAAATGTCATAATTCATTGGTTAATAACAATGTGTTTTGTTCCGCCTCATTTATAGAAGATTATATGGAAAAAGAGAATTGGTTGAATAAGAAAACATTATAATTATGAATTTACTGACTAGAAAGTAGAAAATTCCTTCAACACAGTTGGAGTTCAGGAAAGTTAAAGATTTAATAGACATTAGGAAATATGAAAAAGTACTTACCAAATCGTTAAGAAAATATTCGACACCCTCTCCCCACGGCTCCCGTATGATACGTCTCGCCAAATATTGAATTAACAAGATGTTGGAACGCTTCATACGACCCAAGTTAATTACGTGCCGGTTATTCACGTTAAACTCATTTGCTCCCTTCAGAGTTAAGTTACAAAGTTGCTCTTAAATACAATGTTGTAGATCCGATTTTAATATCTACATAGGACAGTTCCAGGTGTAATTGACTATACCTTTTTTCCGTGCGGAAAATCACCACAGATAACAATCTCACTGAAGCCGGTGAGAGAGGTTATGTCGGACTCGAACCGATTACGCACACCATCTTAGGGTCTTCAGCTGCCGGCGGTGGGATTATTAACGAACATAATACCTCGCACCATGGCATACCCGGGGCTCCTTTTTCGAGATGACCCCCTGGTCTACAGACTACTAAAGCTATCTTTATTACTAATTGCGTATAAATGAATGAATTTCATCGGGTTCAATTCTTGCTTAACTGTTTTACCATTATCTTAAATTCGTGGTTTAAATTTTATATTTAATTCAATGCGTGTGTACTCAGTCCGATCAAAATAATTAAATAGTCAGTTATACTTTATATTACTCATTTATAAAATTTATACCCGATAGATTAAATATCACTGAACATTAATATTATTTATAACTCTATGGGAAATATCACATATTAATATAATAAGTGTTCGATAAATTTATGGGCATAATTAAGCGCCAACATGTTTTACGTTAATATCTACTATATATAATAGAATATGCGCAGCCATTTGGCTAGTACTTCTGTCGGTATTAATGTATCTATTAATATCCGTATCTCAAATATTCACATTTAAATACTTTGTCAACGATTGTACTTCAAATTATGTTTGATTAATAGCAAAGGAAATGACAATAATTTATGTTTTACAATGCAACGACTGTAAAAATCTTGTTGTTTTCCTGTTCTCCGCCTGCTAGAATGTTGGTTATCGTAACAAAACGATATAGCTTATGTCCTTTCTGAAGCTCTCCTCCATCTCAGTATCAAATTTCTGTGGTGGTTTAGGCGTTAAAGCGTAACAGACAGACAGAGCTTGATTTCAAATATTTTCTCAAATAATACGTAAATACTTATATCTTGTCAGCAGTATATTCTTGATAATGAATTGGACTTGGTGGTTAGTACTGAGTAATTTCCCTAACTCCGAACTGCTACTAACAATGTCTTAACATATAAATCCAATAACAGTTTACCAAACTCGGAACATCATATATTATATTGGTTCTGCCCATACCTAATTGTGGAAATCATCATGACAACGACGAATCAGCTACGACGGCCACATGACAGCAAGAAAGCCCTTCGGAAGCAAGAAAGATAGATAGATTAGACGACTCTTTATTCTACACTATAAGACAAGAAGCTAATTATATGGACATCTAGACTATATGGACATCGCCAGCAGGGATGTCGTCCACAGAAACTTTAGATGGACAAGAAAGTAGGTAGGTACTTGAAGCCAATCCCATAAAGAATCATCACTTCAATCACTTTTTTAACATCATCCGGGGTTAGGTCTTCCGGCTGTGTAAGGAGTGACTGCCGTCTGACCTCCTAGCTTGAGTTGTGGTTTGTGCAAGTTACTACCAATTGATGAGATTTGTTCAGGTCGCCCATACCAACCGCCTTATATCGTACCCTCCGAAGCACGGAAGCGCTCAGATAGATTACCGCACCTAGGTTTATAGTTACCGGCATATATATACAAGTTTATCTGGGTGACTAGAGAATAGCATGGGCGAATTAGGCTTCAAAGGAGTTCAAATACACCAAGCTTTGAGGATATCAAACCAATCCACCCGCACCAAATCCTAGTTTCTTTCGCGAGGAACTAATCATATAAGCCGGTAGCTAAACCGAACAGTGAACTACACACCTGGTCACATGCTCTTCGACTTTTTAAAACGACCATCCCATATAGTACCCGTTCGCCCTAAGTATGCCGCTGGCGTAAAGACAATTACGCTAGTTGCCATCAAACTAGTAGATACCCATAAAAATGTAGGTACACGTAAAATTCTGGTTAAGATTGTCAACATGAAATAAAAACTTTCATAATTATGACGTTTACCGCAGTAGAAACATAAGTATTCGAACGTGGAATAAGCAGGTGCATAATATACATGTAAATTCTTATTTACATATTATACACAATTTACCGCCCGTCGGACTCGATAGATGGCGGTAAAAGCTGTACAGACAGCAAATTAATAAAAGAAAATTAATTTGCTCATTTAATTTTTTATTGACTGTTCATACTTCATGAATTTTAATTAGGCCATGTTTTATAGTGTAGAGTAGACTTCGGTTCATGGTAGCCCGGAAGTTATTAGGTATATGTTGATAAGAATACAGATTATTAAAAGGAAGTTATTTAATTGAGTTCAATAAAATACAAGTTAAATATTTTTAACGCCTTTAGTTCAGTTATCAAGGCTATATAAACGTTGAAAAAAAAGAATTTAAAATAATTTAATGTTGATGAAATTGGAGCAAGCAGTTGAAGATTCTACAGCTATTTAACTTGGATCACGATTCTCCTAATTATTAACCATTCTCAAACCATTGTGAATAATTTATTTTTTATTTATTCATTTATTGCAAATATGGGTTACATAAGAGAGCCATTTGTCGACTTTATCAACTTTATCTCAAAATTAAATGAGAAAGAGTTCATTACATAGTTTCGTTCACTTTACATGATGACATTCAATTTTAATCATTAGCTTCATTGTATTAAAGTCTAAAATTCAATGGCATTTTTGTAATCTAAGTGACTCAAGCAATGCTTGACAATTAGTAGACTCGGTGTCCTGGTTATTAAGTAAGACTATTGTTGGACATAGAGCTTTCCCATTTGGCGTATCCAGTCAATTCCAACAACCATTTTCAACTGATTATGATAGGCGTAGACCAATGCATGTTAAAAACAGATACTATATCCGTCTCATAGGCTATAACCTTGCAGAGTGTACGGGACCAGGTACAATCACAGGGATCTATATTACACACTACTGATGGCATCGTAAAGTCAAGGTACACATTACTACAGGATGGGTAAAATGACTGGCGTCTTTTGTGAATACGGGCCATTTAAGTTGAAATATCAGGTTCATAAAACCGTCACCCACGGTGATGTTACGTTACAATAGCGGAAGAAGGCAGGAGAAGAAGAACGCCCGCTGGGTTACCTTGAGCAGTAAGAATGAAAAGTATGTCATGTTTTTGCTTCTGTTTTAGTAAGTATGTATCCTATTTGTAAAGCAAATGCCATGCTTTGTTAATAAAAAATTATTTCTGATCTTAAGTATGCATTTTTTTTATTTATGGCACGTCAATTTGACTTCACCTCGCCTGATGTTAAGCTGAAGGCAAAGTCTCATGAAAGAGGGTCACCATTGCAAACACGTTCAGTGCTACAATGGTGGCGCTCAGCTTGACGGCCACATACACGCATAAAACTACACTACAACTCTAAGTGAGATCCTCAATGCTACATTCCACTATGGTCTTTTACTTACCAAGCAAAAAAGACCATTATTAAAGGTGATACATTTCGTTTTGTATTTGTACGTATGTTTTTTATACCACTTAGGTAGGCAGACTAGTACACGGCCCACCTGATGAAAAGTGGTTGCCGTAGCCTATGTACGGTGTGCTCTAAAAGTTCCTGGACTAGGTTAATATAAGTTGTGGTATTTTGTAGGGAGGAGGTACTTCCCCAGTCAAATTGTTCAATTAGTAGGTACGGGAGAGTTCTATCAAACCGTACATCTGTTAACAATTGAAAATATCTACTAACTCAGACGTTGTTGCTTCTTGGTTAATTCAATTATTATGCACTAGGAGGAGTTAAACTATAGTCCATTTGTTTAGTTACTTAAAAAAGTAAACAATCTTAGCGTATCTTTTTAATATGTTTTGTTTATATATATATATATATATATATATATATATATATATGTCATCATTCCCTGAACCTTTATCCCAACTCAGTTGGGGTCGGCTTTCCAGTCTAACTGTGATGCGGCTGAACTTCGATATTTTCCGTGAAGCGACTGCCATCTGACCTCCACAACCAATGGTCTAATGACCAATGGCGATATCGAAGTTCCAAGTTAGGCTGGTTGGACTTTTGAGGGCTCCAACTACCCGTAACGACTGCCATAGATGTTTGTATGGCAACCGGGACCGACGGCTTAACGTGCTCTCCGAGGCACTTATAAACCTGCGATAAATACACACATAACTTCGAAAAGCATCGAAAAGTCATTGGTGTGTGCCATGGTAAACCTGGGATCGAACTCGAGACCTCGTCTCAGCAGTCCATTACCCATACCACTAGGCTACCGCGGCTTTTTTATATATATATATATATCGACGCCCCCGAGGAATAAACCTGTATTGTACTATTACTGGGTTATTACTGTTATTGCATTTTCGGTATCTATGGGTCGGCATGCACCTATGTAATTTTTTTCAAATTTTTCTAGCGATAATATCCAGCTATTTACCCTATGACACCTTTGTTCTTCGGAAAAAGTATTAATTTTTATGTACGAGAATAATATCATAATACATTATTACAAATTCATTTGTGTGGCTACATTTCGGTAAAGTAATATTACTGCAAAATATTTTCTATTAATTACTGGTTAAACCAATTACAGGTTTATTCTCGTGATTTATGAGATTGACATTTTCAGTAATACTCAGTTACAGTAATCATTTGGGATCGTGATATAGGTATTGGCGTTAACTGCTTCGCATTTCGAGGAAACATTGCAACCTGAAAGCTCCCCCGTAATTAATAACACTTATTATAGGTACCACACTGACCAATAGTTGTCAAAATAAGCAACCCTGATATTGGAACTGAATTAAATTGTTGTTAAAATGAGCAACCTGGTGTTAGAACTGAATTAATACAACATTCAATAGAGTTGAACCAAATAATTTGGAGGTACCTTCCACTTCCCTAAATGAAAATGAATACACCAGAAAACGTAAAACTAATGAAGGTCTATGGTCTAGCAAGAAAAATAAATTACTGAAATATCCACAAAAGTCTATAGGACCTGTTGGGAATTGTAAATTGAACTGTGGTAGCCAATTTACCTCTTCAGATAATTATATTTGATAAATTTTATAAACTAGCTGATCGAAAACTGCAATAGATATACTTTGCTAAACATACTAAAACAGAAAACATCAAACGAATGACTCTACAACGAAAAAATAATCGCACACAGACTATTAAATATTTATTTTCTTCAAGAGATGTGGATGTTTTGGTTTGTAAGAAGTTTTTTTCTAAATACTTTACAAATTAGTGAACAAATGGTATACACAGCAAAAGTAAAATTTAAAACAGATGACCGCGTTACAAACTTTAGAGGGCACAATAATAGACCTGTTGATTTGGATTCGACGATTGACCTCCACCTCGAAGCTTGATCCGTCTAATCGGACCATCTGTCCAAGGTAGACGTACTTGTCTACAACTTCGAAGGTCGAGCCTCCAACTGACACTGGGGAGGGCCTTAGAATATGAGCATTCGCCATAACCTGGGTCTTGTCCATATTTATCTTGAGGCCCACCTGTTGAGAGACTCGGTTGAAGTCGTCGAGCATTGTGTTAAGATCCTCCAGCAATCCTACCATGAGCACGATATCGTCGGCAAAACGAAGGTGAGTGATGTATTCGCCATTTATATTAATGCCAAGACCTTTCCATTCCAGTAGCTTAAAGGCATCCTCCATTGCATTGGTGAAGAGCTTCGGGGATATTACATCTCCTTGTCTCACTCCCCTCTGCAACAGTACTTCAGTCTTGTACTTGGACTGACATGGTGGCGTTTTTATACAAACACTTCAGCACTTTGATGAACCGGTAGTCTATATGACACCGCTGGAGAGATTGTAGCACTGTCCATGTCTCGATCGAATCAAAGGCTTTCTCGTAGTCCACAAACGCTAAACATAGTGGCTAGTTATACTCCTGAGTCTTCTGTATGACTTGCCGGAGCGTATGAATGTGGTCTGCGGTACTATAACCTTTTCGGAAACCGGCTTGTTCGGGCGACTGAAAGTCATCAAACCTTTGTTCGAGACGATTCGTGATAACCCTCGAAAACAGCTTATAAACATGGCTCAGAAGCGAGATGGGTCTGTAGTTCTTAAGAGAGGCTTTGTCACCTCTCTTGAGGAATAAGATCACCACGCTTCTGTTCCATGCTTCCGGCGTAGTACCTTCGAATAAGACGGAATTGAAGAGCTTCTGAAGGACTTTGAGTATCGGTGTTCCACCCGCTTTCAAAAGTTCCGAAGTGATTCCGTCTTCTCCTGGTGCCTTGTTATTTTTAAGCTGCTTGAGGGCCACCCTAATCTCGTACAGGCTGATGTCCGGGATATCGTCGGTGTAGTGTCGGGTTAGCTTGGCTCTTGGATCTTTAACCGTATCAGTACAAGGCTTGGTGACTGAGGTATAAAGCTGTCCAGAAAACCCCTCGATTTCCCTCAAAACATCTGCCTTAGTCGATGCGACACTGCCGTCCTTCCTCTTCAGCTTTGTCAACTAGCTCTGTCCAATAGACAAGTCTTTTGCGAACACTTTGGAGCCTTTATTTCGCCCAATCGTTTCCTTAATACACTGAGTATTAAAGGCACGGATGTCGTGTCGCATAGACTGCTGGATACGTTTATTGAGCTGCCGATGTGCTTCAGCGTCATTGGTAGACTGCAGCCTCATAGAGCGTCGTTCGGCCATGAGTTTAAGGGTGTGATCGGTGAGCTTCTGTGGTCTATCTCTTCGACGGGGCCTGAAGAATTTGGAGCGCACTGAATGCTTCAACCAACCTGTTATTTATCTCGTCCACTTTACTGCATTCTTCTAGGCAAGAGAAGCGATTCGAAAGTTCGAGTTGAAAGCTCTCGGGGTACTGTATATGGGAAGCTTTAGGTCGGAGCGTAGAGAGAACAAGATAATAATGATGATGACAATGAACTTAGTGATTGAGTACTGCGTTTGATGTTTTTATTTTTTTATATTTTTTATATTACAATTGTGATCTCATTATGGACATTTTGCCCATTTTAAACAATATATTTTAAATTTTATGAATTTTCTTTAATTTTCCCTTAGAGATACCGATAACAAATTTATTTACGAAATCTGTTTACAACGATTACATTAAAATATAACTACCCGAAAGATCTATAATATTCCAGTTTCTATAATTTACCATTATAAGGTTATTAAAAAGTTTACCGTAATAAGTCGGTAACTGAACATTACATTTATTTACTAATGAACATATACATCGTTGGAGAACTCCGTAAAGAAGTGTTATGTCTATGATTTTTAAGAAATTATTTTTATATTACAAGAATAATTCGGTAAGTAGACGTTGCTGGAATATTATTGATAGTTCATGGTGGTAATATATCAATACCCTAAAAACTGTTAGAAATTATTTTCGGTAATTTGAACTTTGGTGAATATCTAATTCTGTGTTTAATCAATAGTTACAAGGCTAACTGTGATCTATTTGGGCAAAAATTAGCTTTCCCGGCGTATTAAAATGTTATCCTAATTGTCTTTTATAGAAAAGTCAGAGCCGAAAAACACTAAATCTTTTCTCCTGTAAAGTTTGATTTTTGCGATTACCGGTTTATTCCTCGGGGACGTCGATATATATATTATATATATATATATATATGTGTAGGTATATAAATACTTTTCTACTTAGTAACGCATTTTGAAGACTAAAAACCTGTATCGAACCACTAGTTAGTCCGTTAGTTACTCTAGTTTATTTATTTAACATATGTTTTTATAAAAAGTTGCCACAAGATTGTTTACCTTTATTTAAATACCTAAACAAATGGAGTCTAACTGCATATTTCCAATTAAATGCATTAATGAAAGCCTTGTTACGGACAGCAAACAATTTAATTTTCACTAGCTCGCTCATTTGTTGTCCACTAATAGAGAGTAATTTGTAATAAAAAATGGAGTTTAACAGACGCTTGCTAATTTCCGCTACCGACCGTACCGCTCATTCCGCTACGTGTCGTTTACGGCACGGCTGTGTTGATATACGCCGAGTTCAAAAGCGCCGACCGCTTTGATCTCACCGCTCACCCGACGCCATGACACTTAGTACACTCGCGTGAAAAAGTGTAAAATTTTAAAGAGTTAATTTTTATTGACAACAAAATTATTGGCAATTCACATTACAATTATAAAGTAAATTGCAATACACTGACATTCAGAGTAATTAACGTTAAAATATTGCTGACAGTAATTACCACTTTAGACGAATGTTTATGTGTCGTTGTTTTTAAATTATTTATGGTATATCGTTAATAAATAGGGCAACGTTGCGGTACTTAATTATACTTCAACAATTTATTAATATTTATATCTTTTAATAAATGTATGGTTGCTTTTAAATTGTTTATTACTTACTGCCTACTAATATTTTACTATTATTATCATTGGGATTGTTAATCTGTGGGTGAGTGGTAGTTGCCCCTCCCCCCCTCTAATGGATTTCCGCCATGTAACACCTATGTGCAGAAAATTTTGAAAAGCAATCAGTATGCTGACTGTTCTAATCAAATCTAGATAGGGAAAAGTAAATGCTTCGACGGCACTTCTTCAACACCATCGCCCCAAAGATGATAATATAGGAGAACTCGAATGATTCAGACGAGGCTCCGTAGCTAAGCGGTCACAGCGTTCTCCCTGTAAGGGAAAGATCGCGTGTTCGAATCCCGTCTAAGCATTCACTTTTTTTCCTATATAAATTTGATGTTACTCCTACTTCAATACTTAATATTGGAATTGTCCTAAGTATTACAACAATTAAGAAGGAGATAGGATAGAAGAATATGATCTCCACTTCGGTTCATCCTCTCAATGAGTCCAATCCACTAAACCTTCATATCATTGGTATTTTGGTATCAATATTCTGGTATACAATAAAATTCATTGGTCACCAAAATTCCAAAACCATATCCGGAACTACAATTAAATTAAGCATAAACCTCAAAAAGGCTTTTCGTTCGAATTACCCTTAAACGTTTCTGTAATAAGTGTGATTACCTTCATTATACTTCCTTTTTACATTTAAATACCAGATAAACAAATATTTATTTTTATTATTTTACTGTTGCAATTTTAAATAAAGAAAAAGTCGGTCAAGTGCAAGTTGCACTCGCGAATGTCGACTTCCGGGCACAATTGAATTGGGACAATTATAACATAAGTATCATCTCTTTCGATGGGTGTACAAGGTAAAAGTAGTTTCGCCACTAAACAGTAAAACAGTTCATGAAACACACCTTGTTGACGACAATAGACTTGTCCCCTTGTTATGTAGGATTGTGGAGAATGATTGATGAAGTGTACATGTTTGTGTACAATTCATACGTCCTTAAGTTGCCTGGAAATGATCGCTTGTAGCTATAAGGCTGCCCATTTGTACATAAAATTATTCACGTAATGTACAGGTATGTTTTGCAATTGTAATTTTATGTTTTTGATATACAATAAAGAGTTATCTATTTATCTATCTAAATCATCTATAGTTGTCCTATTTTCTTCAAAATATATGAATGTGGACATTCAAAACAAGAGAGTCATTATTAGCACAATTTTTATATTTGAAATTACCATAACCAAAACACGTAAAGTTTTGCAAACAGAGTATATTATATACGTAGTCAACATCATATCTTTCCTTGACAAATATACACTATAAATATACATTTCATATTGTATACGACTCAGCAAAGTCAGCGGCTTTAACTATTCACGTAATAAATATTTGACATAGCACAGGCAATCACTGTCGGCGATTACTTCCGCGGTCGCAACAAATTACCCACGGTTGACGTGCCTGACAGCTCGCTCTGAGAGAGAGCTGGGCCCTTATCCCGCTTGACGTGTTCATATTATCTGACACATTCAAGTTGGTTTAGTTTTACACCAGTACTATCTTTTATGTTTAACAATTGAAATTCACCGTCGACTCATCGAACCGCTGTTTTTGAAACTCATTGTCAAGTAGAATATTGCGCCGAGCGAAGAGTCGGTCCTCTAGGCGTTACCCCCGCTACGTTTTATAATATTTGTGAATAGCCAACTGTCAACTAACGCGGTCCAACTGTCAAATGAAGTGTGGATGTAATGTGAAATGTGACATATATTAATTAGTGGTTGACGTTTGAGATGAGACGTGTTTGTAGTTTTAGAATATATTTATGGTACTCATAAAATGGCGATAACTGTTGCTATATTCGAAGTTTAATGCCTAATTGAACATGTGAACCCACTTAACATCAACGGTGTACCCATGTGGAATTCCGTTCTTTTTAAAAACTTGCCTTGTTGATTTGTATAGGTCAAATTTTGGTAGGCCTATTCACTTCCTACCTCCGGTACTCGCAATTAACAGAACGACTGATATGTACTTTCTCTACATCATTATTTCAGCCATAGGATGTCCTTTTCCACTGTTGAACATATTTCTCCCCTATCGACCTTCAATCCGACCGGTTGGAGGCGGTCTGCATTCAATGGGTATCCGCGAGTTTGACTATGTCGTCCGTATATCTCGCAGAGAGCCGGCTCGTCTACCGGATCGATCTCCATTCCATCTTATCCGAAAGGTCTGTAAGAGGTGAGTACCGGAAAAATATGCAGAAGAAAACTCTAAATGAAACCCTGTACCAACCCGTCTGATCAGCGTGGAAGCAGTTGGCCAAAGCCTCCTAAATTTGGGAGAGGCGAGAGATCGATTGATTTTCGTGTAAAATTAAAACGCGATACCTATCAGATTTTAATTGCATTTTTACTAGTAGAGTTACTAAGAATAATATTAATTAAATTAATGCAATTGTAAAAATCAGTAATCATAATTTATTATAGTAATTTTATAATTGTATATTATTAAGAAGTGACGGATGCATTAGTACATGTACTGTACACAATAATTACATTGAAACACGCATTGTTCCATCGCCAATAATTACAATGTATGAACATGTGTTTACAACATATGCCAATGAGTAAAAAACACAATAGATGGTATGGAAGGAATATGAGATGGTACATGGAAGTCTTTTTAAATATTAAGTCCAGACTGATTATAAAAAGCTGTTATACATACATATAATGTGCAAATACAAGTACTAATTACTCTTGAGCACATTTTTATAGCACGTAGTTGGTAGACACAGTTCACCTGAGGAAAAGTGGTTACTGTGGTCTATAGGACGTTTGTAACACCAGAGGCGTCAAACTCGTGCTGCCGACCCTGTAGAGGGGAGGGGGAAGGAGGAAGAAAGGTTGAAGGTCAAGAGAGTTTCTTTGCTGTCCCACTGACAACTCAAAACCTCTCCAGTGAGTTTTGGCTACCCTACTCACGGCCACACAACACCACACATTACAACACAAGGTTATTATTAACCGCGTTACTGCTTTAATTTTTGTTTGCATATCTAATGCATTTCACTGCACCTTCCAGTAACAAAACTTAGATGAAATTCAAAACGAAAAGACCGTAATTCTAGAATTCCGAAAACTTGGCCCTTAGTTTGTCGGCACATACGGCGACATAATTATTTAGTTTTAGCCAATGGAGATTATGTATAAGCTGGTGCATTAAATAAAGGTTTTATAAATGGCGGCTTGTACTTGCGTTGACGGAAAGTACAGCTAGCATATAAAATTTCAAATATATATTTTTTCATATTTAAAATAATAAAAACAAGACCGGGTCGTAATAAATTCCAACTAGCTGCGGCCGGCGGCTTCGCCCGCGACACGTGACGGCATCTATTTTTGTTTTCATCGGAAACAGTACCTACTTTTACACATAGAGTCCTTTTAAACGCACATTGAGTCCTTTCATCCTGAAAAAGGAACGTATATCACATTCTATAAGGAGGATCATGCAAGTTCATGATGTTGGTTAAAATAAAGAACTAACATTATTATGAACAACGGGCTTGTTTATATTTTTTTAAACTGAAAAAAAAAATGAAATTTTGTTTGCTAGGTGTACTATCTGTCAACGCAAGTACAAGCCGACATTTAAGAATCCTTTCTTTTATGCATCGCATCAAGAGCACAGAGCGTGGAAGAAAATAAAGATCAATATTTTTTTTGTGTTGACGGTACGCGCGCGAGTGAGTATAGACAGTGCTAGTGTGCGAGCGAGAGGAAGTGATAACGTCCGCCATTTATAAAACCTTTCTTTAATGAACCAAGTTATATACTCAACTGGAGATTAGGTACATCCACAATAGCTTAGAGTGAAGCAAAGCGGTGCGGACACGTGCGGAAATTGAACAATCAGTCTGATAATTAGAGACGACATGGTGGTTTACAATTACTGTATGTCGCCGCAGGTCACCCTGTCTCCTGTGGAAAGACACCACTTTATACTTTTTTTAATTTATGACACGTCAATTTTTATTTGAGGATTTTTCTTTTATGAGGAGGCAATTGTAATTAATTTTCAATCAAAAATAAATAAAGCGTCAAAGCATAAATGTAGAGGGCTTTATATCACCAGAGGTTGGCCCAAAAAAAGATGGATGGATTGATTGATCAATCAATCTTTAGAAACCTTAGAAAACTTTTTGTTTATCTTTATTCATTAAAATTTGTCTGTTCCATGTACACAATACTTTGCCTCTCTTTGCATTTAATTTCCTCTGTGTAGTGCCGGGTTTAAGGAAGAAAACTCAAGTTAAGCTCACCTTTTGTACGTAACATCTCATAACTATTTGATTTATTTAATTTATGTGTGCAATAAAGGAAAATATTGAAGTTCAGCCGCATCACAGTTAGACTGGAAAGCCGACCCCAACTGAGTTGGGAAAAAGGTTCAGGGAATGATGATGTGTGCAATAAAGAATGAAATCAAAAAATAAATGAAATAAAAAAGCTCATTCTAACCGACTGTACCAAAATTTATATTACCATAAAGATATCCATATTTTTTCCATGAAACGTGAGTAGCACGGTACAGTCAAAGTCAATAATCTGGAGTGGTGGAGCAATGGGCAGATAAGCATCGGAGCATCGTACACTCGAGTGGAAGAGTGATTAACGTTGGCCCCGCCACTTTGAACCGCTGCAAGTTGTCAGCTCAGATTAACGTCCACTACTGAACTCACGCGTCTAGTTTATTTTTTTTTTGGTTTTATTTTTATCAGCGACGGTACTTACAAACTGTTGTTTAGCAAGTTTGTTTTTTTAAGGTAGTGTTGAGAGGTTGGTAGATTCGTGTGTATAATCAACGACAGCGTGAGGTTTAGTTTTTTGACAATTTGCTTTAAATACGTTTTTTGCAATTGTGTTAAGATTATACAAGCCTCAAATTCACAGATTTGAACCAAAGAATCAATTTCAATTATTTCAACTATTATTATTGTAAAGTATTTGAGCATGTTCGACTCGGTCTTTATTCAGTATAGACATATAAACAGCACCATGTGAATAAAAAGTTTTACAATTTTATTTGACTAGACCAGTGAGAAACTCACGAAGATTATTGTTGTCCTTTCTTTTCTTTTTTTAAATAATGTTTTTTTTTATAATAAATACTAGTGACCCGCGCAACTTAGTTTACGACACCCCGTTTTTGTAACATTTTTCACTTCTGCTCCGCACCAGTTGTAGCATGATGTTATATACATATAAAACTTCCTCTAAAACCACTCTGTCTATTAAAAAACCGCATCAAAATCCGTTGCGTAGTTTTAAAGAATTAAGCGTACAAAGGTACATAGGGACAAAGAGCGCGACTTTGTTTTATACTATGTAGTGATGTGTGAGCGGAAATCAAACCCGCACCTCCTGCTGAGCAGACGCGTTCAATACCGCTATATAAAAGAGGTCGCCATCGCAATCAGGTGGTCCTTGCGACCGAACCATACCCAATGTCCAATATCCTTTTAATATATATACTTAAATACACATTGATAAAATTGAAATAATTGCCAAATAATATATTCATAGCACATTGTGGTATCAGCAGCTTGTTATAGATATAAAAGAAACATGTTCATTCTCTTGTCTCAAAGCCCCAACGCAGGCGCCAGTAGACACGTACTTAATTTAAAAAAATAAATTGAACCCTTCACCGCCCACTGTTCCAAAACAAACATATCAATTGATGGCGCAAGTCAAACAATTTTAATTTAACGGAAAGAAAAAATGGAAGATATTCTGTTAGGTAAACATGACGGCCAGAATCCATTAGATGAAGACAAGCTTTAATGTTCACGGACAGATTGACAAACAAGAGCTGGCGTTATTGGGAGGGAGCGGCCAAGACCGTGTCGAACATGCCCAAATACTTTACAATAATAATTGTTCAAATATTTTCAATTTTACAGAGGTCAATACCTTTTGTATTTACATTCTACATTTAAAAGCTGTTATTGACTGTATGTGACTGTACTTCTAGAGTTAATGACAATTGAGGACGAATTTACACCTCTTAAATGTAGGGGGCGAATTTGTACACTTAGCCAAATAGGGTTGAAATCTTGGGGACGATACGAAGAGTTGTGCAGATACCAATTTTAGCCTCGAGGTCGGTTTACTAATGAGAAATCTTATGACAGCTAGGTAGACCTAGCACACACTAGAGTGTTACATATAATTATGTAGTGTTATTTGTAGTAATTATATGAGATAATTTTTGTTTTCGTTTATAAATAAGCTTTAACCTTTTGAATAAATTATTTACGCTAATAAAGAGGAAATATTTGAATTTGTGTGTATGCGTGTATGTTAGTAATGAATAAACTCAAGATTTCAAAAAATATTTCACAGTTGGAAAGCTACATTTGTCTTGATTGCACTTTGTGATAACCAACATCTACGCGGGCGCAGCCGCGGGCATCAGCTAGTAGTATATAATACGAAAAGGTTTATCTTAGGTGATTTGTCTTTGTGCTTTTTGGTCGGTTCGAGTCCGACATAATCACCTTCACCAACATTGGCGAAGGTGGTATCCGTGGAGATTTTGCGAACGATAAAAAAAGAAGATTTGTTTTTGAAATCTCCTTTATTTTTCCTTTTCATTGAACATTTTGTTTTGTAGCCGATCCGATCAAAACTACATACAAACGGTTTACACACAGCTATTACCGAACTCCAAAACTTCGGCATAATGAAACTGTTCCGATCTTATTTTTACTCGCACGAGATAAAAGATTCTCGCTGACTGACATGACAGCTCTTTGATGACACTGTCGTAATTATAATTGTATTTACACAAGACGAATTATGTGTTTCATAATTGAACCTAATTACAAATGTGGTTTTGATTCGTTAAGTGCTTCTGGCGACTTGATGTGTGGTCTGTGATGGTGGAAAGTGAAGATATATTTAAATGATGTAAGTAAACTGCTGGTAAACGCGACTAAACATGAAAAATCTGAGAAAAAATATAACAAAATATTCAAGAACTTATGACAGACAAAACCTAAATACCAGACATACATCAATCTTCTAATGTCTGTGACAGGAGACCCTCAAAAATTAGTAATGCTAGCGAGGGTAAATGTATACACTTTATAACAAGCTCCCTATTTAAAAAAAATCTGTCCTAATAAGGTCATTATAAAGGTTAAGATTATTTAGATGATAAACAAGCGAAAAATGAGCTATTCTCTCAACTTGCCGCTCAAGCAAACTAATGTATTTAGACTAAATAAATATTGGTAAAAAGACCAAAAAATCAAGAAAAGTCAGCTGAGTTTCTTGCCGGAGTATTCACAGGTCAGGGCTATGTTTCAAATTGGTGATCCATATGGTTAATTTCAGTGGCGAAGGGAGAACATTTTCAAAAAGGAAGCCAATGGAAAAGAAACTTCCCTCAATCTAATCCATGTGAAAGCCGGCAGGATTCGTGTTACAGGGTCCCTTAGCCACCGTTTTCTTTTCATCCCTGGGACTTGTTCCCTTCAGTTGCAGGTATTGCACGTGGGTGAAGCCGCGGGTATCAGCCAGCTTATAATAATGAATATGTATTTATTTTATGGCTATGTCGCAAATAAAAAAATTTAGATTTGCTAATTATAGATTGGAAAGCCTAGGATCTGTCTACACGATTTCTCCGCCAATCTGAATAAAGATATATAATTTTAGAAGACTACATCATCATCTTACGTTATGCTCGGTTGCAGTTACGGTAAGCCAAAGAGTCCGGAATCCGCTTTTTCTTAATTAACATAACATAACATAAACACACGCTTATACCCCCAAAGGGGTAGGCAGAGGTACTTACTAGCGACCACATTTTTATGTTTAGGTCCCAATGTAATAGGTGGCGAGCCTATTGCCCTTAACCGGGCCCTCATAAACCTGCAATAAATACACACATAATCAATCAATTCATTCAATTTAATTTCGAAAGGAATCGAAAAGTCATTGGTGTGTGCCATAGTAAAACCTGGGATCGAACCCGAAACCTCGTCTCAAAAATCCATTGCCCATACCACTAGGCTGCCGCGGTTAATTCTAATGATAATAAAAACTATTTTAATTTTAGTTAATTAAATTCAAAATAATATTGTATATTTTCTTATACAGCGCTATTTATATTCATAATAAGCATAACTTGTACTATGGGTTCTAGAATATGAATACACATAACTTTCTTATAATATTTAGCATAACGTCTCAAGATTCATCTCAAAGATAAGAATAATTTATGATTACGTTTAAGACACACGCGTGAAATATTCATGTACCTACACAAATATTTGCCCTGAATAGAAATTGAACCATCTCACATTATTCATTCACACATTACTCAGTTCGGAGATGGTCATAATTAGTAGGTAATTAGAATAAATAAACATGTTTATAAATAGACGACAAAAACCGTCCAAATGTAAATTAGGCAGTCCGACTAAAGTCTTCAGAACAGTGCCTATAATTTAAGAAGTCCGTTTGATTCTATCAAATTATAGGTGCCACGTGGTGTCGCAATGGCAGCTGTGAAACGAGAATTAAGAATCTTATGTGGTAACCAGATGTAAACCAATATATATATTTCTTTTTTGGTAACTGGTTGCTAAACTAAAATTTCTTCTATGCTACTAAGATTTCCAAACATTCACTATTAAATTCATCGGGATATTTACCATGTTTGTTTATTTGTTTGAATAACCGATATTTCGGCGCTGTTGTCAAACAAATAAACAAACATGGTAAATATCCCGATGAATTTAATAGTGAATGTGTAAATGACCATGTCAATCTAAAATCATACATTTCCAAACATGAATAGATATTTTTTTTAAAGCATCTAGTTGTATTATTTCTTCTTTTTTAACAACTGATTGCGAATCTCAGTTGCCAATGTGGCCGGAGGGTGCAAATAGCCATATTCATGAATACAAATATTTGCACTAAACAGTAATCGAAACTGTATCTCTTGCGTAGCAGTCACGTTTACTGCTGCTCCGCCATAGACGCTGTCTTCTTCTACTACTTAAGTTATTTTATTTACAACTCGAGTGAAGCGGTGGACAAAGCGCATGTTTGTGCAAAATGTGTTATCATTTTATTACTTGATCGTATATACGTGAGGTGTAAGTTACAACCGTTTATCAGCCCACATAGCTCGTAAAAGTCGCCTAAGAGGTAATCATTCGTTTTAGCACACGGGAGGCTCATGTTCGTCCGTTTACGAGGTGATATTATCATGAAATACTGTCCTATAGTTGTGGTATTATTGAACAATTTAAAATGAGGTTTGAATATAGGTTTGTTTGGTTTGACTGTGCAATGTTATGGAGTGACGAGACGAGGTCTCGGGTTCGATACCAAGTTTTACCATGGCACATACTTTTCGATGCTTTTCGAAGTTATGTGTGTATTTATAGCAGGTTTATTAGTGCCCGGTTAATGGCAATAGACTCGCCACCTGTTACATTGGGACCTAAACATAAACTGGCGAAATGTGGATGCTAGCACCCTTTGCCTACCCCTTCGGGGGTTACAAGTATTCTACCCAAGTACACATTGGCTAAAATTAAAAAAGTACTCACTCAAATCTCTTTGATCAACAAAAGACCACCTACAAAAAGGGTACACACATTAACAAAAAAACCAATGACATCACCGGAACTCGCTGACTACAAACATCCCTTTAGGCACACCCCTTGATAACACTCGGCATTGTCTGGCGGTGTATGGGAGCTTGTGACGTATGTACTTCCGACAGTCGGAAGCGGTAATATGTCAACACGGAGATGACTAACAGAGGTGTTTGCTTTTGGGGTTCGTACCCGAAGGCTTACTAATTAAACTTTGTGATTATGTATATCCGCATTCTAGAACCCATAACCCAAGCTAGTTTAAATGAATGACGTTGTGTCAGTGTTTGTTTGACAGTAGAAATTTTGACAGTTCATTGCAATTTTTCTTACAAACGTACATACACTCGCGTCTATTTACCTTCGGGATAGGCACAGGTGAATTAATACCCAACTATTGTATTCGGTCCCACGTAATAGGGGGTGAGCCTATTACCGTATTCCGGGCACTATTGTTGACTCAAGTCATGCATCTGCGTTAAGAACAACGTTAAAAAATGTTTTTAGGTCTAACTCCACCATTTACCTATATATTTTCGGCATACCCATTTGTTTACAAAGTGTCCGATTGGCGGCTATAGGTATTACATGGGAACGAAAATCATAGTTGGCGAAATGTGGGTATTTAATTAAGCCTCTGCCTACTTTGTATAGAGTAGAGCAACGGCTGTCTTATGTACATAATCGGCTCTCGGCTCGGCTCTGACACAGAATCTCGTTTTGACTGGTACCAGTCAAAACGAGATTCTGTGTCAGAGCCGAGTCTGCTAGTCTGTTCTTAAGCTAATGCACTGGTAGCAGGTGAGAATGACATGAATCTCGAAGGTTTTGATCAACTCATATACTCTCACAAAGACACATAATCACTACATAGTATAAAACAAAGTCGCGTTTTCTGTCCCTATGTCCCTTTGTATGCTTAAATCTTTAAAACTATGCAACGGATTTTGATGCGGTTTTTTAATAGATAGAGTGACTAAAGAGGAAGGTTTATATATATATAACATCAAGCTGCAACCAACTGGTGCGGTGCAGAAGTGAAAAATGTTGCAAAAACGGGGTGAGGCAGACGAAGTTGCGCGGGTCAGCTAGTTAATAATAAAACAAAATAACAGCTGGGTATTCAGCATTTAGAAATTTTATAACTTACTGACCGTAAATAAAGCCTAGAAAATGCACTAGCAGTTGAGCAAGAAAACGCATAATATGAATGTTAACTATGTTTTTTATATAAATAAATAAAATAAAAAGATAATGTTAACTGACAGGCATAATAAATTTAAATTTAAATGATGCTATTTGTAATCTATTTAGAATAATAATTTACAGGTGATTAGAATAATAAAACAATATCTAGACTTGGATGGCATTGAGATAAGTATTTATAGAATATTGATATTGGTCTATTAATAGATTCAAAAGCTTCTTTATAAAGAAGTGAAAGTGGTCTGCTATTTTCTAATCATCCAAGATTTATTTTTATTTTCAATTTTTATGTACAGTAATTGTACAAAGGCGGATTTATTGACAGTCAACCTTAGGGTGATGCAGACCATACAATGAGGTAGGTGCAGGTAGAAGAATGAACTACAAATTAAGTATAGCGATCATACTCATTTTGGACGCAGTAATAAAATAGTACGCACTATAATACTTGGAAATCCTTTCACACACAGTTATTATAGTACCTATTATTTATTCTCATATTTATAATATACTGTATACCCAACTATATACATACATTACATACATAAATATACATGTCAAAATAATACATAAACATACAGTTAGCATCCGTGATTATGTCGTGACGAATATATATTACATTATTATTAGTCACCTAAGTATTTGTGTGGTGTAGTTGTTTTACCCATTGCTGCCACTAGGGGTTACTGTAGAGCTGGCGTACTTCGTACTTGAATGTAGCACGGTTGGTGGTTATTCTGACTAATATTGTGTTTCCAAAATAAGTAAATACCTAGACAAGCGAACAAGCTGAGGCGAGCAAGCTATATGTGGAGTCTCTTTAAAGAATAAAATTCGTAATGAGTTCATCCGACCAAGCTGAAGTGGCAGTGAGCTGGCCACATCTACCAAAACCGCCGCTGCCCCTGGAGTAAACATGTTCTTGAGTGGAGACTGCGAAAGCGCAAATTGATATTTTGTAGGACGCCTCCTAGCCAGATGAACCCACGACCTGAAAAAGGCGGCTGGGACAAACTGGATACGGAAAGTGAAGGATCGGGAGCAGTGACGCATATTCGAAGAGGCCTATGTCCATCAGTGGACTACAATAATTGATTATAATTGATCGAGGTACCAGCATAACGTGTACATTGTAATATAAGTTATGTTACCTATTGCAAATACTGTTGCTATGTTCAAAACTGTGTATAACAGTAATAACTTTTCAGACAGTAAATATAACAGTGTTAATTGCAGTAGCTTGGACATTTATTTTCAGCAGTTGTTTGTGTTCATATAAAAAAGAACTAAGAGCTATGTTCTTAACAGAGATCGATTAGAATAGTCTTTTCCTTTCTTTTCTTCTTTGTCTTTGTATCATTTGTGCAGAAGTGTTGCTGTATTGTTATTGTTAAAAGTTTAGGTCATTAAGAGAAACATGTAATTTAGTTATATAAGTGCATGACTATTTGTTTCCTGAATAAATAATTAAAAACACTAAGGGTACTTTGAGATTACTCACTCTTATAACATCGCATTACCTACAACGTTACCTACAATGTAGAAAATCCTACCATAATCTTTATTATCTAACCTTGGTTAAGTTACTGCTAAGTAGTGAGTATGTAGTAAGTCAAAGTACTATTACCAGCCTTATAGCTCATGGTATTTCATAAAACAATTTACACACATAATTACATTCTTGCAACATATTGTTCACATATATCAAACATATTATTGACGTATATTTTAAAAGCCATAACTCACTTTTTAATGACCAAAGATCATAAATTAAATCGGAGATAAGATAATCCTTTGCTGTAATTAATAACTTTGAAATTTGAAGCACATGTACACATTGTTATATAGTTTAAATATAGTAAGTCACAGAGTAGCTAGTTAAACAAACAGAGTAGCGGTAAGCCGTTATTTTGTAGCATAAATTCGTCTCGTAGTTAATAAGCTAGGCTCCTAATTGGTGTCGTAAATATTGTATGTAAAACAAACAAGTTGTGTGTGTAATACAAACAATGTTGGCCCGATCAAGAATAAAACATTACAGACGTACCATATTGATATTCTGCCTCAGTTAGGTACAATATATATTTCATTTGTACTTTATTTTTAATAATACTATTGCTCATTCCGAATATTGGTATATACGTAGGTATGGTGTAAGTTTCACGGTAAATTATATTTATCAAGAAATCGAACTCTGATTCTCACATAGATAGACTGACCAGGGAATACGGTTGTTAGACATTGTACCCTTGGTTTTCCTATGTTCTCTTGACAGGTAGTACCTATACGTAAAATGAGTTTCTTGCCGGAGTCTTCTCAGGCCGGGGCCGTGTTTCGAACTGGGGTGGTCCATTTGATCACCAATTTATAAAAGATTGTTCATATTGACGTTTAGTAATTGCCGTTTAGTGGTCTATACAGGATAAATAATTATTAAATTTGAATGAATTAATCTTGAACTGGTATGTGGCGTCCACATATTCGTATGTGGAGCGCCATCTATCAAAGCCTTGTTGAACTTTTCTAAAACTATTGATTCTGCATCACCTAATTCAACGCTCTTTATATACTTTTGAAACATAAGTCATATTAGCACAGTGTAAAATGACTTGTGATGTTTCGAGGCTAGTGCAGCCAGTGCTCTTAATTTATACTTACTACAATATAACTAGATATCTCTCATCATTCCCTGAACCTTTTTCCCAACTCAGTTGGGGTCGGCTTTCCAGTCTAACTGTGATGCGGCTGAACTTCGATATTTTCCGTGAAGCGACTGCCATCTGACCACCACAACCAATGGTCTAATGACCAATGGCGATATCGAAGTTCCAACTAACCAACCAATCGAAGTTATAACTAGATATCTCTGATAGAGTCATATTTACTGATGAAGTATTATGAATTTTATCGATCAGTTTTATCTTTATTATAACATTTGACATTGGTGTAACCTGTATTTTAATTTGAAAGATTCATAAAACGATATTAATATAGATCGTCATCTTCCTGTCTGTATTCGATATTTATTTGAGGTCGGCGTTTATTGCGCTTATTTAATTTTTTCAATTTATTAGTTTTTCATGTGGCTTTTTCCCATGAGCTATATAATCTTCAATGGGATTAAACAACCTTTTAAAAATGCTACGATTTAGTGTAAAAGATTAAACGTCACACTAAAAAAGTCAAAACATAAACAGGTCACATCGGAACATCTGCATCAATTTACTAATCTATGTCTATTTAGAACGTCTCGAGGGCGTATTGACGAAATATGGCCTCTTTTTAACTATAATCCTGAATTTACGACGCGATGAAGGCTTTATGTCGACGCATGCACATTCGAGCGCTAAGATATTCCGTATGTACGTTTGAAACCAATTACAGGGTTATTTTGATCTGCCTAAAGAGATGTTGACGGGATGTACGCATTAAGAACTTATAAAGAGAAATTTGTTTAGTCGTTGAAAACCTGTTATACTTAAAAGTAACCATTCATTGACATTCATTTTATTGGGTGCAGATAGATCTGTTTAAACGTTTGCCAAGAGTGTGGGCCTTCCTTAATTCATTTCTCGAAGTAAGCCAACGAATTTGAATATGTATAACATTTAAAGGTCTTAATGAAATACTTTTTTTTATTTTGCGCAAAGTCCCCACGGATACCACCTCCACCAAAACCGATGAAGGTGATTATATAGGACTCGAACTGACCAAAACGCACGCCGTCCATGGGTCCTTAATTGCCGGAGGTTATACAAGATATATCTCTCGCACCCCGGCAGACCTGGGGACATCTCTGTTGAGATGAGGTCTTAAGGAAATACTTATTGTAAATTGACGTCTTGAAAAACAGTTAACTTTGGTTACGTATGATTGATATGTCGACGTCGTTCATCGTCAGTTCGATCATTTATGTTATCACAGGTTTAATTAATTTTAATGATAACTTGATGAATCATAAATTTTATAATTTCCATGTTGTCTCACGAAGAAGTAGATAGAAGGCTAGAAGAAGTAAATTGGGAAAGAATAAAGGAAATGAAGGTATTATGCCAATGGGATACTACTGGCTCTTTACAACAGAGGGTGAAGGTTTTCCAGACGAACCGTTTGATTTTATCCACTGAGGACAATTTTCACCTATGTATATAAGTAGGTATAAGCTTTAACGTGATCAATCAATCCTATTATCCTATCGCAATCCACGGACATAGGCCTCTCCGAATGTTGGAAGCTTTTGGGCTACTGAATCCACGCAGATCAGGTTTTTTTTATTTATGGCACATCAATTTAACTTCACCTCGCCTGATGTTAAGCTGAAGGCAAAGTCTCATGAAAGACGGTCACCATTGGCAAACACGTTCAGTGCTACAATGGCATGCTTGCATGCATGCATTACAGCTTAATGGCCTCATCAGATACTTTTTCACGCCCCGCTTAAAGGACCCGGGACTGTCGGAAGAAGGAAACACATGCGCCGGTAAGGAATTCGTGGCGGCAGAGAAAAGACTCACCGAACCGCTAGGTTCTTGATGGAATATTCTGTACCGTATGCGAGTGACATCTAAGCCCTGCACGTGTTGTCCTGTGTACTAAAGGGGAGAGTGGGATTAATTGGAAGAGCTCATCAGAACATTCACCATGGTAGAGACGGTAAAATACCGCCAGGGACGTAACATCTGTTTGTTATAGACTTAAATTTTGGAGTTTCCTTCTCTCGTAGCGATATCGTCTGCGTTTATTTCCATTTGGTACCTCTTATGACATTCTTTGGTTGAGGCTTCTTTCTCCGTTATCACACGGGTTATACTACTGTTAACGCTATAAAACAGTTAAATCGATAGAATCACAATATATCCAATATATTTCCTGGTGTTTCTATTGTATATTATTACCATAATTGGTGAAATCTACTGTGAGATATCAAACAAAATGCAACAGTTTTATTATGAAAACTTCTATCTTAGTCAGTTTCTATCTGTATAATATGGTCGTCAATTTGTCAAATTCAAATGAATCAAATATATAGAGGTAATATTTCAAGTCAATACATAGATACATACATAAACTCACGCCTGTATCCCCGAAGGGTTAGGCAGAGGTGCTAGCACCCACATTTCGCCAGTTTATGTTTAGGTCCCAATGAAGCTACTAAACCGCCTCAAATTATTTATAAGGTAGGATATCTTAATATTGACTAGTATTTACATCTATGAATATAAGGTGCACAAAACAAAGGTTCGCTATTAAAACAGGTGGAATGTCACTAACTAACAAGTGTCAATTTAGCTTCTCACGATACGAGCATATTCTAAGTTAGTGGGAAGGTAGCGAAATTTCAAAAAAATTATGTCTGCATTCACTCATATTTTATTTTAGAGATACCTATTCGTATTAGAATAATTTAGAAAATATAAATAAGGTCAAAGTAATAAAAAACGGTAATTAAAATGTATGACATATATCTATATGTATTTATGTAAACACTTCCCGTGCAACTAAAAGTGGAATAATTATAGGACTATTATTCCACCCATTATCTAATCTATCAATTCTAATAGGTTGCCGCGACGCTCGAGTTACTACAAGTTCCGCATACGCGCCTCCCCTACTATTAAAATAAAAATACTTTTTTTATGAATTGCTTCTTTATTATCCTTCTAGTGATTTCCTATATGCATCCAAAATTTGCACAAGATCCCGGAGTCCACTTACTTTGATTTTTATTTTGCCTTTTCTAGAAGCAAGTGCCGTGTGGCCCTCCAATTCTGAGCCTCGTCCATTGTTAAGCAATTTTTTGGAGCTGAGTATGGACTGATCCGAATTTAATATTTAGACTACACAACAAGGCACAATCTCCTCTACCTAAATCTGAGAGTCTGAATTCTTCAACAGTTAAAGTATAGATTTGGTATTTTTAATGCTATTGTAAAGATTTGACAACAATACTCGTTGTGGAGCCAGACTTTACACCTTATAAAAAAGTAGCATTACAAAAATGGTAAATTTCCCGAAATTTTTGCCGCACCAATGGAAATGCTGTACTATGTCAAACCAAGTTTGTGTCAAAAACTTCAATTGCTTTTCAACATAAAGTTATCATGACCTGACCGAGAAGCATTTCAGCATGTTGAAATTTCCATTTCAATGCAGAATCTTTTAAATGTGTTTGGAATATGTCTAGTACGAAGGCGAAAACAACTTTAGTCGTTTTTACCAAGACTTATGAATATTTGCAACATCAAAGTTTTTATAAGCACATTGACAAATTCCAAACTTATGAAGAACAAGAGAAGGAATTATGTAAAATAAAAGATGAAAGTTGAAGCCAATTGCAGCTTAAACTAGATGGCTAAAACTTTAATATTATTACAATATTAATTATACTTCACAAAGTTTCAAACGTTCCACCGTCCATTCATCCAAATAGAGGCGACTCGGGCATCGGAGGTCGCAGAATGACCTCCGTCTTCCATGAGAACGGGCTTAGGGCTGATGGGTGAAGTCGCTTAGCTAGCACAAACAGGCAGCAGTGGCGGCACGACGCGCCTCTCCATACCTCGGGCTAGATGGGGACATGGTGAACCACCCACTGCCAAGGGATGCCTTGGGTTGGCTGGGGTGCAAGGGATATGTTACTTACTATCTCCCCTCCAGCAACCGAATACCCGAAAATGACGTGAGTTTTAGTCCATAAAAATCCGACACCTGCTCCGGCAGGGGTGGTACTCCATTCATTCAAACATTTTATTCTTGCAATAATTAAAAAAGAATAAAATTGCACTGAGGTAAAGTGTAGTTACAATTAAAACTACAATAGTTTCATTTATAATGTTAACTAGTTCACATTGACGAACAAAAACCATTTATGAATAACAAATTTAATGTTTAATTCACATTGTAGAGAAAAAATATACAAACAAACCAAATAACTACAACGTACTTGACATTTCAATTTTACAATGAAAAAATAACAGACTGAATTCATAACAACGCGCATATTTGAAGGCACAATAATTACAACTGTCATATAAGTAATATCGCCTTGTAGTTGTCTTGTAGCTTTTATACTAATTTACTATCGTCCAATTGGCAGTATAATCAATGAAGCAATGAAAATACCAACGTTTTTTATCATGAATATGCCATGCTACAGTGTGGTTAACCTCATTTGTATGGTCATTAGTTTAGTCTAAAGACATCCACTGCAGGCTGAACATAGCCCCCCCCCCATTAACCTCCAATCCGACCGGTTCCTTACGACTCCGACTATGTCATAGTAGCGGGCCCCAATCCAATGCGGTTTGGTAGGTAGCCAGAGTTCCGTTCTTTAATTGGCAGAGGATACCACGAGCACCTGAGGTTGGCTTGAGCCCCCAACACCATTGTAGGTGGTTACCCATAATTACCAGAATTTATGAGAGTCGAACCTCTTTAAACCAAAAGCTGTCTCGATTATTGTTGGAAGAGGTTACGTTGTGTCCATGCCTTGCTACCTGCAGATTTAACTCACTTAAAATTTGATTTCTTTACAGCTGTAATAACTTGTACACTTAAGTTTATAAGAAATAATGTAGACAATACCAACACACTTGCCTGAAAAAGGATTTTAATAGATCCTATTCCTAAGGACCCTAAAAGGGAAAACCCTAACCACATTAGTAGTAGCCTACCTAATATTAACGTAGTTTTTAATACTAAATAACCGAACTATGCAACTGACTCATATATATTATCAACAGTACGAGCATCTCATATCTGTTCCAGACATAACAAAGCATGGAGCGTAGCCACAGCTTCACATCAACCAAATAAAAATCTCATCATCCTAACCTCAGCATAAACTTAACACATCTTTCAATCTCCACTTACATACGTTATAAATTATTATAAAGAAACCATAAACCATTATTTTTACTCTCGCTTACGTTTTCGTATGTGCATATTTCGTTATAACTTGCCTATAAAACTAATATTTTACGATGGGCCGTAACTCTTCGCCCGAACTGGTTTATCACATTGTTTTCATTCACTAAACTCAGTGTATCTAGTGGTTATTCATAAATTCTAACATTTGAATTGTGTTTACTTCCATCAGATGCTCGTATATCAGATGTCTATTTTCATTCATTTATCAACATACTATATTTTTCAACGGGTTACTGTAGCAAATATTCCAAATATGTTTATGGAGTAATGTGTTATATTATTAATTGCTGTTAAAGTTTATATGTTATAGGAGACTAAAAATGAAATTACTGTATTTATTTGTTGACTTCAGTAACGCTTTGGTTTTTAATTCCTTTTTCTCAACATCCTTTATTTCTAATTATTGAAATTACATAAATATTGAACTTCCAAATGTATGAAACTGGTAGTCATATCAATTTGTATACCTTCTGCAGTTTATTCCAACTTCTTATTTTCTTTCTTGACTCGTTTTTTATAGTAAGTCTTTTTTTATTTGGGACACGTAATTTGACTTCACCTCGCCTTATGGTCACACGTCTATAGTAAGTCTTTTAATATAGGTAGGTATGAGCACATTAATAATGATCATTGTTTATCTTAACATGATATGAATATTTGCCAAAATCGTTTCATAACCCTACTTAACTGTTTCAAGTATTTGCCATTGCCATTCAAGAATCATTTATTGTGTATAGTATAGACCATTATACGAAAAAAAAACGTCAAAATAAAACCATATTATTGGTTACTTTAGTAAATGTATCCCCCGTTCGAAACACAGCCCCTTGCCACATTCTAAGGAGACTCTGGCAAGAAACTCAGCGAGCTTGTTTTTTTTCTACACTATTTACAAAATACATTAAACATAGTCAAGATATAATTATTTGCTTGAGTAGCAAATTGAATGAACAGCTCATTTCCAAGTTTGTTTATCCTCTAAATAATCTTCAATTTTATAATAGCCTTTGTGGCATTTGGTTCATCACCGTTCTTTATCTTATTCGATATCGCATTACAGTGCAGTACCTATACTAGTTTGGTCTCTTCGTTGAGCGTAGAATGAGTTTCAACTGTCGTATCTGCTGCGTAATCATTTAAAACATCTCAAGTAGCGTGTTTTGTAGTATAAATCGTAATATTATCGCGATCACAGCTCGTATATAAGACGGAGACGGTAGCTCGTCCTGTATCGGCTGGATCGCGTCGATATTTACGCTCACCACGTCTCGATCACTATCACTACTATTTGTTGTGTCACCTGCACGAGGGACACTGAGAGATAATATAATGGCTACTTCGTCGATTCACACCACGAGCTGTTCGGACAACGGTGTGAATTGCACAAGGTCCCGCACCAGTGCAGTGGTGTGAATCGACGAATGTCTATTAAATTCATTTTTGTATAAGCACATAACAAAGTAATCATCTTTAAGTATTTTTTTACAGCGCAATAGATATACCGATATGATAAAAATATTTAAACCTTTTAATTAACTTCTTTCCAGTGCAATTCTTCTATCCTCCTATTCTTTGCATCACACGTCAACTATGACACTCATGACCATTTTTTTTTCTTATAATTCTAATATAAGTTGTAATTTGTAATACTCGCTTTTAAAGTTTCACGCTGCATGATATATGGTTAGCAAAACCATATAATCAAAGTAAATAATCAAATAATTTACCTTTTGATTTGGTTGACGTTCCGGTCAGATTGCACTAGTTGCACTAGTCAACTTCTAACCACGGCTAGTGCAACCTGGTCGAAACGTCAAGCAAATCAAATGGTAAATTATTATATGATCGCGTTAATACCCAGTTTTCGCTAACCATGTAATTTGTAAACTAATTTTTGTCAAACTTTTAATAATTTGATATCATAATTTATGACAAATGGGAACTTATTCGCGAACTAAGAGTAAAATGTTTGTATATTTACCTCATTTTCCCACGACAACGTTTCAAACATAACATTACGTCCATGGTCTTAAGAGGACTCAAGATCACGCCCGAAACATGGGGATAAATAATATACAAACATTTTTACTCATGGTTTATTAATAAATTCTGTTCTGTATTGATTATTTATGAAAATCGAGTAAGTTTAAATCAACTATTTGTTATCCTTTGTAGAATTTATTGTTATTTAAAAAAAATACGTTAATGAATAAGAAAAATACGAAAACTTAATTGATTTCACTAAAAAGTACGTATAAGCATGCACTAATGACTTATAATTACGCGATTAACGCACCACCCATTGTAAAAAAACACATTATAGGCAGAAAGTCCCCGCTGTGCTACCAACCTTTTTCAAGAACCTCAAGGTGTCGTATTACAGAACAAAACTTGTACATTTTTCGAGCTTTTAATGGTGAGGGAATGACATCGATAACATCGCATACATTGAATAATTTCATCGATAAAAGGAAACACTTTGTCGTTGACACCACTCATTTTCACTCCGATTAAATACAAAATTTGAATAAGTATTCCAATATAGTTTTCCGTTGGATTTAATCTTAACATTTAAATTTTAGATGTTTAAGATATATAAATTAATAAACTACCTGATGTGTGAAATAGCTAAATTGTAATTATTATGTTTAAGATTATATTTTGATATATTTGGTGATAGTAATCCTAGTTTTTCATATAACTTGTAGTTCATTTTTCGTACTAATACGAGCAAATATAGGTACGAGGAACACACACGCACGAATATACTCGTAAATGAAGGAACTTTGTGTTCTCAGTAATTTCTTTGAAGGAACTACACGGACTAAAAAATCTCAGTAGTCCCTTCAAAGGAACTGCCAAAAGAACTACTTACTGGGAATAAATGGAATTCATGAGTTTTCGCCCAATCTTCCCCCGCGAGGCATTTGGCCTCTTTGTTCCAACTCCTCAAAGTCTCCACCGCTACTGGAAATCCATATATCCGTATCTTTAAATCGTTTTTAAATTACTCTCTTAATTTTAAATCAAAGTTATAAGTATAAGTTACATTAACTTAACTAACACAGACTTAACATGTAAATTACATGTGTAATTTACAAGTTAAGTTAAACTTTCTAGTGCGGATGACCACCCGAACACTATCGTACACTGGTGGTCAAAATACCCCCCCACGTTTTGACCAACCAGTTTTGGTCAGCCAGAGCTCCAAATAGTTTTAAAGATGATCATAATTAGTTCGAATGTCGTCCATAAGTTTACTTCATATTGATTTAATTTATAATTTAAATACAAAATTAAGGTGTTTCATTGATTTATGTATGATATAGAATATCTGGTAATACAACTTTTTGTAGTTCACAGTCCTAATAAGGTGTCGGCAGTATCGAATATCACTAAAAAAATAATTCTATTAATGAGTCAGTGGTGATAATATTGCTTTTAGGGAACTTATAAGAAAAACTAGATTTTTTACATTAGGTACTATTTTCCAGATTCTTTTCTCACAAGCTTAACGTATGACTTAACTACTTATAGAGTTACATTTTTCCTCATTCCGATTTTCCTATTTTCCACTTCCCAACTTTCATTGCTATCACTTTCCCGATTTTCCTAACTTCAACTTCTACTTTCATAACCGGGAACCACGTATCGTAGTGAATGAGTAAAAAAATATTTAATTTGATCTGATGTCATTGGATGAGCTGAGCCTTATTTTAATAACCATTGCTTTCTCTTTACAAATTTGTAGTAAGTCGAATAGCTGCCTGAATTATTAACAAATAAAAAAAGAAAGTTTCTGAATTAAATTCCAATATATTAAAAAGTAATATGTCGTTCTTTTGCAAATTATCTAGACCGCTATCTATAAAACGGGCATGTTCAATGTCTAAAAGAAACACTAGAATTCACATTTTATTACCAGAACTAACAACAATAAAAATAAATTGTCTCGATAGACCATTTAAAACGAGAACTTAATCGTTGGCCGCCATAATATCAAACAAATTAATAAAAATAAAAATGTCAACGCTTACGACAAAAACTCGCTTCAAATCAAATGGAAATTAAATAGACCGTCATCTATGCAGCACTATCGCACATTTTACGAGCAAAACATTGACTATGCTACTTATCATTACCACACTGTAATGACTAATAAAACAATTCACCAAACGAATTTCAACCTTACTTTCATAACTTGAGTATGCATTGTTCTTTATTCATCAAACAGCCTATTTTAGTTTTTCTACACTCTTAAACAAATATCACTTTTCTTGATTGACATTTGAATTTAAACCGTAATGCTCTAATCATAAAGTTGATTTATAAAAACTTAGGTAATAACAATAAAGTGGCGTACGAACTAAAGGGGATCTGACACTCACATATAAAACGGTGGATATGAGCATATAAAAATTCTTGAAGCGACGGTCTATCGTCATTACATTTGTCAAGTGTCGAGCGGTAGCGCGGTGGGCACAATTTAGATGATAATTATAACGTGACGAGCGCAGACGGCCGCAATCTAGAGGTGTGGCCCCACTGACAGGCTAGCGGTTGACTTAATGGGGCACTTTGAATAATGAGGGGAAATTAGTTCAGATATTACATGTGATATTGGGAAAACAATAGGGGTGATGTGACTGTAGATTTCATTAAAAAACTCAATTAACATACAGTGGCGAGTTGTAATGAGTTACGTTGAAACATCTTTCTGTTACCGTTAAAATATTCACTTATTTGTGAACAAGATGTGCGCAATGACTCTAAACTTGAATGAGTAACATGGGTAGCACTAACGGCCGTCTTTTTACTTGAATAAAAAACAACTAACCAACACCATTTAGTCTTGAAGTACTGGTATACTATGCAGGATACTATATGAAGATTCAATTATCTAGAGAATGCAGGCAATTTTCTTATTGAAGACCAGACATTTCGTTTAAAAATTCATTGTGTTATACCTACTTATTTACGAGAATGTTTATGTGTGGCAAAAAGAAATTTGGTTTGTCCTGTATCTCCTAATGTTGAGAGGCTTTGGCCCATTATTGCCACACTGGCCTGACGGGTTAGTGCAGGGTTTAATTTCGAGACTTTCTTTCCTCGCACTGATATCTTCTACGTATTTTTTCCGTTGATCGCCTCTTACGACACTTTTCGAATGAGAGAGTGGTGATATTCTTCCCCCGTCACCACACATTTTTTTTATTATATCACGCCTATATCCCCGAAGGGGTAGGCAGAGGTGCTAGCACCCACATTTCGCCAGTTTATATTTAGGTCCCATGATGTGGTGACGGGGGTGATATTCTTCCTCCGTCACCACACGGATGATATACTATAATTATTCCAAATTAACCATTGTGTTCACTGTCGATATACCGCTGTCACTCAAACCCCACCCACATTGACGGATAAGGATATATTTATGAGGAACACATTTTTTTTCCAATATTTATGTTGGTTCGTGAGTAGACGTCCAAGCTTGTCACGACACCGCCCATATAAGTAGTGCGTACGTTTTGTACTACGCATGTTATGACACAATAACACTGCATTTTTCATATTGTGTTGTTGGAACAGCTTCAGTGTGTTAGTACTCTTGTTGAAAACACAAATACTTTTCAGGATATAACAGTTTATGAACATACTTCGGCAGAAAAACAACTGAACATCGTACCGCAGTTCACCGGTCCTGTACATGTCTTATCCAAGGACGTATGAACGCGATTATATGTATGAACTTTTCAAAATATTGCCATTATGCAATATATTGCAAGTAAAAAATTTAAGATAGACTTAGGCCGATAGCAGGCATCTCGCTACAAAATCGGTTATGGAAGTGTACTAAAATCCCTTCCAACTGATGCTTTATCAATATCCTTCAACAGAGTCTACATAGCTTATAATTTTCACAAATACGTTTTGAAGGTTCATATCTGCCGGACATCCTGTAGTCCAGATGTCAACTTATATTTTATTACATTCGACTTCTATATCACTTAATTTCCTATTGTTGCGTTATTACGTCATTTTTAATATTTGATTTGAGCTTAGCTCGGTTTTGAATTTGTAACATAATTTCAAATTTTTAAATTAACAATTTTCCTTTTAAGTTTATCTCCTATGCAAATAAATTGTTAAAGCAAAAAAATATATATACAATTATGAAATTTATAGTTTATTATTATTTACGATTACCAGTTCCGCCATATAAGTGCTATTCATGATACATTAACATTATTTACCATGGGAAATTTTTATTCAGATTATAATTACGATAAAATCATTGCATTAGTAACTTGATTTACATCTTAATGTTGTCTATTATACTGTCATTTGCTTTTAATTATGATGTGAATAATGTTATGTCGTGGCATTATTAGTGAGAACAGAAAAACATGATCGTTTATCACGTGTCTAACTCTACAGAGAACGAAATCTATTTCTCATACGAATATTTTTTTACCCTGTCTAATCTAAAAAGGAAATTCGAGGTAGTCAGACATCTTGAAAATGGCGATAAATAAATAAATAAATAATAAATAAGCCTCAAGACCAAGCATAATGCATTCTCATATATTATAATTTCCAAAATAAAGACGGAGTTTCAAGAATTACCAGCATAAAAATATACGTACTTAATTCTATGAAAGATACTAGAAGAGGAACTATCAAAATGTGCCATGAAAAAATGAAACCATTTTAGCCTGAATCGCAATATCCAATTAATGAAGAATCCACTGGAATAGGTATTGGAATTTGCGTGTTATTGTTAAAATGTATTGCACTAATGGCTATTTTAGTTATCTACAAAAATGTATGAATCAGAATGAAGAAAAGAAAAAAGTTTTATTTAGATCATCACAATCAGTGACGTCGTTACCGCTGTAGGCACTATTTCATAATCTCTACACTCGATCATCATTCGCTGAGCCTATTCCCTATAGTGATAAGTGCTCTCCGATATCTGAGGCACGACCAGACTAGTGCAAATAGCCATATTCATGCATGCAAATACTTGCACTGAGCGGAGATCGAACCCGAGCCTCCTGCGTAGCAGTCGCGTTCACTACCGCACCACCACAGAGACTCGATAAAAATTCAAATCATTCAGATAACTGTATTTAAAATATAATAAGTACTATACGCGGTTATGACTATGAAAATGTAAATATAAAATAAAATAATAATAAATTAACATTCCCCTAAAAGTAAACTCCTTTGTTCAAACTATTATCTATATGATTATTACTTATCTACGATCTAATTTTCACAGACGGTACAACCCTATATATAATTGGTATGGGTTGCGAACAAGCGGAGACATATCAATTAAAATAGCGCGGACCTCAAACATGTCGGCCACTACACGTCAACGTGTTTTATACGAAGAGATAGATGTGGCAACTTCATTTTTAAGAAAATATTTTTTCAATTAAATTTGAGACAATTCGAAGCCCAAAACCTGATCATAATATTTGAGAATTGTACCTACAAGATCATTGCAATTATCGTAAGACAGCCGTTATGAAATAAGATACTGATTGAGATTTGACTTTGATTTAAAAAATCTACAGTAACCGTGCATGACTGCTACCATTCCGAATGCTATTTATTTATTCTGAAGTGGATTTTAGTTTAATACCCTTGAAAGATGATAATGATATTTATAAGATCAAAGATCGGGGATGATTAGTAGAAAGTGCAATGGATGTATCTGACATTTTTGATTCAATTTCATACTTATGGCAAAAATGTTGCCTACATTCGGCAATTCTCAAGTTAGTAATACCAACTCTTTTCATGTTACAATAGGTTGATTCATCTATCATAATGTACACAGTAGTTTAAAATAAACCTCAAATCACCTGAAACCAGTCCATCAAAAGGTTGTGACAAACGGCTCTATGAAGTACATTAAATTATATAATATGTATTAATAAAGTGAAACAATAAAGTGATATTCTATTCTATTCTAAGCCCCGTGTGTTTTCGAAACACAACCTATTTCATTTTGATAGGTAGTATTATTAGATCTTTACTAACCAAAATATCTCTTGATGTTAAATCCAGTTAATCGTAAACACTAATTTAATGAAATAAACACCGAAAACATTGAGAGAGTTTATTAGCGTAAACTTAGCAAAACTAAATTAGTATTTGCGTAAATCGCGAATGTAGTAAACAGGTTACCTGTAAAACTAAAAGTTGAAAACATTCACCTGCAAATTACTATCGATTAAAGAAATATGTATAAAAAAGTGATGAATATGAATGAAATGAATATTTTTATCGTCTAAAATAAATTTTCTACAAACACTTATAAAAGTTATTTGATGGTTCTAGATGTAACTTGCTGCACATACCATCAAATAAAGGTACTTCTGAATTGAAAGTAAGTATCGTTAAACCTAATACAGTAGGTTCAAATTATTTCATTGCACGGCATAATGTACGAACTACGGATATGAAAACATGACTACAAAATGAACAGTACAAAAATATTGATAATGATTTATGTATTACGCATCAAACACTATTCAAATACTAAGCAATGCTAATGCATGAAGAGTACAAATGAGCGTTTAATGCAAAAACTCTAATTACCAATGTTAACTAACACATTCATGTATGTATTAATCAAATTGTTGGTTGAAAAATCGCAATTAGCCGCTAGTTATACATGCCTCTGTCGATTATATAAATTGCTTTCAGCAGTTGGATTGGATATTTATTACTGTACATACATCATCATTATAATGTACAAACCATTGATTCTAACTTTTTTATAATGGATATAACATTACTTAGTTTGAGACAAAATATAAATGAAAATTGAACCGACACAAAATAGTAGGAAAGTAAAAATAAATATTTTTTGTGGCTTTTTGTTGCTCATATTTTTTTAATTTTTAATTTAAACCTAACTATACAGGGTGTAAGGGGAATGCTCCCGAAGCCAAAGGCCCCTGGTAGTAGTCATATGCTCAATTCAAAAAAAAAATTGCTTTGCCGCAATTTTTTTTCATGCCAATATTATATTGTGTACCATGAGTACTGCCTTCGGCTTCGGGAGTGTTCCGCTGACACCCTGTATACTAACTATTAACAAAATTATTTTGATGGTATTTTGCTAATACTGATATCATGCTATGCATGCTATGTAGTTGATTCTTTCGAATTGAATATTTTGACGTGAAAATAGTTCTAATAATTCAATACAAATAATGCAAATGATGGATCAAAACACTAAAACAGAATACAAAATACAATAACAATCTTGTTATCTGTGATAGACTCCAAAAAAAAGTTATTTTCCAGGTTAAACGCTCCCTAATTAAATTATGAGTAATTTGAAAAAGTATTTTTTTTTAAATATGTCTCAAAGGCTACTTTGAAATTCAAGATTATAGAGATGATAAACAAGTTAGCTGTTAGCTTAACTTGATACTCAAGCAAATTATTGTATCTAGACTAAATAAGTGTTTGAAAGGAAACCCACTGAATTTCTTTGCGGAGTCTTCTCATGCCGAGGCCGCGTTTTGAGCCAGTGCCGGTAGTCCATTCGCTAAACTAACCTATAGAATGTTTTTAATTTCGACGGTTCATAATATCGTTTAATGGTCTATACAAAATTAATGATTCTGTATTATAGAACTTTTTGAATAAAAATATACCATCATCAGTGTAAAGCTGCAATAAGTCTAAAGTCCCATATCAAGTACCATATCCATAACCTGCTTATTCTTACTTCTGCTACCACGATATATGAGCGCTATTCGCCATTTAAGGTACGTTTTACATTTATAAATATTCCTGCAATAAAGCCTTTAGAAACTTAATGGGCAGTACTGAGTGTTGTTTATATGTTAATATCGTGATTTCGATGTGAGACGAATGTATTTAGGTGTGACAGATAGGGTCATGCCCGGTATCTATTAGAGACTTAGTTTATGATCTTTTCAGTTCAAGATTTTGTATAGATAGCCATGGATTTCGTAGTATATCTATTTACTGCACACTTATTATGCAAACGGCATTACCAGAAATTGGAATTGACCTTCCGGTTGTAAACTTCATAATCATTACATTTATTTAGTATCAGCAGCAGTGGTTTTGAATTTATAGATCACGATAACCACTTTCCATTGGGTGGACCGTATCCCCCGCCCTAATTGAGCAGTCTGATTGGGGAAATAATGAGCTTGTGTTGTATTTCCGGTGGTGAGACGGGTAGTCAGAGCTTACCGGAGAGGCTTTATGTTGTCAGTAGGAAGACCAAGAAACTTTGCATTGTCATTTGCACAGAAACTCCTTAACCTCGCACAAGTGAAAGCCTCTGGAGTGAAAAAATCACCTTCCATCAGGTGGGTCGTGTACTTATCTGCTACCTATGAATTTGCACCTACTCCTATTGTAGGTCGGCTGGTATACTGCTACAGCACTAGTATTATTAATATCGTGTGTAAAATAACTTATTGAGGTTGTAGATCTACTGCCGTCAAATTGATATTTCTAATCATATTTGTATTTAAAAAAAATGTAAGGAACGTAGTTCCTGACGGGAAATCCCCGACCGCACAGTTCTTTTCATGAATACATAGCATAACTATGAAATTCGCTTCGCTATTAATTTTTTTTTTCTTTGGTTTTTATAACATCACTTATTTAAGAATAAGACAATGCACAACTGACAAGCTAGCTGACAGCCAAATTGACTTGATGTCGTGTCTCAATGTAATTAAAACAAATATGACTGATTAGAACAATGAGAATCTCAATAACTGTAGCTGCGTGGATATTGACTATTTCAACCAAGCATAACCTATGTCTATTTCAATTATACTGTTGATTGATGGCACTTGGAAAAATTATTGTTACACGTTATTGATAAGTGATAACACACTTGTACTTCTCCGCGATATTTATTATTGTTCCCAACCGGTTTCACCTTACAAAATTTTCAAAGGTTTACATAAACAGTTATAAACATTCCAATTCCTCAACACCACGCTATTTAACCATCTTTTATATATGTGGATAGTACTAAAATTAAGTATAACAGCACAAACTTTTTCCCCCAAGATGGTAATAATTTCCTTTGATAATGCCACGGTGCAAAACCATATTAAGGCACAATAATAAATAATGTGGAGAAGTACAAGTCTATTATTAATAGTGTATAACCTTTATCCTTTCTGGAGCTCTAGTACTAACATATCCGTAACAAATTTCATCAAGGCCGATTCAGTAGTTTTGGCTTGAAAGCGTAACAGACAGACAGATCGACTTACTTTCTGTATAACATTAGTAGGATATAAATATGGATGGAGAAATACCAAATAAACAGTAGTTTCATTTCAGTGACATTTGCGTATACTTCAGGAAGTATCATGACAGTATTTTCTTCAACTATGATGGCTTCTGGCTATGTCAGTAAGGCCTTGGATTTGATCCTCGGTGTGGACAAAATAATATCTGAATCTTCTGTTATTAAGTTCTCGCTAGGTGGACGACGACAGACTTGCTTGATCCAAGAAATTCATGAAATCCTGAAGTCCGTCGTTTTATTCTCTTAATTCTCCACCTTTCTATATTGGCTATTGGCTAATGCTATAGTAGTAAATAGGGTCGATTAACAGCAATAGATTCACATTTATTACGTAGGACCACAAATACCTACGTCCCTGACTATATGTTAGAAATATATTAGTATGAATGTTAACAGTGTGCACACAATTAGTAAATTGTCTCAGACATGCAGTTTCGTAAAGTTATTATGTCGTAAGTAGGTTTATTATTGGTATATTTTCATTGGATCATTAAGGCGGTTCGTTTTATTGTCTTTGTACAATTGAAGTTTATATCTACGGGAATTAGTGGAATATTTGTAATGACTGCGACTGAATGTTTGATAAAAATAATTGTAAAGTCAGGCGTAAATGGTTTTATTGGTGGCGCTTGTAAAATAACCAATTCAATACAGTTTGTTTGCCGGCCCATTCGGGTGCACAAAGGCATGCTTTGTGCGCTTGAATGGGCTGGCTCAATTGGAAGAGTATTGCACTATCACATTCTGTACACTTCAATAGCAGCATACAGTATTTTATCGTGCAAAATCCCTACGGATACCACCTTCTCCAAAGTCGGTGGAAGTGATTATGTTGAACTCGAACCGACTTAAACGCAAGTCGTTAATGGGTCCTTGATTGCCGGAGGTGAGATAATAAAAGGCACATCTCTCGCACCCCGGCAGCATACTGCAGTCTCCTTTCACCTGACTACGGCGGAGTTATTAATTTTTACAACTACATATTAGAACTAGACAAAGGGCTTCATAGAAGCATATAGATGTAACTGTAAGGTGGCGCCCTCTAATGGTCATAAAGTACCGTGTTCAAAAATAAATTTGAGAAACATATACGGTGCCTAGTATCAAATGAAAGGGACATTTCAAACATGTTTAAATTACTAGCTGCTACGAGTACTTGTCCCAAAATGATAAAAAAATTAAGTTTCAAAACTAAAAATGCCTCGTATGATATAGTCGTGTGCCTCTTACTGTAACAAAGCAATATAGTTTAACAAAAGGAAAGTAACTTAAAGGAAAATAGGCGTGAGTATGTATGTATGTAATACTTTTTAAAGAGTTATTTCTCAGCAGTTAGATTTTCGTGTTTAACCTTAATTTTTCCAGTCACATTCCCACTGCATTTATTTAGCAATTAAAGTCTAAAGCTTATTTCATTATTCTTCAGAAAGAATATTAGTCTCCAAAACCCAAGCCCGGGTATATAATATCGACTATCGTGCGGTTTTAGTTGGGTCGCGTCCGTCATACCCACCTGATAGTTAGCCGGATGAAACCTGAAGGCGGTTCCAATATCGAAGTACTGCAGTTAGAACAGTGTTGTTGGACTTTCTAGAGCTCCAACTACGAGTAACAACTTCCGTAGATGTTAGTGTGACAACTGGGACCGATGCAATGGCCTAACGTGTTTCCGAGGCACGACCTGACGAGTGAAAACAGTACAGTAAACATATTTATGTATACAAATACTCGATCGGAAAACAAACGCGATGTGCGTTTGTTTTCCGATCGAGTACGTAGCAATTGCGGTTGCTACCGCCACGCCTCAGAAGCAATATAAATGTATAATAAGCACTTTGTAGAATTAGATATTTCAGCACAATAATCAGTAAAATCACATACTTCCTTTCCTTCCATAGTTTGGCAATCACAATCTTTGTAAAATTAAATATTTTAGCGAAAAAATCAATTTAAAAGTCACAAAAACATTCAAGATATGACACGTCCTTCCTTCCATAGATTGGTAATCACATTGATTACAGGATGAACTCATTTTAACTCTCCTCACCTACACTGTACACTTATTCTGCAAACATAATAAGACTAAGTTAAATATTAAGAGATTTTTAATAAAGGAATAGATGGAGGGAACGTTGTAAGACTTCCTGAAGTGTGAAACCTATGCTCGGGTCTTCTCCGTGAGTAGCGGCGCTGTAGTGAAACAAATTACTACACAACTCAATTGATGGCAACTCAAAAATGCCGTCGATTCGATAGAGGAAGATTGATGAACGAAACTCTGACGATGGCTTTTCTCATTTTTGGTATCAGACGGTAGTCACTCCTGGAAAATCAAAAATAAATTAAATTTTCGAAGGAGTGGAGCGAATATTATTCTGTAATCGTGCTTTGAACGTAACAGAGATTGGTAATCGAATAAAGTAATGGTCAGAGCATATTATAGAAACAATTTCACTGCTACAGACTATTTTCTACTAATTACTACGACCGCACAACCACAGATAATCACTACCCACCTCAGAAACCCAGGACATCTCTTCTTAAGCTACATGCCAGATAAAATAGTCCACAAGGTATATTTAAATAAATTATTCAACGTTCACTAAACTAATATACTCCTTGTATGGTATATCTCGGTTCACAAAAATACTCACAAATCCCCCTAACTGTGCGCACATGACCCCATAACTCACGTCCATAATCCATCAAGCAATTCATTCCCTATCATTCAGATACGTAACTCATAAAAACCCGTAAAATGGCTGCGCGTTCGTAAATCAACGGCTGTAAATTTCAATTTTATTCGACAATTAAACCGGCGGGCTTTCTCGCCGGCAGTAAATACGCGTAAATACACGTAAATACTCGTAAATACGAATTATCGTTAAAACGTCACTGTTGTTGTAAATCTAACTGAATGGCAACGCCGCCGCTGTCTTGGAATGCCAAAGATTAAGGCTATAGACGGGCTTTGAGTTTTTACCCATACGGTTTTAGCATAAGGTAGGATAGAGTACAACTGGTGATATCTAAGCAATTATAATATTATTATCATGAAGAATGGGTGTGTTGATTTAGTGCCTACTTTCTTCTAAAATGGAAGTAACCACCAAACTCATTATATTATTATTTCAAACTATAATAATAGATATCCTAGTGGTATGGGTAATGGACTACTGAGACGAGTTCTCGGGTTCGATCCCAGGTTTTACCATGGCACACACCAATGACCTTTTTGACGCTTTTCGAAGTTATGTGTGTATTTATCGCAGGTTTATAAGTGCCCGGTTAATGGCAATAGACTTACCACCACATTGGGACCTAAACATAAACTGGCAAATAATATTTGTTGGTGATAACAATAAGAGAAAAGATATCAAAATTGCGACTGACTTGAAAGTGTTTAAACCAGACTGCTTGGTTTAAACACTTTCAAGTCAGTCGCAATTTTGATATCTTTGGTTGGTACTTCTTAATATGATTCAATAAATAAGTATTATTGGACTTTCTTAGCTTTCGTTTGGGGATTGATCAATCAATTCAATCCATTAGTATATCGCAGTCCACTGCTGGACACAGTACCTTCCCGTTGGGAGGCTTTGACTTACTGTTTCCACGTCGTTGGCCAAACGGACTGGTACAGGGTTTTGTTTCGAGCTTTCCTTCTCCTCTCGCAGTAATATTGTTAGTGGTCTGTTCGAATGAGATAGGGTGATAGTATTCTTTCTCCGTCACTATGAATTAATGCTGAAGTAATGATTAAAGACTGCAGGTAAAAATGTACATCTGTATGATAAACCATCTATCATCATCTATCATATATACATCTGATCCTTGTTCATATAAGATTCACCGTTTGTAGGTTTTCAAATATAGTTAAACAAGCTATGTATATATACCCATATCTAATCTGTGGACACAGCCTGGCTGTTTGTAAATGGACAGAACATAACGCATGCCATTAGAATCTGTTAAATCAATATGTTGTTGCCAAATGTTTGCTTGTTCTGTAGCTTATGGTGAAATAGTATAGTTTAAGTCACTTTAGCAGCATTTAAATTCTTTCCTCATACCGTAATTACCACAGTTATATATATCTGCTTACTTGATTCTAGGAGTAAATGGAAGACATTGTAGGTCGATTCCTGATTCGAATAAGATCTTATATTATTTCTACAAAGAAGTATTAGGAGCAAAAGTATAGTAAAGTTTATATAGATATATAGAGATAATTCTAATTTTAATAAATTTAATATAACATACAAAAATAGCATAAACTCACGCCTTTATCCCCGCAAGGGTAGGCAGAGGTGCTAGCACCCACATTTCGTCAGTTTATATTTAGGTCCCAATGTGGAATGGTGGTGAGCCTATTGCCATTAACCAGGCACTCATAAACCTGCGATAAATATACACATAACTTTGAAATTTAATATAATATAGGATATATTAAAACTTACTGGTATTCTTTCGTTTTCCATAAATTCATTTGAACTAATTTCGTTTGCCATAATCATCCCCGGTCATAATATTTACTTGCACTATTATCATTTATACTAATAACGTTTGACATAATAACTCAACAGTCATAACGTTTATTTGCCATAAAATCACTTTCTATAACAACATATATCATAATAATTAGTTTCCATAAGTAACACATCTCATAATCGACTCTTGACATAATCAAAATTTTATATAATTATGAAAATAATACATAATATTGTTATTGTTTAATTATCGTTAACACCCCGACTCAGTGCAATCCGACTCGACTTTTTTAAACCACCCAAAAGTAGGAGCCCGCGAAGCGGGCTCCGTCGAGCTTATTTAGTAGACGTCATATGAGGTTTAGTTTCAGGTTTAATTGTGAATAAAAAATCTGTGTCGTATAATTGACATTATTGAAAACGATAGTTATGGCAAATACATTTATGGATTTTAATTATTATGACACTTGATCGATTATGACCAATGAAATTAGTGAAAGTGATTTTATGTCATTTCACGATTATGGCAACTGAAACGTTATTTCTAATGAAATTATGGCAACTACCAGTATGGCATATAAAATTAGGGCATTTAAAATTATGGCAAACATTAGTAAACCAAACTTACTATTAGTTAATAAAGTTTGTTTTATATTCAAACTCTGCTCTACTTTTTCTCCTAACACACCATTTTTAGAGTATACAATACGGACGAGATGGTGGTGCGTTATTGCTAAACTGAAGTTCGTTCAAGAATAAATAAATAAATATAACTAAATATATTTTAATAAAATTAACTTCTGTTTTATGTAAAACTATGGCCTATGCCTCATCATGACACTGGATAATCTCCAATGTCTTATTTTTTCTTGTTTTATGAAATACTAGCTGATGCGCGCAACTTCGTCTGCGTCACCCCGTTCTTGCAACATTTTACACTTTAGCTCCGCACCAGTTGGTTGTAGCATGATTTTATATACATCTAAACCTTCCTCTTCCATCACTCTATCTATTAAAAAACCGCATCAAAATCAATTGCGTACTTTTAAAGATTTGAGCATACATAGGGACATAGGGATATAGGGACAGGGAAAGCGACTTTGTTTTATAATATGTAGTGATCTGTACCACAGACTTCATTCATTTCAAATTAACTCGTCTTATGATTTTAATGAATTCAATGAATTGATTCGTTTAATGATTTTTCCAACCAAAATTAAGTTAACCACGTAATTATATTATCTCACTATCGAAGCAGGTACCGAGGTACAAGACCAAGATAGCTACTTGTGCAAATAAAGATAAGTAATTCGAAACATTTAAATATATAAATACGAAGGTACATATAACTTAACATATAAAATACGTTTTAGGAGCAATTGTACTAATTCACGTTAATTACGGGAAACGAACGATTACTCACAGTAATAAAATTACTATGACTAACTTAAATACAGAAATTTTTGGGACATTCTATACTATGCTATGAAACTTATTGCATACAATATTATTATAAAGGTACGTATTTGTTCATTTGAATAAAGGATAATTTAATGAAGTTGTTTGTAGGTATATGTAATATGCTTTGTTTACCATGGCGCACACCAATGACTTTTCGATGCTTTGCAAAGTTATGTGTGTATTTATCGCACGTTTATAAGTGCCCGGTTAATGGCAATAGGGTCGCCACTCGAACATAAACTGGTGAAATGGGGGTGCTAGCACCTCTGCCTACCTCTTCGGGGATATAGGCGTGAGTTTATGTTTATGGAATTTTTCTACTCGATTTAAAATTGGAACGGGACGGGAACACGCTACCAGTCTCTTACAGGGAGAATATTGTGACCATTTCAGCTACTAGAACATGCCTAGAGCAATCGAAAGGGTCTCAGAGCTTTTTAAGTGTAAGCTTCCCGAAGTACAAATATCACAATAATATCGTAATAAACTCCAAAATACTATTATTAGACAGATAAATAATTCCTCAATCATTGTAATCAAGTAAAAACAATGTATTTGGATACCCTGTAGAAGTACATAAAACAAAGGTATAACACATAAATAAAAGCACTAAAATATGTCAAGATACGAATGGTTGTAAATTTAACTTTGGTTAATTAGGACTCTATTAAGATAGCTCATGTTTAAATAAATTTGCATTTCGATAATAACCAACGTCACTGCATAGTAAGCTATAAATTATTTAAATTCATATTGTTGTCATTTATTAAAACAATGGAAATATAAAGTCGAAGGAAAAAACATCAATATAACTGGTCAAGGGATTAGTTAAATGTTCAAAAATTATTTGTTAAGTAATTTACTCTCTGACAAGTACTCGTATAAGTACTCGTATAAATACTCATATAAATATTCATCTAAGTACTTGTTTCAGTTGTCGTATAAGTACTCGTATAAATACTCGTATGAGTCCTCGTATAAGTAATTGTCTATGTACTGTTTATGTAATCGTTTAAGTAATCATATAAGTACTCGTATGAGTACTCGTACAAGCTCTAGTATAAGTACTCGTATACGTAATCGTAAAAGTACTCGTTTAAGTTATCGTATAAGCACTCGTTTAAACCCTCCGGAGCAGTACATTATACTCGCTCACAAGCATATTCGCAAAACATCATATTCTCATCACATGATAATCGTAAAATATCATTATTGTAAAAGACCATATTCGTAAAACACTACTAGTTAAAAACATCATATTTGAAAAAGTACACTAGGAACCATAAATAATGCCGACGCGGACGGTAACTTTATAAAGTCTACTACATGTCTCTACGGAGACGGTACTTTCAAAATTGTGCCTACACACCTTTCTATCAGCTGTACAGTTTGCATGTGGACGTAGCACGAAACGAAGATACGGTAAATTTTATACCAATCGTATTTGCTCTTCTACCAAATAAGCAACAAAGAACGTACGAAAGGTTTTTCATGATACTGAAAGACCAATTTGGATTGAATCTGACCAAATACAAGTGCGACTATGAAATGGCCGTGGTTCAAGCTATCAAACAAGTTTTTTCGTCTGTGAATGTTACAGGCTGTTACTATCATTTCTGTAACACTGTATTCAAGAAGAGCAAGGAATTAAATGTCGAAGATTCAGATATACCTGTCGGTCTATGGCCTCCGCCTAACCGGACCTGATGATCAGCTGACACCGAGTCGGTCTGTGGCCTTCGCCTAACCAGACTCGGCAATCAGTTGATTGTAGACCGAACTAGCCCAGTTGATATTGGGCTCAGCTGAAGGGGGGTCATTGACCCGTGAGGTAGGTACTGCCCTAATTTCTGTGCCAGCTGGCTGATGCCTCTAGACCGGCTAGGTTCAAGAAGTGAACCCTGTCCGTTGCTAGAGAGCTCTGTCTAATTGGACCGGAAGGTTACCGTAGCCAAAGTAAAAGAGAGAGCATGTGGAAACTGTTTTTATTGTACAAAATTGGCCTATTGATATATACAAAATCGTTGTTTAGCAATATGGGACATACACGAGCTTACAACTAGTCTACACCAATCAGCATTCTTTATTCTATTTACATAAGCAAACCTTAAATCTGCTAAACCGAAATATCGTACAATATTGTACACTCTTGCCTCTAAAATGATACCAAACGCATTTTTTTCCATAATGGAAATTACATCAAATTCGCCAAAAATCAGAAAATTTCTTGATTATTTCAACAGTCAATGGACAAAAACAATCAGCAGTGATATTCTAAGTTGTTATGACCAGAGAAACCGAACAACAAATGGAGTTGAAGGATGGCATCGCCGCATAAATACGAAAATTCCAAAAAAGCCAACCATGTATCAATTTATATCACTTTTAAAAAAAGAAAGCAAATTCCAACATATTAAACTGAAAAGAAACAATTTACATTTCACTGACGTAAAAAGGAGGAAAAAAATAGTAGAAAAGAATAAGAAAATATCAGGCATAGTCAATGATTATGTGAGGAACGATTTTTTAGTTCAGGAGTGCCTTAAGGCTTAGCACGCACTACGATTAAACGCCCGCGTTTAACCGCAGGTCTGAAATCGCAAAAAAATGTAACACATAGCTTTCTATACAAGCGCACGCATTAGTGACTTTTTTCAGTGACTGATTTTAAAAACGCAACTTGTTACGTTTTAACCGCGGTTCGAAAACGCGCGGTTTTTTTGTGTCCCATAAGAACAGTATTGTGGCGCACGCACGGCGGTTAATCGCATTCGGTTTTTATTCAGTCTCGACTGTGCGAGTGCGGAGGATAGACGTTTTTGCAGAGGTTAAGTCATGTCGTCCGACTCAGAAACATCGAATGTAGACTACGACAATTTATCAAAAAACATTATTATTGAAGTGGAAAAAAGGCCCGCATTATATGACAAATCGTTAAATCAATACAGAGACAGAAATATTAAAGCCCGGCTTTAGCAGGAGGTGTATCAAAATGTGTGCAGAAATTGGACTAGCTTGTCGGAGTTATGTTTATGCTTTCTATTTTTTAATTTCAATATCAAAGCTACAACACATGCTGCTCGCCAGAAATCCATGGTGAAATGAAATAAATTTAAGTAAAACGCTAGCCGCAGTGCGTGTTGATGCCCGTTTTTGCGTTTTCAGCTTTTCCTAAACCGCGCGCGTTTAATCGCAGTGCGTGCTAAGCCTTAGCGATTAAATGCAGTGAGATACGATTAAATTTTTCATATATTTTTTCGATTTACTTAGAGAATAATAATTTCATTTATCCTAAGCGTAATTGTGTTTTGTTTGCAATGTAGGTAATTAATGAAATAAGTTCTTCTGTAATTAATTAAATATGATTTTCATTTCAAGAAAAAAATGTGACGTTGACTGTACATGACTGATTCTGCAGTGGCCCATGCCTTTGAATCTTTTTTCACAAATATTGCAATTACTACTACGAGTGAATTAAATTCGTCGCAAAACGTAGCCGATTCCCTTCTTAAATCTTGTGTTCCTAAATGTAATGTAATCTTTAATTTTCAGTATATAGACACTGAAACAATACTTAAAACATTTAAACAATTAAATATAAAAAAGACTGAAGATCTCTGGGGCATTTCAACCAATATAATAAATTCAATAATGCCCACTATTGCGCCCTACCTTGCATTCATATTCAATAAATGTATAGATGAAAAACAATTTCCAAATCTTATGAAGTACAGTAAAATCATTCCGTTATTCAAAGCAGGGGACAAAAGTGACCCATCCAATTTTCGTCCCATCTCTATATTACCAGCGCTAAGTAAAATTTTTGAAAAAATAATATTTAATCAACTGCTTTCACATTTTGCAGCCAATGATTTACTTCATAAAAAACAGTTTGGTTTTACTAAAGGCAAAAATACAACAGATGCAGGAGTCGCACTAGTTAAACACATATTTGATGCATGGGAGGAGAAGCAGGATGCCATTGGTATTTTTTGTGACTTATCAAAGGCTTTCGATTGTGTTGATCATGAGACCTTGTTATTAAAGTTAGATTATTATGGTGTCTCGAATAGCTCACTTAGCTTACTTAGGTCTTACCTCACTGGCAGAGTACAAAAAGTAAACGTTAATGGCACCGATTCTTCTGGCGCCCCGCTAGTCATGGGAGTACCCCAAGGCTCGATATTAGGACCCCTTTTGTTCCTGATATATGTAAACGACCTTCCATACTTCATTGAAAATCTTTGTGAAATAGTATTATTTGCTGATGACACTTCATTAATTTTTAAAACTGACAGACAAAAAGTAATACTTGACGATGTGAATAATACCCTTTCTGTAATATTGCATTGGTTCACGAGTAATAACCTGCTACTTAATGCCAAAAAAACAAAATGTGTAAAATTTACGATGCCAAATGTAAGACATATAGACTCAAACATTATAATGAATAATGAAACTGTGGAAATAGTCAATACCACAGTTTTTCTTGGCATCACACTAGATAATAAACTACAATGGGGTTCTCATATCACAGCCTTAGCAGGAAGACTTAGCTCAGCTGCCTATGCGGTTAGAAAGATAAGGTCACTAACTGACGAGAAAACGGCACGATTAGTTTATTTCAGTTACTTTCATAGCGTTATGTCATATGGTCTGCTGCTGTGGGGCTCAGCTGCCGATATTGCAACTATATTTATATTACAGAAACGAGCTATACGAGCAATCTATTGCCTCGGACCCCGTGACTCGCTGAAAGAACTGTTTAAAGAAATTAATATTTTAACAGTTGCCTCACAATATATTTACGACAACGCCTTATATGTAAGGAAGAACCTAGACCTCTTCCAAAAAAAATCAGACTTTCACAACTTGAATACGCGAAATAAAAATAAACTGGCGATACCGAAACTAAGGCTTCATAAAGTCAGTAATTCGTTTGTGGGCAAATGTATAAAAATATATAATAAAATTCCTCAGGATTTGGCTGACCTGCCACTTGATAAGTTTAAAATAGAATTGAAAAAATTTTTAATTAAAAAAAGCTATTATAAAGTAGACGAATATCTTGATGATAAAAATGCGTGGGCATAATAATCTCTTGCTCTTGCACCCAGTTATTATAAATAAACAACTAAATATTAAAAAGAATAACGATAATCTACCTGAGTTTCTTGCTGGTCTCTTCTCAGGAGATTTAACTACCGAACCAGCGAAAGAATCATTTTCTAATGATTTATTTACTAAGTATCCTAATTTATTATGAATTATAATATTTTTGACAAATGTAGGTACATAATTATTGTAAAACTTTGACATTCATAAGTGCTCTTTATGTGCCTAAACTGAATAAATGAAATTGATTCTTTGATTGATTCTTTGATTCTTTGATTGAATTATTTGCGAATAGCATGTTCTGTGATTATCATGTTATTCGACTATCATACTGTAGGAATATCATGACGCGATAATATCATAACACGAGAATATGATGTTTTGCGAATATGCTTGTGAGCGAGTATAATGTACTGCTCCGGAGGGCGTTTAAATACTCAATAAGAAGTCGTATAAGTACTCGTTTAAGTAATCGTATAAGTACTGGTATAGGTACACTTCTATCTATACTATTATATAATTGTAAAGCGGTCGTGTCTGTACATTGGAGATATTTAAAAAAAAATACTTGGGATATGTTAAGTGAACGATACTGAACACGAAAATATTTTTTTTTCATTTCCTGTCTGTTTGTCTGTTTGTCTGTTTGTCTGTTTGTCTGTTTGTCCGCTATGGACGCAAAAACTACTGAACGGATTTTGATGCGGTTTTTTTTGTTAGAAGGGGCTTGGTCAGACTTAAAATCTTACGTTTGTTTCATCGCAATCGGTTCAATAGAACCGGAGTTGTGAGCATTAATGATGTTAAAGGAAATATGAGTAAAAATATAGGGGGCGCTGTTTTATTCTTATAGATGATATTTATGTCTTATTACGTCCAGTCAAGTATGTGAATAAAAAATCTTCATTTTTACGTACATATTTGTAAAAAAATATACGTAATTATTCATGAAATTAAAATTTGTTATTCAATTATTTAGTACATGGCGCAACAATAGATGGCGTAGATCGATTTAAATTCAAGGTATGGTTTCGTTACATACGGGACTATATAAGACCTGTCAATTTTTTTTTTAAACAACTTATAATTTGTAAAATGTGAAATAGATGTCGGTACTGTCTTTAACATCATTGTTCAACTGAACTGCATACATTGTTTACAGAATTTACAAGGAAAACGTTCAGGCGTAAAAAAAGGCGCACGTAATTATTATCATGCCAGTAGTACCAGTACTTTAAGTACTCTAAACATGAGCTACTGGATTTCGTATAACTTTTTATATACCACTTAGGTGGAATAAAGCACATGGCCCACCTGATAGAAAGTGGTTACCGCGGCCTATTCTATGGATGTGATTTGACTTCAATTCGCCTGTTGGTAAGTTGAAGGCAAAGTCTCCGGAAAGAGGGTCACGATTACAAACACGTAGAGTATTACAATAGTGGCGCTCACCTTTTTTAAGCCCCGATTAAAGGACCCGGGACTGTAGAAAGAAGGAAACACGTGCGCTGGTAAGGAATTCCAAGACTTAATGGTGCGGCAGAGGGAACACTCACCGAACCGCTTGGTTCTTGGTTCACCGCACCGTATGCGGGTGACATCTAAGCCCTGCACATGTTGTTCTGTGTAGGAAAGATGAAGGTAGGATCAACTAGGCGATCTCATCAGAACATTCACCGTGGTAGAGACGGTAAAACGTTTGAAACACCAGAGATATCACACACGTGCTGCCGACCATGTGGAAAGAAAAGGAGGGTGAAGGTTAAGAGAGTTTCTGTGCTGTCAGAGCAGTGCATTATCATTGTATTTCTTATAATAGCAACTCAAAAATGCCGTTGATTCGACAGAAGAAGATTGTAATACCTTTATACCACAAGAAAATGTTCAGGTGTAATACGAGGGTGATGCGAGCGAGGACTTAGGGCTCCACATAGTTCTTTCACTCGCTGCATTATTCACGGCTATGGTACTATGCGCCGTCTCCTTTTACGAGCAAATAATGCTTGAGAAGGAGATAGCGGGTCGGCTTCGGAGAAGACTCCGGACACGCACAGTCTGCGAATGACCTCCGTCCCCTATGAGCCCGGAGGGACGGGTAGAGCCACCTGTCACTCAAGCAGAAGCAAGCTACGGTGGAGGCGTAAAGTGCGTCATCCCATACCCGGAGGCTAGACGAAGACACCGCAAACTCTACACCAGAAGATCGTCATCTCAAACGACGACAAAACGTTCCTTTGCCTTTGCCTTTGCGTTCATTACAATGCTAAAACTACCATATCAAAAGGGACAACACTCGCCAAGAAGTACATCGCGAGTAGGTACTGTATGCAACAGAGCAACCAAGTACGCAGTCGTGTTATATTACGCGATACACATTAGGTACTCACAGTACTTACCCAAGTCTACTTGCAACCTGCACACTTCTTCTGTGAAATCGCACGCTGTCATAACACAGACAACATGTTTAGTTTTGGTCGCGGTCACCTACATCCACGCTGGTAAAGCCGCGGGCAACCTACGCACGGGGCACGAGTTCGATCCCCGCTCAGTGCAAAAAGTTGTATGCATGAATATGGCTGTTTGCACTGGTCTGGTCGTACCTCGGAGAGCACGTTAAACCGCCAATCCCGGTTGCCATACAAACGTTTTTTCACACCGGAACAGCGGTGTCTTCTTTAAAAGACACAAATTCGCTCCTGCGTGGAATACTGCTCGCATCTCTGGGATGGCTGCGCAAAGTACTTATTAGATGCCCTCGACAGGTTGCGGCGGCGCGCGATCCGCATTATTGGGAGTCCAGTCCGAACCTTTGCAGATGCGTAGAGATGTGTTAGTCCCTGGCAGTATTTTACCGTCTCTACCATGGTTAATGTTCTGATGATGAACTTCCAATTATTCCCGCCCTCTCCTTTCCTACACAGGACAACACGTGCAGGGCTTAGATGTCACCCGCATATGGTGCAGATGCAGAATACTCCATCAGGAACCAAGTGGTTCAATGAGTCTCTCCTCTGCCGCACCATTAAGTCTTGGAATTCCTTACCGGCGCACGTGTTTCCTTCATCCTACAGTCCCGGGTCTTTTAAGCGGGGCGTAAAAAAGCATCTGAGGCCGTCAAGCTGAGCGCCACTATTGTACATAGCACTGTATGTACGTGTTTGCAATGGTGACCCTCTTTCATGAGACTTTGCCTTCAGGATAACATCAGTCGAGGTGAAGTCAAAAGGTGTCATAAATAAAAAAATAATAAACATCTATGGCAGTCGTTACTGGTAGTTGGAACCCCTCAAAAGTCCAACCACTTTAACACTTTAACTTGGAACTTCGATATCGCCATCGACATGGTCATTGGACCATTGGTTGTGGAGGTCATATGGCAGTCGCTTCACGGAAAATATCCAAGTTCAGCCGTATCACAGTTAGACTGGAAAACCGACCGCAACAGAGTTGGGAAAAGGTTCAGAGAATGATGACTGTTGATGAAAGGGTAGACTAGACCTTGGGAAAGAACATAAATATGGTATGTTTGGTCGCGATAACCAACATCCACGCGGGCGAAGCCGCGGGCAACAGCTAGTATAAAATATAATAGGTATAAATACTCCTATAACTTTGCATGATTCCATTTGAGAATCGCGTATTATTATTTTTTCAAACAAAATAAATTCTTGTATATAGCCAGTAACATCGTAACCTGTTGTTCCAATTTGGAATCAGATAATCCTCTTAAGATATACAAATGTAAGGCGGCCGTGTAATATCGCCTCCAATATATCTGTGTACGTCATATTCGATACACAAACGGTGTCCCATTACAGAGGTGTCACGCAACAAATCACCCGTATTGTCCATTGATCCGGGGGGGAGCTGGGTGAATGCAAACTTGGAGTAACAAGCGTCTTAGCAGACGGGAAGATGGGGCGAGAGTGTGGAGAGAGCTCTCTTATATTATTCACAAAATTATAGATTTTTCGAATTAAACTTTAACTTCTAACATTTTTTTTCGAAACGATTTGTTTATCAGAACAGGAACATACGCAGAAAAACATGTATGGGACAGATTAAGGAAGAGATACAAGTTGGAATGTACCAAGTGATCACAGGTTGGTAGAAGAAAGTGTATAGTGGTGATTACACCAAGAGAGAAAAAGAGAGATAGAGATAAATTTGTCAGTTCTTAATACAAAAATAACAACATATACGTAAATGATTACTTCTTTATTTCTGTATATATATATATATGCTCACGCCCGTATTCCCCGAAGGGGTAAGCAGAGGTGTAATTTAACACCCACATTTTACCAACTATGATTTTCGGTCCCACGTAATAGGGGGCGAGCATATTACCGCTTCTTTATTTATCAATTAAAAACGCTTTATTCTTGTAAATACACTCATCATTCTCTGAGCCTTTTTCGAACTTGTTTGCGGTCAATTTATATGGAATAATGTGAATGCACCAACGGGTATCTCTTCAGGGGGAACTCTCTTACCATTGAACCACGGAACCACGTTTCAAGCTATTCGCCTATACAACCATCTTGGCTTGTGCTCCGTGACTCAACCGTTAGAGCATTACCCTGTAAGTAAAAGATTCCGGGTTCGATTCCCGTCAGTGCATTCCCTTTTTCCGATCTAAATTGATTTGAAACAGTTACCATACTAATTGTTTTAAAGTTTCACTACATTGATTAGGGTTGGCTTTCTTTTCTAACTAAGGTGCGACTAAACTTCGATATTTCCTGTGAAGCAACTGCTGCTACTACACACCTGAGAGGCAGAAGAAACTTGAATCCAGTTATTGTCAAAAAACATACCAAGCAATATATTGTACATGTAAATAAAGCCGTGTCCACACTAGTGGTGGGGGTGCTTGTTAGAGGTGCAGTAACAAGTGACAAGTGTCGGCGACAGCGCAGCGGTGACTGTCGAAACTCACCGACTGATTGAAATCTCTAGTTCGATTCCTCACGTAAATCTTCTATACGTATGTATGTTCGTAGAGTTTTTCAACTTGCACCTGTAATTTGAAAATCAGCCTGTCCAAATAAACGAAGGATTTATGATATCTCCCGTCCTAATTGAGTGACCCTGCCCGACAGAATACCGTGGCTAATAAATAAATATTCTAGGACAATCTACACAACGTCACCTAGACCCATGGTAAGCATAGTTTAACAGCTTGTGTTACTTACGGGTTCTAGAATGCGGATACTTATATATATTTTTTTTTGCAAATACATACATACTATACATAGAAACACCCAGACCAATGTATATCTTCATATTCATACACAAATATTTGCACTGAGCGGGAAGCAAACCCGCGCCTCCTGCGTAGCAGTCGCGTTCATTAACAACCTTGTGTTGTGTTTCTGGTGGTAAGTAGGATAGCCAGACCTCACTGGTGAAATTTCATGTTGTCAGTGCTTTATCCCTGCTTTGTCCTTTGCACTGACAGCAAAGAAACTCTCTTGACCTTCGCCCCTCCCACTCACCCTCCTGCTCTCCCTTCCCCTCTACATATTCGGCAGCACGGGTTTGACGCCAATGGGGCTGCAAACTTTCATAGGCTAGTGTTGTGTATAAAAAAATCAGTTGCGTCTCTAAATTTAATATTTTTTTAATAACCCATTAAAATTTTGTAAAATTTAAATGAAAATATTATAATAGCAATGATAGGTGAATGTCTAATTTACCCGTATTGTGATAATAAATAATTTATTGAATGAAAAGTTGATGACAGAAAGGTTACGAATAAAATATAATTGTTTCAACACGAAGCTATAAATAAAGTTATTTATGTTCTACGCGAGGTGAATTACGAGTATGAAATGTAATTATAGTTCACCTTATATGTTATTATAAAGGTCCTACATCATACAGATAAATTAAGAAGTCGGTATAATTCTACATCCAGGACGGGAATTGAAAGGGAGTCCTCGCCTGGAAAAGGATTGTGTACATCCGAATGCCGAAAATCTACAATACATTTGGTGAGAGAAGAAGGTAGAAAAAAATTGTATGGTAGGTATATATTTGGATTATCTTACTTAAAAATTTATATCAGAAGTCACAATCCCGTATATCCATCATCATTATTCCAACATAGCATAATCCCGGTTAATAAAAGTTTCGTTATAGAACCAGGAGAAGTTTGATTTAATTTATTCTACTGATGTCATTTATTGTGGGTTTTATGGTAGTGACCATGTGAGTAGAAAGTCTGAGTCAGATTTTAAGTAACTCAGCAGTACATGAACTTGCAAATGAGCTTGAAGATCGTTGGTTAAACCAATGCATCATTATAAAATTTAATATAAGTCATTAAACTTAAAAACATATCAAAAGTTAGATTAGCAAATGGACCACTGATTCGAAACGCGTCCGACAAAAAACTCAGCAAGTTTTCTTTATTTTCTGGTCCATTTACAAACATTTGCTTAGACTAGATACGATTACAATATCGTTTGAGTAGAAAGGTAAGTGAACAGCTAACTTTCAAGCTGGTTTATCATCTAAATAATTTTGAATTTTTTGATACTTCTCTTCTGTCGAATCGACGGCATTTTTGAATTGCCCTCGTGGTGTAGTAATTTGTTTCGGCAGGGCCACTACTCACGGAGAGGGCCCGAGCATAGGTTTCGCTCTTCGGGAAGGCTTACTACGTCCCCTCCACTGTCCGGTATTTACTCCTTCACTTTTTTAATCCGGGTCGCATCCGAGGCAATCACTTTGAAGTCCAGGGTCCGCTAACCTACCAGTCTAACTACGACGTGGTTGATTTTTTTTGTGAGTCCGTTCCACCTGTTCGCCATCTAATCTACAGATAGACCATTGGCTCGTACATCCAGTCAACTATAACACACCCCGGATTTGCCAAAGTGCGAGAAATATGTCTTTTATAATCTCGCCTGACCTGAGACCAACAGCTAGCAATGAAAGACCAAGACGCCGTTCGTTTTAGTCGGTTCGAGTTCGACATTACCTCACCGGTTTCGGTGGGATTGGCATCACGCACGAAAAAATAAACAACATACTTAACATATGAGACTACATTGGTAGCTGCACATCATTAAAAAGTGTTCCACAATAAATCAAAAGGTCTTTTCATCGCTTCACTCTTTACCAAAGACGACTAAAGCAACACTATCGTATACCGTTTCAGTTAGCACTACAATAAATTAGCCGAGAACAGGGCCAGCCGTAACTCAATCGACGGACAATCGCCGTTTGCGATATTTTTGTCGACGCGCCCGTAAACATGTCGGCGAGCGTCGCGACACTACGCGTAGTTTTTGTGACGCGACGCGACAGTCGACAGATGTGACAGTAGACGGATAGCTTGCGGTCCGCGTGGGTATTTGGTGCTAAGTATGAGGTTATATACTTAGGGTAAATGAGACTTGGTGGTCTCTGATGGGTATATATGGGGCCCTACGCCAATGCAGACCAAAATGTTTTTTATCCATAATATAACATAACATAACATAAACTCATGCCTATATGCCAGAAGGGGTAGGCAGAGGTGCTAGCACCCACATTTCGCCAGTTTATTAGATCCCAATGTAATAGGTGGCGTGGCTATTGCCATTCTCCGGGCACTTATAAACCTGCGATAAATACACACATAAGTTCGAAAAACATCTAAAAGTCATTGGTGTGCTTGTGTAAAACCTGGGATCGAATCCGAGTCCTCGTCTCAGCATTCTATTACCCATACCACTAGGCTTACTTAGGGTACTTATATACATAGGGTAAATGAAACTTGGTGGTCTCTGATGATACGGGACCCTACGCTAATGCAGACCAAAAATTTTCCCGCCCGGGTATGGGGAGGCGCACTTTGTGTCACCACCGCGGCCTGCTTCTGCTAAGGTGACAAGAGGCTCCACCCGTAACCCCTAGGCCCGTGCTCATGGTGAACGGAGATCATTCTGTGATCTCCGACGCCCGAGTCGCCACTGCTCATGCTTTTTAGACCCTGGTATCGGCTTTTCCTTGGGAATTATTATATCTTGGTCTTCATGGCAATAACTGCTGTCTGAACCCCGAAAGGAAACCTTCCGTGAGAGCCTCATCAATCAGCAAATCTTCTGATTTGGCGGTGAGGTTGACTTAGACCCTAGTCCCATCTCACCTCTTATCCCCACCTACCGGTAGCATCGACGCCATCGAAAAAGTATTCACAGACCAATAACTTCATAACACATTTAACTTAGCTACATCTAAATGTATTAACATGAAAGCATTTTAATACCAGCTTCAACTTCACAAACTACATCCCATAAAATATGAGAACGGCCAAAACAGGCATCATTTGTTGGTAAATTACGTTATTTTGTCTACTAAAAAAGAATTGTAGGGGGAAGTTCGTCACAAATCGTCGCTGTTGCTTTTACGTTTAGTTTCTTAGTAATCGTCGTGTTACACGCTCTGTCGAATGACTGCCGTAAATATCATTGATGTACGTTTATAGCCATCGTGTGTAAGTTGCAGTTGGCAAGTCAACAGCTGAAGCGGGTGTAACATTTGCTTTTTTTTTTTCAAAAATGTTTTGGTTTATTAGGTTTCGCTGATGCGAAATGGAAATTGCCGACTGCTACGAGTGACGGATCAGAAACTTTTGATGTTTGACTCGTAGAACAGGATATAACCGAAAGTATTTACTTCTTATTAACAAGGATGAACCTCAAATTCAGGATTCATCTTTATACCCACTCTAAGCGTAGCAAAAGTGCAATTTCCCTGTTGATAAACCTGTGATGTTATGTAGTTTATTAGTAAAGATATGGAACAGGATTAGTCACAAAATGCTAACAGACACCGTATAGATTTTTTCGAACATTCTGATACTACTTGAAAACGTATTTCAGGGCAATACAGCTGTTACGGGTACCTCTTTATTTAAATTTATTTTTACCTAGAACGTTGTTATAATAATTTCTATATTTTTTACTAAATCTTTGTAATATAACCTGAAGCGTAAAATTTTCAGGTATTTTGCACATTTACAGTACCTACAGTAGACAATTCATTTTAATATAATGAGGCTTGGAAACAATTTTCCACGAAACTATTACAAGTAATTTATGAATTAAGATATTATTTTTAAACTACGACTTTTGTTAGCTTATATGTAGAATACGAGGTTTTCTCATGACATGTACCATGCACCTAAACAGTCGAAGCAAACATTCGCGCTTACAAAATAAACACTAATATATTTTGTAGGTAATTGTATTAAACGCGACTTTATTGTTCTTCTCGTTCGTTCAGGCATTCAGGCGTCGACTGTACTGTATTTTTGATCATCAACTCGTAAAATGGCTTGGTAAACGATTCATGTGCGGTTACGTTCTAAGTCTATGGACTTTTGACAACAATTCGATAGAATAGACAACCTATTTATATGTAGAAAACAGGGCAATTAAATATAAAAAATGTAGCTGAATATCTAAATTTTTTGAAGTTTTCTAGAGTTCTTTATTTAAATTTTGCATGTTTACATTTTCATGTCAATTGTATTTAACTAGTTGTTGCACGTGTGTTCGTCCACTTGGAGTTTAATTTCGGTTCCCGTAACCCTTGGGAACATAATCCCGGGATAGAAAGTAGCATTATAGATAGCATGTAGGTAATAAAAAATGTGCAAAAAGAAATTTATGTGTTGTTCCAAGTTGTAATCTATCTCTGTACCAAATTTCACCCAGATCCGTTCAGCGTAATCGGGTAACAAATAATTAAAAATGCAAACGTCTTCACTTACTTTAACATTTATAATTTTAGTAAATAGTAGGCAGCCTAGCTAGAAATAATGAACAAGTTACAGAATAGGCTTTTACGAAGTGCCCAGCACACTGTGGAAGGTGCTAGAATAAAAAAAAAACATAACATAACACAAACTCACGCCTATATCCCCGAAGAGGTAGGCAGAGGTGCTAGCATCCACATTTCGCCAGTTTATGTTTTTAGGTCCCAATGTAATGGTGGCGAACCCCTTGCCATTAACCGGGCACTTATAAACCTGCGATAAATACACACATAACTTCGAAAAGCATCGAAAAGTCATTAGTGTGTGCCATGGTAAGACCTGGGATCGAACCCGAGACCTCGTCTCAGCAGTCTATCACCCATACAACTAGGCTACTGCGGTTGGCTCGTTCTTTATATATTTATAAATGTTCATTATTAATATTTAGTTTTTTTCCAGACGACGCTACGTCCATGCCCTAAATAATTATTATTGTAATAACTTCTCTCAGATACACTATTAGAAGATACCGACGTCGTTACTTAGCGAATAAATTGTTGTTCCCTTCACCTCTGCGCGGGCGCATCAATAATACTCAATGCAACCAATAAATCTGTTACGTTCCAATTTATTGATGTTGCTGCAGTAATATAATTGCGCAGTTTACTGATTGATGCCATCTATAATATAACCGGCATATAACTTGACCCTAAAGTCGGTCCTGGTCCGCGGATAGTTTTGTCATCTAAGACAGCCGTAGCACCTCATGTTATTCTCCAAAAATACCCAAACATCAAGCTCAGCCGTATGCGTACCGTGCTTAGCCGCACAAGGACTACCACAAAAACAATTTATATTTTTTTATTGAGGAGACTATCAGACGGATTATTTGACGGAAATTGGTCGAAGTTTTATAAATGACGTATCAAAAGAAGAAATACTTAAACTATGTATATGTTAAGTCAAACCTCAGATTAAAATAATAACATAGACGGAACGTATATATAGAACTATCGTGTGAAGCTACCTAAAGTAATACTAAAGTAGCACCATTACGCTTGCACTCTTTGTCTTCGCCTCACGAATCGCGCGAGTGCTGCCTATAAGAAGACATTAAAGAAAGATGAGTCACCGTAGACCGTGCCGGACCGGACCGTGACGGTTTATTAATTATTACATATCTATTGTATGGACACACACACGCTATACCGATGTGCAACCGTGTCTTGTCCGAATCATTATGCTGTATCTGTTTGTATCACAAATGTGGACTCGGTTTTAAGAAACAACCTAGGCAGGGCCAATATTCGACTTAGACCTGATACAGTGTAACTTCAGTCATATTTTACTTAACCTTAGGCATAATAACCCTTTTTTAATCAGAGGCCAAGCTAATTATTACACATTGCTGGATATTTCTTCTTATCAGTCATTACATATAGGATGACGTCACTTTTCAACACCATTTGGTGCAAACGAACAGTGCCTAACAATCCATTATCTTCAATGCAATCGGTCAAAACTTGAAAAGTCTAAAAATCCACCCTTCCAGTCGCCCCGTGAATATTAAATTTTAAACTGTCACCGAGAGCTGACACTGTCAAACTTTTTCTATTAAATTTTTCATTACGATTTGACAGGACATTCATAATGTTCCGACGTTGATGAATGGCCCGCCTTGTCGCGCACCGTGAGTGGCCCGCTTAATGACGTTTGCCGTACTTTTGATGTGTAAATCTATTTGGAATTGCTGTTTTTAGATGTCAGATGCTATAAGAAATTGATGATTTACAAAGATATTATAAATATTATCGCCACACACATACCATGACTTATTCATTCAATGGAATCCCTTAGGAAACATTCAAAAATGGAAGGTAAACTGGTTATTAAACTTCTTACTATCCCATTATTGCATTAAACTCTTTACAAGTCATTTATGAGAGGTAAAAAAATAAAATTTGCATTGAATGTAAATTTTGCCCTATCTCCAAAGAGTTCTGCCAATATCAGTACAAAATACTATACAGGGTGTTTAATTTTAAACAGCTTAATTAGCAATATTTACTCTCCAATGTATCAGTAAACTCACCTAAAAGAAACGATAATTTCATAAATACAATACAAAAAAAAACAAATAGTGCCATAATGTGAGTTGACGTTTTGTATGAAATCTTGGCTAGGTATTTCTGTTGTAGGTACTACGGGGAGTACTGCATCGGGAGCGTTCACCTAACACACTGTATAATTCTAAGATATTCTGATTATTTTATGATGATGCCGCCTGATGCCTAGCTATTATGTATTCCTATTTATTACATGGTGGCATATTTATAAATTACAGTATAAATGCCGTCTATCTCCAACCAAATATGTCAACATGAAATTTGTAATAAACGTCAAATGATTAAAACGTCAAAATCCTATTGTTATACAATACCAATACTAAACGAACAATGCTGTATTGCTGACCCAATGACACAGAAAGGTAATCTTCTTGAAGTAGTGTTTCAAACACAGCGTATTGTTCATAGAAAATCGATTGTCTCAAATTGCTGTCGACTGCGACATCGCTCTATAGTTATTCTTATGTTTCTCAATTACATGCAGCTACTAAAACAGCTGTGGACATGATAATAAACTAATTGATATTATTTGCACATGATATTATAACATGGTTAGTTTACATTTTGTCTCACGGCCAAGTGAATACATATAGTCAGTTATGACAATGTGAACGAAGTGAAAAAGTGAGTAAAAGTCGAGACCCTGTACTCTTAGGTGACTACTTCGATACAATACAACTGTAGGTCATCATCAATCTCTGAGGCTATTCCCAATTCAGTTGGGGTCGGCTTTCTAGACTAACTAAGATGCGGCTGAACTTCGATATTTTCGTCGGACCTACACAACCAAATTGGTGATATTGAAGTTCTGTAGTTAGTTAGTCGGACTTTTGAGGGCTCCAACTACCCGTAACGACTGCCATAGATGTTCGTACGGCAACCGGGCTTAAGGTGCAAATAGCCATATTCATGCATACAAATATTTGATTGAGCCGGGATCAAACCCCCGCTTCCTACGTAGCAGTCGCGTCAGTCAAAATATAAATTATTTTTATAGAATTATTATTAGTAAAAATACAAAGATATTTCTTCATTAAGTACAATGAAATTTGTAATACCAATACAAATGAAATCAAAACTGTATCAGTCAGTACATTATGGTGTACCTACATGACCATTTATTACTATCATTATTCGGTACTAATCAATCATGTCAAAAATAATTATCACTCCCTTCTTGCCTCCATGTATCTATTGACAGTTCAAAATAAAATGTCATAAATCAAGATGGCTTCCAATATGGCGGCGGTGACAGTTATCGCGTGTATTCGAACATTAAACTCATTGATATTTATTGCTCAATCCTTGCGTTCTAGCATATGATTTATTGTTATTAGATGTAACTGTTATTGTTTATTTTATTTGTTTTCTGTTAAGTACTTTACGTTGTCAGTCGATTCGTTAATAAGTTGTGTTGTAATATTAATAATTGTATAGTATCATCACATGCACACGTGTATTATTATTATTACACATTAATAAAAGGTAATAAGAGGTTATGAATTTGTTTACATTTAGCTTTTATCTTTTTCCTCATAGTGTTTATAATGTTCGGGACTTCACGCGATATATTTTTGAACACTTACTTTTGCCGAACATTATAAACACTATGAGTAAACGCCGCGATAGTTTAAAAGTTATCTTTTTCCTGTTTTAAAAAAGAAAGTTTTTAATAGAAATGGTTATCATTATCATTATCATACTGGTATTAAGTCCCGGTTGCACTTCTAGGAATATTCTGCATTCCTTGTAGTAAGACCATTGGCACACATGTCACTGTTTACGATGTCCAACCGGCATTTCTTGGATTTACCTAAGTTTCTTACTAAAGCTCAGAAGAAGCATCTTTTTCTCATGAAGTACAGACGGTACTGCAAAACGTGATCGTGATCAGATAATCTCTGCTTAACAACTGCTTTCGGACTTGAAGATTGAATGCCAGCGTCCAAATATTGTTTTTGAAGTTAACATTTTTGAAACGAGTGTGGAAATATTTGACTTAGATATTTGCGTGTTTAGATATTTGACTGTAAAAGTCATCTTCGTTTGGGCCGCAATATCTTATAAATATTCTCACCTGTGATGCCAATCTAAAAGTACGGAGATGTATTAATTATTACCTATTAATACAAAGCGAAAAAATATTCAAACATGCAATAATACAGTCATCATAATTATAAACCTATTCATCTGGGGTTGACTTCGTAGTCTTACTGTAATGCGGTCGAATTTCGATATAAAATGATGCAAAAACCTCAAAGTATTCCTGTTTTAAATAGCCATCTGATAAATATCTAAGTTAATAAAAACTTTAACTATCATAGATGGTATTGTTTACGTAACATTTTATAGCTACAGCTTTCGTTATTGTACAAGATTTGTTCTACTAGAGTAGTTCGTGCAGTTGCCATCAATCCAAGCTAGCTTGTTTAATAGTATGATTAGCAAGTTTACAGTTCTCAGTGCTTAGATGAATAGATAAAGACAGTTATTTAGATGGTGCAGTTGCTTTGTAATACAGGCTGCATTGATCTGTTTTGTACAATCAATTCAAAATGGTGTGAGATATCCAATATTGTTTGTAAGCGTAATAACTTCATTGGGAGTTACCGGTTTAGTTCAAAAAATATATTATGGGGGCTACCCACCATTTCACCCACGGTTAACCCATTATCAATCCCAACGATAGCAATAGCAAAATATAACTAATTTTCATAGAATTCCCATAGATAGAGACTGATGACTTCCATAGAGAATCGCTCTGTACCATTTCTGAAGATGCCATGCCTGAGAAGGCATAACACGAGTCAAGGTTTGTCCTTCGCATTTTTGGAATACTGTAGATATGAAATCATATTAGGGTACTAATCATAGGGTAGAGGTCTTTTTACTCGCTTTGAGTAGTGATTTTACTATTGTTATCGTTGAGATTATTAAAATTTAAGTGACTGGACAGCCCCTCCCCTCCCCCAAATGTAATTTCTTATAATGGATATCTACCATGCCTATGTACCTTATTCTTTCAGTTCAGTGTTTAGTAGCGGTTATATTTCATAGTACACCTCGTCAGTTCACCTGGGTGGACCACGAACATAAATTTTTATTAGTGTACCATTTAGCCTTCTCAAAAAAAAGTAATCTGAAATAATATGATTCGTGGTTCACCTGTGAAAACTCTGGTAATAAATAAATAAATATTTTTCGACATATCGCACAGCGCCATCTAGTCTGAAGTAAGCAAATAATTTACTTGTGATATGGATCTAAACAACTGATACATTTTTTTTGTAAATATATACTTAATATCGTCGCTTTGGTGGCGAAGAGAGTCAAGCCACAATTTCACTCAAAAGGAACTAAATAATTATAGATAAAATACACCCAGCTATTGAATAAACAAAATTTCAGAATTTCTTCAAAATCTCCCAAGTTCGTTCGCCTTAAAAGAGTCGGTAAAAAGCAGCTGCCACAACAAAAGAAAGACATAATTCAGTCATATTAAATGTCAACTTCAAATAGTAAGACATCGCCCTCTCAATCCCAAATCAATATAAGAGTACATTAGTTGAAATGCGTCTCCAGGCCGCGGCTCCAGTATGTGGCCGTAACATAATGCGAGTCAAGCATAACAGTCGTCACGAATGGCATGAGGGCGTTTGTTTAACTTACTGTTATTGCGTCTGTAAACACGAGTGGGGTTCGGCTACGGTGACAGCGACGAGCCACGACAATTTTTTGACAAAATTATACGTACAAACGTAGAATACTAGTGCGGTTATTATACTTATTATACTTTAGATAATATGTGAGTTACATCATATCTTATCTTATGTTGTTGGGGTGCGTGCTCTGGAGCTCCCGCGGACACTTTGACCCTATTGGATCCTTGGTGTCGACCTATCCTGGCTCCTAGGTTAGAGGAGGGATAGCCCTCTCTATCAAGGTGGCTACTCCTCTCAATCGCAGGTGCATGTAATCCTCTGGTTTGGGGTATCCCCTCCCGAGTAGATCCATTCGATGTCTTCCTAAGGCGTGGCACTCGCACAGTATGTGCTTCATCGTTTCCACGTCCTCCTTGCAATGTCTGCATGTTACTTCATTTATAATACCAATCTTGCTCAAGGTGTATTTTGTGCAATAATGGCCAGTAAACGCTCCTATTATTTTCCGGATTCTGTCCCTGCTGAGATTAATTATTTTCTCGCTCAGCCTTCCCAATTCATTGCTTAAGAATTCCTGAGTTACATCGGTCTCACTACTATACCTACTACTCACGCTGCATATTACCATTACCTTCTTAGCGCTGGTTCCTTTCGGTTGTAATCAAGACCCTCGCAGAATGACTAGGAACCGCATGTTTTTAGATTTGACTAATTTGGCAATTTGTTAGAACGACAGCAACTAAGGTTGCCTGGAAGAGATTGATATTGAAGATAAAGGCCATCCATTGTATATGGAACTTTATATTTATTACTGTACTGCTAACTTTGTCTGTTGGTGTACAATAAATAAAATAAGCGGACAGATTACGTCAGAACTGCTAACGGCTGCACTTGTAGATCTTGAAGTGAACGTGAATCTTGGCGGAGTTCTTTTTTTCTTAACGTGACGATTTGCGTGGCCGAGTGTTACAGCCACGCCACGCAAACCGTCACGTTACAAAAAACGCAAACGACCGATGGATGTAACACGTGACTGAAAACTTTGATTTATTCCTCATTCGTACCACAAACTTCGTCCCTCATAAAAAATCTACTTGTTTTCCTTCACGTGGCAATGTTTTCAGTAATCACCAAACGTGACTAGACGGTTGTATACCAAAATAAATATTAACTTTTTTTAATTTCACAATATTTTAAACTTTGGATTGCTTGGTGTAGAAACGACAGTTTGTTCCCATTTCTTGTTTATATCTTGAGGTTAATAACGAACTATTACTATCCCAGCTATATTTTAAGTAACTTCATCTTAAGGTCTTCTCCTCTCCTTGAATGCTAACTCGATACTTAGGTACTGTACGATCCATCTTCAACATTAGAATCTAATTGCAGTTGGCTAAATGACGCCGGTTTCTGAAGTTGTATATATACCTAATTATGAATAGGAAGGAACAACTCGTGATAATTGGGTAACCACTGCAGCCTCCCAGATATTCTTCGGCAGTTCGTTAGTCCTCGTTTTGTGACGTGTGTGGTGACGTTTGCATCACCAAGGGCGCTACACTCGTACTGCCTACCCTGTAGAAAACTTCTATGCCCTTCTTGAAAAACTCGATATTGTAGTCATTCGGAAAAACAATATCAGGGAGTTCATTCCACAACTTGAGCGTGCGCGGGATAAAGTTCCTTTCATACATTCAAATGTTCAATTTATGGAATTGAAGCGTATTTTGAAGGTTATGACGTTAATGACAGTCGTCAACAATTATCATAAACGTCAAAATATTTATTAATCCCATGCACATTCTAGTCTACTCCACACAAAAATCACAATACTACTAAAGTAACAAAGTCTCTGCGCAATCATAACGCGGCTAATCATTTACAAACAATTTAACTTTAACAACACCAAAACAAAGTTAACCGCCACTGTTTTAACATCGGCACAAAACATCATCAAAATATAAAAAGATACAAATGACTCGAATAAAGAGGCACCGCACAAACGCGAATCGCTCCCTTAAAATACATTCCGTAATGTTTCGGCTGTAAAAGTCAATACATAAGAGTTGAGTGGTCATAAGATTTTATGCGCCCCATTAGCCAGGAGTAAGCGCTCCGTAAATTCTTATAACACGGGTAAGTATTCAAAATATGAAAGATGGCGCAGATAGGAGACCTGTGTGGAAGGGTCCCGTATTGTGACGCGAAAGTTGTGATTTTGAATGGGAGGTACAAGATTGCATGTATGTATTGGATAAGATTGTGATATTTATAAAATCGGATCTTCATTCTCTGAGTCTATTCTCAATTCAGTTGGAATCGGCTTTCTAATCTTACTAAGATGCTGTTGAACTTCGATATTTTACGTGAAGTGACTGCCATCGGACTTCCACAACCAAATTGGCGATATTGAAGTTAGGGTAGTCGGACTTCTGAGAGCTCGTAACGACAGTCCATATGTTTGATGGCAACCGGGACAGATCGCTTAACGTGCTCTTTGACGAAATTATGGTGCTTTTATTAAGATTTTTGACTTTGTAACCAATTCAAGTCTAAAAGTGTAGAAAAAGAAAATTTTTAAACAAATTAGTAGTTATCCTAATTTTTCCCATAAAGGCACCAAGACGCCTAGAGTAGACGATGGGTCGTAGCGTCGTATCGACATTCAAGCAACATACGACAAATGCAGGCGCCTGCAAAAGTCGATGGGTCGCAACGTCGTATCGACATACAAGCAACATACGATAAATGCAGATGCATGCAGCAGACAATGTGCCATTGCTTTGTATCGAAAAACGAAAAACATCGACAATTATGCTGAGATTAGAACTCACAACCAGTTCCTTTCTAAGGAGAATACAGTGACCTAATTAGATTAACTGGACGGATATGTCTAGTCACCGATACTTTTACCTACGTACTGAATTTTCAGGGTCAGTACATAAAAATTTATCTGAACCCATATTGTACTTTTTCATGCTAGTGAGTAGTTTGTAAAGTCAAATGTAGTGATGTGATTGTCTTTCAGTGAAGAAAGATCCTTATTACCCGATTCTTGACGGCTTCTCACTGAGTCACATGAGGCATGACAAACCAGATCGAGCTAAATTAACATATCATAACATAAACTCAACGCCTATATCCCCGAAGGTGTAGGCAGAAGTACTAGCACCCACATTTCGAGGTAAATTCATTTACTTATATGATGTTCACCCATAATAATGACAGAACGGGACTGTCATAATTATGTAGAGCAAGGTAAAATTCCTTTCTGTCGGCTTCCCTTTGAAATTTTTCACCTTTCTCCACCGGTCTACTGTTTTAACAAGATATAACTTAATTAATTTATTTACATAACAAAAATACTACCATTAGTAATAAAAATATATCAACCTATCTAATCTTTAACCCTTTTAACGGCGGAACAATTCATAAACATAAACAGCAGCAATGACTGCCCACTCAAAACATTATCACTCAACATCAAATACGGACAAAAATACCTAATGGAATTAACACCAAACTGACAGAGCACACACAGGGCCGCGACAAGTAAAAAAGAGTAAAATAATAACCCTGCGATGCCGCCGCTCGGTCGCAAATTGCCCGGCGAACGGCGAGCTGTCACTTGTCAGCTGTCAGCGGTGTCAGGCTGTCAGCCGCGCTGACACCCAGTGGGCGCTCACCGCGGATTTACATAAAAGTGGTAAGTGACAATTAAAAAAGCTTGTCGTGTTGTAAATTTGAATTTGGAACTGTCGAATCATTTCCTGTTGCGTTGCGTGGATTGTTTTTTAAGTGACAGGAGCTTGATATGAGCATAAATTATTTTTTAGTTTTAACATCATTTCTTTTAGTTGCTTTTTTTTGTTTACATGTAAACAAAAAAAAAGCAACCAAAAGTCTCAAATGTACTTGTAATTGAACATTACCTGTATTTATCATAGATCCACACAAATTAAAGGTTCTGGTTTTTACATTTTAATGTTAACACACTAATGAAGTTCTATATTACTTGAAATTTTACTAAAGTAGCAAACAAGTACTTGTCTGTAGGGATTGCTTGAAAATACACGGTTAGGTACTGCTACTTATTAAAACAACTTTTCAACCGTACCGTATAGTACTTCTCAAGAAATGTTGATGTTCATATTATCAAGTCCAAGCCGTAGAAAAAAAATATCTGTACTTCCTAGAAGTAAAGAAAAATCTTTCGCATGAAAAAAAAAACAATCTTAATTCCATACTCACAATTTATTATACATGTACCTTCATAAATAATAGCCGTTTATAAAGTACATTACCAATAAACGTCATATCAACCTCCGCGTTATTATGCGGGCGATCATACATTACCATCTAGAAATGATATGCGATTTAAAAGTTTACGCGAAACGCCGCAAGCAAACAACACATATCACTTACATCGCCATAACCGAAGAATAACGACAGCATAACAAAAATTAACCCTCCACACGTCCATAACGGCCGATAAAAACGAATATTTAACATACATAAAATTTATCACTACGCTTCTAACCCATAAAAAGCGGTAGGCGAAGCTATCTCGATGATACTCTATTAATACCTCAGATACTGGATGTTAATGCGGCCATGTATTAACCCTCCCGCACTGGGTATTAATATGCCCACTTACCGCTTTATGCTGCGGCGCAGCAGTAATTGTTTAGGGTTGCTTTATGTTACGACTGTAATAAGTTCGCTCGATTTAATAATATCGAGAATGGGAGGGATTTAGTAGTTAAGATTTTAGATTAACTAAGATTGTGAAGGCTCAGTCAATTTTGGTTGACTGTAAAGATACGACTTGGAAATAAATTCATTTGAGGTTGACCCTAGAAGTACGACTGCCTTTCGCATCTAAATAGAGAATATGAGAATATGTCTATGTTCTCGTTATTCGTAAATCGAGAACATAGACATATAAATGTTACTTGAGTTTTCACTGAGGAGAAGAAATGGAAAATGGGAAAAAGAAAAGATAACACACTCTCAAAATCGTATACCGTTGCTGTGCCTCATGGCATGCTGTGGCCCAAATTCGACTGCCCAAAAAAACGCCGTGCAATATTAGTTAACACGAATGCCAACATTTTTTACATTGATTGAGTAGAAGCGATAATAAATAATAACGAAATATAAGTAAATAGGTATATGTATTAAAGTTCTCATGCTATACAAAAGAATTTTCAAATTTTCTTTTTTTTCTTTTTTTAGATACTAATAGAATTTGTATGCGGGGTGCGTGTGTGGGTGTGTGGGTTCGTGCCTAAGCTAATAGCTAACTCATAAACACAATCAAAGTAAATTAGTTCATTTAACAGAGACTCAACAACGAATATATACATCAGACAATAGCACTGCAGTAGCAGTTAACTTAAAAATACAGTTTGAAGTTTATGAGAAATTTACGAGAAGTGTGCCCGCGGCGAGTCGTTCCCGCCAAATTCACTCTGAGGCATAACCGTTTCCCTTTTTTGTGGAAATAAAAAATTACTGGCGCACCGTGGGCCGTGACTCGTGTGTCTGAGTTATTGGGCAATGCTCTTTCGGGACTTGGCGAGTTTTATTCCTGTAAGATCGTTTGTAATAAGAATTTATGATACATGTTTTCACTTGTAATGCTGTCAGTCAATCTTTCCTATCTAGGACTTTTCTCAGTAAGTATATTCTACTTCTTCTTCTTCCTAAAATGACTTCTTCTGCAAGCAAATTCGCTGCAATTTCGCCAATGTCAATGTAAATGTAATACAAAATTATGAATGGCGAGACGCCAATGTCAAGGTTTTCAAGAAAATCTTCCAGAGCCACTTTAGTCACGCCAGTAAACTTATTTCCGTGGGTCCGCCCCCTACGAGATCAGGTAGTCGATCAGGACGTGTGGTTGGATTTCAGGGGGCAGTCAATCTTTCCCATTTAGGACTTTTCTCAGTGAGTATCTAGATCACTTCAACTATACTTCACTTAATGAATGAAGTGATATTGAAATTTCTGAAGTACATAGATAGTTAAAAATTTTTTTTTTATAAACTCACGCCTTTATCCCCGAAGGGGTAGGCAGAGGTGCTAGCACCCATATTTCGCCAGTTTATGTTTAGGTCCCCCTGTAATAGGTGGCGAGCCTATTGCCATCAACTGGGCACTTATAAACCTGCGATATTATACACACATAACTTTGAAAAGCATCAAAAGTCATTGGTGTGTGCCATGGGAAAACCTGGGATCGAACCCGAAACATTGTCTCAGCAGTCCATTACCCATACCACTAGGCTACCGCGGCATAGTTAAAAAAATTATATTAAATTCTTCTAGAATCGAAATCATAAAATTATTGATTTTAGATTGACATGGTCATTTACACATTCACTATTAAATTCATCGGGATATTTACCATGTTTGTTTATTTCTTTGAATTACCGATATTTCGGCGCTGTTGCAAGCGCCATGATCACGGTGTACTCTTACGGTTCGTCGGTATCGGTCGGTACGGTTATTCAAAGAAATAAACAAACATGGTAAATATCCCGATGAATTTAATTGTGAATGCATAAAATTATTGCTGAGATTACTAGTACACCTTATTAATGAAGTGAAATTATGACATTTCTGAAGTAGGTATATAAATACAAAATATTAGTTCAAAAAAATTATATTACATTCTTCTAGAATCGAAATCATTAACTTATTACTGACATTATCTACAGTAGCTAGAGTATCTAATAGAAGGGGCAGTTTTACCTGTTGCATTCGAGAATTCGTTTCAGGATTAAATTAAGTTAAGTAAGTCTGTACTATTTTTTTATTACTTAGGTTTTCAGTGACACCACTTGAATTTTATTAAAGATATAATTTTTATTTAATACACAATTAGATTTGATAGAAAAATGTCAACACTCTTTTGTAGTAACTACATTCTGATTAATTCCATCAACATATCTGCTTGAAGGTGTCAAAATAATAATTAATGTCTATTTATACGTTTCACTTTCACTAAATAAAGATGGACGGAAATTTTGATAGGTACTAAAGAGGTAGAAAAGACGATGATGATGTATAAGAAAAATCCGTCCGTAAAGCTTACAAATTTATTCCGGGACGCAGCCGGGGTTCAGGACACTAGTAAACTTATAAAGATTCAAATCGTTACAACAGTTCTTTAAATTCGATGAGAAAATTTGTTTACAAAAAATAAACCATTTCAGTGGTACACACTTTAAAATCCTTAACTTGTATCATATCCTCAGTACATTTTTAATTTATAACAAAATTATAATAATAGAATACAATAGTTTATAAAAATAACTACTCATACTACGTCGCAGTTAAACCCGGAAAATTGCGTCCATCCTAAGGGAATAACCATAACGTTTTTCTTCTCCAAAGATGGCGTTACTGCGCTTTTAAATATTTAATTTCTAATTTCACGAGCAAAGACGAGGATAACGGCTAGTTTTGCATAAGTAATGGATACAAATCTTCGTCAAAAGCAGGAGAAGGAATTGTGTTTTCTAAAAATAGATATTTTTATTTAAGCTTCTTAGTTTCATGGCATAAGGCTGAGTTTCCACAAGCTTCAAGTAAGTAATATTGTATTTTTACTAGAAACCTTTGGACTAAGTTATTGAAAACTAATGGATATGAAATAAAACAATAATTTTAAAACGTCAAACCAGCTAGTGACCGAGGTTATCGCAAGCCAAGGCAATTATATTGTGATATACCCAGACATACATAGGTATAAATATGTATACTTATGCAATGTGCGGGAATCGACACTACCGACGTAAATCCACTCCTAACAAAACCTTTGAGCTAAGCATGACGGGTTAGTGAAAATAATAGTAAATTCGGTTGCTAAAATTCGTTAGTAAGAAAAATGAGGAGGAGGCTTTGGCCTACTGTTTCCACCGCTGCCTGACCAGACAGGTTAGTACAGGGTTTAATTTCGAGTTTTCCTTCTCTCGCAGTGATATCGTCTGCGTATTTTTCCATTCGTCACTCTGGGGCTTAGAATGTCTTAGATTTTTATTTATTTATCTTTATGACTAGAATACTTTACGATGTTTTTTTTCCTAAAGAGTTTCTTGGTTTCTCTCTCAGTCAACTCAGAGTTAACTGCTAACACAGGATTCAATGAATAATTTATCTTGTACTATTAAATATAAGTAAATTAGGGGTTATTTATAAACCAGACTAACTAGCTAACCGTAGATTAGTGAAGTCATGTTAATGTTATTATGGCAACGCGTCGGCTAGATAACCCAGTTTAAATAAAACGTCGTCTACTTTCATTCATTCGAGGACACACATATATCATTTATATCTGGACGGATTAAGTGTGAATTTATTAACCCAGTGTTTTAGTGAGAGTTAACATTGTAATCATCTAACTAAGAGGCCACTTTACTTAGGCCTTCGTTGGCCAGACAAGCACACTGCCCACCTTATGTAACGAGCAACACAAGAGGTTTATGGACTGTGACAAATAATATATCTAAGTGCCTTTTACCACCTATGTATTTTTACCTGAGAACCCTATTTTGACCCAATTCCCTCAGTGGACCACGATACCATCATTGTATACATTATTTGCATAATTAACATTACTGAACTGATAAAAAAATTACTTCCCCTACAAAAATGTAGCTTGATTGACGCGAGGAACTTTGTTATTGCGCTAATTGTAGATTGTGTAGTGATTAGTAGGTAGAGTTAAAGTAATGCACAGAACTGAAGCGCCGTAGACAAACAACTGTTCGAATCTATGTCGCCTTCTTCTCGAGCAGTACTAGTTCGCGGATATACACGAGCCCACAATTCGAACCATCGATGTAAGCAAGGTGCTGAGCCAGAGGGCTTCCATTTCGAGGGCTGCCACAGGGTATAATACAAATTCGTCGCACCTCAAGACATGTGCCTACTTTGCCTTTAGAATAATCTGCCACTGGAATAGAACCTTATAGCTCAATTTACACCGCGACAGAATGGAAGCAAACGAAATCGTGAGTACAAAGCACATGACATTAAGTTCTTTAGAACTTAATGTCATGTGCAGAAAAGGTCACGCGTCTTCAGCGGAATCGTCGCGTGTTCTCAAGACTTATATGATAACTAAGCTCATATCGCAATTGTCATAAAGTTCATTATGCTTTGTTCTTACAATTACCATTTCATTCCATTCTGCCGCGGTGTAAATTGAGCCTATCGCCATAACCTTGAGATACGGTTTTAGACTATCCCGTAAAATTTAAGTCAACCTATGCAGAAGTAAAAAAGCTAGTGGTCCAAAGATTGTTGTCTTTTAGGAGCTTAACACACGCTACGAATCGTTACGATACCACCGTACCATTTATAATCATAATCATAATCAATATAAGTGAGTTCTTGAAAAAGTGCAAGGTTCCTCACACGAAGGGTTCTACTCAATTCTGTTTGTAGTAATTGTTGTTTAACTAGAAATACATTATCTTAGAAAATTTCAACTGCCGAGATATCACGGTTCATGAGATACAGCTTAGTGACAGACAGATAGACAACCAACAAAGTTTCAGTAAAAGAATTTCACTCGTGCGGAACCCTAAAAACCAAATGCACGCGCACACGTTGATTGATCGATACAATTTTATTCAATGCGATCGTAACAATTGTTTCGTTGCGTGCATGCCACCTATTAATTTAACTTTTCATGCATAAAACAACCAAGATATCAATCATTATCGATAACTGACAGTAATTAGGTGGTAATCTAATGATTACCACACAGTGTCTGTATTCTATATTTTGTCCAAAAAACCCTTCCATTTCGCAGTTGTTAGTTTCGTAAATCGTGCACGCACCTGTCAGCCTTTGGCAATGTGACAGCGCCCCTGATTGACAGCTCCGGCCACTGCACAGTGATTAATGTACGCTAATATACTGCATACAAAAATGTAAAAATCCCATGTGCATTGAAAAAAGGATGTTATGAATTCAGGTTGAGCGTTTTTTACGGATACGATAAATATTTCATTTTGTGAGTCAAATGTGACGTTTAACTGACGGCGTGCAGTTAATGAAATAGTCATAAAACCTGTTCAAATTGGTAAAACTTTAATGAAGTATCAGACAAGTTTTCAGAAAGTATTTTAAATTATAGAGACCTATTCGTATTAAAAATGAAACTTCATCTGCATCTAGCCTTTTAGGTACTCATTTTTGTATTTAGGACACGTCAATTTGACTTCACCTCGCGTGATGGTAAGCTGAAGGCACTGTCTCAGGAAGGAGAGTCACTATTACAAACACGTACAATGTTACAGTGGTGGCGCACATCTTTACGACCGGGTAGGAAAAAGGAAACATGTGAGCTGGTAAGAAGTTCCAAGACTTAATGGTGCGGCAAAGGAAAGACAGTGTGCGCTGATGAAACTGTTGTGGTACTTTACCCTGATACTTCATATACTTCATGGACTAGTCTCTTGAGACTTTATGGACTAAGTACCGCCTAGTATCTGAAAATAAGTCATCTTCGCACCTGTTCTAGTATATATTTCAAGTCAAATGAAATTCTGGTTCCCCCTGCGTCCAGCTCAACTCTAAAACTATTCATAGGAAACAAATGTACACCGTTTTACATCAGATAATAGAACGACTAGGGCATTCTCGTGTAAGCACAAAGGCAAGTGCATTATACAAACATGACTGGGCTTCTTTACACAAAAGTCACACTTGGAACTATCACAGGCGTACATTGACAATGTTTAATCCCACGACAGAGCATGGCAGCCATCATTTTTCATTCTTTGTGTGCGCGTCGCCGAGGTCCGCCCTTCGTACAACCCCATAAATTATTTATTATGTGCCTGATCTATAGGCTTAGTTATTGATATGTCCGTCAAGTCTGAAGGAAGTTCTTGAAGTTGGAGAATTTATGTCGCGGTAAGAGAAACTAATTGAGGAAGAGTTTTAGATATCAACAGCAAACATTTAGTTAAAACTAAATATTATGTATTCATTTCATGTTTTCAAATTCACCTAATTTAGTTTTAAAAATTTAATCTCGTGAAACCAGTTTCAAACAATTAGAACTCCGTAAAGTAGCAAACCGGTATTTGTTATAAAAATAAAAACATTAACCATTAAGTATTTCATTAAAAATTAAATGAGATATTTATGTAAAAAAGTACTGATCAAAGTTTAGTACTGACAGTCATTAAAATACAAACTTTACAGATAGCGATAACACACATAAATATTAATAACTATAAGATAGGTATTAAAAGCTACGATTTCCCCGGTTAAGTAGCAAATTATCATAGCACTTTAATTTGTAATATAGAAGATATGAGTAATAGGCATGGAAGACCTCATCTCAGCAATCAAGAGTCAAATCGATCTGACCTGCAAGTTGGTACTTATGTTGATTGAGGCTTTAACGTGGTAAGGAACACAGACTTCAGCTATCAGAAAAACCAATTTAACAAAATTATAGAAAGGCACGTACACAGTCATACACTGGAGTGTACTGTTTTGTTTTTTGGGGAGTGTAAACACAAGACGATCGTTACGTAACGTAAACGTAAGATCTTGGAACGAAAGTGAACCAGACTTCTGTAATCAAAAGTCAGGATGAAATAAAAAAAGCAGTTCATAACACGTCTTGATAAGCACATAGTTATTGTAGATATGTGCCAAAACGAAGAATTTTTCACCTATTTATTCCTATCATTGAAAACACACTTGTTCTTCTTCACGATATTCATTATTGTACCTTGCAAGTTTTGCCTTGAGGCATTCTGACAGTACTGTAATGAATACAATAATAAATGTCATGGAGAAGTACAAGTGTGTTATCAATAATGTATAACAATAAGTTTCATTAAATGCCATCAATCAAAAATAATACTCTGGGTTATGTAATTTTAAGAATGTATAATTGTATATGGTTTGTTTTGTGCGAATAAGTTTCAAACAATATGTTTATCTTTTGCTACACCATATATTTTAACGCAGACATAAAAGAATAGCCCATTAGAATGTAAAAGAGCTCTTAATTTTCTTAAGATTTTAGGGCTGATTGTAAAATGAGAGAAAAAGCCTAAATTTTTATTGTTATCGTTAAATAACATTTTTTTCTATTCAAACCCAAATAACCTCCTAAAATATAACACTTACAAAAACTACAGCCACACATGTTATTTTATAACGTAGCTAATAAACTTTTATAACCAACAATGTCCTATAAAGGTCACATGCAAATGTCAGCTAGTAAAACTACAAAAATGAACTGTTTTTGTGTTATAAAATTTTATGCACTATGGTCATGGCGCCGGCGTTACCACGACATATCAAATTACTGACAAATAGTCAAATAGTCAAATAAATATTCAGTTTCATTTACAAACCCTACAGTTGATTTGCGGCCATGTTGTCACCTGCACAGTGGGGTGTCCGAACTCAGAGAGATGGACAAAAACGAAATGAAATGTGTAGATTTATTACATTTTTTTTTAATATTTGCGACAGCTGCTAATTTCGCTAGCTGAAGATATCTGAAGTGGTCAAGTGGTACTTGATTTATAACTTTAAACTTCCGCAATAGATAACGTAAATTCATTCATTAACTGTCTCGATATGGGCAGTTTAAAACAGTATATACTTAGAAAAGTCATTATAAAGTATTATTTCTATGGTAGTGTAGGCAGTGGCGTGCGTTGCATACAGTCAAATAGACACTACCTCCCCAAATCAGATAAGATAAGCACTTCGAAATGTCTACTAATTATTGTGCATCCTGTATAAAAACTGCTACAGAGTGACCTACACTCTATAGGTAATAGCTTAATCAACTGAATTCAAAAATTTAAAATTCAAAAATTATTTATTCTGTATCGACCATTAAATGGAACTTACAAAACAACAAAATTAATAATATCTCATGGGGTAATTGCAAATGGTTCACACTGGTTTGAAACGCGGCCCCGGCCTAAGAAAACTTCGGAAAAAAACTCAGTGGGCTTTTCATTTTTTTTGGTCTATTTATAAACATTTAGGTATTTAGTATAGTTACAATAAATCAGTTTGAGTAGCAAGTTAAGTGAACAGCTTATTTCCAGGCTTGTTTATCATCCATCTAAGCTTGGATTTCATAACTAACATAAGCGTGAAAAAGCATCTGATGAGGCTGTCAAGCTGAGCGCCACCATTGTAGCACTGAACGTGTTTGCAATGGTGACCCTCTTTCATGAGGCTTTGCCTTCAGCTTAACATCAGGCGAGGTGAAGTCAAATTGACGTGCCTTAAATTAAAAAAAAATATGATAACCCTTTTCTATAATCCATAATTATTGATATAGCCTATAGATATAAAGTGTCTCAAATTATCAGTTAAGTGAAAAAAATTAATAAAAAGTGAGCTCTGAAGTTTTTATTTCGGAAGATCACATACTCTTGTGCAAGCGAGTGAATATACAATCTCATTTATGTCAATAAATATCAAAGTAAAGCAACAAATTGATATGTTAATGTATCCTCCAATAATTCCATCTCCCCTCTATCCTGAAGACATAGATCAGTGGCCACAATTGCCATTTAAAACCACCTTGAAGCCATTAAAAGATTATCGACGTTCACATTGAACGGAGCTAAACACTGAACAAACAACGTCGCTTCATGTGCGATGGATATCAGCTTCCTTAGGATTAAAACTGTCAGTATAGGTACTACGAAAGTAGACTTTTAAAGTATGAAGCATAGGGTTGAAAATTATCAGATCTTTAAGGTTTTAAAATTTTAAAATTATAATATAGGTACATAAATATTTGTATACAATTTCATTTGAATAGTATCCTGTTTAATGGTAGTGACTGTACTGTTATAATTAATCCTTCTCCAACTTCTGAAGTTAAAAACATAAGGTCTTTTAATTTGTCCTACTCGAAACATCACATTCCTTCTTCAATTTCATCTTTCAACATTCTCCTTCATTTGATTTTCATAGATCAACTGCCGTCGAGGAAATCCTTAGTCAATGGCTTTATCCACTTTTTATCACCGTCTAATGTCTCACTAAATATTTAAGGTAAGTCCTTTTCTTTTTATTATTTAAACTTTAACGTAACGTAATATAATTTCAAAGCGACCCGTTACGCAAAAGTTTGATATTGTCTACATATTGCCCGCGACTTCACCGCCGTGAAATTCTGATCCTGATATAAAAAGCCGTGCAGAAATACAATGATGATGAGGACCTTCATCATCATTCATCATCACGTAATAAGGTTCTTATGACAACCGGGACCGACAGCTTTCCGAGGTTAAATATAACTTAGTAAAAATTGACCAAAATTGGAATGAACTCCATTATATCCAGAACTCTGTGTTGATAAAATCCTCTTAACAACGCCAAACTATATTAAATGCAGCATATTTTATCCTTTATCAATAAGATTGAATTTCCTGTAACACTGTTGAGTGTGCATACACAATCGGGATTGTTAGTTTTGCGTACAAAAGCACAATTTGTGCCGTAGTTAGCCCGCGATATTTCAGATGGGTGTTTGTTCAGGCCGGCCCGCTTGTTAGAGGGATCAGAACGACGATTTTGGTGTTAACTTGTGTTTTGACAAGTTTACCGACGACGTAACCCGTGTTCGACAGGCTTTCGGACGGTTAAGTAAACGGGGCGTTCAGGATATGGTAAGTAAATACGAATTACAGGAGTATTCTCCTGTATTTTTAACCGACTTAAAGAAAAAAGAGGTTCTTAATTCGTCGTAATTTATATATCACGTGTAGACTTTCATAATTGAAAACAACGTTTGGTCACAAACTGTATAACATATTGGTTAAGGGCCCAGATTGCCCAGACGCAACATCGATTTCGCGCGACCGCAGCGCTACTGTTTACTGAAACAACCGACCGGGGCGGGTGAATGACCCAGAGAGAGCCACCTTTTTGTATTCTACTTACCTAAAATTCCAACTATGTATTTATTTGTAATTTTACTACCACAGTTTATTCTTATTTCGTAAAATATTCATTCAATAACATAATTGCAAATTCAGTAGCAAGTACCTACGGTCGAAATAACATCGAGCCTTTCCTCGCTACTGTTTATCTATACGCAAGGATATGTGCCTATTGGATAAACTCAAATAATTACTTACTATTTGTTTACGATCACCTTGATATCTTAAAAATCTCCTAGGGTTTTACAAAAAAATATCAATAAATGAAACACAAGTATAACAATGATTCATATAATTTAAAAGTAGGTAAACAATAACAAATATGAGTCGCCAAGCGTGCTAGGGTTGTGCAAAAATTTGTAAAACAAGTTTATAAATTATTAATATACAAATTAAAAGTAAGTAAACAATAACAAAATGAGTTCAAAATTCTAATGTTTAAAGTTGTTTAAATAAATTACTGAATAAATTCTGATTTCTGCTAATTTGATTATAAAATCAATTGCTATTGCAAAACCTATCAGAATGAAAATGTTACCAGATGCCCGATTCACGTAATAAAAACCGTAGCGTGGTGACTTCAAAATGTCACTTTGTTTTTTTGCAAACAAACCCTTTTAACCGACTTAAAAAAAGAGGAAGATTCTCAATTCGCTGTATTTTTAAACCGATTTTGATGATTCTTTACACCAGGTAACTCTTCAAAATTGTATAAGAATTGTACAGTAATTGATTTATGACAATCCAAGACTAGATAAGTAAGTGCGTTTAAAACAGAAAACCATAAGGCGATTTCTAAGTTAAAACAACTTTTGGATGCACGTGAATCGACCGGCTGGGTAGTTAAGTTACCTCAGTCTATTTCAAAATCCTTAGGCGTCCTTCTCTTTTAAAACACGTAAAGTTCTTTCTTTCCTCTCTTTCGTAGCCTCTATGATACTGGAACTGGGCGCGTCACGAATTCGCTTCGTGACTGCCGAGTATCAACTAATTCTGGAAGTAGTCAATCGTAATAAAACCAAACTAATTTCATCTCCATTTTCTCCTTCCAAAATTTGACACTGACACTGCTTACTCTGCTTCTTCCTTGACAGCTTCTGCCATGGATTGTGCTCCTGTCTTTTCCCATCAATCGCAAACCGTATTATAAATTTCATTATATAATGAAGGTGACATAATTGGTAGGGCAGTTAATGTTTTTAACTGAAAGTAGCTCCCACCAGATGATATGATACCAGATACAATTTGATGATTCACTTCCATGCTATCTTCTTCCTTTCAACCAAACACACAGTCAATTTCATATTACACATACTAATTACACATACATTTCATGATGAGTTTTGAGTCCCGACCAACTTTTACTTCACCTATTATACTGAGGATACAATCCATTGGACCACGGTCCCCTATGGCCTGAACAGCTTTAAAAAAAAAAAGAAATATCTGCTACTCTACGCCCAACTTCCACTTCAACCACCTTTCCTTCTTGACGGTTTTCAATTACTAGTTCCTGTAAAGAAAGATAATGGCTTGATTGTTTTTTTATAAAAAATAATAAATAAAGAATGGGCCAAATTTCTTCAAACATAGCTAAGAAGTCCCTTAGAATACATCTTTGAAACACATAGATCAAAAACATAAACGTTTTATATAAAATGTAAAGTCGGTTTAGGATAATAATTTTACGGGATAACATTATAATATTATTCTCCATCGCTTGTTCCATGCTCTTGCTTGACCCTAACGTGACATAATGTGACACTTTTTCGTGCATGTTGCCTTTGTTCATCGATTTATAAGACGTTATCACGTCAAAAAATAAATAAATCTGACTACATATATTATAAATTTCCTTTACGCTATAGGTGTTGGTTTTTTATGACGTCACCTACTCTATGTCACTCGGGCTTAGAAGACAATTCTAATGATTCTAAAATCATCAAAATCGGTTAAATAAATATTATTTATTATACCTACATACATAAAATATGGGATTTTAACGAGAATTTTCTTTTGAGAAAGCAATTGAGAACTATTTAGGTACTAATGTGTTTGTCACCCAATGAAAACGGAACGTTTTTTTATAAACCAAGTTAAATCACGGTCTCTACCATAATAAGAGTATGTGAGTCAGCACGATCCATAGGACGTGCCAAACAGACAACCCCAGTCCACAACTAGAGGAAAGCCCTAGGATATAAGAATTTTTATATAGTATGTAAGGTTTTGCTGTCGTATTGATCAAATCAAATCAAATGAAATCTAATGTATACCCATATTCCATGAAATAAAGTTTGATTTGATTTGATTTGATATTGTATTGATATACCAAATAGAGTCGGTAATTAACTGTGGTATTTAATATTTCTCTGCAATAGCTTTTTTGCTCCCCACAATTTTCACATGTTGTCGGTATCAGCCACAGAACACTTCACTTTAATCTCATGTCTCTTCAGTTTATTATTTCACCGGCCATTTTTTTTAAATAACCCGACATGACTTCCAAATACGAGTGGCTATACAAGTGGCTACTTCCCGATGCATAGGAAACAATAAATTATACGTGTATGCACACATTAACACTGTGTGTCGCGGTGTCACTTTATGGAACATTTTATGGCGGAAACGTGCAAAAAAATGTCATAGATGGAATCGTTATGGAGTGGTGTTATGGTGTATTTTGCATGTTTCCGCAATATTTGGTAGATCATAACGTTATCTACTGTTTTACGGGGTACGGGAAAGTATCTTTGGCTGTTAATTTGGTATAAGTATTCATAAAAGCATGTCATAAAATCAGTATAAAGTTTAACATAGGTACTGTAAACTTTACTTACTTACATCTATATATATTCGGAAGAATAGGTAGTGGTAAATTGACTCTTACCTTCTGCGAAGTAAGTTTAATTTCCTCTCAACTTCAAGAGGGACTTTGCCTTACTGTATATGTTTTATCGCCTGTTCAATTGCTACAGACAGTAAACGGTGGTCACTGTTCGGTATGAATCATCGATCCCGGGACCTCTTAAACGTAACGCCCTAACCACTAAACTACCGACGCTTCTGATACCACATTTGTATTATTAATACAGTGGCAGTACTTAAAATCGACGACATCATTAATTTGTGAGAGCCATAATATATGAATCGTTGGTTAATTCATCCCCATCGGCCATAACACCGCGAGAAACGGAAATGAGTCGAATAAATCAAGTTTAACTCTACCCTGGGGAGACGGTAAGATCCGCAGAAAAAACATTACTAATGTACACACATTTTGTGGTTCACGATATTTTTTAGTTTTAGTTCAGTGACTCACTCCTGATTCGAGACTCAGTGGTTAAAGAACCAATGTATGTATGTATGTATCTTTATTAAATAAAATTAAATAAAAACTTAATATTAAACATGGCCCCACAAAACCGTTTCCACGGTTTGACTGTGGGAACAGAATTATAACTGTGGGAACAATAAGCTACCGAACTTCGAAGCGCTATATTAAAATGGCCTTTTTTTTTATCGTGCGCAAAATCCCCACGGATACCACCTCCACCAAAACCGATGGAGGTGATTATGTCGGACTCGAACCGACCAAAACGCACGGCGTCCATGGGTCCTTGATTGCCGGAGGTGAGATTATACAAGACATATCTCTCGCAGCCCGGCAGACCCGGGGACATCTCTGTTGAGATGACCCTCTTCCCCTAATGTGGGGACCATGGTGTCCCCATCTAGCCCCTGGGTATGGGGTGGCATTTGCGCCATCGCCGTGGCTTCTGCTAGGGTGACCGGCGGCTCCACCCGTCACCCCCAGGCCCGCGCTCATGGGGGAAATATTAAAATGGCCTAGGACATAGGCGTAAGGGAAACACTACCGAAGCCGAAGGCCCCTGGTAGTACTCCTGGTACACAACATATTGGCATTTAAAAAATTATGGCAAAGCAATTTTTCTTATTTCACGAAAATTATGCCTAGAATATCACAAGCACAGAACAGAATAAAACTAGTAGAAATGTGAGATATAACTGATTCTGTAGCGGAACCGATCGCCATAATACTATAATATGAATACATACTATAATATGTAATAGATAATTGGTTCGTTAATTTGGCCAAATTAACCTAAATCGTACATAGTACAAAACGTAATCATAATCATAGTCATAATCATAATCATAATCACCATTTATTTGTGGAAAACACACCATTCAATAAATATAATTATTATGAACGGTTAAAGTGGTTATGTTTTATTATTTATTGAAACCATATCAATGCTTGAAACGAATAAGCCTAAATGAAAAAGTTTAGAAATATGTCAATAAATTCCAAGAATATTATTTAAAACTTTAACTTTGTGCAATTAGGTTTATATTTTTGTTCTTATTTGCGTAAAAGCTCATAAAAATGAAACGCCTACACCCCCGTCTATACACTTCACATTTCTAATTATGTTTTAACTGTGATGACAAGCATTCTTAAACTTCAATATATAGATCATAATTGATTAAAGAAGCATCAGCCCATCTGTTCTTGAACATAAAAAAATATTCGGTCATTTTTTCATTATAATATTCAACATTATACAACCCCACATGGCCATCTTAACAGAAAGTATCACAATTCAAAAGCGACCTCTTCCACCGAACCCTTTCTTCCACATTCAAAATTCAAAAAAAGAACATCTGTTAGCTCTGTCACTACTACACAAATTACACGCAACAGCTATATCAGTGAACAACCCAACACACAAGTTCATCCTTAATTGCTTTTACATGTTCTACAAAGGCCACAACTTAGGCTGCCGACCGTACCCGTATTCATTAGGGCCATTAATTATTTTTTGTTGATCCGAGGATGACGGGCGTTGTTCGTGTTCACGGTTTCATTTAAATTGACAAGGCCGACTGTTGCATGACGACATGACGGCGCTGCTGAGTGTCATGTTGATAGTCGCATGACGTTGATATTGACCGTTAATGAAGTTGATATTCACTTATATCACACTTTCATTTATATTTTTGTGAGTCATTCGGTTATTATGCCAATAGGTTATTAATGTGTTAATAAATGTGTCAGTTATGTTCGACATTTTTCAAGTTTTTTTATTTAGGACACGTCAATGTGACTTCACCCCGCCTAATGGGAAGCTGAAGGCAAAGTTTTAGGGAAGGGGGGTCACCATTTCAAATACGTAAAGTGTTACAATGGTGGCACTCAGCTTGATGGCGTCATCAGATGCTTTTTCATGCCCGCTTAAAGGACCCGGGACTGTAATGCTACATACATAAAATAAAAATAAAATAAAATAAAAAAAGCCTTTATTTCTATTGCATATTGATACAAGTTTCTTAATCATAGGTTTGATTTTTCATTACAACTCCCAGTTTAAACATCATCATCACCATCATCCGCAATAGTCGCCTCTTCGGCGAAGGCCTCCCCCAAATCTCTCCACACATTCCTTTCCCTCGCCCTCCTCATCCATTCCTGACCACATCTCTGTCTAAATATGTCCCTCCATCTTCTCTTTGGTCTGCCACGCTTGTGTTTATGGTTCAGTGGTATCCACTCTGTTACCTTTTTTGCCCATCTAACACTCTCCGATCTGCAGATGTGTCCCGCCCATCTCCACTTTAGCTGCCTTATTCGTTTGTTTACACTTGTAACTTTGGACTACATACATACTTACATATTATTCACGAGAGAGATTCTGTGATTTATACATAATAATATAAATCTCAGAAGGAGTAGGCAGAAGTGTATTAATATCCACATTTATAATAGCTTATTATTGTCATCTAAGTAACGTTTATTTTTTTCTTTTATTAAATTTAACGTATTAAATAATTTAAAACTTAATTATATAACAACTAAGCCCATCGCCGTCAACTAGACAGGTACACCAGCGAGTAGTTAGGTCTGAAAACATTACAAAATATATGTTGATAAATCCCAACCCACCCCTATATAAGCGTAAATAAGTATACAACAAAATCATAGACTAAACATTTATCATCAACGCGTCATCGATCTAGCGAGGCGTAGGCGACCATCACTCTCGTAGAGCGGCGCGTCCCCCGGGAGTCCCCGGGACGTTGCTCCCCGGGATAATTGTTACCTCATTGCTGACAAGCCGTTTGTCTTGTCTCGCACATTGTTAATGGATCGGTGATTTGTTGTGCTCTAATTGTGGAGGTGGCTCTTTTATTTTGGTCCTGATGCTGTGTTATTCATCTCTGTCGTTTACTTCGTTCAATTTTGTTGAGGATTCTTTAAGGAATGTTATAACATTGGAGTATGCATGTTTTGATGATAATGTTACACGTAGATTAATGTTCTTTATTTTTTTATTAAGGGCACGTCTATTTCACCTAGTCTGATGGTAAGCTGAAGGTAAAGTCTCAGGAAAGAAGGTCGCCATTACAAACACGTAATGGCGCATAGCTTGACGGTCTCATCAGATGTTTTTTCACGCCGCGCTTAAAAGACCCGGAACTGTAGGAAGAAGGAAACACGTGCGGCGGCAAGGAATTCCAGGACTTAATGGTGCGGCAGAGGAAAGACTGACCGAAGTGCTTAGTTCTTGGTGAATATTCCACACTGTATGCGAATGACATCTAAACCCTGCACGTGTTGTCCTGTGTAAGAAAGGAGAGGGTGGTTTATAAATGATCCCTGGAAGAAAGATGTTTACTAGAAATGGACCCCTGCGACTCATAACAAAGCGAGACGTTGAGGATCGTCAACAATTCCATACTCTCAGGCGGTGTGGGACCTCTCACCCTCAGGAGGGATATTGCCTCGCTTTGTGTGTTTTACCGCCTGTACAATGGTTTGTGCTCAGATGAATTAGTTGACAAGATATCCAGAGCTTCATACTACCGCCACACTGCTCGCCACAGGCTGGGAGTTCATCCTCACACATTAGGACTGGAAACGGTGCGTACTGTGCGGTATGAAAGGAACTACATCCCGCGCACGCTCAAGCTGTGGAATGAACTCCTTGCTGTGGATTTCTCCAAGTGACTACAATATGTGGTTCTTTAGGTATGGCGTTAGAAGGTTTCTATAGGGTCGACAGCAAGGGGTGACATCACTGGTGGATACGGTAACCGCAAAAACATAGTTCAACAGACAAACACATTTATTTGTAACATATCATACTAACCGCGGTAGCCTAGTGGTATGGGTAATGGACTGCTGAAACGAAGTCTCGGGTTCGATCCCAAGTTTTACCATGGCACACACCAATGACTTTTCAATGCTTTTCGAAGTTATGTGTGTATTTATCGCAGATTTATAAGTGCCCGGTTAATGGCAATAGGCTCACCACCTATTACATTGACCTAAACATAAACTGGCGAAATGTGGATGCTAGCACCTCTGCCTACCCCTTCGGGGATATAGGCGTGAGTTTATGTTATGTTATCATACGTATTTCTATCATCATACGAGTATATGTAAATTTAGACTTCAAATTAATACACAACAGATAAATCTGTCCTATCACAAAGATAAGTGTCTAATCAAAGACCTAAATTAATTACAATAAATTCTTAACAGAATAGATACGGACAGACGGACTGATCACACTACAAACATAAAAAGAGACATCAAAACCAAGGCCAGCTGCCGCCAACACGCAATAAAAGCATAAAATATCGCTCGTAAAGTTCAAAATAAACAATCACGGACAGTAAAATATGTAACAAATTGTTCATAATATTATTAATTCGCTATTTCTGAAATTGCTCGACAATAACATATTGTCCCGCATGTGTTCACTGATAGAAGAGAAGAGAATTTTATTTATAGTTTTTTCGAACCACAGAGCAAATATATTGTAAAGATATGATGTATCTAACAGGGGTCTAATAGGATTTCTACCAGCTTGCTCTGCAAAAGGAAGCCGTGGTTGAGAAGTTTAAATAATTAATGCGCTGCCATCTGAAATAAGATATTGAAGTAGGCAGAACATGGCGGAAATCCATTACAAGAAAATATATTGGACCACGGTGTCACGATCCCCGCGATTCAGTAGCAAAATATTACTTATGAAAATGGAATACTAATGGATGAAGGAATGCCAATCCCATCATCTCATCTTCCCATCAGGCGAGGCTATGTACTAATATCGCTACAATAGTGACCGCTTAGTTTGACGGCCTCATGAAATATTTTTTCAAGACTCACTTATATCTACTTTTTTATTGTGCGCTAAATCACCACAGATAACCAAGCCCCCCCTCCCCCTCGCGCCGGAATTGTGCAGGTTATGTCAGACTCAAGCCGATGAAAACGCACGCTGTCTTTGGGTCTTGCTCACTGGAGGTGAGATAGTAGCCAACATATCCCTCGCAACCCAACCCCTTATATCACTTGGAACTGTAGGAATAAAGAAACATTGCTGGGTAAAGAACCCCACATCTTAAGCTTGAAGCCCTCAAGTTTGAAGGAGGATAGTCCTCTCTAATTTCATATCTTTATGGTGCTGCAAAGAAAAGAGAACCGAACCTTGAAGGAATTGTTTGCACCGTATAAGTGTGATAGCTCAACCCTGAATGTGTTGCTCTGTATAGGAAAGGAGAGGGGGATGTTAATTTCAAGATCTTGTGGAGGAACGGGATGTGATGTCGACCAGGCAAGGTGATCACGCCTGGCGGGGAGCGGCCGGCCCAACGGTTGTCGTTGGGTTGTTGTATGTATATTGTACCAGCGCGAGAACTTCACTTTCGCGATGCAGGATCCGGAGTGTCGTAGTAGTTACTCTAGCTGTCGCTAGATGGCGCTGGGTACATGTGGTATCGCCTCAATCTCATCGGTCCTGGAACATACTGATACGATTGGCATATCTCTATTACCTATCTATGTTAAGAACAGAACATAAATTAACATGTTTAGAGCGTGAAGATTTCTCAAGTAGACAGCTATTATCATTATTTCGTTGGAAAAAATTACGCTTCCCAAGCGAACCAAATTACTGACACTTTATTTAAACGTAAGTAATTACTTGACATTGGACAATGGCCATTCAATTAATCTGAGTCTGTTTTTCTCTAAACAATTTGCTATTTTTATATAAATCTCTTACGACGGTAGGTATATCCTCGTGAGGTAGACAGTTGTATAGTTCTTCTTCTGTCGAATCGACAACATTTTGGAGTTCGTTGTGTAAAAATTGTGTTTCATGGTAGCGCCGCTACTTACGGAGTAGGCCTACTACGTCCCCTCCAGTTGTATGGTAATATTCCTTTACATTTTAAAAGCTATATTTTTGAATCCCTTATACCTATTAGAATCCAGCCGGTAATAAATAGGATCGCGTATACGCAACTAGCCACGTATCATTCTCTGAACCTTTTCCCAGCTCAGTTTATGTCGGCTTTCCAATCTAACTGTGATGCGGCCGAACTTCGATATTTTCTGTGAAGCGACTGCCATCTGATCTAGGCATACATATCCGTACTTACTCCTTAAAAAAAATTTGATCGGAAAAAGAAAAGATCCTGGCTTCGAGTCCCGTCAGATCCAAATTGATTTGAAACTAATAGCTTTATAAAATTTCATTACATCCGTTCTCCATTGCTGTTATCGAGAACATCATTACTGAGATCTAATTTATCTGATCTGGGTACCGAACCCAAGACTTCGTGCACCAATAAAGTAGAGCCAGATACATTTTATGGCTGAAATAAGGTAAGGTAAAGGTGAGAACAAGATAGCATAACAATGATTATTTGTGCTGTCATTTCGGGTGACATTATTATATGTGTTATTATATCAACATGTTGACATCACTTCTCATAGTCAACACATAGAATACATAGCTTCTCGTAAACAAATATTAAAATATAGTCTCTCATTAATTTTGAAAATATAAAAACTTTTCGTGAAAAAACAAGAGTACACGAATCTGGCGCGAATGCGAAACTATTTGTATAATATTAATTAAAGAGGAAGGGGAGAGAAACCCATCTCTCATCCTCCCAGCTCCTTAACCTTGAAACTTGACGTGAGGTTTAGGTATGTGTGTAGTATACGAGTGGTATTCTTTTAGTAAACAAGATTGAACAACACAATGGCGAAAACTGACGAAAACACCTATGATTGGTATACATATTTAAGTATCACTATTTTCACTGTTTGTGTATTGGATATTTTTGAAGTCACAAGTTTGAAAATCACTTTCGCATTCCAGTGGCATTATGTTTATGATTCATTTAATAACAAAATCAGTGTGTGATATGACATGCTGTCTGCATTGCCTCTTTGACGATAGCCACCGTTTACACATGGTTTGATCCGGCGCGAGGATCGCATGCCTTCTCCCTAATTCTGCGCCCGATGTTCTCCACATTTTTTTTTTGCTTCCGCAGCCCAACGTTCTCACTGTAAACGGAACAGATAGATACCGAACCTGTAGCGCCTCGTATTTGAGCCTTTTCACAGCAGCTGCTTCCTTCGGCTGCAGCGGCTGGCAATCGGACCGTATGGCCTAGGTTTCTTGGATCTACAGTGACTAGGCACTTGCCATTCTTCCATGGCACCAATACGGATTAAAATAAAATCAAGTCTAAAACTTAAATTGACAATATAAGAAATTACAACACTCAATCTTCTTTCAGCCCATCGATCTCTAGAATAAAAATCTCTTAGATATTCTGTAACTCAGGAATTTTATTTCCAAATTATTTTATCTCTAACATCAATATGCGTTGTCTAACCTCGACCTAACTGACGTTAAAATATATGGAGCAATTAAGAAATAAAAAACTAACACATCGACGACGGCACGTACAAAATGTCTCCAGCCATCGTCGCATGGGGCTCAAAGATCAAAAATAATACTTTCTTTGAGCAGGAATCACACAGAGCTGTTAACACACCCCATTTACATTTTTATAGTGAACCCATGTCACGATCGGAAAACTTCGACATAATTCTTCTAAATTAATTAGGGAAGTATTTTGATGGTATTTTTTCTAGTTGCAATTAAATTTTGGACGGGTGTTGGAACTCACATTGATGGCGGTACAATATTTGATGGTGTGTCGAAATTTTAATGTCTGTTTGTGAAGGTTCAAAAGTATGCCGTCTCAACTTTAAATAAAATACAGTATTTATTCATATCGATAACACACTTGTACTTCTCCATATTTATTATATGAAAAGATTTAGCCTTGCGGCATTCTCAATATATTTATTTACAAAAATCTTTAAAAAGTCTACTGGTTGTATTTGAACGTTGCCGATATACTCGGTATTTATATACGGAGGCAGATTCATCCATCCACACTGGCTCCTGTCACACTGGATGATACTCGGATACCCTATTCGAATACCGCCAAGAATCTAGGGGTTCTCTTTGATGCTAAACTGTCCTGGAAGCCACACATCAACGAAGTTAGCAATAAGGTACACTTCAGCTTCCATTCCCTGAGGCGTCTCCAGAACTTCCTACCTTTGAGCACCTAAATTTCTCCTGCCCAAACTCTAATCCAACCGATACGCTGATGTCTGTTTCCTAGATGTCACAGAGGAACTCTAGGACCAACTAGAGAGACTGTAAAATCTGTGCATTCGATTCATATTTAACCTGAGGAAATACGACCATGTCTTGTAGTTTCGCAAAGAACTCAAGTGGCTTCCTAGCCGTCTCCGTAGAAACACTCGAATACTCTGTGTTCTTTTCAACATTCTTTTCATCCCTTCTGCGCCGACCTATATATATAGAGAGGATTTGTTCATGCTCCGGATGACCCATGAAGATTAAAGTCACCGCTTTCTCCTTAAGATCTCTTTCCACTAACCTGACCTCTACTCTTACTCCTTCACGGTGCAGGTAGGAAGATCTTGGAATTCGCTACCTTTTGATATTAGAGCTAGTAACACGTTATCTGTTTTCAGATGTAAAAAACATCAAACTATGGTCCGCAAGTCCACTAAACTTGACTAAAGCAATATATTTTCTAAACGTACCTTTATAATACAAATAATATAATGAACTATTTGTGTATTAAACGTCTCCACTACACAAAGCTTAATATTCATGATATAAATACCACCATGATACTAAATCATCGTTCTAATAAACTACTTAACATTATTATCTAGTTTTATATCTCTTATAATTTAGATATATTTATTAATCTGCCAAGAACAAATAAACATTATATATTATTCACCTATTTTACGCCTGAAATATGAAGTCACATAGAGATATCTACAATAATATTTTAAATTCGCCTACAACACAACAGGTGCCTCCAACAAAAAGGAAAACTCATAAAAATGTATGTCACATCATTCTGCCGGTGATATAAACATCTCTGTATAAATGCGTAGTGTTGTATCGTGACATATCGACAAACAGATGGCCGATGCGTAGAGACGTCACAACATCGACTAATTTATGCGCTCCTTACCGCCCGTCCCACCTATTAGTTGCACGCAGTATATTTCATGTGGTCGTGTAGGGAGACAATTATTACTGTCTACACAATGCGTTTTAACAGTTTTAGATATACTTCTGTCGACGACGACCTTTTACTAGAGAAATATTTTTGTTTGGTGATTGTCGAAAGGTTTGTGGTTTCTTTAGTGTTATAGGCGTTGTAAATATTATACGTACAGGATTACAGTAGCGTTGTTGAATAATGGACACCAACTGAGCTCAAATATGAAATATTAGTTATAAGACATTTTAATATTTACTTTTCTTGTAGTATAAAGTAGTAATAAAGACATAATATGAATAAAATTTCACTATAAAAGTAAGTAAAATCCGCCGCGTTTAAGATGTCATTATGTAGTTTAAAGTCTCACAATATTTAGAGAATAAAAGAGAATAATAGAGAATATTTAGGGCTATTGTCAACTTAGAGTTCTTCCTATTCAATTTATAAATAAACTGATTTAAAACTATCACCTATCAGTTTAAAATCAAACAGTTAAACCTCTAATCATTCGCTGCGCGTGTGGTGACACTACAGCTGTAAGTATTCCCGACTAAATTAAAGCCGCTTTTTATTTCTGGAACCCATCACGACTAACAGCTCAACGGCTTTCATCTTGTAAACTTTATTAATCGACATGGCTCCCGGACACATGCGACCCATCACTACGAAACACATCGGAATGAATACGAATGTGCACATTGTTTGACACGTTATCCATTGCTGCTTTATTCCAAATTTCAGTTTTCTCTATAGCACAGAAGCAGTAATGGATGTTATTAATAAAGGATGTTGCGCCATTCATTTGAGCTCGCTGACAAATTATCGTGCAGAATGTTTATGTTAGCGGCTTTTGTTCGTAGCAGCGAGCAATCAGTCATGTTCATTCAAAAATGAGGTTGAAAAGCCATTGTTGCGGCTTCGCCAACGTCTGTACATAATGATCCGTATAATACGTTTTGTGAGGATGAAAGTGTGTTATTATTCATGGAAATAAGTCAACGTCACGTGTAATAAGACGGTTGCAGCGGATATTTTAATGTGTGCCGAGGGAATTAGACGTTGTCGTAAATTTTGGTCGTGCGATAATATTTTTGTTAAAGTAAGTGTGTGGGAAATTATGGTGTGACGTTGAAATGTTTTTGTTAATTGAATTCAGATGGGTAGACAGAAAGCGAAGTAACATATTGCAATATAAGAACACTTTGGGAAGAAAGTGCTTTTGTGAGCAAGTCTGATCTGTCAAATGTTGAATTCGGTTACTTCATTAGCAATAGTAGTGGTCACCTTGAAATATATTATGCTGCAAATGAAATCAGTCGATAGAGTAATGTATCTACTGGTGCTCTACCAACGCCTCTTAAAAGTAATAATATTCCTCTCCCCTCTGGACACCGTGGTCTACGGTCGTGTTTATAGTTAACGCTACATTATTTATTTTGAATTTTTTAATTTATTAAAATCAAAAAATAGTGTTGTAAAATAGTTCGAAGTACTAGGCGCACAGAAGAAGCATACAGGTGAAAGAAAGGCTGCCGTATCCAACGCCATCTAGTGAAAGTAAGCGGAACTACTTTGACATTCCTACAGTTCCAAGGATCCTGCATCGCGATAGTGAAATTCAAGCGTTAAATAAAATATATACAGCATTCTAACAAAAACCGTTGTTCTCTGCTTGCCAGACGTGATCACCTTGTCTGTCTGTGGGACGTCACATGCGCTGCTCCATAACGGTACACATCCCTGTTGATGTTTACTCACTCGTTGTGCGTGTATAATTAAACCCACTATAACAAATAACGAGAACAGAGTGATAATATATATTTTTACCTCACAAACGCGGTGTTACCACCTACAGCTCGCGGATGGTGCGTATAGACGACGACACCAATAGAACGATACTGCGGATTTGAATTCTACGGATTATACAATTTACTGTACTCTTCAAACCACTTACAATGTCAGTGAAACGCACTCCACCAAAAGTAACTCCCTCTTCTTTGTTTAACACTCCAACAACAAGTTATGGATCTGATTCCCAACTGTACGTATCTCCTCAGGGATTAGAGTCTGGATATTTAGACAACTTGTCACGTAGGTTGAAGCGCAAATGCAATGACTATACAGACTGCGAACAGGTTACTATTCTCGATCATATGAAAGAAATGTTTGATTCATTTGTTCAACAGCAAAACTCAAAATTTGATCAACTTGAGAAATCTATGACAACCATCAAGGAACAGAACACCGAACTATTGAATAGCATAGACTTCCTTTCTAACAAGTATGATGAGATACTGGGGAAAATGCTCTCTCTAGAGCAGAAGAATAAGAGTTATGAGCAGAAAATTGAGTCTCTTGAGAGTAGGTTGGAACATTTGGAACGCAATACTAAGGCTTCAACTGTTGAAATACGAAATATTCCTAAACAAAACTCGGAGAACAAAACTGTTTTACGTAGTATGGTTAAGAAGGTGGCTGATCTGATTGAACAACCTTTATCTGATTCCGAAGTTTATGACATTTTTAGATTGAAAACCATGAAAGAGGCAAACAATCACATTATCGTCAACTTTCAAACTACAACAATAAGGGATGGCTTTCTTAGGCGTTGCAGAGACTACAATAAATTCCATAAAGAGGATAAAATAAATACTTCTCACCTTCAATTGTCTTGTCCAGTTAAGCCTATTTTCATCGACGAATCGCTTACAAGCCTGGGAAGAAGGCTGGCTTACATGGCTAGACAAATTGTGAAAGACAATAACTTCCACAGTACCTGGACTTCATATGGAAAGGTCTACCTTAGGAAAACACAGAATTCCCCAGTATTACGCATTGACAGTGAAGTAGACCTACAAAAAGTGTTGAAAAAATGACTATTACTCATAATATACGTTATTACCACTTGTTTGTTACCGTACCTAACCACTATTGTTTGCTTTAATCATTCTTCCATTGTTAATAACCTACAAAATTCTTTATGTATGAAATCTGTACCATTTAATTTTTACACCACTACACCCCTCAAACATTTACAAATATTATACTACCGCACTCTATACCCCAAACAAATACTAACTCACACCTTCCACATAGTATATACAAATAATGTTTATACATAGACATAACATGTCACGTATCACCCTCTATCTCAACAATTCATACTATTTATTCAAAATTCGATAACACAAACTTCTTAAACAACAATCTTGATCAGTTTTCAGTTGCACAATCATCCACTTGTGATATAGAACAGTGCCCAAAACTACTCAAATCAGGAGAACCTACTTTAAAAATTATTCATCAGAACATCCGTAGCATTAGTTATAATATGCCTCGCCTCTTGACCCTCCTTGAAAGGTCTAAAACAGATTGGGATTTTATTATATTAACAGAGTGTTGGTTACGTCATACGCGATACATCCCTACTATAGACGGATATAATTTTACACAAAATAATATAAATTTAACACAGAATGAGGGTGTTGTAGTGTACTATAAAAACAACTTGCAAAGTATAACAATAAGTGAACCAGAGCTAAAAGAAGCAAACTGTCTATTAATTAAAGTTGATCAGCATACATCCATAATCGCGATATATAGACCTCCTGGCTACAGCGATCCCCATCTTTTCTTGTCTTCACTCGACGTCCTCATTAGCAAATTAAAGTGTCCAAACATTATTCTTACCGGTGACATTAACTTAGATATTATGACAGGAACTAAGGAACCATGTGCACCTACGTACCTAAATATGCTAGCTTCCCATGGTATGTTGCCTGCATATCAGTTAGTTACGCATCACAAGACGTGCCTAGATCATTTTATACTCAAAACTAAGCTACCTGCATTCTGCTATGTTGTAAACACCACAATTACTGATCATAACTGTGCGATACTTTATTTGGAGCGTACTTGCCTAACTTATAAACCTACCAATATTAAAAAAGTAAATTATATTACTCTCGACAACGATATGCAAAATATTACTTATGATTCTGTTTATGCAACTAAGAATGCTGATGGGGCAACCTCCCAATTAATCACTATGCTAAATTCTGTAATTGAAGTCAATAGTCTTACCTTGAAGGTCCCTAACCGCAAGAGAATTAAGAAACCATGGATAACTATTGGGTTGTTAAGATGTATGAAAAACCGGGATAGACTTCACATGAAATATAGGAAGGATGTAAATAATGACCTAAATAAAGTGACATACATGAGATACAGGAATTACTGTAATGATCTTCTAAAAAAATTAAGAAAAGAGTATGAAAATAAATTAATAAACAATGCAATTAATAGTAAAAATAACAAAATGCTATGGGACACTATAAAACAAATTACTTATTCTAATAAAACAAATAATCCAGCTAATGATCTTCTTTCCGAGTTAAACCCTATGAAATCTATTAATCATGTAAATCATTTCTTTGTCTCCGTCGGTCAAAACCTAGCTCTGAACGCTTTAAACACTCATACTCCTATTCCTTATGAATTATCACATACATGGTCCTCTCCATTTTCTTTTGGCTTGGTTCCCACAGATGAAACAGAAGTGCGGAACATAATCCTAAACTTAAAAAAAGATAAAACCTTTGGTCGCGACCACATTTCAGGAGCCTTCCTCAAACGCTATCACCGTACATTAATTTCACCTCTTACATACATTTTCAACTTAATGTTTTCTACTGGTGTTTTCCCTACCCAGTTCAAACTTGCTGAAGTTGTCCCTGTTTACAAAAGTGGTGATAGAGGTTGTGTCAACAATTATAGGCCTATCTCTATTCTTTCGACTCTGTCCAAAATTGCAGAAAAGCTATTAAATAAGCGATTAATAAAATATATGGAATCTAAAAATCTTCTGTCTAGTTCCCAATTTGGCTTTAGAATGGGCTCTTCAACTTCTAATGCAGTACATGAACTGGTAGACCATATAGTTTCCAAACTTGACTCTGGAAAGAAAGTATTAGCAATATTCCTGGATATAAAAAAAGCATTTGACACAATCTCTATCTCACTCCTGATAGACAAATTAGAAAAATTAGGGATCCGAAATACCCAGCTTGATTTGTTCAAAAGTTATTTATCTGACAGAAAACAGAGAGTAAGAGTTGGAAATGTTGTCAGCGATGACCTACCTTTATCTTACGGTGTCCCCCAAGGAAGTGTGCTTGGTCCTACGCTATTCCTTGCATTCATAAATGATCTGTGTAACCTAAAGCTAAAAAATGGAAAAATTGTAACTTTTGCTGATGACACAGCTTTAATTTTTCATGGTGATGATTGGGAGTCAGTTTATGATATCACTCAGGACGGGTTCAACGTGGTGTCTTCCTGGCTTAAAATCAATGGCTTAACACTAAATGTTGAAAAAACAAAATACATACCTTTCTCTATCAGAAGTCTTTCCCTTGACATACACGATAATTATTCAATCATAGCCCACACTTGTTTACAAAATCGTTCTTGTTCTTGTGCTCTCTTGGAGAGAACCTCTAGTATTAAATATCTTGGAGTCATAATAGATAAATCGTTAAATTTCAAACCTCACCTTGCCTTACTTTCCTCTAGGACTCGGAAACTTATGTTTATTTTTAAAAATCTCCGACATGTTGGCAATAAATCGGTTGTTAGAAGTGTTTATATGGCATTATGTCAATCTATTCTGACGTACTGTATCACAGTATGGGGCGGTTCTGGAAAAACTGACCTACTAGATGTAGAAAGAGCCCAAAGAGCATTTTAAAAGTTAGTTTGTCCTTACCATACATATTCCCTACAGAGGAATTATATAAAATATGCGATGTTTTAACAGTAAGACAACTATTTATCCTATTCACAATTCTCAAACAGCACTCTTCAGTTGAATATGACCCTGAAATTAATAAAAACAAGCGGCTTAAACATAGGGTTTGCGTACCCGTGAAACGATGGAATACGAGTTTCTCTGGTAAATTTTATGGTTTTCTAGGCGCATATTTGTACAACAAAACTAATAAGGAACTTACAATTTGGCCTCTTACGAAACATAAATGTAAAAAGGTTTTATCAACTTGGTTAAAGTCCCTGAGCTATGATGATACGGAGCATCTGCTAGATGTAATCATATAGCCACCCAAATGCCCAATTTATTATTATTATTACTCATGCACTCCACACACATACACACACACACTCATACACACACACACACACACACACACACGCACACACACACACACACACACACGCGCACACGCACACACGCACACACACACACACACACACACACACACACACACACACACACACACTCACACACACTCACAGTCAACCTAATAATGAGGTGGTTAAACAGTGGATATTTACATTTTTTGCATAATTAATATATTATTTGTTTCTTACTCCATAAGGTTCTTACCTGATGCCACATGTACAGAGATTGGAGAGGCTGGTAATCTGTCATACAGGGAATCCTAGTACAGATACCAGTCTCTCACATAGATAAACTTGAAATCAAATGTACCTAATTTAAGTGTTGTCCTTGTAATGTTTTATGTGAGAGAACAAATAAATGATATTATTATTATTATTATTATTATTTCAGTCTTACTTTACTTCCATAGTGTGATTTGAACTTGGGTTGGGATGGATGGATGGATAGGAACGTTGGCCATTGATATTAAAATTTGTTGTAAGACAAGCGTGAACTATAACAAATTAAACAAAGTGATTAGATAAATGACCATGTCAATCTAAAATCACACATTAAACAAATGAATGTATCCACTACAGTAGGAGATACTGTTTGACAGATTTTAATAGTGCCCTGTCCAACCTTTTTGTAGTGTTCTGTGTATCCGACGGACGCTGATGGTCCGAATCTTACTATGAAAATAGTGGTAAGGGCCTCATTCGAAACAAAAGCACTATATCTGTGCGTAACAGCCTTATATCTAACCATATTGTATGTTGCAGAAACAGTTAAATTTTCTAACATGAAAATATCAATCATATTTACCTGATTCTGGAATCAACCGAGAAACATAATAGCAGCTAATACTAAGTTGAAACATATAAAGTTAACATAAACGCTAACAGAAAAGTAAAAACCAAACCAGTTGATAATTAAGATGTCTGCCTAGTCTCTGTGCATAACAAACAAACCAAAAAGCGCACTGAACCTATCGGAACCCGACTACACATCGAGCAACAAGAGTAAACACCCAAACAGCTCGCCATCAGCTCCTCGCTAACACAATCACGTTAGCATCTGCTATAGACACTCTTCCCTAATTGACAGTAATCAATTTTGCGCGGTCCGCTTTCAATATTCCTTCATCTAAGATTTTTCTCGTTTCTCGTTCGTTTTTATATCGGCCTCTCGTCTCGTGAATTTATCGCTCAATTAGTCTTGTTTAATAGCCGCCTGCTCCGCTGATGTCTGCTTCTAGCGCCTCACAGGGCTGTCACCTAATGGTAAACTATATTTTTATTTCTTTATGGAGGATAGTAAACAGTTGCTGTTAGTTAATCTGTCAAAATTTTAACTGTCGTTTGTTATAAGTTTGAGATTATATTTATTTTATTTGCCTGCAATTATTAGGTCCTGGGTTAGCACTATCACGTTTTTCTTTTAATAAATTCTTAATAGCTCGAGGGATGGCTATATTTAGGACATGATAATAGGCTTACTATTACGTGGGGTCAATAACGACTTCTGATGAATTGTTAATTGAAAAACAAAATAAAAATCACGCAGCTTTTAGCAATAAATTATTATATGAATCAAAAGACGTCCTACTTATTTCGACGTGATTGTACTGTTAATTTATTGGGATCTGTCTTTTAGCTTTTCGTTATTTAACAATTCGTTTCATTTTATCGATAATATAGATAGATAGTTACAAATGACAGTTAGTCTGGAAAGCCGAACCCAACTGAGCTGGGAAAAGGTTCAGAGAAGGATGGAGACCTTAGGACAAAGTTAGCAGTACAGTAACAAGCTTAGATGAATCTAAGCTAACAAGTATACAGTTGCAACAATGGGTGGCCTCAATGGAGAATTATTTTCTCAATTATCAAAACACAAGTATCAATCTACCCCAGGAGTAGTAAACTAGATCAGTTTATTATTAAGTTTTCCTTTGATATATGTATAAGTCAAAATACTCAATTTCTAACATCCTTGACAGCAATACAAACAATAACATTACCCACAAGAAAAGTAATAGAAACAGTCCGCCGATGTCTGACCTCTTCACTGACAGTCAGACTGACAGACAGGCTACTGACAAAGAAGACGAGCGTGCAGTTGCACAAGCGATGCAGTTCTATTGTCATTCGCTTGAATAGCTATAGAAACGAAATATTATTGTTTTAAATGTTCCTTTTATATTTTACATTCATTTCCTTCAAGTAGTTATTTAAGAATTAAATAACAACATTGAAAATGTAGTTTCAAAAATCGACAAACCATGACAGTTGTCATTTTGCCATAGACCTCTAGTTTTTCAGAATGATCAAAAGATATAATACAAGTTTCAAATAAATATTGTTGCCTCAAACTTAACGAATACTGTAATAATTTAGATGATAATCATGAAATTGTTATTGTAAATTTTGTTGTTTAAAATCTATTAGAATATTAAAAAATCATTGGTTATTTGTTCTTATTTTCTGTGCACAAGGTGGGAGGTGGTTCATCCGATCAGTCGACTGCGATCGACTTATAGAAGACCATTTTGTCTCCTTTCTTAACTTTCCCCCCGACCTTTCAACTCTTCAAAAAGGGTATTAAGGTTTCTATAACGGGCCGTATATATATAGGTATTAAGCGCCTAGTGTTGCAAACATCCATATGCCACGGTAACCACTTTCCATCAGGTGCACAGTGTGTATTATTAAACGTAACATGTCTATTATCTTATCCAAGGACACAAATTATTAATATTCTTGTGTATTCTAGGTCAGACTATGACACTAATGTGACAAGCAAATTCAGTTGTCTACTTCTTATGTCTCTGTATAGGTTACAATGTTCCAATGTCCAGACACTTATGTAAGATGCTTACTTTTCGTCTGCCATTTCTGTGTAAATGTGTTAAATTTCAGTTCCATATGATTCCAATCACCGCTGTGTTGAAAGCTTTTAAATGTGTTGACAGTGTTGACGCTAAATACGAGTTGAAAATATAGAGACTACTTTTAGTGGCTGTATAATATGTCAAATATCTGTGTCACTTGTCAGTGTGTCCTATTTAAAATACAGTTTAGTAATGTGGGGTAGAAAAGCGAAAATTGAAAGAGACTTGGCATTGGCGTCCTATGACTTTATACCATAGAATTTATATTATTAACGTAAATAGAGAAACGATTTCCTCATTTTCACGTTTCTGAATAAAAATCATAAAAATAAAATCTCAGGTGGAGTGACTAGTGTAGAGATATTAACATCTATGCAATATTTTCTGTCAAAGTTGATATTGGTTTATAAAAAACAAGGTTCTCGATTCATATACTCTGTCACTTTCTTATGCCTAAGTTTTATGTAAAGGTATTTAATTCACTCACATACTCCTTCTGGAGGTATTTGTTCCTCTAATGAGCCTTTTTTGGTCTTGCAATATTGATGCAAATAAATAAGTTAGAATTTTGATTTTAACGAGCGAAATCGTAAAGTGTCAGATAGTAGTTATGTTATTATTTGACATTCAATATTTCATAAAAACTTTATGAGAAGCAAGTCAAAGAAACCGTGTTATCAACCAATTCATCCTGAAATCTATCTTTATACCAACCATAACACTACCAAGAATCTACTAAAAAAAACGCCACCGTTTCGAAACTAGGCAGCCCTGACGGCATGAAAGACGTAGAGAAATGGGATTAAATTAATTGTCGCATCAGTCACGAGGGCGTCGGGGTGTTTTTTATTAGTCGAGTGCGCCCCCTCCCCGCACCTCTTTGCCTCGCGCCTGCTCGCTCTGAGTAAATCACGAAAACCAAGGAGGTGAGAAAAGGGGGATAACTATTATTTGTTCCTTGAGACTTATCTCTCTGAACCATACGTAATAAAACTTTCTTCTCTTTGTGAATATATTAAGTTTTATGAATTGAAATTTTTCTTTGCTATGAGTAAGTACTTATGCTTCTTTTGGTTCTTTACTCATTTGTTCTTTATTCCAGTATCAATCCCGGTTACATCCAAATGGAACGTTGTTACCTGTGGTCCATTCTTCTTCTCCTTTCTGTACGTTTAGATTAGAGTTGACGTTTACGGGAACGGTTTCTGTCTAGCGTAGTCCGTATCAGTAGATGTAGGTATTAAATTGTAGGTGAGATTGGCTTGGGCTCATGGGGTTTTGGTGGGAGTAAATACACCAGTACTTTCTCATAAAGAGTATTCGTGACGATACCATCGATATGACACCCACTACTCATGATTCTAAGACAGCTATTTTAGAAGTAGATATCAGACTAACTATAAATTACTAGCTATATAATAGTAAATTATTGGTTGGTAGGCATAAGTTATGACAACATAAAATGGTATAATACGAATGGTGATTTAAACTAAGCATAAAACTGTCAAGTTAGAAAATTATTATTTGTGTAATAAGTGCTAGGTATAGGCTACATTTTTATGACTAGTAATAGAAATTGTAATCATAAAAATCTAGTATACAAAAGTTTACAATGGGTAAAAAATTATATACCTAAATGAGAAAGTTTGAATAGATGAATAACAAAGAAACAATTACAACAATATTTTTTGTTTTCAAAAGTATTTGACTATGTTTTAATTGATTTTGACATATATATATAAACTATAAATCTGAGGATTACAAGAACAGTTAACCGATAATACACACTAATACATTTTAAATACCTTTCCAAGCAACACAAAATTTCTTTCAAATACTTTTCTAACACGAAAAAGCGATAAGGATTGCCGCATCCACCAAATCGCTTCACAGCTCCCCACCACCGCGCCCAAGCGATTTGTTCGTGCTTTGATCTTCGGTACGATTTATCGACATTATTTTTAACGCCGCTGCCCATCACTAGGCTTGAGTGATAGACTCTGTGCACTGAACGCTTATTGCCGACGTATTATTTACAAGTAAATTGGGTTTCTGCGCAATACAAAACGCAATTTTCTTCTATATAAATATACACAATTAATTTACTTTGTGGGCACCAATGTTTTGACTTTTATTTTATAGGATACCTTTTATTGCGAAAAAAAAGGATTGAATGGGTTCTATAAGGAATGGGAAAGTTTGTATGAAAGTTCGTCATGTTACATAAAACCTAGGTGTGAGAAAGTGACCGAGTATATGAATCGAGAAATGTTTTTTTTATAAACCACTATCAACTTTGACAGAAATAGATATTGCAGTGACCTCTTTCTCTATGCCAATAGTCACAGACCTTGTCACTGACATTTGAAATTCAGGAACGCATTAATTATTAGCGTTAGGAACGCGTTAAATATTTACTTCATTATTAAATTCAACGGGATATTTACCATGTTTTTTTAGAACAACCACCAACCAACCAAAACAACCAAAAACCAACAAAAGAAAGAATCAACAGACGTGGTTAATATTCCGTTAAATGAGCGACAGTGTGGTCCCTAAACCCGAAGGGGGTCATCTCGAAATAGAGCGCCCAGGGTCTGCCGGGGTACGAGAGGTACATTCTACTATCTCACCTTCAGCGACTAAAGACACAAAGACACCGTTCGTCTTAGTCGGTTCAAGTCCCACATACTCTCCCAAACCGTTTCCGGCGAGGGATTTTTTGCACGATAAAAAAGTACCCAGATAGGTTAGAACTTAGGAAAATACATAAGCTATATTTGGTCGCGATAACCAAAATCCACTCGAGCAGAACCGCGGACAGCAGCTAACATAACAGTTTGATCACAGTGGAAAAAAAACAAAACAAATAACATTAACAGTTTAAGTAATCCTTACAAATGGACATATTAATCTATATGATGCGTCAATAACACTAAACCAGCAGTTACTGCTACAACAGGCACTTACTGACTACCAACGCTAGGCCGTAACTCTCCGCGGGCTGTGAGCTGAATACCAAGTGATATAATGTCGTCAATAAATATTAAAAAGAGTTATTGTAATAGCCACTGGCAGGCAGACCGCTGTTCCGTCAGGAACTCTACGATTTACTGCTTCTTTGCGATCATCTTTATTTTTAGGTCTTTAAGTGTACCCTTCCTGTCTGCAGGGTTGCTACCACGAGTGTGATGGTCCGGACGATGCAAACGTCCATAGGTCACGATAACCACTTTCCATTAGATGGGCAGACAAGTACACTGCCCACTTGACGGAAATTATGGAAACTTACAGTCCCGGGTCCTTTAAGCGGGGCGTGATGAAAAGGCATCTGATGGGGTCGTCAAACTGAGCACCCATTGTAGCACTGTACGTGTTTGCAATGGTGACTTTACTTTCATGAGACTTCAGCTTAACATCAGGCGAGGTGAAGTCAAATTCACGTGCCATATATAAAAAAATAATTGATTACCGTATTATAGACGTTTGCGATGTCAGGGAAGGACTCTTCCAATCTACATTAAGTACAAGTAGAACAAGCATAATATCTACTTAGGTTTTTCCTTCAAGGGAGGCAGAGACAAAACCCTGCTATCTTTTTCTGTTACAAACAACACAAGTTTTTTTATACAGTACAAGTCCACCGGTTTCGAGTGCTTTTGGTCTACCCTTATTCCATAAAAATATTAATTGTGACGTGTAGACACCAAGCACACGATGAGGAATAAAGCTAAACTGTACTCGTAAGGCTTACAATGCTCTCCGAATACAGACACTAAGGCGGGGACGTAGTTAGCCTTCCCGAAGAGCGAATCCTATGCTCGGGTCTTCTCCGTGAGTAGTGGCGCTGCTGTGAAATAAATTATTACACAATGTCGTCAATTTGACAGAAAAAGAAGGTCACTGTTTGGGTTACCCCGTTATTCAGCTCGTCGTTAATGTTTGCACAAGAACGCACGGATGACTTTGATGCTATACGGCGTAATAGGATAGTTAGATAATTCCTAAAGGCAATTGTTCCAAAAATAGACTGTCTCATACTGAAACATTGGGTGGGACTGAAACAATCCCATCAAATGTTTTAAATAATTTACATACTAACATAGGGCAAAAAATATTTTTTCACTAACAAAATGGATCAATTGTTGACTGATAAATAAATATTAATAATAATAAAACACCGTCACTGTTACAGTGAGCGAGCAAGATACGTCATCATTTTAGGACGCTCAACATTAGGCGTAATAATCCTCATTCATTTGAATTCATTCGCCTTTATCTTATTAGTGTGTACTCGGCTTTAAACGATCACAATCGTTACATGTGTGTGGTCAGTTGGTCACACATAAATTGTCCAACATTTACATGCTGTAACGTGCTGATTGCTGACAAAAGGACGATGCTGAGCCTTGTGCAACTTACAATCATTTTCCTTTCGAGACACTCGTATATAATCACCTCACGAATTGATTTCCAGCTTAACTAGTGATACACACAGACTAAATGGTAGGAAATCATTTTTGCTTCCAATTTCGTAATGTCGCGTCTATATTTTACCGTGACCGTGTCAAAAGTGCGTGTCCGTCGCGTATTCAGCTGAGTTTAAATGAAACCATCGATCGACTGGTGGCCGTTTCAGCACAACTCTAGTTCGTGTGCCCATGTTCCACAAGTTGTAACGTAGGTATATCGGAATCTGAGGTCCGCATCCTGTCTTTTCTCTTTCACTTCTCACAGTCTTGCTGTCTCTTTCTTCCGATAAATCAGCATAGCGATTATATTCAGAGTATATACATATTCGGTGTTATATCAGTCCGTGTGTCAGAGCTGTTTTCATCAACAGCAAGTCAAATAAACCAAACCAACGGGCTTCGCATATAAAGGGCTGGATATGTCGCAGCTATGCCTAATGAACTATTTGAATGTAGGCCTTATTGGCCGCGGATAAATAAAGAAATAAATGTGAGGTACGCGCGGTGTGTTCGCGCAACTTAATCTCCTGCTTAAGGCTGTATTCATAGTTTGGATGTTGTTGGGAAATCAGAACAGTGTAGATTTAAAAAATACTAGTACTATATTTTCGGGGCATAAATTAACCCCACCTGTAGTTATCCGGAAACAATTTGTTGTACAACTTTTCGTGGCGTTTGAAATTTAGTCATTATTAATTTTATATTTGGATGAAAAAACAATAACATTTTCAAACTGGGTAGCGACTTGAAGACCTCATAACAGCCGCATTAGCTACCTCTGCACCATAAGGGCAGGATGTGATCAGTTTATTGAGGTGATGTTCATGCAAATTTATAAAAGTAGCATCTACCTCAAACAAAAAACTAAAATAAAAGCAAAGAAATAAAAAAATATATCATGTGTACAAGTTACGTGAGGTCTAGTATATCAAACGGAAACACCGAACAAGACGTGACATAAATTCATTGTGTAATTTTATCTGGACGTTAAAATGGACAAAAAAATATATTCAACATTCATCAACACAAACTGACATGATATTTACAAAAAGGCACCGCTCGCTCAACAGGTTTACCCAAAGTTGACGTCCGCTGACAGATACGGGTCACCAAGTAAAAAAGTTCCAAATTAAAACACGACCTTTCTATTTCGTTACACTTTTGTAACTTTTATTCAGACAGCTTTAGTGCTTATAACATTTTTAAATAAAAAATTTAAATTTTACAGACCCTGTGGCCCTGTGGCCAGTAAAAGTCATACGTATCACTAAATAGGGTACGTATCAATAATCAGGGCACTGGCAACATTGTTGCTGTGTACATTTGCACTCCACTGTTATTGTGAAAATAAAAATAGTAGTCAGTGATATATCAGTTCCTGAATATTGTTAAGTGAAGCGCCGCGGATGGCGATCCTGAGGTATCGTTTTCTGCTCTTTACAATCGCTTGAAGCACTGAAATCTACAAAGATAAGTCGTATTTTTCTACCCTCAGAACACTTATAATTTAAGCTGTCACCGAAGTACATCATATTTACCCAAAGGTACCCTCAGTTTACTATTTCAACACTGTCAAACTCAACTGACATCCGTCATTTTTGATACTGACACCTACATAGGGTTGCCAACTCGGAAAAATTACCCCGTATTCGGGTAATGAACATGAGTGTGTGTAGTAAATGTACGGCGCAAATAAAACCTGCAGAGTTAAAGTCTTGCTCCAAGTGTAATGCAACGTACCACTGCAGGTGCGTGGGCGTGTCTACAGAAAATTTTTCAAAAGAATCTAAAGCATATAAAGCTGCGTGGCGTTGCGAGAACTGTAAGAACCATCGGAAGCAGAGTGGTGGCTCACTTACTCTCTCCCAGCCGGGGGATATGGGTACGACTGCTGATTCTCCTGGGCTGTGTAGTATCGAGGAGCTTAAGCAATACTTTGATAGAAGGCTTGACGATTCTTTGTCTCAACTACTCAAAGACTTTAAGCGGGATCTTGCTTCAGAAAGTGTAGAAACTAGAGGCAAAATAGAGGAACTGTCAGTGGGTATTAGCTTTATGTCAGCAAAATACGATCAGCTCAAAGAGGAGTTTGATTCTAGAACCAAAATCATAGAAGATCTTCAGAGTGAGAATAAAATACTGAGACAAAATTTAACTGAAATCAACCACAGGCTGAACCAGTCCGAGCAACAATCGCGAGAGTCCAACTTAGAGATACAGTGTGTCCCAGAGCATAAATCCGAGAACCTCAAGACTGTTATACAGCAACTAACAGCTACTGTTGGCTACAATCTCCCAGAGACTCAGCTTTTGAACTATCATCGTGTCGCCAAGATCAATCAGGAATCTAACCGTCCGCGCTCAATAGTGGTAAAACTGTCTAGTCCACTGATTCGTGATACAATCTTAGCTGCTGTCAAGACCTTTAACAAGAATCAACCTAACGAGAAGCTGAATTCATCTCACCTTGGTATAGCCGGCAAGAATCCTGTGTACGTGTGTGAACACTTATCTCCGGCAAACAAGGAGTTACACGCTAAAACTCGTCAAGTCGCAAAAGACAAAGGTTTTCAGTTTGTTTGGGTGCGGAACGGCCGTATTTACCTTAAGAAAGACATTAACAGTAGAAACCTAGTGGTGAAGGACCTCGAATTTCTCAAGTCCATATAGGAAACTATAATACTACCTTTTTGCTGTTCTGTTGTTTTACATACATTTTTTTTTTTTTCTGTTTCTTCAGGCATAATATTGTATGAGTGTAGTGGCAAATGTGAGAAACAGATGCTCCACATTCAGCATTTTGTATCAAAATGTTGCGGGTCTTAGAACTAAAACAGAAACCATACGGAACAATGCGCTCGTACTGGATTTTGATTTCATCATAATAACGGAGACATTGCTGAATGAATCGGTTTACGATCATGAGATTTTAGATGCTAGATATACAGTATTCAGACGCGATCGTTGTACCTCTTCTTCTTCAAAGCTTGATGGTGGCGGTGCGTTGATCGCGGTGTCAAAAAAATTCGAGCCTATACGCAAAACGAGCTGGGAATCCGCAAATGAGGATCTCTGGATTGTAATAAAGCTTAGACAGGGTAACTCAATCATTCCACTTTGTATCTGTAATGTTTATTTTCCCCCACCAGCTAATTACTATCGCCTCAATAACCTTACAACACATCTGACAAACATAATACAGCATAAAATTCCAAAAAACTCAATATTGCTTATAACAGGCGACTTTAATCTTCCCCATCTAACATGGCAATTTGATAATGACACAAATCTATTAACCCCACCCTGCTGCCCAGGCAATGTAGAAAGCTTATTCACTGACGCTCTCTCTCTGAATGGCCTTTACAACATAAACCCAATCCGCAACGTTGAGGGACGTACACTGGATTTAATATTAACCAATTCTGCTACCCTATTTAAAGTATCCAATTGCACGACACCCTTAGTCAAAGAGGATAGAAGACATCCTACATTGAATATATCCTTCAAGTTTTCGTCTCAAAAAACACCCAAATTTAACAAAATCTCTACTTTTAATTTCCATAAGGCTAATTATGGAAAAATTGTAGAAGAATTAGAATCTACTGACTGGGATTTAAACATCAACTCAAACCAAACCGTTGATGAGAGTGTCGATGTATTTTACACCTTACTTTATCAAACAATCTCTAATCACACGCCCACACGTTGCAATGGTGCTGGGAAATACCCCTTTTGGTTTAATCGCCCTTTAGTAAACGCTTTGAGAGATAAAAATAAAGCGCACAAAAGGTTCAAAAAATTTTGCAACCCTAGAGATCTGATTACGTACCAAATATTACGCGATCAATGCAAGGTAATGATCCAAGAATGCATTAATAAATTTAAAAATGATTCTAAGCAACTAATTAAAAACGATCCTAACTATTTTTGGACATTCGTCAAGTCGTTAAGATCAAACAGCTGTGCAGTTCCAGATGAAATGTTCTACAACGATAAGACTGCTCAGGGTGGGCAGAGCGTCAGTGATCTTTTCTCGGAATATTTTCATTCAGTATATGTAGATGGGCGGGTAGTTGGTACATTAACACCTGAGGAAACTACGTGTTTCCCAGGATCATTTGGTTCATGTTATATCTCTAAAACAGAAATTTTAAATGGTCTCAAATCTTTAAACGTCAGTAAGGGACCGGGTCCAGATTCTATTCCACCAGTATTTTTAAAAAACTGTGCAAAGCAGCTAGTAGAACCACTTTATCGCATTTTTAATAAGTCACTCTTTTACGGCATTTTTCCCTCTAAATGGAAGGTCGCACACATCACTCCAATTCATAAAAGAGGTGACCGAAGGGATGTGTCAAACTATAGACCAATCTCAATCTTATCCGCTATGGGAAAGGTGTTTGAGAAGCTGATCCAAAGAAAAATGTATTATCACCTAAAGCCAATAGTCAACACTAATCAGCACGGGTTTTTGCCAGGCAGATCAACCACGTCCAATCTTATGGATTATGTTTCCAGCATTAACGAAGCAGTAGAAAATAAGACAGAAGTACATGCTATTTATACAGATTTCTCGAAGGCCTTCGACGTGGTTGATCACAAAAGACTTGTTCAAAAGTTGGCTCACGCGGGTATCTGTGGATCATTGCTTCGATGGTGCGAATCCTATCTAATGAACAGGTCACAACTTGTAAAGATTAGAGGCTATAATTCTGTCTCTAGGTCGGTTCCTTCTGGTGTGCCCCAGGGATCACACTTAGGACCACTCTTCTTTTTAGTCTACGTCAATGACGTATGTTCTAAAATATCCTCCAGCTATGAAATGTTCGCAGACGACCTCAAATTGTTCCGCATTGTCTCCAATCGCGATGATATGGATTCCCTGCAAACTGACATTGAAACAGTTCATCAATGGTGTTGCTTGAATGGGATGACTATAAATACCTCTAAATGTTTCCACATCAAATTCACACGCAAAATAAATCCCATGCCTGCCAATTATTATATATCTGATACACAAATTACTGAGGTCTCAAGCATAAGGGATCTGGGTGTTGTGATTGATACGAAATTAGACTTTCATGAACACATGGAAGGCATTGCCAGTAAAGCATCACGTTTGGCTGGTTTTGTCATTCGGCAAACAAAATTTTTTGAAGATTTCGAGATTCCTATCCTTCTTTTTAACTGTTACGTGAGGTCAATTCTCGAATACTGCTGTCAGATATGGAACCCCGTTTATGAGGTGCATATTTCGCGGTTGGAGAGAGTGCAGAAGAAGTTCCTTTATCATTTATCTTATGCCCATAACTTGTGTCGTAATCTGACAAGTTACGAATCTAGACTTAGTTATTTCAAAGTCATGTCTCTCGAACATAGACGAAAAGTTGCTGACATATTGTATGTGCATAAACTTATCAACGGAACCATAGACTGCCCTTCTCTTCTTCACAAGCTTAACTTAGCTGTGCCGCGGCCAGGTAGCCGTCTTCATAATCGTAAGACTTTCAGCCTGCCTTTATGTCGCACTAATTATAGTCAACACTCGCCGTTGTACCGTATGTGTTCTGCTTACAATAGCGTTTGTAACGAGATTGATATTTTTGGCTCATCTATGTGCTCACTGAAGCATTACCTAAGGGAGCATGTATAACGACTGAGCTGCTTCTTTGTTAATCCACCTTGTTCAATAATTGTGCAACAATGTACCCCTAGCTTTATTAAGATATGCATGCAGTGTTCACTTCCAGAAGGACAGACACTAACTATCACTTAAGATTTCACATGTTAAGCCACGCAATTATGTAGTGTGTGTCCAGTTTAGTGAACCTATTAAAAAAAAAAAAAAAAAAAAAAAAAAAAATAGTATAAAACAAAGTCGCGTTTTCTGTCCCTATGTCCCTTTTTGATTTTGATGCGGTGCATAAATCATAAATTTAATAACGTGTATGTGTTACTTGTATTTCCTCAGCTACTACTATCCACTGGTGTTGTCCTTCGAACCTATTTTTCCCCAATTAGGCTCGAGATTTTTGTCTAACTCCGAACAAACTATTGGAAAAGGTAAACAAATTAGTTAATAAAATAAATGCATATCAAAATCCACCCATAGAGAAGACTAAAAACCTATAACAGATTTCTCCTATAGTTATTTGTATTTCATATGTAACTGTACCACAGTAGAGTGGAAACTTTTTTTTTTTTTAATAATAATAATAATTTTTTTTTTGATTATAGAACAATAAAAATTTATTATTATTATTAAAAAAAAAACTCACCATAACACTTTGAGCACCTACTTTGACAGATCTCTGCATCACCCTAAGGTGGACTGGTAGAAAATGGCCATTGCATTAAGTTCGCCTTTGTACAATTATTTTGCTCCACTCACTCACTCTCAGATGGCAGTCGCATCACGGTTAGACTGGAAAGCCGACCCCAACTGAGTTGGAAAAAAAGGTTCAGGGAATGATGATGACCAAGGCGGTGATTCCCGCTCCAGCTCGTTCTTGGGGCAAAGGATGGCCATTACGATTCAACGAGGCAACGCGGCCAGTATCGTGGGCACTTTTGTCCCGGGAACGATACGGGGTAGATTATTCGTCACGACATAATCAAGGATGTACTCTGTTTATGTTTGGTAAACTTTTGACATGTATTCATATATTTATAAATCAACTAGCTGACCCGCGCAACTTCGTCTGCGTCACCCCGTTTTTACAACATTTTTGACTTCTACTCCGCACCAGTTGGTTGTAGCATGATGTTGTATACATATAAACCTTCCCCTTCAATCACTCTGCCTATTAAAAAAAGGTATCAAAATTCGCTGCGTAGTTTTAAAGATTTAAGCATACAAAGGGATATAGGGACAGGGAACGCGACTTTGTTTTATACTATGTAGTGATAACAAACTTAGTGAGTAGAAAAGATTAAATTAATAAAAAAAAAGTATATGTTCTTGAGAAATGTGGTCTACAACTGACAAAAATTGCGACAGACCGTCCACACTATGAATAGGTCACGTAACAAGAAGTGGGCTTCACGTTTGATTGAATGTGAAAATTATACACGACGAGTCGCGGCGATGACGGTGACAGTGTGTACTACTCTTTATGTCAGCTACTTTTCCCACAGGAATAGAACGAACACTTAGTTTGAATGTCGAATTAACATTTGTTCAGGATATAAGTAATGTTTGTTAGACACGAATAATTGCTTCCTTCAAACGTGGATAGTTGAAGACTAGTGCGTGGTGCATACCATAGATGTTACGATTGTCAGGTTGATAACCGGTCAACAACTCTTAATTGAATATCATATGAACGTTAATAATGTTCTTTGAAATGTCAATGCTATAAATATTTAGGCATATAATTTGAAAAGGACATAATGTTACAATCACGGAGTATCATCGGATCGGAAATCAAGGGAAAATGCTTTTAAAACTTATTAATATGGAAACTCGAATCCCCGAAAAGCTGTCCCTAAACATTTCACGAACTTTTTTCATGTACTGTTAAACATTGTGTGTTTTATTAAACTATACCTTCCTCATGCCTTATATTAACCAAGTGTATTTTTGACCACATATAAGTATGCCGTTATTACATTGGTTTGCCTTTTTTGCGATCAATATATACACATTGCTCAGTGAAAGAAAAAAACCGACACATATATGTATTTCAAACCTTCACTTCATAATATATTTCTCCATCACCAGTTCCGACCTTTAGTAATTAATGTAAAAAACGCAATATAATTATATAAAAGTAAAGATTATTTAAATAAGGACACCGAAAGAAACTTGCCTTGCGACCCTTTACGAACAGCGTCAAATAAACTTTACGAATTAATGCGGAACAGTATATTTTTATATTCCAAAACCGTTCCAATCTAAATAAATATTCCATATAAAGTATTTTAAATGTTAATCACCATTAACCAACACTTCTTTTAAATAATTTATCGTATTAATTAATTCGGCATCGTAAGAAATTCCATAAAATCTTGAATGAAACACAGGATGAGTTCGTATCACCGCACACCATCTTAGATCCATCGGCTTCCACATACCACAGCGGCCATTACAAAATGTACGTAAATGGAAACTAACTAATAAATAAAATGTACTGTAGGTACATCTGTGGAAATAAAACGGTCCTCGTGTCGTTCGTTTATGTCCGATGTAAAATCTGTGGTGTTGATTTTAACTGCTGTTTTATTGACTACTCGTGTTGATTCGGCGTTGGGTTACGGAGCGTCGGGCACACGGGGCGATTCAATTTGTTGTGTGCATCTAAACTATTACTGTTGTGTTCACATACAATATTGATTTATGTGACAACATTCGGTTAAACATTTTAGTTTTAAGAAGTTTTCATAACCATCTTTTTAACGGACTTCTAAATAATCATAAGTTCTTAATTCAAAATATTTATCGACTATATACAGGGTGTAAGAGGAACACTCCCGAAACCGAAGACCACTATACAAGGTACACAACATATTGGCATTAAAAAATTATCGCATGGCAATTTTTTTTTTCGCATTAATTACTCTCCATCATATCAGTAAAGCTAAATAAAATGAAAAGGATGTCTGTTAAACATAAGTGTGAGGAATTTGTGTTTTATAGTGTCACCAGTATTCCCTTGTGTTTAATGTGTGTATAATTAATGATCTTTTCTTTCTTTCTTTCTTTCTTTGTTTTCTTTCTTTCTTTCTTTCTGTCTTTCTTAATTTATTTGTTTCTTTCTTTCCTTCTTTCTAATGTTCTTGTTAATTTTGATGTTATGGTATGTGTGGTAAAGGTGTATTTAGCACGCTATAGCACGTGATAGGTAGGTACAACTCTTAAACCCACTTTGTGACTACAAACAGAAGGACATCTTTAGTGGACAGATGAAACATTATTCCAAAATACAAAACAACATAATGGCCCATAAAACTGATGAGTCAATTGTTTTAATTATGATGAAGCTTGTATTTTCTAGTATACAACCTATAAATCGATATAGCAAGCGCAACCGGCAGGCTAAAGTGATAATTGTAAATCTAAGGAAGAACCAATGATCGTTGGAAAAACGTAGAACTCTTCTTCGTCATCTCGCCCAACCAGATGGATTACGGACCTGAAATGAAGACAAATCGAATGGAATCGACTAGATGCGCGGGACAGATCGAGTCGAAACATACATCGTTGATTTACCGGTTAAGTCTAAAATTAACATTTAAGAACCTAATCGATTCATTAACTTTTTCGACAGCCATCTGATATCTCTAAAGTGAGGGGAAAGACTGCGCCACAACTTCATCTACAATTAAACATGTGTAATAAATAGTAAGTGAGATCGATTTTAACACCATTGAGTAGAATACTGATAAAGAAATCTTAATGAAGAAAGGCTACCGTGTGTTTGAACAAATTTTGCCGACCAACAATAAAATCCACGGCAGCGACGCACGCGCATCACCCGTTTTATCTCTCGCATAAACACGTCAATACCAACGCTACACGGTAAATTATTTTATTGTCATTTAAAACTTTAATTTACGAATGTTTACTCATGTATTGCCGCGATTTACGACAAATAACTGTAGGAGTAATTTGGTTTATAGCTTTAGTGATAGTGCAGTCGTTATCACCTGACCTGAGTTATGAATCTTTTGATGACCTCTATGTGGTGGTACGTTTCCATGTTTCCGTGCCTAGCTTTGAAAATGTCTCATCATCTACCTAGAGCAGTCGCAATTACATTCCATTCTACTCTGTATACATTCCTGTTCGATGTCCTTGCATTCGAAATTTCTATCAACAAGCATTCACGATCTAGAATTCATGGTAGAAGTTTGTTAAGCTACGCTTACTTTATTAACTTTTTTTTTTATTTTTATACCACTTAGGTGGCAGACAAGCACACGGCCCACCTGATGGGAAGCGGTCACCGTGGCCTATAGTGTAGAAACCTTCTGATGCCCTTCTTGAAGAACCCCATATTGTAGTCGCTTGGGAAAACCACGGCCGGGAGCTCATTCCACAGCTTGAGCGTGCGCGGGATGAAACTCCATTCATACCGCACAGTGCGCATCGTTTCCGGTCGTAGTGGGTGAGGATGAACTCCCTCCCTATGGCGAGCGGTGCGATGATAGAAAGTAGGTGTGGGCATCATGTCAAACAATTCTTCTGAACACAGGCCATTATACAGGCGCTAGAACACACACAGTGAGGCGAAGTCCCTCCTGATGTTCAAAGGTTCCACACCACCTGAGAGTATGGGATTGTCGACGATCCTCAGCGCCCGCCGTTGTACCGAGTCAAATGGGTCAAGCTGGCATGCAGGCGCCCCGGCAAAGAGGTGACAGCAGTACTCCATGTGGGGCCGAATCTGTGCCTTATAAAGAAGGAGTCTTTGCTCCGCAGTGAAGTACTGCTTCGCCCTGTTAAGCACTCCTAGTTTCTTTGATGCCAGCCTAACCTTGTCCTCCAAGTGACTGCGGAACTGGACATCGCTGGAGATATCGACACCAGGGATCCCGATACTCGAGGAGATGGTGAGCGGTGTGTTCAGGAATTGGGGCGCCATAATAAATGGGGTTTTCCTAGCGTTCTTAGGTTCTAACTGTCTGTCAACCAAATTTTAACGTACTACTTAATGCTCAAAGTCCATATTTACTTGTTGATCTTCGATCACCTTCTAGCAATGAGCGTACAGTATTAAAAATCCTACACAGGACAACACCTGCAGGGTTTAGATGTCACCCGCATACGGTACAAGATATTCCATCATGAACCAAGCAGTTCGGTGACTCTTTGCTCTGCCGCACCACTTAGTCTTCGTCACACGTGTTCCCTTCTCAATGGTGACCTTCTTTCATGAGACTTTGTCTTCAGCTTAACATCGGGCTAGGTGAAGTCAAATTCACGTGCCATGAAAAATAAACTTTACCTGAATTTGACAAACATATGATAAACCAGGGTACTATTCACATGAACATAACCATATCTCAATTACATTTTCATATCTCAAGCTCAACTCAAGCTATAAAACCGGGAACTGAAAGTGCACCTTTAAAAGTAATAAAATGAAGTGAATTGCTGCAGTAATAAAATGTTCAAACTGAAGATCACACACATAACATACATGTCTTTATAGGTGACGGCTCTTGTTAATTGTTGCACATAAAATATCCGGGAGGCTGACTACTTGAGGCGATGTTACTGCCATCTAGCGTTACCTATCGCCATGTTTGTTACTCAATCACACTATAACGGTTGAACGGATCTGACTGAATTTAGGGATAGATCACAGTTTGGAAAACATTTTTATTCCGGAAATAAGTTTTAATGAGTTGCGGTAACGATAGCAAATTCATTGCGTGTTTTGGGGCCCCAGAAATTTCGGAGCCCAATACAATCTTACGAGCAAACCGGTCCACTCTAGCTGTTTGATCGTAGAGGCACTGCCTTTTGTCTCAGATATTAGGTCAGACGCCAGTTCTTTCTGAAAATTCTAACTTCGAACTGGGAAATCGCTATAAGAATGATGATATAATTGGAAAAAATCTAGCGTACTGGTGGTGATCTAGAGATGGCTGTTTTATATTTATTTATTGTTTAGGAGCAGGGGTGGACTCAAAAATTTTAAACGACTTTAAAAGTCATTTAACAATATTGGTTATAAAAATTTAAAACTATTAAAAGAAGAAATCTAAGTATCTAAGAAAGAGCAGACACTTAATTTTACAATTGTTCTACCTTCTTCTTTCAATAGTTTTTCATTATTTTTAATTAGGTGTCTGCTCTTTTTGATGTATAAGGAGGCCTGTAACGTTATTTTTTAGTAGGAGCTACAACTACATAGTTGTGATTATAATTTTTCCCCTAAATAATGGTAAAACGACAGCGATAATGGTAACAATTATCTAATCTGGCTGTTACTGCTTCAAACCTTCAATAAAGATTTGTTATTCCTGAAGGTACCAATATCAGGATAAAAAAATCATATTTTTCCTATCCTATATTCAAATAATTTCTGTTGACTCTTACGCAACATCATAATGTGTAACTATCCTTATTTCTCAACATATACCAGCTATTGCCCAATAACTTTACCAATAAACAGAGTCGCAAGCTAAAAGTTTTATAGGCGCCAGAGTATTTTATAGCCCACTCCATCACCAGTAATTAAGCTACAATAAACATATAGTTTATAGTTGAAAGGAACGCGGACAGTTACTTGTTATTTATTAATATCCGTCACGCTTGCTTAAGCCGGTTATTCGATTATAATGTTGTTGAAATCGATTCATTGGAGCTGTAGTTTTTTGTGGTAGAAGTAACGAACTTTTTTTTTGGCGATGCGATAAAGAACTTCTCCCACTCTCTCCTTTTCTACACAGGACAACACGTGCAGGGCTTAGATGTCATCCGCATACGGTGCGGAATATTCCATCAAGAATCAAGCGATTCGGTGAGTCTATCCTCTGCCGTACCATTGAGTCTTGGAATTCCTTACCAGCGCACGTGTTTCCTTCTTCCTACAGTCCCGGGTACTTTAAGCGGGCATGAAAAAGCATCTGATGAGGCCCTCAAGCTGAGTGCCACCATTGTAACACTTTACGTGTTTGTAATGGTGACCCTCTTTCCTGAGACTTTGCCTTCAGCTTATCATCAGCCGGGGTGAAGTCAAATTGACGTGTCATCAAAAAGAAATACTATGAATTTTTTTTGAGGTGCATTCTGAGCACGGAGGACCAAATATATTCTAAGTAATTAATGAAAAATACAGAAACTAATATTTAATAAATTTCGTTGACATAATCTTGCTTTCAACAAATATACTGTCGAACAGGATCATACTCAATGCCGTATTTACCTATATAGCCATAGCCATAGCATTCGGGGCACGTGCCCAGGGCCAACTGCCTTTTGGAAAGAGAATATTCGAAAAGCCGCGGTAGCCTAGTGGTATGGGTGGTGGACTGCTGAGACGAGGTCTCGGGTTCGATCCCAGGTTTACCATGGCACACACCAATGACTACGATGCTTTTCGAAGTTATGTGTGTATTTATCGCAGGTTTATAAGTGCCCGGTTGATGGCAATAGGCTCGCCCCCTAGTACATTGGGACCTAAATATGCACTGGCGAAATGTGGGTGCTAGCACCTCTGCCTACCCCTTCGGGGATATAGGCGTGATAGTATAAAAAAAAAAAAAAAAAAAAAAATATTCGTCGCACATCAACTTAAGGAAAATCTAAAACCCTAAACTTTCCAAAAGGGCCTCTAAAGTCTTGTGTGGCCAAGGCCCCTGCCATATGTAAAGACAGTACTGATCATACTCTTAATTTCCTCTTTCCTGGCTACTCCATCCATTTTCATTGCCTCATTCTAGAAGCTACCTACTATGATTGTGCATAAACTTTGAATAAATAAATAAACTTTAAATTGTATACATTTTAACGACACGTTTACGCCCACGTAGTTATTTGAATTCGAAACTTATCGCCTGACTTAATTACCAAGGTAATGTTATACGACGAGTTCTATTTCACGAATGGCATTTAAGGTTGAGTGTTTGTTTCTTTATAGCTTAGATATGAACTCTATTTGATTTACTCCATAAAGCTTACAAAATACATTTTTTTTGTAAATACATACATCAAATCAAATCAAATCAAATCAAAAATCATTTATTCTGCATAGACCAGTAAACGGCACTTACAAAACGTCAATATCAACAATATTTTATCAAATGCAATAATACATATAATACATATAAACACCCAGACCAATGCAGATATTCATATTTCATGCACACAAATATTTGCACTGAGCGGTAATCGAACCCGCACCTCCTGCGTAGCAGTCGCGTTCACTATCGCCACGCCACGGAGGTAGAATACAACAATAATAATCTATTATTGCCAACTACTATTACACTATCTAACGGTTTTCCACATTTCTTTGATAATCAGCCAGTTCCCATTCGGGGCAGGTCTATGGAGCCTAATATTTGAGTTGGTAATGGCATTGAAGCAAGGAGACTTGGCTAAATGTGTACTACGTTATTGTGAATATTAATCAGAATGAAATTCTTTACCAAACGTACTTAGGATCCATCAAACGTAATACAGTGACAAATATCCAAGAAACGGAAATGTATAAGTTGTTTACATTAGTGCGTTACTTCAGTACATATTCAGTTAGTGAAAGTATAGCTTACAGAGATGCCACACACACACAACACATATTGATACCTCTGAACAGTGCATTGTTCAGATGTATCAACATGTATCAACTTTTGAAATACTAAACTCGGTCATAGATCAGATATTTTGTATCCGACATGCCCCAAGTCAATTGTTAATTATTATTATGTATACACAGTGTACGGGGAAGACTCCCGAAGCAGAAGGCCCCTGGTAATACTCCTTATAGTACGAGAGCCCACGACCAAAATTTTTGTCTCATAGCAATACGGCCAAAACCGCATCAAATCGATAGATACGATTATTCTGAACTCGAAAATACCAATATCAGACATTTTCCGCGTAGCGTTTGATCTGACCGAATTTTCAAAATTGTCAAAGAATTTTACCGAACTGCATCATAGCAATATGTCTGATTTGCAGACTGTAGTTGAATAATAGTTCTGAGATACCGGAAACATATTTTTCAGACGTTAGTGGTGTAGCGCAAACCCGTAAAATCACTTAAAAAAATTAAAAATGAGACAAAAAAAATGTCTCATAGCAATACGTCTGAAAATCTTTTTTATTAGTAAATTTTGTTTATTTGATGCGAACAAAACAATTTTCAGACGGAAATGTGAACGCAATAAATTTGTAGACCGTTTTGAATATGTTAACAAATTTTACCGATCGGTATCATAGCAATATGTCTGAAAATTGTTGGACATGATAAAATAAGTTGTCCACATGTGCAAAAAATTTATATCAGACAAATTAAGTGTAGCACCTTCTCTATCAGACAACTTTGCGATACTCAGATATCATTTAAAAATCGTATTGAGGCATCTTGAATTTTCTGTTACAAACCAATGAATACGTTGCGACCCTGAATTTATTAGATGATAATTAACAAAGAATTTACCCGAAACCGTAACATTGAACTTGAAGAACTGAAATAAATCGCACAAAAGGAAACTGGGATGAAGTTAAAAAAAAACGGTTTATTCAAAGTTACAAAATATTCTCGTATTCAATCGCTGTCGGATTCGGAATCGTCGTCGAAACGTTAAACGTTATTTTCGTTTTTGGGAGTATATGCTACACTTAAAGTGTCTGAAAACAGGTTTTTGGTAATCATGGCAGCAATACGAAAAATTGAAAAAAAAAATTATCCGTATTGCTATGATACAGGTCGGCTAAATTTGTTGACATTTTCAAAAATGCGCTCAGGCTATATGCTACGCGCAAAATGTCTGAAAACAAACTTTTTCGTAATACAAATATAAAATCTATGTACATTTTCACTATCAGACGTATTGCTATAATACCAACTGTCTTTTTTTTTGACACAGCAGAAATGGCCTCCCACGCAGTTGCTACACTTTCGACCGTTACTACACACCTAGTCGGGTTCAGAATCATACAATCTAACGATTTTATAGGGTTTTTGCCGTATTGCTATGAGACATGGTTTTGGTCGTGGGCTCTCGGGCTATTATATAATTAATACATAAAAAAAATTATGACAACGCAATTTTTTTTTCACCGTTTAATTGTGTTATTCACGTCATGTTAGTGAAGCTAAATGAAACAAAAAAATCATGTATAAATATCAACTGATGAAAAACATTAACTCGCAAGATGTATTTTTTTGCAGCCACTTGTATTTTTTTGCAGTGACGTTTTTTTATGAAAATTTCATTTTAATTAGCTTACAGATGCGGTGGAAAGTAAATAAATCAAAAGAAAAATTAAAAAAGAAAATTGTCTTGCCCTAATTTTGTTTTTATGCCAGGAGTACTACCTGGGGCCTTCGGCTTCGGGAATGTTTCCCTTACACCCTGTATACTATGTCCTCATTAAGTTCACAATCCATTCAAAAACGTATACATCTTTATACCAAAATTATTTAAAGTTAACTGTCATACATCCGTCCAAACCAAGTGCGGACTAATTAACAGTAGTTGTTCTAAAGCCGCCATATCGTTATAATTGCGGTCGTACGCATATCACCGTGGTTTGAATACATAACACGACCACCAGGCACGAGTCACCTCGCCAGAATGTTAAGCACACGGTTTTTTGCGACACCTACAGCGATGTTGGGTCGTGATTGCCATTTATTTTAACTTGCAATAGGGTTAGTTACGGTGCATTCAGTGAATTCATGCTGAATTTTTATTAACAAATTATGTTTGAGGTTGCTTTGCTATATATAAGTAGATATTTTATAGGCAGGCTGTACGGCAAATGTGTTTCTGTCTTGACATGAACTTTCAGTTTTTTTTTATACGATATATTTCGTCAACTAAAAAAGTCCGTCCCTGATCGTTCCTGGTGCAAAAGTGCCCATCACACTCGTTCACACAGCGTCTCCACGCTGGATTGCAATGGCCATCCTTTGGACCAGGAACGATCTGGATTGATAAATTATTACTTTCAGTTGACATAAGTACAACTGCTGTAGACATTGGGAAGAAACCAGAAGAAAGACCTTTAGAAGGCGGTAAGATATGACGGTATCCCGCGTCTTAATTGAGTAGTCCCACTGGGGAAGTACCTCCGCCTTATTGTCACTGGGAAGACCAAGAAGACCCTGCTTTGCCTTCTGCACAGAAACTCTCTTAACTTTGACCTGTCCCCCTCTCTATATGGTTACACTATCTATATATATATATATCTATATGGTAGCACGAGTGTAACGCAAACGCAAACGTCCATAGTCCATAGGCCACGGAAACCAATCTCCATCAGGTGGGTTGCGTGCTTGCCACCTAAGTGGTATGCAAATCATAGAGAAATGATACTAAACACCCCCCTACTTCAGATTATTTCGCCAACTATGATTTTCGGTCCCACGTAATAGAGGGCAAGCCTATTGCCGCCGCATAGGTATAAATTTACAAACATAAATTATATAAAAATGGACTTCGTGGAGAAGTTCTGCCTTCAAAAAGATAAGTGTCACGGTATATAATCTATCTACGCAACCATATTACATGCAACATTATATCCTATTGTATCTGCCTCGCTGTTTTGAGTAGATGTATCGCATTTCAATTTGTCAAAATTTATTCTATTGTATATCGTAGTTCATGCAGTTTTACTGATTTCATCCGAGAATCCATACCAGTTGCATCTGAAAATAGCGGATTAGACCCCGTGGCTGCCATCTGACCTCCTGACGCCAAGTGCATTGGTGGCACATTACAGTTTAGACTATAAGATGAATTAAGATTTTGTCGTAGTCAGAATAATTTTGAAGAAGAATTCTATTGTTATTAATATGTAATATGTTCTAATATTGTTACAGCACGGTACTGCATTTTATTAGACTAACCAATATCTTCGCTATTTATATTTTTAGGTACAAAAACAGAAGCACAACCATGATATTTTATTTATAGCAATGCATGTACAATGAAGACCACACACCTTTGAACGGAAGAGATAAAGATCTGGGACCCACGACCCTAGGGACCTTATTGTGTTGCGACGTGGCGGTAGTCCTCAATTGTTCTTGGATTATGTGAAAAAATATTTAAAACTGATTTATTTATGAGCTTATATTGTAAGTAATAAAATTCAATGACGTTCCAAATTATTATACCTATTTATTATTTCACATCTAAATAATATACATACAAATCATATTTATCGCATTGATTGTGTGATAAATAAATAATTTATGTATGTATAAAACTACATCCCTCTGGACCAAATAAGACATTTTGGGCCCAGGGTAGTCTGGTGGCTTCTCACTCTTGTTAACAACTGTCTAAAATCATTCAGAAGCCCCACTGTGGCGAAGAACAATAGTCATAGCATTCCTCAAGCCCCAACGACCCTAAAAGGTAGCTTTTAGGGTCCTTTTAGGGTCGTTAGGGCTAAAATATGACTACCTACTTTTAGGGTCGTTGGGTTCTGTCACTTTGCGAAAATTTTTGAGAGGTAGTTTCTGGGTCGTCTAACACCCATACTGGAAACTAAACTGATGAACAGGCTGGGAAATATTAGTTCTGGATACTAAGTGCGAATAGTTAGAATCAAAACTCATAAATTCTTCACTGACAACCAATAATTTTATAAATGTCAATATCTATATGATGTCTTGTTCATATCCTACCTTATTTGCTGGAAGTCGCTGAGGAGAGAAACCAATTACGAATCTATCTATACTTATCTAAATAGTAAGGAATTTATTTTGTGTAATATAAGTCATAGTCAATGTTCATGAGACGAGCTTTCTCCACGCAGATCCGCGAAAATTCTTATCACTTATCTCCTAAAATAGGTACCCTGAGTACACTCGTTCTTTCCTCCGACAATTGCCCAATATCTTGAAATACAAGCAACTCAATTATGACGCTTGTAAATATCCATATTTACCTTTAATACCTTGTAATGCAATAAATTTAAAACAAGCAAGCAACAGACACGGGCAATAAACATAAAAATTGCTCCAACAACTTCCTCTCGAGTATGAAGCAATAACTTCTCATTGACAGACAGATGAATCGTAAATTAAAGACAACAAAAAATATATTGAGCTTGATTTATTGTAAAATATCCAGCTGCTAACGACGCTTCACATTCCCCTCGTATATTCACAAACTTTCTAGTCAAACTACATTAGACCACACATCAGGCAATGCATTTTAAGTGCAAATCACAAATTACGTACATAACACGATACTATTGTCTCGGAACATAAATCACAGTGAAACAATGGAACTGATACAATCGTATCGGACTTAGATGGCAGATAAAACGATGATGACTATAACCGGTAGCCTGATCCCATCGATCATAGTAATAGTTGTGTTGGATTATGGTACACCAAGTTATATGACATATATTATTGTATGGTATATATTATTGTACCGTAAAATGGGGTGAATAGAGATCCAGGGGTGGATAGAGATAAAATGGTTTATGGAATATTTTAAATAAATACTTTTACAAAATTTTAATTACCAGCTCAGTTGGACCATGGACAGTTTTACATACCCGTCGTACAACTAGTTAGTCATGGCAGTTGGACCACGGGTCGGGACTGGATATTTGATGATTCTGTTATTACAATAAACTAGTCCAAAGTTTCGTTTAAAAGACACCACAGAATTTGTCTGACCATTTTATTTCTAGTCACCCTATGATCTCTATTCACCCCGTTTTACCCGGTAAGTGGAATCCAAATGTTACGATAGTATATTTGGTTTTATCATTGTGCCTTTTTAAATAAACTATACATAAGAATAGTATAGTATATATACCTACCATCAGACCACCAGGGGCCTCCGGCTTCCTGAGTGTTCCCCTTAAACCCTGTATAATGCCTATACGTGAAACCCTTACGTTACCATTTGAACAAATCAAAAGTAATTCCGCAACAAATCAAAATTGAAAAGGAGATGACAAATAAAAAGTAAACAACGGACCAATTTATCACATTACTATCACAAGCCACCGCCCCCTCGTGACACTTGGCTACAATGGAGTAACTCCTCATCAAAGTGCCGACGATTGCAGCAATGAAATGATTGCCGGCCTTTAACTCGCCGACGCCGTCAACTCTGATTTCAACTGAATGAAGACAACCAATATAATAATTTGTATTTTAGTCGTTGAAAGCAGTTTAGATAAGAGTTTAGCAGTTGAAATAGGTTAAGGTTGGCAGTACTGTAGACCCAAAGACGGTGGTTCGAGTCCTTTTTTTCTTGTTTTTATGGCACATAAATTTGACTTCACCTCGCCTGATGTTAAGCTGAAGGCAAAGTCTCATGAAAGAGGGTCGCCATTGCAAACACGTAGTACAATGGTGGCGCTCAGCTTGACGGCCTCATCAGATGTTTTTTCACGCCCCGCTTAAAGGACCCGGGACTGTAAGAAGGAAACACGTGCGCCGGTAAGGATTTCTAAGACTTAATAGTGCGGCAGAGGAAAGACTCACCGAACCGCTGGGTTCTTTATGGAATATTCTGCACCGTATGCGGGTGACATCACTAAGCCCTGTACGTGTTGTGTTGTCCTGTGTAGGACAGGAGTCCAACATAACCACTCTCTCCGGCTCCGTTGGTGGTGGTATCCGTGAGGATTTTGGGCATGATAAAAACAAAAGCACAATAATATTGGTAATATTTATTTTATCAGCTGATAACAAACGCGTTACAGTTGTATCTATTTTCCACAAAAATAAACTACGTTATCTACATAAGATTTATGATTTTGACATTTGACTCTTTAATTTGATAAAACGTTGCTTCCATTATGTAGATGGATTTCATGACAAGGTTATGGTGAACTTAATGTGTTGCCATATTTTTTCCCCGCATATCTTGACCTCTCAAGGAGATGTATAAATCAAATTTAATAGTTTTAAGTCTACTGTTATTATTAAAATAAACTACAATAATAGATGTGCTTGTTAGTAAATGTTAATAATTAGTTTGAAAACACTTAGTTTAACGATTACGTACATAATTGTGTACATGTTTTAAATAATTATGACAGCGTGGTTAAATAATGGTTAAGACAGATTACTTAAAGTTAGGCTAGTAGGAAAATAAAAAGAAATTATTAGTTAGGCAAAGAAAAGATTCACCGAACCGCTTGGTTTTTGATGGAATATTATGCACCGTATGCGGGTGACATCTAAGCCCTGCATTGTTTTATCATTTATAGGAAAGGACCTTAATCATATTGCATAAAAGAATGTTTTTAAAATATCACAGTATAAATATTTTAAAAAATAATACCGATGAAACGCTTTGTATTCAAAACGAATAATAAAACCGCACAAAAGGCTCCATCATAATAAAATATCTATGATAATATTGAATTTAAAAACACAAAACTAATAAATTATACCATCATTTTATTTTAAAAGCTTGTTTTTCACAATAATGCTCAAATATGGCAGCCCGATTACCTTTAAACTCTATATTTTCAACGTAATACAAAACTTGGAGGCTATTATTTAAAAAATCTTAATCTTCATGTTTAAGTTAACGAAAACTTGAGATCAAAATTATGGGGATCTTTGAAAGTTGATGCCCAATATAATATCCAAGGCGTACCTCAAGGTGTAATTTAGACCAATTTGACCCGGACCAATTATGTAATTACGTACACGAACCTCGTATTTTTGACGTACTTAACATTTTCGGTATTGATAACACATTATTAATTTTCTTCCACGATGATTAATTTTTGTGTGCTCCTCACTTTTCACTTATGGGTGTATCATCAGTTGTAGTTCAAGTGGAAAATTAGCTGTGCTTAGGGATCCGTCTGTATTGATTTGAACCAAAATAGCATACGCCTGTCACAAACCATATTGGAAAAAGGAGAATGTTGTTATAGTCAACTTCAGTCGGTGTAGTTCAGATTAGTGTTTCATTGACTTTTAAGTTCTTTGAATGCTTTTTGTAACGTTTTCTTCAAAAGCAATGTCACTTATGTTGTTAAATGAACAGACGAAGTACGAAGCTAATCTGGGGCTCTAGCCAAAATGCATTCGTTCCGAATCTACATTCGTCATCGCTCTGAAAATGTATGGGGGTTACATTTGTTGTCGGAATCGGATCAAATGACATTCGACAACAAAATGTCACTCCCATACATTTTCAGAGCGATGACGAATGTAGATTCGGAACGAATGCATTTTGGCTAGAGCCCCTGGTAGACGAAGTCTCTGACGTCTTTTTTTATTTATTGAACAATTATTGTGTTATATGATTCTTAGATCTAAATACTCACCAAGCTATTACGCTTGTTAGTAATAAACGCTCAATACATGTTACAACCGTCCGTCCTATGAAACTTACACTAGGTTTATATATATCTGACTTACAAAATATATAATGTATTTATATTAATATTAAGTTTAAAAGTAATATGTGATATAATCTGATAGATTAACCTAAGCTGTTGTTATAGATAAAGCAAAGTGACAGTTTAGCTTTAATGCAATTTATTACACTTTGGCACTTTATCTTTTTTTATCTAGACGTTAAGTGATGGCTATATCTAGATAAAATATATTACTACCCATTTGTGTATGATACCACATTCATATTCAAATTGATTTTCAGTATTTATATACGATTTTATGCTGTTATAGCTGTGCCCTACGGTTTCACTCATCATGCTTGGCTATTCTATCAAGTGAAAGTGAGCCTCCATCTTCTGACGTATCAGGACTCAATAACTGCTGATTGGTAGACCAGGTTTCAAGGCAGGCACCTTTGCCTTATTATTATTACTATATATACTTGCTATATACTTCTACTTGCTATATACTATATAATTGCGGTCAAAACCAAGATATCAAAAGATAGGAAAAGTGAGTGCTTCGAAGGGCTTTGAACACGCGATCTTTCCCTTACAGGAGGAACGCCCTGACCGCTAAGCCACGAAGCCTCGTCTGAATCATTCGAAATTCTCATATACAACTATCATTGGGGCAATGCTGGAAGCCATCTACCGACAATCATACGAACACTCACAATGAATGACGTTACAATAGATTTTAAACATTGTGTATTGATAACTCCACCCAATTCAATGTACTGAAATTTTTGAAAAGCAATTAGTATACTGACTGTTCAAATCAAATTTAGATAGGAAAAAGTGAATACTTCGACAAGATTCGAACCCGCGATCTTTCTCTTTCAGGGGGAAATCCTTTCTAAATTCAGTACAAAATCAAGAAAGCCTGACGGCCAATAGAAACAGACCTCGGGTGCCAAAATTCATGTGTAATCGATTCGTCTTCTTCGATCGAATTCTGATGACAAAAGGCTAATAGAATTTCTTACCGCGTCATTACTGACTTCCAATCCGTAAATATTACAACGTATCTCAAGAATGAAACCCAGGCCGCCTCAAAATAAGTCTTCAGGACCCTACACCCGCTTTAAATGCATCTCGTTAAGGAAAATATTGGCTTGGTACGTGTAATAACACATCGGTGGTCTGAAGCCTGTAATTTGAGGCACTTTTGAAGCACTTTCGAGTCACTCAATCAAGTAAACGCCGGGTGTAACAGTTAGTTACATGTCAGTTGAACGTTACATAATTCCATGCTATTCTGTTGAGAAAAAATTTAAAAGCAAAAGTGTTTGTGACGAAATTTCGTGCTGTATAATTTAAAAATTGTAAGGTAAAATTTTGCTGCAAGATTGGGGATAAGACTGAGGAATTACCACTCATCAGAACACCTTTTTTATACCACTTAGGAAGCAAGAATGATGAAAAGTGGTTACCATGTCCTATGGACGTTTGCATCACAAGGGGCATCAAATTCGTGCTGTCGACCCAATAGAAACCTTCTAAAGAACTTCTTACAGAGGTAGTGGGGCAAGGAGGTAGACTTTAGGAACTTGTGTGTCGCCTGCGCATGAGACAAATTTGTCTTTCCACTGACAGCACAAAAACTCTCGTCCTGTAAAAGGCAGCTGGGACAGACTGGATATGGAGGTCAGAGGATAGGGAGCAATGGCGCACATTAGGAGAGGCCTATGTCCAGCAGTGGACTGGGATAGGCTGATTGATTGTCATATATTAAGATAGCAGTACATTGAGCAGACTGCTATAAATCTTTAAAACTAAGAAGAGGAAATACGAATTAGTAAAATGGGGTGAATAGGGATCGAAAAGTGGATAGGGATAAAATGGTCAGCTGAATTCTGTAGTTATTGTCTTTCAAGCGAAACTTTGAACCAGTTCATTGTAATCACAGAATTATCAAATATCTGGTAATGTCCTTAGTTAAAAATTTGTAAAAGAAATTATTTAAAATATTCAATTGACCATTTTATCCCTATCCTCCCTTCGATCCCTATTCACCCATTTCACGCGGTATTATATCTATACTGTAATTTCTTTATTTTTGTACAGTAAAGAGTAATCCATTTATCTATCTAAAGTTAATTGGTTATTTACATGAGAAATAAGTGTTGAAAACAATCGTGCTTGATAAGTAATCTTATTCACACTTTCACGATACTTTTTGTAAATAAATTGCCATGTTATGCACGCTTTGCCTGCGGCTTTATCAGCAAAGTGATTAAATATAAAATCAATACATCCTACCGTCGTCTCACCTTACTTTTTAAGTTTGATTGTAGCAGATACGCTTTCGAAATGTATGTATTATCGTTCTTTTAGTTTTTTAGTGAGATAAGCAAACAAATTGTCATTTATAGGTGTAAAACGTACTGCGCCGACGGTCATTCACAGATGAATGTACGAGATAACTTGGATACAATTGTCTAATGCTAGGTACACATCTACTGGATTAAGGTGAAAGTATTTTATAAACAAATATTGATTATTATAGGAAATATAAGGCAACAACATCTAAATTGAACTTAAATTCAATTTAACATTTGATGAGGCCGTCAAGCTCAGGCACCATTGTAACACTGCGTGTTTGTAATTGTGATCATCTTTGCTAAGACTTTGCCTTCACCCTACCATCAGGCAGAATGCAGTCAAATTGACGTGCTAAAAGTTAAATTCAATAAATATTGTCTCGTCCAAAATATTACCGATAAGTACTAGTGGGGTGCAAACAGTGCACTTAGAAGCTAAACCAAATCAGTCCCATCCACGTCAATGTGCCATGGGCTCATATTACTGCGGACGTGATGGCACGAAGATCACAGTAATGACCAGCGACTGCAGCCCCGGACATAAATCTGTAAATCTAAGTGGGAGTAGAGATGCACACCGAATCGAAAGTGATGTTATCGATATAGCGATGATTTCGTTACCGACGATGTACAACAACTGCGAACGCATGCGCAGAAACGATGTGTCGTTGCGCCGTATCGATATATCATTTTGTGCACGAGCCTGTAGGATACGATATCATACCTTAATCAAGGAAGGAGTTAAGATATCATCCAAAACTCTTTTCTATGTCGCATTATTAAGTCCTGGCATTTTTTAGCAGCATACGAGTTTCCTTCTTCTTATAGTCTCGGGTCTTTTAATCTTAGCGTGAAAAAATACTGTCGAGGCTGTCCGACCCGCCATTCTAGGAACAGCTCCTGAAACGGCACCTACCATGCTTTGAATCCATCGCACATCAGCCCACTCTGCTTTAGCCTATGCCTCTGAACCTAAAGTTTAAAGCTACCGAAGTGTCTATCGACTCGACTTTTTATCGACAATATCACACCTCTATTTCTCGTGATTAGAGATCACCTCCCTTCAATGCTAGGTAGTGGTTAGCCGATCAAAATTATATGCGATAACCATTAGTTTGGTGAAACGTTTGGCAAATTGCGTTCCCATCATGTAGGAGGATCAGTTTTGTGTGGTCAGCCGGTCGGTAGGGCACGTAATGGCCGATGGCAGGTAATCTTATTTGTGGTCTAAAGTATATCCAAGGGTATATTACACAGAGCTATTCAAATCTTAGTTTATGAAGCCTCAGCATGGTTTTAGCGACCCAAACCGACCTTCACCGAGTCTCCCTCCGAGATAAGTTTAAGGAAATAAACATGCTTACCGTAATCTCACAATATATATTAGAAAATTTTATAAAAAAAAAACTTTCACAGAGTTTGTGATAGGCATAACGTAAATATCAGACACAAAAATAATCTAGTTTAGTGGTGTATACAGAATAAATGATTTTTGCATTTTTTGAACTCCAAATTTGGAAACTTTCAAAACCAAGCTGCATCAAATCATCCGCAAAAAGATATCTTCATCGAATAATTTCAAAGATAATTTTTCTCCATTTTCAAACTTCTTGAATAATGTATATAATAATTTTATTGTTTTAATGATATTATTCATAATTTTCATGTTATTTACATATAATATCATTTAGTATGAAAATTAATGTTAACGAAACTGTCATCCACAAGATCAAGGAGCACATAAAAAGCATTCCTAATTTAAATCGAATCAACAATCGAACAGCGCCATTCAAAGTTCTCTGTTGATTTTTTTTTTAATTTACTCGTTGAAGTGGTAACCAACGGCGAGAATTTTTTCGTCTCGTCCGTCGTAAATATTTCAGAGAAGAGTTTTTAATCAGTCGTCAAGCGATTTACAAATTAAACAGGGGCCGTGTTATGAAGAAATATCGCGAGCTGTGACGGTTCGTATCCATTCGTTTCAGAGATAACGGCAGGTGACAATGATAACATTATTGTCCTATCACAAGATATAATTTTATTTTAAAAATGATTGTTACTTATTCAAAAAAAAGACATTTTATCCCTGCAATATAGATTTTGGGACTGGAACCAGGAAATTATCGCTAATCAACCCCTCCGAGCAACAACTAGTTGCATACTCATAAAGTGACTCATTCTGCATTCCACTTACCTACTTATTACTGGTTCAAAAACTAATTACTATAGTTGGATTTACAGATTCATTTAGACTGGCCTTCTATAAAACCATTAAAAGTAAAAAAACCGGTAATTTTACAAGAAGAAAATTTAGAATCCCGTACCGTATTAGACAATGAACACTTACATGGAATAAGAAATATCGCCGTCGGAGGATCTCCGCAAAAAGCTCGCAAATTTCGTCATCAATTATCATTATTAGGGAGCGCTCGCGTTCGCCGGAGACGGCGGTAATTGAGTTTTATAAATGGCGTCGGCTGCCGACGACGTGACTGTCATAAATACTGTGACGTGACGTGTCGCCGAGCAGTGAATACGCCGCCGGATTTTAGTTCGTTTGTTTGTTGACATTGCAGAAGATTGTCGATAAATCTGATGAGCTCTTCCAATTAATCCCACCTTCTCCTTTCGTACACACTCCACTCGTGCAGGGCTTAGATGTCACCCGCATACAGTGCAGAATATTTCATCAAGAACCAAGCGGTTCGATGAGTCTTTCCTCTGCTGCACCATTAAGTCTTGGAACTCCTTACCGGCGAACGTGTTTCTTTCTTCCTACAGTACCGGGTCCTTTAAGCAGGGCGTGAAAAAGATCTGATACGGCCGTCTAGCTGAGCGTCACCATTGTAGCATTGAACGTGTTTGCAATGGTGACCCTCTTTCATGAGACTTTGCCTTCAGCTTAACACCAGGCGAGGTGCAGTCAAATTGACGTGCCATAAATAAATAAAAATCACTCACGTTAGATGAGGTTAGGTTAAGGAGTACAAGAATTAAATGTTTGTTGCTAGGATGAAGTAGAGGTTCTGGACTACTTTACTGGCTAGTCAGCGCTATCAAGCCTGAACAGCAATACTCTTCATCATTGTATTCCTCGTAAGGAATTTTTTAAAGCAATTAGAGTGCTATTTTTTTTAAATCAAATTTAAATCTGAAAAGTGAATACTTCGATAGAATTGGAACCCGCGATCTTTCCTACAGAGTTATAAAAAACATTGTTTAAATAAGATTATAACATCATTCATTGGCCGATAGTTCGTATGATTGTCGGTAGGTGCTCCCACTATCACCCCAAAATTCGTTGGAGAATTTGGAATTCTTCATACTTACGTGACTTCGAGGCAGCAGTCAGAACATTTACCCAGTAAGGGAATGATTTAATAATTTTAATTTCATTGTGTGTCTTTGACCACTCTGCAAAATAACCTCACCTCATACGGCTCATACTGTTTACTGACATCCCACGATAATGCCTAACCTAACAGCAACTTATATGCTTTATTCGAAAAGACACTCTCATACTATGTGATTAAATGCAAATCTATTTTTGGTTTTTATTTTTTTTATTTTATGGCACGTCAATTTGACTTCACCCGATGTTTAACTGAAGACAAAATGTCATAAAAAAGGGTCACCATTGCAAAGACGTACAGTGCTACAATGGCTGCACTCAGCTTGACGGCCTCATCAGATGGTTTTTCACGTCCCGCTTAAATCTCGCTGTGGGTAAGAATTTACTGCCGTTTAGGCACAAACTCATGTTTTTATTCAGTTTCATACAATACATTGATAAGGTGCAAGGTTTGTGCCCAAACAATAACGGATGCTGTCAGCCTCGCCCGACCTCTGGTTCACGGAGGATCATAAAACAAATTGAATGATTTACTAACGACGGCGGTATCACTCACTCAATGTGTATCTTGACGTGCCTGTCTGATTGTTACGCGAGATGTACAGGGGGCTCCAAAAGTAACTAAACATCTTAAAATCTATAATCTGTTGACAGCCTAAGTCTAATTCAACCACTTAGTTAGTTAATTAACTTAAGTTTTACAGGTTTAACAGGTAGTTGGAGCAACTAAGCCTTAGTTAAGTTACCTACCTGGTAAAATTAAGGTTTCAATCAAATTTAACAGTAACAGTAACATTGATTCTAATGATTTGGCTAAATGTGTTGCACCAGAGTATTTAGTAGCTCTGATATAGTTATTTTTTGATAGAATTTGACGTTTGAGCGTGGCCGGTTACAGTTAGCGTCAAGTTATGACGTGATTTTAACAATTTATCAAATAGTGCAACCTGTTTTATACATAATCGGTACTTTAACTGCACTGTTAATGTTAAAGTACGATTGTGCAACCCAGGTGCGTCTTTGCAATGGTGAACCTCTTTTATGAGATTTTGCTTATAGATGTCATCAGACGAGGTGAAGTCAAATTGACATGCCATACATAAAATAGAAAGCTTCTAAGACTAGCAGTTGTGTATATACATACAATTTAAGTTTTAAACTGTCCGGGAACTTTTGGATCTCACTGTACAACTAAATTGACAATAGATAGAATTGGGAAAGAGTCAATTGGAGAAATGTGTTTATTTAAAGAAAAAATTCGTTATAATTTTTTTCCCCCCAATTTGTAGAAGAAAATGTATAGGAAAATGTAATATAGGTACAGTTACCACAACAAGTGCCAGGACACTTTAAGGTCCAAAAAAAACCAATTCAAACTCCGCTCTCTCGATACCTTTAAATTACGAATTGGATAGTTTTTGACACTAAGGGCACAGGATACGAAACCGGGACCTCTCGATTGTATGGCTAATTTTTTAACCACAAAGGTAGGTACCCGCACCTTTTCCCTCTTATCAGCTAAGTATGATGCATAACATAACATAAACTCACACCTACATCCCCGAAGGTCCCAGAGGTGCTAGCACCCACATTTCACCCGTTTATGTTTAGGACCCAATGTAATAGGTGGCGAGCCTATTGTCATTAACCGGGCACTTAAAAAACCTCAGATAAATACACACATAACTCCGAAAAACATTGAAAAGTCATTGGTGTGTGCCATGGTAATACTTGGGATCGAACTCGAGACCTCGTCTCAGCAGTCCATTACCCATACTACTAGGCTACTGTAGTATGATGCGCCTAGCTGAAATGTCAGAGCATCGTACCGTATGTCGTTGTAAATTGTCGTCTAGTGCGGCCATACTTCTACACCGTCACAGTTTATTTCCTCATTAACAATTTTCACAATTGTGCTTGGAACGCTAATGGCTTTCTTTCATTATTCTAGAAACAATTGCACCGAGGTCGTTCATCCCTGAAGCTCAATTAGTATTGTGACATTTTAATTAACCTCTTTTAAGTTTTGGAGCGCTCCTTTGAACTCGTTGAAAGGGGAACACTCAAATATACAACCTTTTAGCTCGATCAGTGAGAAAGGTGTTAAGTTACAGGTAAGACCAATAGAACAAAAAATATAATAGTTCTCAAAGCTAGTGTTCTAAATTCGAATCTCCTATTCTTTTTAATATCATAAAACAAAAAGTATTCTGACTTTTCAGGTTCAGATTTTCGTCTTCTCTTGAAGTTCTGCAGCTAAACCATCTTTCAGGGTTCCAACTACTTGTAAAGATTACCACAGGTGGTTGTATAGCACGTGCTATGCGAGGAATGAAAGGGTTTCTATATGTGTAGTTCTTCACACATAGAGACCCTTCCATGCCTCGCAAAGCACCTATCATGACTGACTTCTTCATCTTATCTTAAAATGGCTTCTGCAGCAGAATAGCCGCAATTTTGTCAGTCTCTAGTCAATATGGTAAACGTCTTATAAAATTAATGACGAGACGCCAATGTGAACTTTCAAGTTTTCAAAAAGTCTACCAGAGCCAATTTAGCCACGGCAGTAAATTTGTTTCCGAGTGACCGCCTCCCACGAGATCAGGTAGTCAATCAGGACGTGAACTGCCCACTTAAAAAAGTGGCAATTTGTTGATTACTGTCATATTTTGACATTTGTTGACGCCTCTCATACATCATAACTGTCATATTACGTGTCGAACCCATACATGGAATATTCTATTCCGCTGGCTGGCTAGCGTTCCTTAACTATATATTGTGGAAACCTATTCGGTTGCCATATACCTATCCAAGAACATTGTCATGAAGCAACGCACTATCTTTATGCAATGTCCGTTCGTGACCAGGACTATTTCGAATCGTAATTGATCACATTATGTTAAAAAAAAGTAATAATTTGTCGAAAGTGATTTGTGTTTATATGTCTTTATCTCAGAACCCACGCTTTCGTAAACATCACTTCCTATAAAGCTTTTTTGTTAAAGGTTAGTGCACACTATGGTGTAATAAAAATCAATCGGTGAATATAAAAATTCATAATGAGAAAAATAATTAGACTACTATAACTCTATTCTTTTTACTTTAACACTAACACAAATTGTGGTTTCTGCTGGAGAAAGGCTAGATACCAAAATGAAATTAATTACGTGCTAAGCTGCACAAGTACTACCAATTACCATTTTGGAGAGTATCAAACGAATTAATATAATAATAGCCCGAATTTATAAGGTAAAAATTCCATGTCTAATAAAAATCTGTTCAAAGGTGGTCTAGTGCCAGCACACCTCTACATCTCTGACCCATTAGCTGTAGTAAACAAAGCATTTCATTTCTCTATCAGTGTGTGATTGGCGCCATAACTCGTTCATATCTCGAGTCGCTCCTTTGAAATCTTCCTGCCACGACAATGTTCATAAATCTTGGTTAAGCGTGAGACATGTGTCGTGGATGCGGCATTTTGTGAGAACTAACAATTTTATTTGGATTTTATTACATTATAGGCTCGCGTTTGACCAGTATCTCATCCGTCGTGAAATATATTATGTGTAGACACACTGCTTGCAAGTAAGCTATTCACTCAAATTTCTTGGACTCCCAAAACTTCCAAGACAACATTATTGTAATCTTAGACCATAAGGTACAGACTCTATAGGTATACTATTATACGTGGCATAAAATTGCATAAAATGGCATAAAAATATCAAACTTTTAGTTTTATTTAATATATTATACATCCCAAAACATGTACATTTATATGTTATTATTTTTATTAATGATTATTAGCAACCGAAATTACTAATATTCCCTCTAACCCCTCCATCTAAGGTTAATATACCTCCTACCTCTTACCTCCGTTTAATACTCCTCTCATCATTTCAGCCACGGGACGTCCACTGCTGAACATAGACCTCCCCCGTCGACTTCCAATCCGATCGGTTGGAGGCGGTCTGTATCCAATGCGTACCCGCGACTTTGTCTATGTCGTCCGTCCACCTCGCAGGAGGCCGTCACACGCTTCGTCCTCTACATACCAATTTTTTTATTTTTTTATTTAAAAATTTGCACACAGAAAAACAATACTTAAATATTTAATGTTGACAAGTAAGTACAATGGCACTGCTTATTTCTCCCAGCAGACCGGCGAGAGGAGATCGTGGACCAATAATGCAAGCACCACAGATTATATCTCATTTTTACCACATCTACTTCAACACAACTCTTTGTACGTTATCTGTAGCCAGCGTCTATCAACTACAATAACCGTTAATGCTAACAGCCTCAATAACGTTAATATTTACAACGTTATAACTGTTGTAAGGTGTCTCGCTGCTATCAAAGCACGGACATTTTGTCTTGTAACAGATTTGTAGTCCGACATGGAAGGAATTGATGATTGTGATTTGTTACGTTCATTTATTGGTATGGAATGTTACTGACACCATGTACTTAGATATGTAGGTACCTATTAATAGATATGGCCTATATGGGGGTATATATATGGCTGGGCCTTTAGACAATGTGACATATTATTGATGGAATCACATCAAAGCGAATCGTTTTCAAGTTGACACTGAGGTGATTTAACATACTTACATAACAAACATACATACATTAACTCACGCCTATATCCCCGAAAGGGTAGGCACCCACATTTCGCAAATTTATATTTGCGAAATGTGGGTGCCTACTTTCGAAATGTTATCCCCGAGCTTATTGCCATTAACCGGGCACTTACAAACCTGCGATAAATACACACATAACTTCGAAAAGCATCGTAAAGTCATTGGTGTGTGCCATGGTTAAACTTGGGGTCGAACCCGAGACCTCGTCTCAGCAGTCCATTACCTATACTGTTACTGTGCACTAGGCTGCTAGGCACTAGGCAGATTTATGTCATTCCCATACCTACTTTACTAAGTGATACTATTTTCCAATACTATTTTCACTAGATTCCCTTAACTTAAATATATAATCAAAGAAGCTACGACTGAACTTTCGATTATTGAGATCGGTTCCAAGTTAGTGAATGGAATGCAATGAAATGAAAATGCTTCTTATAAATAGAGATAGATGTTTCAAACTCCATTAATATCAATAAAGATTATTATTATAAGAAATGTAACTCACAAAACAAAGAGCTGATTAAAAAAATTTATACTACTGTCACCACTGATCATCAACTCAAATATATCAAAATTAACGTCGCCACTGAAATTTGACAGTTATAAAAATAACAAATGACTATCTAACATCAAACGCTAATTTAAACAACAATATCTCAAAAATCATTCTATTATGACAGCGAAAAATAACGATGTTCTTTTCTCAAAATTCTTCAAAAAGTATCTTCACTTCTTCTGCTGTAATAATTTTGTTTTTAAAATTAGAAATACTCATCAGTAATTTAATAGGTACAGTCATCTGCAGTAACTTTTTAACATACCGAATGCAACACACAGACGATGACACAGAATGTCTCTGTTCTTACAGGGGTTGTGATACGAGTGTTATTCCTCTGGTGTTACACTCGCCCATAGGCCACGGTAACCACTTACCATCAGGTGGGCCGCGTGCTTGTCTGCGACCTAAGTTGTATAAGAAAAAAACAAAAAACAGAATATTGCCACTCATAGTTTTGGTTGAATTAAATCTATATATCATTTTCGTTTAGTTTTTCAGTGCCTATTTTGGTGCACATTTGGTTTTTTTTACAGTTTTATTTTCTCTGATAAACACTATATTGAATCAAGTTAATTTACTAACAGATTTAATTATACTATTTATACTGTTGATTGATGGCACTTGGTGGAATTTGTTGTTACACATATTGAGAACTCACTTGTACTTTTCCACAGTATTTTTATTTTTTATTTTTTAATAGACCTGACCGGTTTCGCCTTACGGCATCCTCAAAGGTTTATATATGTATGTCATCGTAAACCTTTGAGGATGCCGTAAGGCGAAACCGGTCAGGTCTATTAAAAAATAAAAAATAAAAATACTGTGGAAAAGTACAAGTGAGTTCTCAATATAGATTTAATTATATTATACCAGATACCTACTTCTTCTAACATGATTAGACCGACCACCGATTTAACAATTCTGGAAGTCACCTGTCTCTTCCTTTATTCTAATTCTCCCTTCTCCTTTGAAGACTGTAATATGTGCATGGGCCTTAGAGCCGTTAGCAATCTTAGAAATACAATAATACTGTGATAAAAATACCTAGTCCAATATAATACTATTGTTGTCAAACTACAACACTACCCAGAATCAAACCCAAAACATTCGACCACTCAATCGCTGTACCATCACATTTGTATTCCTAAATTAATTTTTAAAGCACGCTATTCGTTACACGGCTAAGACTAAAGACGTCTTAAGAAAAAATGGCGTCTCTGTATTCATTTTAATAGCTTAACTTTTCATCTAGCAACAAATTAACAGGCCTCGTGTCTTAATGCAAATAAACCATGACTGATGCATCACATTTGTTTAAAGATATTCCTCAGGGAATGACGAATTGCGGTTATTTCTTAACTTTTAAAAAAATTTATTTTGAGAGCGAGTTAATGGATGAAAGCGAAAATTAAGAAAAAAGATCGTATCATGACTTTTGCGTTTCGAATGGTAAGGTTTAAAGCCAATATATTATAGTAAACTAAACATAGCACCCACATTTCGCCAGTTTATGTTTAGGTCCCAATGTAATAGGTGGCGAGCCTATTGCCATTAACCGGGCACTTATAAAGCCTGCGATAAATACACACATAACTTCGAAAAGCAACGAAAAGTCATTGGTGTGTGCCATGGTAAAACCTGGGATCGAACCCGACACCTCGTCTCAGCAGTCCATTACCCATACCACTAGTCTACCGCGGTAGTAACTTAAACAATGCCTAATTTTAATACTTTTTTATTCTATATATTTATTTACTAATTAACTTAAACTTAGCTGACTATTATGACATTTGTTTAGGTACTTAAATAAACGTAAACAATCTTACTGTGTCTTTTTAATATGTTTTGTTTAAAAACTCAGTATAAAAATATTTTCTGCTTAGTAACGCATTTTGATGATTAAAAACCTGTATCGAACCACTAGTTAGTCAGTTATCTAGTTAGTCTAAGTCTAGTGTATTTGTTCCACACGTTTTTTAATAAATAGTTGCCACAAGATTGTTTACCCTTATTTGAAGTATCTAAACAAGTTATAGATCGCATACATTATCCCTTGGTTATAGGTATTATATAAGTATACATCTTTACAAAAATTATCCTATCTTTTGTACCCAAACAAAATGTCAGAATTATATTAAACAACTTAGATGCATGTCAATAGGGGGGTATCCGTAGGGTATCGCTTGATACAAAAGGGTTTATTACCAGATCAAATATCAATTCTTGTCAAATACGAATTTGACAAACTATTCCATTTCCGTTCTCTTTTCTATTTTAAAACTGTTATAGTTAGACTCCCACATACGTAATAATATTTTTATCAATAGTCTCTATAGCATAAATCAAATATTTATCACCGTAAGTTATGACATACAGTGTGAACATACTATCAATGTCGTCTGATTTATGGGCGAATGAATAAACACCACCGTTTTTTTGTTGACTGTTATCTCTTATTACTAAATTATGAATATTACTGGAAATAAATATTGTATTCGTAACTTTCGTTTTGAAATCTGTTTCTAAGGGAATTGGTAATGATTATGTATGTAATATATTATAGTTTACATGGCCACTGGTAGATATAATTTCAGTAAAACGGGGTGGATAGGGATACAGGGATGTATAGGGATAAAACGGTCAATGGAATATTTTAAACATTATCTCTACAAAATTTTAATGAATCCCATTACCAGATATTTGATGATTCTGTTATTACAATAAAATAACTAAATGATATTACAATGAACTTATAAACCTGCGAAAAATACACACATAACATCGGAAATCACCAAAATGTCAGTGGTGTGCGCCATGGTAAAAGCTGAGATCTTACCCATACCACTAAGCTACTACGGTTATATTTACCACATTAAAAACTTCAATATGATCAGTAAATTATTCACTAAACCCAATTTCATACGCCTTTAAAGCCATCATTAACAAAATATGACAGACTAATCCAAAATGATTCAATCTAATGTACCAACAGACCATATCCTGCTCACCCCTCTAGAATAAAACCATGAAGATAACAATAACGGCAAAAAAAAGGGAAAAATATATTCAGCAACGTTCATCGAGTTTATTTGCGGGCCATAACTCAGTAATATCGTGTTCAAAGACTGCCCCATTTAACTTGAGAAACGGCTCTTCGCGACAGATTTCATAAAAATACCGCCCCAACTGTGATTTCAGATGTTCTATATCAAACGGTATCACTTGGTGTTGGATTGGGAACTTTGGGATAGGCTTTTAGGCTGATAGTTTTGGAAAATCGTCGGGAATAGGACCTAAATCTGATGATTTAGGACTCTTTGCTATTAAATCTTTAAGTTAAAACGTTAAAGTTATCCTTAGAGCAATAAAGTGTGGCGAGTGCGTGCGTATACGTATCTTTACACAAAACCTAAGCGTAAGAAAGTGATAAAGTATATGAACCGTGCAACGGCCGGAACCGGCCTATTTTCAACAGTGGACTGCATTGCAATCTATCAATTAGTTTATTGAGGCTAATTGATAGATTGAACAAATAGTTTATCCTTTCATATATTTAACAGTTATTCAACAACATACAATCTTACTACGTCGTATATATTATCTTACTAACTTTTAGTTCCTACTTCCTACGTAAACTAGCATCCTTGAAACATTCACATAACTCAATCTATTGTTAGTTTAGACGGCGAAAAATGTACTCTATTCTCAATTTAAAAATTCAACGACATGGAATATAGCAGACAACACGGCTCCTTAAACCGCTTACAGTGGCATTTCTGAGCTTTAAAAAAACGTAACAAAAGACAAAATTTCAAAATACACTTAACGAGCAACCACAGAAGCTCAGCAATGTATCAAAGAAGCCTTTAACTTTTATGAAAAGCCGGCGGGCGACGGTATATCACGTTAAATGGGCCAACCTCTCGCGTTGTTGTAACTTACTGCTCTTAAAATGTTCCGCCAGAACCGAACTGTTTGATTCTTGATGCTTGTAGCTTGGCTGGTGTCCAGTAGACAGAACTTTGGAGATCGGTAGTGTTGATATATGACTTTGACAGGACATTATAATGTCGAACACGTTCACTCTCGTTTAATCTTTCAGAGCCCGAAAGGAGAGGTTCGCAATGACCCAGACCAACCCTGAGATGTCTTCATCGTTTGAAATGTACTCGTATTATGGTCTTATTATACCTTTGTAAGGTCAAGCAATGCTACTCACGGCATGCTGAGGATGGATGAACATTCTTATAAAGACTTTGAGAGCCCAAAAAGATTTCCTATCTTTACAAAAACCTAGCCGTGAGAAGTGACAGAATATACTAATCGTGATGCAATTTTTTTTATAAACGATTATCAACTTTGACTAAAATAGTTATTGAAGAGATGTCAATTATCTCATGAGTCACTGCCACTGACATTTTAAATTCGGTAACACGGTAATGAAGGAGTCTGCGGGGTCTACTTACGACCTCAAACATATCACTATCACTACATAGTAATGGATACTTAACCTACCTACCTAACTTATGCTTAAATCTTCAAAACTATGCAACGGATTTAGATGCGGTTTGTTTTAATAGATAGAAAGGTTAAAGAGGAAGGTTTATATGTATATAACATCATGCTACAACAAACAGGTGCGGAGCAGGAATGAAAAATGTTGCAAAAACGGGGTAACGCAGACGAAGTCTACTAGTAAAATATACTCTTTATACCTAACTACGAGTATTTTAAGTTCCTTTGAAAGATATCACATACCTATTACATTGGGACCTAAAGATAAACTGGCGAAATGTGGGTGCTAGCACCTCTGCCTAACCCTTCGGGGATACAGGCGTGAGTTTATTTTATTTATTATTAAAGATATCATGAGGTGCTACGACGACGGCGATGGAGCTCAAATCTACCAATAGGTTATATCGAATCAATCAAGTGCCAAGCAATCATTTCTCAAGCGGTTTTTGGTCAAGATATATGCCGGGAACTATTATTAAACCTTCATGGGAACCATAAACTTGTTTAAGAACTTACGGCGTTCAAATTCCACTGAATCAGATCTCCACTGTCAATTAACGCAGTTTAGTTGCTAAATAGTACCCTATGGTACGATGCGCGAGTGCCATGGTACGATGCGCGAGTGCTTGGGCAGCCGCCGCCTCCTTCTGCGAGCAAGTTATGCTCGAAAAGGAGGAGGCGGAGCGGGTCCGGAGAAGACTCCGGGCCCGCACTGCCCGCGATGAGCGGAGGCGACTCGGACGTCGGAGGTCGCAGAATGACCTCCGTCCCCCATGAGCGCGGGCCTGGGGTTGACGGGTGAAGCCGCCTGTCACCCTAGCAAAAGCAGGCCACGGCGATGGCACATAATGCCACACCATACCCAGGGGCTAGATGGGGACGCCATGGTCCCCACTTTTAGGGAAGAGGGTCATCTCAACAGAGATGTCCCCGGGTCTGCCGGGGTGCGAGAGATATGTCTTGTATAATCTCACCTCCGGCAATCGAGGACCCATGGACGGCGTGCGTTTTGGTCGGTTCGAGTCCGACATAATCACCTCCATCGGTTTTGGTGGGGGTGGTATCCGTGGGGATTTTGCGCACGATAAAAAAAAAAAAAAAAAAAAGTACCCTCAATCAACAAACGCGGCCATAATTCGCGGCTACTTTAGCAAACAATGAGATTAACTGAATAAGCAGCCACTACATTAATTAGCCATTCCACTGTACACGACAGTGAACCGCAGATTCGGCAGAGAAAACAATTTGTAACAAAAACATAGCTGTTATACGAACACTTAATTAAAACGCAAATTGGCGACCGCGGCCACCCGGATCCCTGGTTATAGGGATGAGGCATCATGTGTTACTGTTATCGATAAAAGGTAAGGAAACTGAAGGTCAAATTTATTCAAAATTCGAGCTTAATTCAAGTACATAGGCGGACTTAATGCTATAGTTATTCTCTTCCAGTATACTAAAGGTAATGCAGAGAGATATTCTGTAGGTGCATTATTGAGAATTACGTTTAGAGTTACATTGAGAGATTACGCCTGATACTCTCCAAGACTTTAATTGGTAGAGCTTGTGTTAAGTACGTAATTAATTTCCATGCGATTCACACCGTATAAATGGAATCAGGTCTATTTTTTTTGCCAAATTTATTTAGCTGCAACATTTTCGGTTAGGAATTTATTTTCGGCATACCAATTGCGGCGGACCGAAAATTATAGTTGGCGAAATGTGGGTGTTTAATATACCACGTAGGTGGTAGACAAGCACACGGCCCACCTGATGGAAAGCGGCCACCGTGGCCTATGAACGTGTGCAACACTAAGGGTGTCACACACGCGCTGCCCACCCTGAAGGGGAAGGGGCGTTATGGGCGTGAGCATTTGAGATAGGGCTTGTAGGCTTAACTTGAAACCATTTAATTCCATAGTTAGTACATGTCCGAGTCATGTATTCATATAAAAACTTATACCAAAAATAATAATATATAAAACTTTATCGACATGAAAATTACTCTTCCCTATCCAGCATCACGGGTTTGCATAATAAACGTGAGATATTTGCATAAAATCACTCGACATAGTCCGTTCCTAACCTATTTGACTTGCAAAAAATAACCCTTAGCACTGCATTGATTGGTTTTCATTGCAAATTAGTGTGAACCGTGGCAAGTGTTGTCGCCTCTTAGGGGGAGGGAAAATGTGAGTCTATTGTGGGGTTTTGTAGTGGTATCACTACATAATAATTAGTTAGTTAGTTAGTTTTATATTTCATAAACAATTCTACATTGTATTGAAATGTTGTAACTTAAAATTAACTTAGCCTAAGGGTGGTACAACAGAATAATAAAAATCAAACAGAAATTCAATTTAAAAAAAATTATCTTTATCATCATCGTTATTAATGAATTAAAATCTGTCTCAAGCTTTCCTCACGGGAATAGCATATTAAATGGAAGTCCCTCATAAATAAACCAATCTTTACAATATAGAGCAGTGATGTGGTACATTCGTATGATGAAGATCGAAAAGAAAATAAGTTTAGTTAAAATCATACATGGTGGATAGGAATATTTTTTAATAGAGACAAAAAAATATGTTATGTTCACATCTGTAAATGCCTGAAATAGTAGTTAGAGTCGTTCTAACACCCACATTTCGCCAACTATGATTTTGAGTTCAACGTAATAAGCGGTGAACCTATTGCCGTCATATCGGCACTTTGTCATGGGCTATAAGGTTACTATCAGATAGAGAACCGTCTTTTTTAAATAGCGTTTGTGAAGAAGAAAAACGTAATTGGATAACTTTTACTCTACTTTCAATACACAACCAAATACTTATAACTTTAAATCAATGCATATAAAAACATGATTTATTTGGTCAGTTTTTCCATTTGAACAGTTGATTAAATATCGGTTAAGTCGACTTTCAAAGTGACCGCAAACCCAACATTATACCCACGTCCGAAAATTTCAGACACGTGATTGATGACCTGATAGTCATTATAAGGTATTAGAATAATATTCATAGACCTAAATATACACAAAAAAACTAACGACAAAATTGTTCAGTATCTAGTGATGTAATAAGTTGTTTTAACATCGATATTGATATCAGATATCGAATCACCAATATCGAAATATCGAACAATTCTATGGATTTTGTCGATATTACGAAAAAAGAGCAATTAACTATTTAGTGTTTCCTTTTAATAAGTTTTGCTAAAAGCTATTTTACTGTCTCAAGATATTTCCATAGCAAAGTAAAAATATTACAGAATTAGTGTGAAAATTTAGACCAATGAATGAATTATTCAATTGAAATTTATTTATTTCATGAAGCATACCTAGGTAACGTAAAAACAATTAATATCAGAATAATCAAATAAATAAAAAATAAAACTAAAAAAAATATAATCAAATAAAAAAATGACAAAAAAGCAAGCAGGTCAAGTGTTATATATTTTGAGTCATTTTATACAAATTGTATTGATCAATGTTTCTTTATGAATAGTTAAAATTGAGATCCTATGAAATTAGATAATTTAATGCTTTACTTACATATTTAAGTTTATGTATATGCACATCAATAGGAAAACAGTATACCGTGTCTCCCCATAGCAATATTGTGTTATCGATACAAATATCGATAATGTTCCTTCGGTATTACCAATTTTATCGTTACAACCCTAACTATGATGAATAGGCCGGCCACTGATTGGCCCCAATCAGTCAAACATTGGACAAAAACTATGAAATCGATCAGCAATAGGACGTAACGAGCCGTTCGCCACAAATTATTAGTTTATCCAACATTTAGCGATTACCGGTATGTTATTTGGTCCCAATATAATTGCAGATAATGTAACTGGTTGAAATAATAATAGTGCGGTAGTAAATGGTTGGTAAAAACTAGGAAATTATAGGGTGAAGTAGGTTAGTAAGAGCCATAGGAGGTTGGGTGTGGGTTGGTTGGGCCTTCGGACGAGACGTTTTAGCTCAACTTGCATTGTTTATTTTGTTGGTACATGAAGATCATACCTTGGAAACTGAATTTTACAATATGATTAGAGCTTTTTTTTTATACTACGTAGGTGGCAGACAAGCACACGGCCCACCTGATGGAAAGCGGCCACCGTGGCCTATGAACGTGTGCAACACTAAGGGTGTCACACACGCGCTGCCAACTCTGAAGGGAAAAGGGGAGAGCTGGGAAGGGGTGGGGAGGCTAGGAAGGGGAGGGGATGGAGGGGTATAGCGAGCTCTGGCTACCCTACTTACCGGCGGGAACACAACACGATGGTTATTATGACCGCGGTCTTCTGTACGGCGGAGGTACTTCCCCAGTTGGACAGCTCATTTCGGACGGGAGATACCGTCGTGTCCTACCTCCGTGACATTTTTAGGTACATACGTTTATTTTATTGTATTTTAATCACTTGTACTTAATAACCGTGGTAGCCTAGTGGTTCAATCCCAGGTTTTACCATAGCACACACCAATGACTTTTCGATGTTTTTCAAAGTTATATGTGTATTTATCGCAGGCTTATAAGTGCCCGGGTAATGGCAATAGGCTCGCCACCTATTACATTGGGACCTAGACATAAACTGGCGAAATGTGAGTGCTAGCACCTCTGCCTACTCCTACGGGGATAAAAGCGTGAGTTTATGAGTTTATGTATGTAATCAATTTGGAAAAAAAACCGTCCTGATTCCTTGTTATGCGGGGTAAATCACCAGGAAATTAATTACGTGCTTAGCTGCACAAGAACTACCAATTATCGTATTGGTTCAATCATCTGCAAATCTGTTAATTTTGAGAGCTTTGATACCCTAGTAACATAAAAAAGACATGTAACATCTGCAAGCCTCAAAATTAAATTCGACACCTACGAAATAATAGAGTATTCACTTCTAAAGCAAAAAAAAAACAAGTGACGCCCTCAAACATGAGTGTTGTATTTCAAATAAGCACTTATTATGTGTGCAATAACTGACGTGTGAGAGAAAAAATGGCGGTTTTGGCACACAATGACATCCTGGCTGTCAACGATACAATTTTATTACAAAGGAATAAATCCAGAGCAAGAGATAAATTATAGCAATAACATTATTTGATTTTCTAGTTTTTCGTAGTGAATATTGTAAATATGGTCAAAATTAGTCTGGAAATTATTAAATAAATAATTAAATATACTAGCTATTACCTAAAAAAAGATGGTTCTTTTATCTGTACATTTTTCATTTTACCCGTAAATTATTCCCATACATCATTAGTTTCCTTTTCAAATTAATACTTAATTGATTTTGCTGTTCAAACTGTGACCAAAATCTTTCAATACAAAATGACTATAAAATCACACGGAATAATTAGTGAATCTACTAAAACAATTTTCTAAACAATAAAATATAATGAAATGACACTTCCCAACTACAGAATTCATTGACTGCCTCTGTGGCGTGGCGGTAGTGAACGCGACCGCAGGAGCAGTTCAACATAAACTCTGAAAAAAAAATGGACTTCGAATCGTGATCGAGATTTACGCAAGAAGGATGATTTCACTACAGATTTCATCTAAGACTTTCACCACTAACATTTTCCATTAAAAAATCTAAGTTTTAAAAATGGCGGTTTCCGCACTGACTTCTCCGTTTACTACACAAACCGCCATTTTAATAATAGGGCCCGCTCATTACCTACTAGGTGTATCTTCGAATTTCATAGCTGCCCCACGAGCTATGGATACCTGTCATCTCTTGGCTCAGTGATCGCGTGTACGTAATAAATAGATAATCAAATCTACCTTTAAAACGTCGAACCACTAAGAAATCGTATAATTTAACGAAGACCCTAAAATATATGTTTATTTAAATTACAGTTGTTATGAAGTTCGTAATATAGGTCAATTTTACCAAGAACTGCTATTGAAAATGATTTATTCATGGAAGAATGTGCCTGTAGAGAACTAGAACCGTTGCGATGTAATATATTATTATCACGGCTGTTTGCCTAGCATACCTAAAGTTGAGTTTGCCTAACTCATATTTCAGTTAATCGATGAACCACATATATAAATGGACAAACGTTGTATGAATTAAAATGGATTTTTGATTATCAAATTCAATTTAGAACTCTAACCCTTCGTTTTCACTAAGGTTTTAAACATGTACCTATTTTACTATTTGTAATATGTCGCGAACTTCAGTGTGAACGCAAATGTGTTTTAAACTTGTTTGAGATAGTCTTAATACATGTATAAAACAAGTAATTGTATTCTGACAAGTTTTCTGCAAGTTTTTGGTAAATCTTCAACCAGTTACATCAAACATGCACAACTTGGTTTTTGGTGAAGAAACTTTCAATTTATCACACTGTTCCTCATTAGGTTATCTACACACCCTATTCAGCCCTCTCTTTTCCACAGGGTCAGTCATCTCAATACATTAAAGATTTATATATTTCCAGATCAAAAAGTATAGCATCTCTTTTGCATCGCTGTCATTACAAACAGCACCCGCTACCGAAGCCCAAAGAATACATCTACCTAACACTCATCAATAAGCTTTCTCAACGCTAAATACCTTATTATCTACTCGCCCCATGTCACTAGCGTATTACGTCATACGATACCACCATTGTCACCCGCCATAGATTACTTGACGTGGCATTTATTCACCGAATACCAACTAAATTTTACTGTTAAAATTCTACTTACTATACAAAATTGAACCTTATTGATTCTTCACGGATAACATGGGTAATATTTTCGGAATTTTTGGATAAAACATGTAAGTTTGTATAACTATGAACCCGTGGACATGTAGTGATGGTCATTGGAGCCGATTTGCTCAGATTACGTGTTTACAAATAGGATTTTCCTTTATTAATAAGCTCTTGCATAAGAGGAATGTTTTTGTTGAATTGTATTATGTTTCGCTATTGATAATATTCTGTCGCTAGGATGGCAGATGAATGAAGTCAATTATTGTTAGTTATTTGAGCATTTTTATCAAAAATGCCAACGAGTCGTTATGAAACTTGACCGTATCATCTTTTATGAATGATCTACTATAGGTACTTATAGGTATCTCTGCCTTGTTAGCAAGGTGCTTAGACCTTGTTTTTTTTGTTTCCCATGCTAAGCACAAGTTAAAATAAGTCTTGCCCAGATTTCGACAAATAAAGGTGTTATAATTAATTTTAATCGGGACCGAAGGTTTAAAGTGTTCTCCGAGGCACGACCAGACCAGTATATTCATGCATATAATTGCACATATTTGCACTGAGTGGGGATCGAACCCGCGCCTCCTGAGTAGCAGTCGCGTTCACTACCACCACGCCACAGAGGGTGTATTTATTACATTGTAACAATTGAAAATAAATAAATCATTATTTTCTGGAGCTGCAAAGGCATCTGAAATCACTCAATATTAAAAGATAAAGTCTGTACATTAATACCTGCATTACGTACCTACATTATATTTGAATAATCAAATGAATGTTTTCAGAAAAAAGAAACACGAAAACTTTCACCATTCGTAGAAAACAATTAACATTACTCATTGTTCATGACAAGCCCAATCGCTGCATTAAACTGTAATAAAAACGAAAGTAACAGCAAGTACGTACGCCATAAACTTGTTGGAACCACAGTCCAAGCTCTTAATAAATCGTAATTTATTTCTTAATATAAAACCTTCGTGAGTTATGTTGTTTTATTAATTGCAACATTCATATTCCTATGATTACGACATTTAGTACGATATTTGGAACATGCAAGCGTTTCGGATTGCGCACACTGTTAGCAGAGCGATATTAGTATGACAGGACATCTAAACAGTCGCTCGAAAAGGAGGAGGCAAAGCGGGTCCGGAGAAAACTCCGGTCCCGTTCTGCCCACGATGAGCGGAGTCTACTCGCACGTTTGAGCTCGCTGAATGACCTCCGTCCTCCATGAGCGCGGATCTGGGGGTGACGAGTGGAGTCGCCTGTCACCTTTGCAGAAGTAGGCCACGACGGCGACCGAAAGTGCTCCTCCTCATATCCGGGAACAAGATGGTTACACCACGGTCACATGATAGGGGAAGGGAGTCATCTTAAAGAGGTGTCCCTGTGTCTGCCGGGGTGCGAGAGATATGACCTGTATAATCTCACCTCCAGCAATCAAAGAACCAGAGACGGTGTGCGTTTTAGTCGGTTCGAGTCCTACATAATCACCGACTTTGGTGGGGGCGGCATCCGTGGATATTTTGAGCACAGAAAAAAAAGACATCTAAACAGTTCAGAGTTAAGAACCTTTGACTATTAATGAGGTGGAGTGACAGATCACCTCCAATGCTGGGAGTGGAAGGCATACATGCAATATTTTAACAATAACGATAAAGCTAAATAAATCGTCCGTGCTAAGTATTTTTTTTATTTAGGACACGTCAATTTGACTTCTCCCCGCCTGATGATAAGCTGAAAGCAAAGTCTCAGGAAAGAGTAGTGACCACCATTAAAAACACGTAAAGTGTTACAATGGTGGCACTCAGCTTGATGGCCTCATCAGTTGCTTTTCACGCCCCGCTTAAAGGATAATGGACTGTAGGAAGAAAGAAACACGAGCTGATAAGGAATTTCAAGACTTGATGGTACGGCAGCGGAAAGACTCATCGAACCACTGGGTCCTTGACGAATTATATATAACATTATTAGTATTTTATGGGAATGATATAATTTGACATCATATACAAAAGCTTCCCATCATACAACTGTACTTGGCAAAGAGACATGAAGGCCAATCACTGCTCTATATTGTAAGCACATATAGTTGCATTGCCAAAACACTTTTTAGTCACTAAGGCAAACAGAATTAGTCTGCCACTAGCTAATTTGCTTAAGTTCTAGAGGTAGTAGGCCAATCTTTTATAGTGAGTAACTAGTCACTAATAAAAATATCAACGACATTTTTTGTAACTGGTACTGTCCTAACATATCTAGCAAATGCCATAAATCAGTTATATTGAACAAAATAATCAATCAATCAGATAATTAGCCTTTTTTATCGTGCACAAAATTCCCATGGATACCACCTCTACCAGAATCGTTAGAGGTGATTATGTCGGACTCGAACCGACCAAATCGCACGCCGTCCATGGATCCTTGATTGCCGGAGGTGAGATTATACAAGACCTATCTCTCGCATCCCGGCATACCCGGGGACATCTCTTTTGAGATGACCCACTTACCCTAATATGGGGACCATGGTGTCGCCATCTAGTCCCTGGATATTGGGTGGCACTTTGGTACAGGGATTTATTTCGAATTTTCTTTCTCTCGCAGTGATCGTCTGCGCCTTCGGATGATATGGGTTGAGATATTCTTTCTCCGTCACCACTCGAAAGGAAATAAAATAAAAAACAATATAGCGAGTGATAGCATTGTATCGCACATCCCACATCTAAACCCAATCCGAAAACAAAAATCCTTTAATAAAAAATATAATGTGATTATAAATTAGCGTGATTAAATCAGTTGCGAGCGAGATCGGAACCGATAACCAAACAAGCGTGTTTTGCCGCGGACAACCCTAGCGAACTAATCCTAGAAGCACACAGACGGAATTGAACCTTATGGTGTTGAGTCAAAGTTGTATTTTGTTTGTTTTTATATAGGGTAGCAATAACAAAGGTCTCCCTCCCGTCACCGGGCTGTCAAGCGGCATTCACGCGGGTAATTATTACTCGACAACGGCGAAAAGATTTTAGTGACAATACACTCTGTGGCTACCCTAAGCCGCTTTTTGTCGCTAGGGGTGTCATGTTTATACTGTAATGTTAAGTACAATTTCTGTGTTGTGGATCAGGAATAATGAAAACTGGTTTTTAGTATACAATTATACAAATTGTAAAGCTTTTTGTTGAGTGAAAGAATAATATTTTTGTTAAGTTAGATGTAAATTTTAAAGGTTTATTATGTGATAAGTATTCAAGTTGGGCAAGTTAAAGGATTTTGATTTTATCTTTACTAGGGATTATGTGAAGTAGAAGATTTTTTTTACAGATATTAGACTCATTGAAGTGAAAAATTATAATAAAGGTAGTATACTGGTGTTTACATTAAATCAGTTCTTTATGGTCTCGGGGTGCGATTTATTTATAATACGTTTTTAGATTAATAAACACCTTTGTATATTTTTAATGAAAATAAATTATTTAAATTCTAAATCGGAATATTTATTTCGGACCACAAAATCCTTGTATTTAATATTTTTGGTTGGTAGTAACTATTCAAGACTCAGTCAACGCAACCAATGAAATTTTTAATAGGTAAAATCTTAAAAACTGAAATCTGTGAAATCAAGCAACCAAAAAACAATTATTATTTTTCATATATTACTCTTAACTTCAATTTCTGCTTAAGATGGCTTCTACAGTAGAATCGCCGCAATTTCGCCAATGTCCAGTAAGTGGTAAATATAATACAATATTATTAATGACAAGACGCACATGTCAAATTTTTCAAGAAAATCTTCTAGAGCCACGTTAGCCACGCCAGTAAATTTGTTGTGTCATTTTAAACAATCGAAGTTTCAAATTATTCTGATGACATTGTACGTAAAAATAATTCGAGACAATAATAATTTGAGACAAAAGCCGCTTTTCCAAGTTTAATCTATTTCTATTAATGTTTTAACACTTATATCCGCACGCATCGTCCATAGCGCATTTTCATATCCGAGTTATCTTTTTATTATTTGGAATCGTAAAGTAATTCACCCACGAGATAAAGGAGTAAATATACATTAGGCATTGCTTTATTGTACAATCTGAACAACCGTCTAACTACACACCCGTACTCTTGTAAAACACTAAAAAACCGCCCCACATTTAAAAGGCCATACGTGAAAGCATCATTTAGTTCTCAACTACACATCTGGCACAAGTACTTATACAAGTGCATTCAGAGCCCTCTGAGGAGTGCTAGAGGACGACAAAGTGCTGTACAACGTCAGAGGTTCCACTCTACAGCCTTTTCAGTTCCCCACTGACACGTATAGTACCAGATCACGCAGATGGAAAACTGGTTGACCTAAATTGTACCTACTGTAGGTCTGTATGTTAGAATGGAAGTGTTTTTCATCATCATCCTCACGTGTTAATTTTTTTTTATACAACTAAGGTCACAGACAAGCACGCGGCCCACCTGATGGTAAGTGGTTACCGTGGCCTATGGGCGAGTGTAACACCAGCGGAATAACACTCTTGCCGCAACCCCTGTATGAGCAGAGACATTCTGTGTCGTCAGCGCAAAAGATGTAGGATAAGCCTTTGGTTTTTCCACTGACAACACAAAACCTCTCTAGTGAGCTCTGGCTACCATACTCACCACCGAAAACACAACACAAGGTTATTAAACGGCGATATTATATAGGGTGAACGTACTTCTACAGTCGGACTGCTCGATTGGGACGGATATACCGTCGTGTCCTACCTCCTCTATGAATTGTTATTCCCGGTCGCATTCGAATCTGTTACCTGGAATCCGGTGTTCACTTTTTTCCACATTTGATTTTTCCGTAAGACGACTGCCATATGACATACAGAACCTCTAGAACCGATAGGCGATATCGAAGTACTGCAGTCAAACTAGTTGTTGAACTTTTCCAACTACCCGTAACATCTGCCATAAATATTCGTCTGACAACTGGGACTGATGGCTTAACGTGCTCTCCGAGTTACGATTTGGAATCTCGATAAAGATTTGGAATCATTTACCAGCACATGTGTTTCTTCTTCCTACAGTAGGTACCGGATAATTAAAGTATCTAATGAGGCCGTCAAGTTGAAGACCACCATTGTAACATTGTCCGAATCCGAATCCGAAAGTTTTACCTTCAGTTTATCATCGTACGAGGTGACCCATTTAAAAAACACCTGATAACCAATGATTACCATGGTCTATAAAAACTCTGAGATTTTTATATAGACCCTTCTCTCAATTAAATCAAGGAAGCATGTACACCCAGCATAAAAGATAGTAGCCCACCTTTGCATGTGTGTGTGTGTGTTATTCCGATAAGTAAGTTACGCGTTATTTGACAAACACTGAGAATTAAGTCACTCGTATTAATTTGCATGTGGGTTAACTACCTACCAATAGCTCATTTCTTCACTCACACACTTGCAAATTAAACGTATGACCGTTATATCAGCGTTAGATACATATTTGTTGATTACATTTCTCACCAAAGAGTAGGATAGCGGCCATTAGGCTCAAAATACAAACATCAGATGTAGCCGGTACCTACTAACACTGCAATGATAATACCATAAAAAGATCTAAAATAATTATATTTTGTGGTAATACGTTTCCTGTTCATTGATGCAGCTTATTTGAAGCACCGAGATGTTATCACGAACATACAAAGTACAATGATCAGCGAAGTTTCCTCTTACAAAGAGTCATACAACAATAGTTGGATTACCGGAGCCAGAGAAACAGCGGTAACGCGGCCAGTGCACACGTCAATGTGCTTAGCACGATTTCAGTGATGAGATGTAATCCCTTTCGAGGAAGGATGTAGCTGCTACTGATCGATTTAACCTATTGTATTTGTGAGACGGCTTTAGTGTATATTTATTAGAAATTTGGATGAACCTCCCTTTGTAGATGAACCGGCAATCTACTAGAAGTGCAAATCCGTAAGCACTGCCTGATAATAAGCTTCTGTCCAAAATGAAAAAGGAATAAAGGCAAGCAAAAGGAAATATCCACAAGAAGAAATATGTCTAATCAATAAATGTCTCGTGTCACGGTGTTTGTCGCACTAATTAAGGAACCCCAAACAAACAACATTAGCTTTGTCAGCACATCCAAATCTGAGACAAGTGTTGCGACATCAACTGTGTACGTAAGCAATATTTCTAGTATAGATGAACGTGAATTTGGTAATCAATTAATTACCTTTTTGTACGAGTACTTTTGATTTATTATAATAATCTGTAAACCACATGTGGTAGGACATAGCGTACGTAATCTACTATATAAAAATAAGTCGGGTTTTCCTTCCTGACGCTATAACTCCAGAACGCACAAACCGATTTCCACGGTTTTGCATTCGTTGGAAAGATCTCGGGCTCCGTGAGGTTTATAGCGAAGAAAATTCAGGAAAAATCATTTTTCACATCTGGTGGCGAAACGGAGTTCGCCGGGTTTGCTAGTATAGCTTATAAGACCTTTCAAATCAAATCAAATCAAATCATTTATTTGTATAGATAGAGAGAGAGAAAGAGAGACCTTCATAAATAACCTATGATCCACAGAATAAATATTATGATTATAATTATTATGGTTATGATTACGAGTATTAGTCATAAGTCGTCACTCTGTTGAAATTAATTAAACAACCAGTTTAGAATGTTAAATTACTCCGAAATGACTGCACCAATTTTAAGGATTTTCATTATGTTTGTTTGGTACAGTCGGCAAAGGATATGAGTAGGTGTATATTTTCATATAACTCTATCTATATGATACGTAATACGTATGAGAAATATTTTATGACGTAATCATAAAATATTCTGTACGCTCCTGTGTGTGTGTACATCTACACACTCATATTCACCCAAACGTCTTATTTCTACCATTTTCGCAGGATTTAAATAAGAATGAAAAAGAAGATAGCTTTACATTTTTAAGGCGACATTGCCCAATATTTCTCTCTCTCTCTCTCTCTCTCTCTCTTCTTCTCTCTCTATCTCTTTCTCTCTTCCTCTGTCCGAGAGAAAGCTCTCCCTCTGTAAAGTAAGACTAGAACTTACAAACATTACAATGATATAACATAATTGACAGGATTCGATCAAATCTCCGCAACACTAAGTACCTACCAACTCTGAAATTCACGCATCAAAGCACCTTTGTATGTTCATGTACTTCATGTGTTCAAGTCTTTCATTCGAGAGGGTACTCGATAAGCAATTATTATCGATTGAATTGTTGTAAGCCTACCAATAGTTGAGGAATTGTGTGTATATCGATATTAAAAAGTGATAGTTAGGACAGGAGTAAATACTAGATACCTACGCATTTCAGTAATAAACTAGAATTTAGGCCACCACATCTGTTTCCATATAGTGTCATGAAAGGCGACTAGGGGACCTCAGAGGCATGCTTCGAGTCAACAATAGTGCCCGGAATACGGCAACAGGCTCACCCCATATTTGGTGGGATGGAATACAATATTAACGGCGGTAGCCTAGTGGTATGGAGTGGTAGGGTAATGGACTGATGAGACGAGGTCTCGGGTTCGATCCCAGATTTTACCATGGCACACACCAATAACTTTTCATTGCGTTTCGAAGTTATGTGAGTATTTATCGCAGGTTTATAAGTGACCGGTTTATGGCAATCGGCTCGCCACCTATTACATTGAGACTTAAACATAAATTGGCGAAATGTAGGTGCTAGCACCTCTGCCTACCCCTTCAGGGATATAGGTGTGTTTTATGTTATGTTATGGAATACAATGGTTGATGAAATATGCGCCCTATCGAAATAACAAGTGATTTTCAAAGCCAATATCGATATCGAGTACTTACGTCGATAACTTTACAACACTACCGTGTGTTATCACCCGTTCGCATCTGATAACTGTACCGTGAAATTGGTTTTCAACAATACCCTACTTAGTGCAATTATTGCCAATGTATGAATAACTATTGTATCTATATGAATGCAATAATAATAACTTAATGTAATTGTGTTATGAAGACAATTAATTAAAGAGAGGTACTGGTCCACTAGAAGCGCAAAATCTTACCCAAATTTAGGGTTGTCGCTCCAGAAAGGACGAACCCGGGAGATTTTGAAGAAATCCAGTGAAAATTAGTTATTAATTTTTAAATTTATATTTATTTTGTTCAGTAAGTAGGAGCATTTAGTATTTCGCGATTTTTAGGACAAACTAAATTAATTCTCCAGCTATTTCTTTCTTTGCTCCAAACCTGCTCCATCATACTAAATACACCCCCGCATGAAGCATTAGAGTCAGCGACGAGCGAGCGATACGACCAACTTTTTGTAAAATTTTAGAAAATACGGGAGAAGCCATCTCATCTCGGGAGGTTGGTAGGGTATACGTTATTAACCGGAGTCTTCCGGGCAATCCAGGAGGGTTGGCAACCCTATCCAAATCCTACTCTACGGGGAACCACATGGCTTCTTTCAGCTGTCACCAGGTCTACCGGCTTACAACTGTAGTTGAATCGTCTCCAAAGGGCTAGGTAGTGCCCTACTGACTCCCATTAAGTGTCAGTAGACATAAAAATTTATGCATTTAAACAAAAGCTTCAAGAAACTACAATTTGTATGACGCCATTGAAATATTAATAAACAATTTCAGTTTTAATTTGGTTCGTCGTACCCAGGAATTATCCTCAATCAAGACATAATGAAAGTCGATAGCTGGAAATTATACGTTGAGCAGTACAGCAGTTTACTTGATAGCTGTTGGCAGCGTGTCTCAAAGTTTATAATGACCCCCCCCCCTCCCCCAAGATCTGTGTAACCAGCCACCTTGCTCTGGTACGATGCGCGAGCGCTTGGGCTGCCGCCGACACCTTCTTTGAGCAAGTAATGCTCGAGAAGGAGTCGGCGAAACGGGTTCGGAGAAGACTTCGAGCCCGTGCGGCCCTCGATGAGCGCAGGCACTAGGGCGTCGAAGGTCGCAGAATGACCTCCGTCCTCCATGAGCGCGGGCCTGGGGGTGACGGGTGGACGCCTGTCCCCTAACAGAAGAAGGCCGCGGTGGTGGCGCTAAAATGCGCCTCCCCAATTTCAGGGGTTAGACTGGGACACCGTGGTCACACACACAATAGTTAATACAGAGACGACAGTGTTAGACCAGCAGCATATTCACCGTATCATCTTACTTGTCATTGGGCCGTGTGAGTACCTAGTACCAAGTGTTAAGTACCCATAGGTAGGTCTGCATCACCAGGCATACAGAATGCCTGTGGCATGATTGACGGTTAAATAAATAATAAACTGACCGCGATGTTGAGAAACTAAATCTAAAAGCATAATATTCTAAAAATCGATGGACCTTAGTATAAAGTGATAATTTGAGGCCTGTTAGTGACAGACAATTGGTAGCTTTCTACCAACTAATTACAAGAGGTTTGACATCTATTTCGATTATATACCTATAGGTAATTGCGTTTTAATGGATGCCAGGTCACAATATCTATTATTACCTGAATTGATATGAATTGGATCATTAACTGTGGGGTGACGTGGCATTTCGTTTGTGGCCTTTCGTTTTACAGTTGCTTGTCACTTGTGTATGCTATTTGAAATACATTAATGCTTTATAAATGGGGATGATATTTTGATATTGGAGTTTCTTACTTTTTAAATTTTTTGTTTATTTATTTATGGCACGTCAATTTGACTTCACCTCGCCTGTTGTTAAGCTAAAAGCAAAGTCTCATAAAATAGGGGTCACCATTGCAAACACGTACTGTGCTACAATGGTAGAGGTTGACGGCCCCATCAGATGCTTTTACACGCCCCGCTTAAAGGACCCGGGACTGTAGGAAGAAGGAAACACGTGCGCCTGTACAGGAGTAGGCTAAATAACAGGCTCTGCAGAACAGCTCTGTATAACAGTAGCCAAAGAGGGCGTGCGTACTAACATGAGGTACGAATCTGACATAACCATCTCCATTGGCGGCGTGGCATCCGTGTGGACTTAGCACATGAAAAAAAAGCTAAATCATAGCTATAAGCTTTGTAGTGATGTGTAACGAAATATCTCATCTCCTGTCATTCCAGCATAACCTATCATTTAACTAACAGCACATCAAAATTCAAGCAATTGCTTTCGCCATGGCACCATACAAAAAGTGGCTTACCTCCCAAGACCGCCAATTATACACAGTCGCGAATGTAAAGTGGCCCTAACGATATGTTAATGCCACACTAAACATAAATCGCAGTCTCACAAACAGACGGACTGATGGTATATATTAGCTATAAATTATGTATAATTACCATTTCAATGTATACCTGCACCTGTTTTGAATCTCAAGTGTTCGAGATGAGCGCTGTTCATTTTATTTCTGTTTTATTCAAATGTTAAAGTAAGTATCGTTGAGAATATGTATATGTAATTACATCTACACGCAAAGAACGCAAGGATTTACGGGCTTGTGTTATGGGATCTAAAATGCGAATGAACATGTGGAATAGTAATAATCAAATTAATCTAAAAATCTAACTATGTCCAAAGGTGTACAATAAGGAATTATTTATCTATCTATCAAAACCAGTAGCGTCAAACCGGCCATCATAGCTGCTGCAACTATAGTCCTATTATAGATAGATAGATAGCTACATTAAATTTGTCCATACAACGTTTAAAACTGATATAAACTGATCTCTTACCATATTATTGATAGGTATGTACAAAGGGCTGAGCGGAGGCGACTCGGACGTCGGAGGTCGTAGAATGACCTCCGTCCTCCATGAGCGCGGGCCTGAGGGTGACGGGTGGAGCCGCCTGTCACTCTAGCCGAAGCAGGCCGCGGCGGTGGCGCAAAGTGAGCCTCCCCATACCCGGGGGCTAGATGGAGACACCGTGGTCCCTACACCCGAGGGGGGTCATCTCGAAGAGAAGGCCTGGGTCTGCCGGGGTGCGAGGGATATGTTGGCTACTACCTCACCTCCGGCAACTGAAGACCCAAAGACGGCGTGCGTTTTAGTCGGTTTGAGTCCGACATAACCTACCCAACCGGCTTCGGTGGTGGGGTATCCGTGGGAATATTTCGCCGAATAAAAAAGGTATCTACAAAGGGCGACCTTATCACTTGACGCGATTTCTTCCATACAACCTAAACATATTATATTCTGTGTCCATAGTTTGATACCGTCATAAGCAGGCCGTACGACTAATTGCTATTTTGTTTGGTCAGGCGTTGTACACAGAATAAGGGCATTGCTCTAAAACAGTATCAGGCGCTAATATTTTACTGTATTAGATAAACCTGAAAGCTACAACTCTGCTTATAATGTTTGGATTATCTGGTACCTGCTTCTGCTGCTAGTGTCATTATACAAACATACAACTGACGGCATGCAGGGTGACCGCTTCGGATGCAACCGGGATGACTGCTTAGATTGGTGGTAAGGGATGCTACGTGCAAAAGAAAAAAAGGATAGCAATAATCTACCTGACTGTCTTACTGGTCTCTTCTCAGTAGATCCAACTACCAAAGCAGCGAAGTAGAATGAAGAATCATTTAATATCAGATATAAAATAAATAAAATATTCTAGGACAATCTACACAACGCCACCTAGACCCATAGTAAGCTTGTGTTACGGGTTCTATAAAGCGGTTCTAATCTTTTTATTTGCCTAAACTGAATTAACGAAATTGATTATTTTCCACAGAATAAATAAAATAATTATGTTTTGCTACGTCAATTGTTAGAATTCAATTTCCCGTTCCAAAATTCAAAATTCAAATCCAAAATTGTGACTACCCGTTATTGATTCAAATACCAACCATAACATAACATAAACTCACTACTATATCCTTGAAGGGGTAGGCAGAGGTGCTAGCGGGTACTAGCATTGTATTGTATCCATAAATGTGGATACATTTCGCCAATTTATGTTTAAGTCCCAATGTAGGTGAGGAGCCTTTCACCATTTACCGGACACTACTTATAAACCTACGATAAATACACACGTAACTTCGAATAGCAACGAAAAACCTTTGATCGAAACCAACCAATAGGTATTTAATTCCCAGAAATGTAATTGTGTAATATACCAAACTTTCGCCATCACTTGGAACCAGATCAAATACAATGGAGAAGTACAAGTGTGTTATTTATAAAAATATCAGTCATGTATAACAATAAGTTCCACCAAGTGCCGTCAATCAACAGTATAAATGATTTGATAATTGTTCATTATACCGGTAATTAAAATTATTGACTCTCCATCGTATCAGTAAAGCTAAATGAAACTGCAAGTCACATTATGGTACGGAAATCTTCTCTATTCTAATCTAGATCTATTTTGCGTATCACCTTACATCTCTGAGTCTATCTACAATCATTGTCTAGTTCCAAATCGAGGCTGATTCACTAAGGCCACAGCTCTCAGAACGGCCCATTTCATCAGGTAATAAAACATTCGGTGCGGTTACTTTCCTAGCTGAAATATGGTCTCGGGGTCGAGGGCAGGCTAGGGCGGGGCGGGGCACAATACATCACTGGGGGGAGCGAGATTACTCTTACACAGAAACTTGGTCTGTTAATGTTCGGATAAGTTCTTACTTTTTTTAAGATAGACGATTTTACGGGTGTAGCGAAGGTGTAGGGTGATCTTTAAGGGAATTTTTACTGACGTTTTTATTATGAAAGTTGGTGATTAGGTTCGTTAAATTGACTTGTGAAATGTTGTAGTCTAATTGTAAGATGTAGGAATTGAACTCATTTGACAGATGTAAAGATGGAAGGGAGGGGAACCCAGTACTCATCCACTTTAATAATCCCAATATATCAATAGCAAAATGTCACTAATCGACAAAGAAAGGAATGCCAAACCGCACCCTTCAAAGCAAGTAAAAAGACTTCTTACCTGAAGTGATATGATTTCTTGTGTGCAATATTCTGCAACACATACGTCTACAGGACCTGCAGAGCTACTGGATAATGGATACTGGATGGTGACGGAGTAACGTGCAAAAATGTGTATCCGTAATGGAACGAGCAAACCCATTTTAAAGTAAATGCCTTTGTTATCCATCCAAATATAATATTCCAAAGCAAAAACTTTGCATGCATTTGTCACTACTACTTACAGAATGTATCAACTGGACCACCATCCAGGGCAAAACCATTAATAAATAGTAAACCATCCAAATTCTATAACAAATATCTGATATGTTATTCCGATTAGGAACTCCCCTCGCTCCAAAAGGTGGATACCTACAGTAGGTGTCAAGTGGAGGATGAATTTGTCAGCGTGTGATTCTAAGACCACCCAACTATATATCAAGGAAACTCGGCACAAGATACAAAGAACTTCTTTACGCTCTAACTCAGAAGGTTCTAACTTTGCCGCGTCTCGCAAGCTGGTAAATCTGCCTCAGTGATTAGCCATCATTGTCTTAGCAGGGACAGGCCCAGACTACCGGTGCATCCCGTGGTATTCAGGTGAGGGGGAAATTGACCTCCACACATTCTCTCAGAATCAATTTCAGTTAGAGTTCCAGAGATTTTCTTCCTACGAAGTACCTGGTTCTCTGATTGGCTGCACCTGGCGTGAAAAAACACGCATTTATTGTCTATTTTCGATCGCTGATTGTCTACACCGCTGGATGGTAAAAATCTAGGGAGAAGTCCAGATGATAGGGACCACGATTTCAGATATTGGGAGCTCGAAAACGGTGGTTGACTACCGTGACAGCCTTGACAGGTGCTTTTTCTCTGTCTGCTTGTAGAACCCGAGATCGTAAGAAGAGAGAAACACATGTGCAGGCAAATCATTCCACATCTTTGTCGTGCCAAAGTACTTACAAAGAAATAAAGTTTCAAACGGCTTGGTGTCTTTTGCTCCTCCGACCTCGTCTCAGCAGTCAATTACCCATACCACGAGGCTACCGCGGCTAGTACTAAGTAAGTGAACCATATCTAGCTAGTGTTATGGAGAGTTAGAATATGTAAGTACAAGCTACACCAAAAAATCCAAAATATAGTGACTGAATGGTGAAAATAAAATGAATCTGAATTCAATTGTTTTTGTCCAACATTGCGAGGAATCTCGGCAGCTACGCGAGTAGTATATTATTCAGACGGTATACTGTTTTGATTTGTGAAGGAAATGGCTGTGGGCCACTTGTTCTGCTATGAATTGGTGAGCTGATACATGTGTAATGTAACCTTCTATTTTTTATCAACATTTTGTTTGTTTGTTGTAAAACAGTTTGAGAATATATCTAGAACCGTCGTTTGAATTAAATAAGACGATTGCAGGTTTCATTTCTGCTTGATGTAAATAGGTTCTTCTAAGACTTTTTGTGCTAATGTGTACTTGGTTTGTCTTATTCCTATTATGGAAACAACTATCTGACCTTTTAGGGCATTCCGAGTGCAATGTCCTATTTATCAATCAGCAGGTATTTTGGATGGAGGCTATATTGATCCCGTTGGCCTTAGCGGTGCAGCGATCTTTTCTTTTTCTTTCTTTCTAACTTCTATTCTTTCTATCCTTCTTTCATTCTTTTCCTTCTTCATATATCATCCTTGATAATTGTATTCATTACCTACATACGTGTCAAAGTAACATAGGTACCATCTACCACAACAACTTAGACTACTTCTCAGAGAAGGGTATTTTTCTTGCATTAATAAAGTCACAAAGTGCGGGTGACCCCAATTCGTGTGCCGCAGCATCCCCGCCGGTGATTTACGTCGCAAAGAACAACTTCCTTCATAAAACAAGCCGACACCGACACCCTTGTTTTGCGAACTTAACTTATTTTTATTTATACACGCAGTTTTAGACAACTAGACAATGTTGCCAGGAGAAAAAAGAAGTATTGCTGTGTGCGATGACCTCTTTTTAGTTCTAACAACATTTTCTGAGGCAATGTTTTATAAAACCCTAAAAGTAATTAAAGATAGATAATTATATTTACTTTTAAGAAAGATAGAAATAAAATATTAATACATTATTATTAATGTGCACACATCCATCAATATGCCTCTACATCGCCAAAGGGGTAGTTAGAGTTAGCCGACTAAGTTTTTAGATTCCATTTAACATTGTCACTAATCCCTTTTCCACTATCCATTGATTTTAAAATTTACAACCAGATTCACAAGGCAATAGGCGTGACCAATGAACCATATTGCGAGGGAAAGTGCTGCGGTTTACCTAAGCGACTACAATATTGGGTTCTTGAAAAAGAGCATCAGAAGATACTACTTTTTGCGGTTCACTCAACTAGCTACTCAAGCAAATTATTGTATCTAGACTAAGAAAATGTTTGTAAAAATATAAAAAAAACCTCTTGAGTTTCTTGTCGGAGTCTTCTGAGACTGGAACTGCATTTTGAACAGCTGGTAAATTTACTAAAGTAACCTATATCTAATTTTGTAAGTATCGCTTAATGGTCTACACAGATTTTTGAATTGAACTTGAATTAGAGAATCGGTAGCACGAGCGTGATGCCCTTGGTGTTGCAAATGTTCATAGGTCACGATAACCACTTCCCATGATGTGTACTTCTCTGCCCCTTTAGGTATATTAAAATTACCTTATGACCTTACAACCTGGCAGACTCAAGATAGCAATTTAGTCGGTTCGAGTTCGTTATAACCAAGGTAAAAAAAGTATAGCAGACAGTGAGTAAAGAATCTGGCACTAAAATCTTTGTACTCTGCTTTGCAAACAATAAGCTAAATTTTCTAACAGCTGAGGTGGCTAAGGTTCAAAAAGAAAAACATTTCTAAAGTTTTTCACGATTCCATTTACCATTTAGATAGCTCTAGACCATTAAAGTCCGTTCTGAAAAAGGTTAAAGTCGTAACCATTTATCACAATAAAATAGCGCCACGGTGAAGTTAAATACAATAAAAAAGTAATTTTAATTACATTACGTCTTGGCTCTCGCTCTACCGCGGTCCGCAAGATGAATGCTAGCAATATAAAAATGTACTACTAGGTAAAAAAGAAAACATTACTTGGAAAATTCTAACATTGCAACGTGATACCGAAGTTAATGACAAAGGACTAATTACGGCTGTACTAGTCGCCTTACTTCCTCTATGCCGTGGTGGTAGTGAACGCGACTGCTAAGCAGGAGGCGTGGATTGGATTCCCGATCAGTGCAAATATTTGTATGCATGCATATGGCTATTTGCGCTAGTCTGGTCGTGCCTCGGAGAGCACGTTAAGCCGTTGGTCCCGGTTGACACTGTCGTCACGGGTAGTTGCATCCCTCAAAAGTCCTTTTAGTCTAACTACAGAACTTCGCTAATTTGGTTGTGGATGTCCGATGGCAATCGCTTCACGGAAAATATTGAAGTTCCGCCGCTTCTTAGTTAGACTAGAAAGCCGACCCCAACTGAGTTGGGAATAGGCTCAGAGAATGAAGATGATGGTCTCCTTACTCCTGAGAAATAAACCTGCAGTAAAGTCTCGCATATCTATAGGAAAGTCGTGTGTAAAGTCCGTGTGGTGATGGACAAAGGATACTCACTACCTCATCTCATCCGATGGGTGTCTTATGAGGCGACTAACGGAAAACGCAAACGACATATTTGCAAGGGAAAGAAATTCAATGGTGAGTAGGGTAGTCAAACCTCACTGAAGAGGTTTTATGTTGTCAGTGGGAACACAGCTTGGGTTGACAATGCTTTGTGTGTGGCAAACTCTACCTTGATAGCACAGAATTTCCCTTCCTCCCCGCTACAGGGTCTACACAAGTATGACCCCCCTGGTGTTGCAAACGTCTAAAGGCTGCAACCACTTTTCAAACGTCCAAAGTTTTTTTTATACCACTTAAGTGCCAGACAAGCACACGGCTTGTCTGGCACTTAAGTGGTATAAAAAAAACTTTCTTCACCTGGGTTTCTCCATCAAAAGTGACCTGTATATCAACCCTAAAGCTAGCAATGTATAATAGAACAGCATCTGCATCCTCACCCACTAAATTTGGTTTATTCTCATATGAATTCTTTTGATAGATGACATCCATCTTTCAAAAGAATCAGCTCCATGATATATCGCGAGTCGTCGTGTATCCCACGCGTCATTTCCTTGAAATAAAATATATGGCTCGAATAAAACCAGCGAAATCTTTAGAGAGTTCACATTTTTTCCGTCAGTGTGACCGTAAATTTTCGCCGACAGCGGTGGAAAGGCCACGGTTGATGTATGTCGGGCGGCGCTATCCGTCACGCTGAAATCACCGTCGCGACAAATGCGTTATACTAAGGTCTATGTTATTTCGGGTTTCTAGTTGATTTGGTGGTGAGAGGATGAGATATTATGTTGTTTATGGGGCTGTATGTTACGGTTGATAAGAAAACTAATTGAGTTTCGTGTTACTAATTTTGTAATTATTAAATTAACTTCTGAAGCGGCATTACCTTAGTAGCTAAGGTTATCATTATTCTCTGAGACTTTTTTCTCAACTAAAATAGGGTCAGCTTTCCAGTATTCAGAATTTCGATATATTCCGAGGAGCGCCTGCCATCTAACCTCTACAATCAATTGGCAATATCGAATCAAAATTCTGCAATTAGACTGGTTGAATTTTTAAGGTTCCAACTATTTTACTTTAGTATCTGATAAGAAGTTACGGGTTCAAAACCCGATGAATACACCTATGCTAACTTTTGTAATGTATGCACCATTATCTTCACAGAGTTATTTCCAGTTGCATCCAAAAGCTAGATAAAAGTGCAGGGTCCGTCCGCTCTCTTACACTTTTGCGGGAGCAACTGTTATCTAACCTTGCAAATCGAGGGAACTTTCTGGAAAACCTACATTCCATTAATAAATACATTCCATCAAGAACCAAGCGGTTCGGTGAGTCTTTTCTCTGCCGTACCATTAAGTCCTGGAATTCCTTGCCGGCGCACGTGTTTCCTTCTTCCTACAGTCCCGGGTCCTTTAAGCGGGGCGTGAAAAAGCATCTGATGAGGCCGTCAAGCTGAGCGCCACCATTGTAGCACTGAACGTGCTTGCAATGGTTTTGCAATGGTGACCCTCTTTCATGGGACTTTACCTTCAGCTTAACATCAGGCGAGGTGAAGTTAAATTGACGTGCCATAGATAAAAAAAAAATAAAAAAAACAGAGCCTCATCCGTAAGCAAATAAGTAAACACTTCCAATTAAGATTAACTTGGGACAATGAGATCTTGATGAGGTCCCGACACATTCATATGTCCCAAAGACTCGACTAGGCCGTAATCACTTTCCATCAGATGGGCCGTGTGCTTATCTGTCACCTAAGTGGTATAAAAAGTAACTTTCAATAATAGATAGTGTAGGAGAGTTTCTGCACCAGGGTTCATCAATTTCGACTATTCAGGACAATCCAGCTAAAATAGTTGTAAGATAAGTCCCAGAAAAAAACTGTTGTGAGTCTAAATCCACTATCTAAACAAACAATTTAGTTCCAGTAATATCAAAATAGACGTACTCCGAATGAATCACATTATCATTGAAGCTAAAATACATCATAGCATACTGCATTACTGAGCTAAGCCAACTCTTAATCGTGCCCCGCAATCGTATATTTCTTGATTAAGAGCTCGTAAAAACGTCGTCTCGCTCTGATATATGGCCGCTGAGCAGGATGGGAGATTAGCGGAGACCCTGGGCCTGATGTACGATGATTGATACGCTTTGCTTTTGCCATGGGTTTGTTTGTCTGATCGTATTGTTCCGTCAAGATTGATTGTGGGTTTGCATTACTATGAGTTATGGTTTCCGGTGAATTATCGCGATTCTCCTGTGGGTGTTTTGAGGTGATTATCGGACATACGTATTTCAAGTGAGATATATGCGTACGTATCAATAACAGAATATTATCTGTGCATTTTTGAAACATTTATAAGTACGCTGTATTTGCAATAAAATGAGGTAGGTTCAAATTTAATAAAATTTTATGGACTGTTGAGATGAAAAAGGCGACCGGGACAGACTGGATGCAGAGGATTGAGAGAGGCCTATGTCCAACAGTGGACCGCAATAGGCTAATTGATAATTGAAGTATTTAGTATGCTAACTATTCAAATTGATTAAGATTGGAATAGTGAATGCCCCGTCCATTCCCGTTTAGGTATTAAATTTTTCCATTCTAAAGTCGATTTGAATGAAGTATCTCCCGCCACTAATTTCACCTGTTTGCTACTTCATAATTCAATTACGTACTTAACCGACCTAAATAATCTCTTATTACTTGTTTAACCTTAAGAAAAATGTAAGTATGCTAAATAATTCCATTGTACAACGAACAAATAAGTTCAGCATTAAGAAAAGTGTAGCAACTACGAAACATGACGGTTTTCTCTAAAACTCATAGACGTTAGACCAAATTTAGCTTCAAAATTCTTACACTATCCTACAAAGTAGCGTAACTGAATATTTTCTTCCGTCGGTTGATAACATCTCCGCTAGTCATGAACACTGAACACAGAAGCCAAGATAAACAGAAATGACTTACGGCAGAACGACAGTCGCGGACAGGCAGCGCTGCAGCATTTCGCAGCTAATAAAACAGATAACAGCGAGATAATTTACATTTCAGCGATAAAGTATCTTCGCCGAGCAACCAGCCGAAATGAGCCATCCGAAGTACAGTACTACAATTTAGAGTTCTTTGTATATAGTCCAAGTTATAAGCGAATATTGAACGAATAAAAGAACATTGAGTTCTTCATGTGTGGTATGTAATAGGAGATACTTCGTAGGAGGTTACGTGCGTCAGTTCTAGTTGAGGAGGAAGCTTTGATTTTGGAGTCTGAGATTCAGTTCAGCTCAGTTTTTTCTCCGTTACGACTGTCTCGCATGAAAACCCCTAGAGATTTTGCATCAGAGCATCTGTGAGGTTGCTTTAGGCTTCACGCTGACTTCTACACTACACCCCGACTTCATATTTATAATTTTAATTCAGATAGTCTGACTGCAATAAGACTGTAAACACATGCATGATAAGTTTGCAGTTTTATTGCAGCCATAGATGCTACGCGATACGCGCGACGCGAGGAGGCGCGTGTTCGATTCCCGCTCAGTGCTAATATTTGTGTGTTTGAATGAATGTGTGTTTCTATGTATGTATTTACATTAAAAAAAATGTATCTATGTATGTGGGTATGTTTATCCGCATTAGAACCCGTAACACAAGCTATGATTACAATGGGTCTAAGTGACGTTGTGTAGATGGATCCTAGAATATTTATATATCTATTTATTGATTGATTACTAGAAATGGACACAAACTAAAATTTGTCAGTCAGAATGCCACGCGCCATCTTCAGTCTTCAGATGTCGTGTGTAGATTACCTAAGACATATCCATCTCACTTTTCGTGAGCTCGGTGAATCGGATGAGACTTGAGTTGAGTCCAAAGCCTATAATTCTAATTGTACTGTCCGCTTCAGGCTACATTTTGTACCAATAAGCTAGTTACAATATTTCACAGCGAACGGACATTTTTATAGGTATTTAGCGAAAACGTCGTTCCAGCGGACCAATTTGCAACTTGTTTGCGTGCCCGATAAATTGTAGCGTACAGCCGTACACTCGCCGAATTACGTTGTTATAGTGACGAATAGCGGCAATATTATGATCATTGTGAGACGAATTTTTGGTACAAATGTTATTGTTCAGAGAATTAACTGGCGTAATCAAGGCATATTGAAGATTACAGTTAGACAGCCTCCGTGGCGTGGCGGTAGTGAACGCGACTGCTACACACGGGTTCAATCCCCGCTCAGTGCAAAAAGTTGTATGCATGAATATGGCTGTTTGCACTGGTTTGGTCGTTAGAGAGCACGTTAAGCCGTGTGTCGGTTCCGGTTGCCATACAAACATCTGTGGCAGTCGTTACGGGTAGTTGGAGCCCTCAAAAGTCCAACCAGTCTAACTTGGAACTTCGATATCGCCATTTGGTCATTCGACCATTGGTTGTGGAGGTCAGATGGCAGTCGCTTCACGGAAAATGTCGAAGTTCAGCCGCATCTCAGTTAGACTGGAAAGCCAACCCCAACTGAGTTGGGTCAAGGTTCAGAGAATGATGAAGGTTACAGTTATGCTTGGAGTCTCTTTAAACGATAAAATTCGACATAAGGTCATCCGACAAAGAACTTTCGTTACACAGAGATTTATGAGGGCGTGTGCCAACTAATCCGCAATCCTGAGAGTAACGTCTGCGCCAGGGCCTCGTCCATTAAGTAACAGAGGTACTACTTTGTAATGGTGACTCTCTTTCCTGATACTTTGCCTTACCATCAGGCGAGGTGAAGTCAAATTGACGTGCCATAAAGCACTCACTAAAACATTGTATTTTATCCAGCTGTTTGTCACGAGAGGATTTCAACCTATAACAGAACTATATTTTACTGCTCGTACATTGAACGCTGTCGTCTAAAATTCTTGATAAAAATATTTAAATTCCCACGTTCCCAGTGGACTCCAGTAACTGACACTGTAATGGAAGCTGTCGATACGCCCCTTAATAGTCTACACGAATACGATACCCCTCAAAGGGAATGCGGAACATTGTGAAAATAACTAGTTTAGATCAAACGGTTTCAAAGAACAGACACGTGATAAAATGACTTACTAGTGTCACAAATGCCACATTTAAAATACAGCTTTAAAACTCTATTGATTTGCTAATATCAACCTTATAATTTGAACCATAAGAATCAATGCTCTGTAGTGGGGAAGATAGTTAGTGATGAATATATTGATATCAAAAGGGATATTGGAAACGATATGCGTTTGAATTTGATTTGAATTTATTACTTTGGACCTTTGACATGTTATTGTAATAAGTTTTCAGTATGCCAACTCTTGTAAATAATGGACACCTAGTAAGTTAAGATCATTATAATGTTTTAAAAATTTAATGGATGAGTGGGAGAACCTAACAGTGATTATCTCAGTACAAAACATCCATATTTTTATTGTAATAAAATTTAAAAGCAATTGGTATACTAATTGTTTCAAATCACGAAAAAACTATGTTAGAGTGCTTATAATATCATTCACTGTGACCGATAGTTCGTATGGATAACTTTCATTTCCGTTTGCCTTCTCGCGTTCTTCACTCAAGGACTCGTTTGCTCTCCATCGGTCCTTTATTTCTGATAAACCAGCCAGCCCACTGCCACTTCAGCATGGATATTTTTCGGGCTATGTCGGTAACTTTAGTTCTTTGTCGGATAACCTTATTACGAATTTTATCCTTCAAAGAGACTCCAAGCATAGCTCGCTCCTTGGCCCTCTGCGGGGCTTCAAATTGGTAGACCACTCCCATTTATATATACCAATAGATAAAACACTATTATTGTGGTGATTTTATGGCTCTTTAATTTTATTTTGAACGGCAGTCCATCGCTCCACGCATTGGGCTAACGCGGTTGTTAAGATTCGAGTCGAAATGATCAAATGCTTCAATCACAGACGGCTTACGTCATGGGTGATGACATTCGTAACAATATTATGATTCGTGGTTATCATACCGTGGTAGCCTCGGGTTCGAGCCCAGGTTTTACCATGGCACACACCAATAACTTTACGATGCTTTTCGAAGTTATGTGTGTATTTATCACAGGTTTATAAGTGTCCGGTTAATGGCAATAGGCTCGCCACCTATTACATTGGCACCTAAACATAACCTTGCGAAATGTGGGTGGTAACACCTCTTACTACCCCTTCGGGGATATAGGCATCAGTTTATGTTATGTTATGTCATACCGTATCAAATAAACTAACAAACTGATCGTCAATGTACCGACACGTGAATTTTTATTAACATACAATGTTGACACGTTAAGAGCTCAGCGGTGTGGTGTCGCCTTCCCGTAAACTCTGGGGAGCTAATGATACGATATTGCCAAAAAATACGACGACACCGTCGAACGCGACAGCCGCACTGGGAATACTCGCTACGAGAGGATTGTGACTTTTTAAATTATGTTGTGAAGTTATTTTGAACTACAACTAGTTATTCTTGCAATTCTCGCTGCCGTAAGACCTCTGACGTGCTGTCATGGTGCAGCAGTTATGCAGTGGATATGCGATACAATTGAAATATTAATATTTCTTACCCTTAACCGTATACTATAATACCGTATATTATTTTTCTATCTAGCTTTAATCCCAGTAGCATTGGAAGCTTTCACTTCTGAGTCTAGGGTCCCCTTTTTCCAGTCTATCGATATTTTCCGTTACCTAACGTTGTGAAGGTCAAATGGCAGTCATTTGACCTCCACAACGTTTTTGAACTGATTTGGAATTTAACTACCTATACCAACTGCCATAGATGTTCGTATGATGGTGAGAATTGAATCGACCACAAGTAAAAGTTCAAACTTTATACCACGGTACCACAGCAGCGAGTATGTATACCCTATATCCCACAACGACGTCACAGGAGAATATTTTCACAAAAATACCTGAAGTACTTAACAGTTGACGACCGAATGTTACGCGGAACGACACCATCCCGCCGATCATTAACAGTATTAAAGGGTGTACCTACACATTCAACAATACCTTACCACAAAAAGGCTTTAACAAAAAAAGCACGTTTCCAACGGCTGCCGACAGACGGCGCTGCGGAAGACTTTACTACTTCCTGTGACAAGATGGCCGGCGTACAACGCAGCCGGAAACTGCGGCGAGAGAGCCCAAAAACACGATAAAAGTCTAACAGCAATACTCTCCTAACTTCACTCATAACATCAATGAAATTTTAACCTTATACCAACTGTCTTAGAATCAATTTTAAGTAACACAAATAGGAGTTATTACTTTTTAAGTTATGAAAGGAAAGCAATAACTAAGCAACGAGCCGTCAAGTGCGATCGGTTATTTCCCGCATTGAATATGATGTAAGTTTTCCGGTGCGGCGATAACACCTAATGGTATCGTTTGCCTTTTCATAGGCTGAAGAAATGGAAGTGTTGTCACTCTATGATTTTTGTAAAATGAGGGAGTATATCGTTATGCTTGGGGTATTTTGTTTGGGTGGGCATTTGGGCTTTATATATGATGATAATAATTATCTTTATTTTCGGTTAAGACTTGTTACAATTGCCGAAGAAAGTGTAATGCTTATAAAGAACAATAGGTACCTAAAGGCAACAGTTAGCCTTTGTGGCGTGGCAGTAGTGAACGCGACTTCTACGCAGGGGGTGAGGTTCGATCTCGGTTCAGTGCAAATATTTGTATGCATGAATATTTGCACTGGTCTGGTCGTGCCACGGTGAGCACATTAAGCCGTCGCTGCCGGTTGTCATACAAATATCTATAACAGTCGTTACAGTTCGTTGGAGTCCTAAAAATTTAACAGCTGGTCCAGCTGCAATTCTTCGATATCGTGTATAACGTATACGTAGGTTCAGCCGCAACACAGCTAGACGGGAAAAACTGGACGCCGAACTCTGAGGTGAGACGGGATAACACACGGATGATGATTATGAAGAATGAGTCTATCTAGATTCTAACTAGGCATAGCCTGGAAGTATATTGAAATAGGTACAGTGAACTAATCAAAAGTATATTAGGTAAGTTAAATAAATACAGTATCTCATTAGCAAGCGAGTACAAAAACCAGACCAATAGCTATACTATCTATAAAACTGATAAAGTACTTACCACGAACATAACCCCATTTTGTTTGGTACACCAAGTACCAAGTTCCTAAGGACATACCTATATGAGAAACTAGCTGTTGCTTGCGACTCCGTCCGCTTGGATATAGTTCATCGCGTAGTGCAATATAGCCTTTGTTATGTGGTGAATGTAGCTTTCGAATGGTGGAGGAATTTTTGAAATCGGCTCAGTAGTTTTTGAGTTTATTCATTACAAATACACCTCTGTAGATGTAGATTGATTTGATCTAACCGATAAATCTTTCGAAATTTTTGGTTGTATTAACTCACATATTGCATAACCAACTAGATAAGAACGTGTGACCCCATATGAATGAACCATATTTAGCTAAATAAGTAATGATAACATTTTATTTTGAGATTATTTTTCAAAATTTACGATGTCTTGTGATTACTACTTCAAAAAATGGAAATCGACACTAAAACGACTCGAATCTTTAGTTCAATTTGATCATGAATTACAGGTATTATTACAATATCAATACAAAATTTAAATGACAATTATTATTTTGTCGATCATAATTTGTGATTAAATCTTGCTAACGATAATCTTCATGCCTCTAGGCTTAAATGTTGACAAAATTAATGATTTGACAATTCTGCTATTTTAGGCAGAAAAAGCCCACGACCAGCTACTTAATGATGCCGTCCAACGAGTGAATACAGTGCTGGTGAGATATATGACAGTATATAACGAGGCAATGGACTGCGTGCAAAATAACTTACAAGTTCAAAAAGCAACATACATGGATAATATTGTGGAAGCTATTGCTTCTAGGTTAGTAGGTACATAAATTGAGGAAAATTGGTAATTAACCACAAAATAATATATTTGGTTGTATTCAATAATACGAATATTAAATACACCTTTAACTGAACTTAATGTTAAAAACTAAAGACTAATTATCATGCCTTCCAGGATACTAGAACTTAAAAGGGATCTGGAAGATTTAGAAGTAAGTCCTTTTCCATTCGTCGGTACTGCTTTAATAATTAACAATCAAACTTATGATCCTGAGATGACAACGATACTAAAAGCAAAAAGGCCACAAATAATACAGGAAGCTATTGAAAATGCGTTTCTTAGAGTAAAAGAGAAAAGAGAAGCTCCCGAAGAGCCAGAAGAGCCTGAAGGTATGACTATACTACTACACGTGCAAAGTTTAACAAAAGTCAAAACATTAAAATATGTTTATATTTAGTTGTAGAAGGAGCAATGGAAGAAGAATCAAGTAATGAAAATATTGAAGATATCTTCTTGAAATTAGAAGAAATGCGTAAAACCTATATGATGGCAATGAATGAGGACGAGGATGAGCTTGTTGATGAGCAAGATGATGGTTTAACAGAGGAAGAACGTATCAGAAGGGATTATGTGAACTTGATAAAGGCACATGAAAAATTACGGTAAGTACATGTTTTCTATTACATATATTGAAACAAAGCGTAAGTACTATACATAAGGAGACATCCATACAAAGTTTTCCCTAAAACTAAATTATTTGCCAAAGAGGAATGTTTGTGAATATTAATAATTTTGTTTTATATTACATTTCTTCATTACGATTCTTAATTATGACTTTCTATAGATTGCTATGGTTGTATAATCCAACAGGAATTTAATAAAAATCTAAATATTTGCTGAATTCTAAAATTACCAACTAATCAACATGGCTAGACACAGTTCATAATATGTTAAAATAACAGTTTCAAAAAGTACTAATTTAATCTTTTGTCGCTTGTGTTTCATAACTTCATTGAAGGCAAGTGACTAGATCTATTCAACTCCAGAAGTATAAACGAGAAGCATGGGAAAGAGAACTTCTTGGCATCGCTCGTCCTCCTGCCAGATACGAACTAAGACTCAAGGCAGCAAAATTAATTCAGAGAATTATCAGGTAACTACACTGTAACAAGAGCTTCTTTATATCCTTCCTTGTTTATAACGTTGTCTCATATTAAAACGTCCTTACATAACATAATATGTTGCTTGAATTCTATAATTATGTTGAGTTTCTATTATTTATTATTCTCATCGATTTAAAAGTACATAGTTAACAAAAGAAACTCTCTGCTACTAGTTGTTAACACAAGTTAGGTTAAGAAAAAATAATAAACCAACATTATTTTCCAGGAAGTATTTAGAGATCAAAAGGAAACGCATTAGGGAATGCAAATTAGACCAGAAACTGGGTATAGCTATTTGTAAGCATCCTATAATAAAACAGCCGATGAAAATTGAAAAGGTACCTAATTATGGTTCAAGCATCCTTATGTACATAATATATTGTTATATATACATAATATATTGTTATTTTAAGCTTTTAACGTTTATTATATATTCAGAAACTTGAAAATCGTACGAAATTGTACGAACAATATGAAAAAGAATGTATGTCTCATAAAGAAAATATTACGAAGCTGTATATGAAAAATAAATCCGGTGAAATGTCCGAAGATTTCCGTGATCGCATCAGGGCCTGGTTCTACGAATGGTAAGTGTAAAAATACACAGAATTATAGAAGTATATAAACATACTTATAGTGGATATAGCAAAAAATATCTCTTATTTGGAAATAAAGTCACCTAACAGAGGATAAGGGGCATACAAAGAACCGAGGTAAACTGTGAAACCGTTCATGAAAACAATTATGAAGGGATAGGCCAAGAAGAGAAAGGTGGATGGTTTCAAGTGGAATCACATTATAATAATATACCTTCCCTAATGAAAAAGAGGCGTGACGTGACTGTATATTTATGTGAAATGTATTAGTGATCAACTAATAAATTTGCCAATACTTTCTATTAAGGTTTGAATCAGTCCGGTTTATTCATAAAATTCCAAAGGAAGGATCTATTGCCATTTTTATGGAGGAAGTCCCAGATCCTTATGAATGGCTTAAAGAGTATGAGGCATCAGCAAATAAAAAAGATAAAGAAGAAAAATCTCTACAGCAGGTATAAAAATCACTTTTTTCAAACTTTTACTTCACATAGAATGTACGAAATAAATGAATTCAGTAAAATATGATAGGTATATTGTTAATTTTTATAATTATTATAATAGTTAAAATCTATGCACTATAGCTAAAGTATGATAAGCAAGCAGCAAAAGAATTAGAGCGTCAATTAAAAAAAGAAAAGTTATTAAGGCAGAAAGAAGAAGCGGCATTGCTCAAGAAAATGATGAAATTTCCAAAAAATCATCCAGGGTACTTTTACAAACAGTCTAAGAAAACTGATGATCTGCTTGAGGTAAGCTTTTAAAATTTATGTTTTCCAAGAAACATTCAACCAACGTAACACAATCATAGAAAACTGAAAATGGTCCGAAATTGAGATCAATTTCAGACCATTTTCAGTTTTCTCAGATGAAAATATTTTCAAATAAAAAGATGCTACCCTATTTAATATGGAGACCTCCTTTTTATTAGTTATTGAAAACGTATTATTGATTATACGTTTTCAATAACTAATTTTATAAAACAAAATAACATTACAGATAATAAACAGTTATCACAAAACATGGGACGATTATGATGACCAAGAAATTCAAGAAGCTAAACGCAAATACATCGACCAATTAAACAAAGAAGACGTATATATGAATGTCAAACTTGAAATTTTAGAGTCGGTTAATGATGACATGCAGTAAGTCCACGCTTATTATTATAACTTATTTTCCGTGCGCAAAATCCCCACGGATACCACCTCCACCAAAACCATTGGAGTACGTCCCAGTCCCAGTAAATATCGCAACTTACGTGTACTAGTAGCGATCCAGCAGAAGACATTAAGTACCTATAAGGGAAAGTTGGGTGATAAATACTATGTTTCAAGAAATATGGGTAGGTACCTACCGGTATTTGTTTAGTATGAGATAGATGTACTTGTTATTTCTGTTAGTGTTTTTGTAACCAGTACCAGCTTATAAGCTAGTAGGATGAGGAATAAAGCTGGTAGGAATTAAGTACGTCAGTATTAAAAAAAACATTTTTTATTTGTGGCACGTCAATTTGACTTCACCTCGCCTGATGGTAAGCTGAAGGCAAAGTCTCAGGAAAGAGGGTCACCATTACAAACACGTGGAGTGTTACAATGGTGACGCTCGGATTGACGGCCTCATCACATGCTTTTTCACGCCCCGCTTAAAGGACCCGGGACTGTAGGAAGAAGGAAACACGTTAAGTATGGTAACTAAATATTGTTTTGAGATTACAGAACAGAATACACCGCACTATATAATGCTTTGAAAAAGGATTATCAAAGAAACGAACAAGTTATGCCAAAACAAGCCGCCGAGCCTAAACGCAAGAAAAAACGAAAACGTGTGAAGGCTGTAAAAAGTGAACGAATTGTGGACAAATTAGAGGTATTGTAATTAAAATAGACATTATTTGGAAACAAATTAGAAAATCAGAAAGAAACTTAGTAAGCTTTGCCGAAGAAACCGAAGATACTCGGGTCCTCTTCGTAAGTAGCGTTAAGAGACTTTCTATGCTATGAGTGCAGAAGATGACAAAGGAAATTGTCTCAATCTTCTCACTGGTAACACAAAACCTCTCTAGTGACCTTTGGCTACTCTACTCAGTGCTGAAAACACAACACAAGGTTATTATTAGCCAGGGTATTCTGTAGGACCTAGACACTTTCCCAGTCAGACTGTTCTATCAGGACGGGAAACAAATTACTACACCACGATGACAACTCAAAATGCCGTCGACTCGAAAGAAGAAAAAAAGAAGAAGAAATAAATGACGAGTTGAAGAATGTAAACAGATTTTTTTAAGAGGTCTACAGTCATATGTGAAAGTTTCTCTTTTCCATGTCAGGCTTTAGCAATGCAAGGTTTTATCGTCGAATATCCTGAAACGAAACTAGACGACTACTTTGGAGATCCTAATTTTATTGGAGATGACCTTCGTCGGTCAATTCTGTAAGTTAATCTATGTTCAGAACATTTTGAAAAGAAATTAGTATGCCGACTGTTCAAATGCGATCTTTCAGAGGAATGCTCTGACCGCTTTGAAGCCTCGTATTTTTGATAACTACGCCCAATCAAATGTACAGAAAATTTTGAAAAGCAATTATTCAAATGAGGTTTCGTGACTTAACGGTCATGGCGTGTCCACTGTAAGGGAAAGATCGCTGGTTCGAATCATGCCGAAGCATTCACTTTTTCCTTACTAAATTTGATTAATCTATGTTATTAACAATTCATTAACATCCAATGGAATCTTTTTAGCGAAACACTCCATCAATGTTATATTTGAGGTGACAATTGCTGAATTCTTTTTTCGGTTTGTTTATTATGTCTTTATCTATTTGTCTTCAGTTACATTTCTATAATGAATAACCTAATTTGCAGGCCAGCATTCCCGCAAAGCTATGAAGTAAGAGCACACTGGTGGGACAGGTGTCACAAAGTCACCCATGGCTCTCAAAAGCTTTTGTTAGTTGGTCCAGAAGATAGCGGCAAAATTACTTTAGTATATGCTTTAGCTTCGATGAATGGTTGGTAAAAACATGCTTCTTATCTTCTCTTCTATATATAATAGCTAGGTCTTCTACCAACTACTTAAAACTTTAAGCGGGACGTGAAAAAACAACTGTCGAGCCGTGGGTGTCAGGATGGGGACCGCCGTTCTAGGGACAGAACCTGTAAAGGCTGCCACCATGTTTTGATCTGCACTCCTGTTTAGCATCAGGCGAGATGCATTTAATTTGACGACCTAAGTATAAAAAAGAGAACTTGTGGGAGACCAATGCAAAGCCTAAATGTTTGTGCAATGGAAAATTCTTGTACAATTGTGAATTTACAAAGGTACGTTATGCCGCGTCTCCATTTTACCGTGACCGTGTCAGAAGTGCGTGTCAGTCGCAATTCAGCTGCGTGATAGCTGAACTAAAATTAAACCTTCGATCTACTGGTGGTCGTGTCAGCACAACTATAGTTTATGTGACCATGTGCCACAAGTTGTTACGTCCACATTCAACGTTTTGTCCTGATGTCACGCTGTCCGGGCCGCTGTTCATGTCACAAGTTTGGACGTACCTTTAGAAGTTCGACAAAATATAAAAGTGAATTATGATCACCTATAATATAAAATTTTTCTTTAATGAATAACTTGAGCGAAATTTTTTAATAGACTAAAATCCAGTGCAGAAATTTAATAGATCATGCAGTTCAGTAAATCTCCATTTTTACAGATGCAATGCTTTTTGAAATGGACCCATTAAACTTTCCGAAAGAATTACTGACCGCACCACAGTTGCGGCAGCTGACTAACAACGTCCTGTTTTGTGCCAAAGCGGTTCAGCCTTCTGTTATTTATACCAGACACCTGCAGAAACTTTTCTATACCAAAGTTAGTGGATTTCATTATACTTTATATCACCAGTACATATTTCCTCTTAGCCGCGTCTACATTTACGTAACATTTTACCGTGACCGTGTCAGAAGTGCGTGTTCGTCGCGTATTCAGCTGCGTGATAGCCGAGCTTAAATGAAACCATCGATGGACTAGAGGCCGTGTCAGCACAATTCTTGTTTTTGTGCCCATGCGCCACAAGTTGATGATGTATCAGCAACGTTTTGTCTTGATGTCACGCTGTCTAGTCCACTGATCATGTCACAATTTCTGGACGCACCTTTAGAGATTCTAGAAGTTATGTACCGAAATTTGGCTCTCACCAAACCACCATAAGTGTATTAGGTATACATATCCAGGCTCTACTCTTTTTTATTAGTTTCTTAATAGCCTACTTTTCGTAAATCTTCATAAAGATATTGTCAAATTCTGGTTACAGGAGCCAGTGGAGGAAGCGCAACTGCAACTAGGTCTGATTAAACGATATTTCCTCACAAAATTATTAAAGAAAATAACACGTCAAGACAAAATAACAATAATAGGTAAAGGAGTGTAATGAAACCGCGGGATAAAAAACCGCGGTATCCTAGTGGTATGGGTAATGAACTACTGAGACGTAGTCTCCGGTTCGATCCCAGGTTTTACCATGGTACACACCAGTGACTTTTTGATAGTTTTGGTAAACACCAGTGACTTTTTGATGGTTTTCAAAGTTATGTGTGTATTATTCAATAGGCTCGCCACCTATTACATTGGGACCTAAACATAAACTGGTGAAATGTAGATTCTAGCACCTCTGCCTACCCCTTCGGGGATATAGACGTGAGTTTATGTTATGTTATGTTATGAAACTTGGAAATGACCACGGTATATTATTGATTGTTGTGTGGCGATGACTGAGTGAGGGCTTGAAGAAGCAATCCAATTTCTTCTTCTAGAGTATCGATAGTATCTTGACGCTGAAGTTATGTGCTACCTAGAAAACAGTTAATTAAATTAATCATGACAACAGAATAATAAAAATATAGAATCTTACAATTTCAGGAACCTGTTCGGACCCTTGGCTAACGCGGAGCAAGCAGCTGTTGAAATCGTTTCCCATTGTAATTCTGTTACCAAACGTTACATATCCACTAGCTGTGTTAATATTGAAGAATTGGGTTGACAGGTATATTTACTATATATAATAGCAAATTAGCGAACATCTTTGTAAATAAAGAAAAGGAAGTCCATCCTCACACATTACGAACAGAAACAGTGCGCACTGTGCGGTATGAAAGGAATTTCATCTAGCCCATGCTCAAACTTTTTTTTTATTGTGCGAAAAATCCACACCGGAGATCCCCCACCGGGGCCGGTTGGGAAGGTTATGTCGGACTCGAACCGACTAAAACGCACGCCGTCTTTGGGTCTTCAGTTGCCGGAGGTGAGGTAGTAGCCAACATATCCCTCGCACCCCGGTAGACCCGGGGCCTTCTCTTCGAGATGACCCCCGTGGGCGCCCATGCTCAAACTGTGGAATAAACTCTTTGCTGTACAAGCGACTACAATATGGCTTTCTTCAAGTATATGAATGTGACGACCCTGGTGTTGCAAACGTCCATAGGTCACGGTGATCTGTGTGTGTGGTGTATTTTCCATCAGGTGTGCTTGTGTGAAACCTAAGTGGTGTAAAACAAAATAAAATGTTCGCATAACGATGCACTTAATAATCCCAATACGATAGTAAGTCAACCAGATCGAGGATTTTTTAAGCCATGCCAAGAGTATTTGCAACTACGTAGGAAATTTATTCGTTCTGTCTTGTAGACAGCATGTTATTATTAGATTCTGTTAACCCAGTGTGCAAATGTTTACTGTCAGGGTGGCAGTATTGTTAAATGGCCATCGTGGTGTAGTAATTCGTTCTATGGCGGTGCCACTGCTCACGGAGGGAATGTTCGGGACATTGATATCGCTTTTCGGGATATACCTACCATCTTCTCGCATAGGAAGTCTGCACCTTAAATGGAACTTGTGAGTAGAGCACAAGCTTTCTATTTGATGTCTCTAGGTCTTATATAAAATCCCTTCATCACTAAATAGTATGAAACAAAGTCGTTTTCTCTGTCCCTATATCCGTATGTTTGCTTAAATCTTTACAACTACGCAACGGATTTTGAAGCGATTTTTTTAATAGATAGAGTTATTGAAGAGGAATGTTTTCAAGTATATAACATCAAGCTACAGCCAACTGGTGCAGAGCATAAATGAAAAATCTTGCAAAAACGGGGTAACACTGACAAAGTTACGCGGGTCAGCTAGTATAATAACATATTTGTTTTTAACTTACAGGTACCCCTCAATCCCGTCCAACTTTGAAGTGAGCAGTTTAGCTTACGTGCTCAAGAAACACAGCTACGGATTCATTACAAAGACTTTAAAAGAATTTATGTCTGATGATAGACTTGTTAGGTATGATTCCCAAATATTATACCTAAAGAGTCCTGCGATTGCGGGGTCTAACCTCAGTCCATGTCGCACTTGCTCTCTTGCTCACTGTGCCCCTACACTTGCATCACCGAAGATCTCTGTAGACCAACGGAAAACGTTATTGCAGTAGCCAACTATTGGGCCAACAAGATTTAATAAAACCGGATTTACCCGAGCCGTTGACTCGAAGAAGAAGAAGACTGTAGTAATGCAATGTTAATTTATAACATTTTCAGGATAGCAGCCCATGGCCTCACCCCATTAGATGTGTACAATTACATCCTTGAGAACGAATTGAAAGAAACTATTGTTAGTTATCCGATAAATTCAGTATTTAAGTTATCTCATATTTCATTTTTTTCTTAGAATTTAAATAGGCTGTATTTGCTCGCTAACGCTCCTGAAGATACCTTGTGTAGAGGTGAAACACTTGTCTAGTCTTATTCTTCGCACCGGCGCACGTGTTCCTTCATCCTACAGTCCCGGGTTCTTTAAGCGGGGCATGAGAAAGCATCTGATGAGGTCGTCAAGCTGAGCGCCACTATTGTAGTACTGTACGTGTTTGTAATAATGACCCTCGTTCCGGAGACTTTGCCTTCAGCTTAGGCGGGGTGTTGACGTACCATAAAAAAAAATTACGGAATATTGCACATACAACATCATATCTCCTCGGTTACAGTCTTTTTACTTGCTTTATGGGGTGCAGTTTGGCTTTCCTTTCTATGCCAAATAATATTTTGATATTGCTATCGTTGCGATTGTTAAACCATGGGTGAGTGGTGGGTTCCCCTCCCGCCCCACGGCGGCGAGCCTATTGCCGTTAACCGGGCACTTATAAACCTGCGATAAATACACACATAACTTCGAAAAGCACCGAAAAGTCATTGGTGTGTACCAAACCTGGAATTGAACCTGAGACCTCGTCTCAGCAGTCCATTACCCATACCACTAGGCTACATGTAACGTCTACGTCAATATCTTTTCTAGGCTGTATGAGAACAAAATGTCGTAGGATATTAAAAAAATCCTTTCCTTACAGGAATACGATCGCTACTTGAAGTGGTACTTCGAGAAAACGAAAACTGGTAGGAAAGAGAAGGAACACATGAATGATCAGATAGTCTTCAGGGAAGCCGTGGCTGTGTTGAAGGCGAAGGAAGAGAAGCAGGCCAGGATGGCGAGACGGTCTGCGCCCAGTAGTATGGCATCTAGTAGAACTAATTTATAATAAACTAGCTGACCCGCGCGACTTCGTCTGCGTCACCCCGTTTTTGCAACATTTTTCATTCCTGCTACGCACCTGTTAATCGTAGCATGATGTTATATACATATAAACCTTCCTCTTTAACCATTGTATCTATTGAAACAAACCGCATCAAAATCCGTTGCATAGTTCTAAAGTTTTAAGCATACAAAGGGACAAGAAAAATAGGGACAGAAAACGCGACTTTATTTTATACTATGTAGTGATAATATAAATTCTTTTTTTTTTATACTACGTAGGTGGCAGACAAGCACACGGCCCACCTGATGGAAAGCGGCCACCGTGGCCTATGAACATGTGCCACACTACACACTAAGGGTGTCACACACGCGCTGCCAACCCTGAAGGGAAAGGGGGAGAGCTGGGAAGGGGTGGGGAGGCTAGGAAGGGGAGGGGAAGGAGGGGTACAGTGAGCTCTGGCTACCCTACTTATGGTTATTATGACCGCGGTCTTCTGTAGGGCGGAGGTACTTCCCCAGTTGGACAGCTCATTTCGGACGGGAGATACCGTCGTGTCCTACCTCCGTCATTCAGTATTTCCTTATCATACACAGTAGCAGAAGGGTATCAAGAACCAATCGGTTCGGTAAGTCTTTTCTTTGCTGCACCATTAACTCCTAGAATCCTTACCGGCGCACGTGTTTTCTTCTTACAGTCGCGGGTCCTTTAAGCGGGCGTGAAAAAGCATCTGATGAGGCCGTCAAGCTGAGCGCCACCATTGTAGCACTGAACGTGTGTGCAATGGTGACTCTCTTTCATGAGACTCGCCTTTAGCTTAATATCAGGCGAGGTGAAGTCAAATTGACGTGCCATAAATAAAAAAGGGTAATGGCGACTCTCGTTACTGAGTCTAGCAGCGCTGCCGTGAAACAAATTACTACACCACAATAGAATGCAAACTAATGCCGTCGACCCAACAGATGATACATAATACCTACATACATATCTCACCTATTTCGTTGTGGCGATAGACAGAGGTGAATTAACATCTACATTTACCGAATCCTTGTAGGTATTTGGTTCCACATAATAGGGGGTGAGCCTATTGCTAAGAAGAAGAAGAAGATTGCTGTATTGCGTCACTAATGTTGACTCGAATCATGCATCTAAGGCTGAGTCTGGGCTGTATAATATGTCTGATGTTAAGGAGCCCTATCCCTTAAACGCCTTGTATGACACCGCATGAGATGGGGTGGCCAAAATTCTCTTCTGCCGAGAAACATACAGTCAATTTTCCATATTTTTCAAAAGAGAGAATAGCTGTACGTCGTCAGTAGTTTATTGGTAAGGAGTCGGTCTTACGATCGAGAGGTCTCAAGCTCGAATCCTGACCATTATAAAACCGATATGAACCCACTCCTAAAACAAAGGCGTATGACTTAGCTGGAACAAAAGGCGTTTGAGAAAATATTAATAATTTTAGTGAAAAGCTTCTATAAAAGGAAGGTAGGTTAGAGGTATTGTCAATAATTCCCTTTCGTTGCTGTTTCATCTTTGCCGTGTCCCCAAATCTGCCAAAGTAATCTTCAGAGTACTCCCCTATCGACAACTAAATACTATACCTACTTACTCCATTTATTTAGGTACATAAATAAAGGTAAACAATCTTGTGGCAACTTTTTATAAAAACTCATGTTAAACAAATAAACTAGGCTAACTAACTGACTAACTAATGGTTCGATACAGGTTTTTAGTCTTCAAAATACGTTACTAAGCAGAAAAGTATTTTTAAACTGAGTTTAAAAAAAAACATATTAAAAAGACACACATTCTATTCTATTCTTATTCATTCATTCTGCTATAGTAGTTATCTTTTTGACAGAATTTGACGTTTGAGCGTGGCCGGTTACAGTTAGCGTCAAGTTATGACATGTTTTAACAATTGTCAAATGGTGCAACAACTTTTTATACTTGACCGGTACTTTAACTGCACTGTTACTGTTAAAGTACGATCGTGCAACTCAGACTTAACGTTTATTTAACTATCAAAACAAATGGGCTGTAGATGATAACTCATGAGTTTAATATCCAACAAAATTGTAATAACCAATAACCGCAAGCGCACATATCTCCCAAATACAAACAACATTAATACCACCAAATTAAAAACACCACTTGTGATTTCGTGCAAAATAAACAGAACATTTTTATATTTTTACACTGAATTGCAAAGATAAGGGAGGCGCAAATAAAGGGCTCGTGTCGATATAGCGAGGGCCGATGCTTATCTGTCTGTACGTAACGTGTCCGAGCGAACGCTGATGCGGCGGATTTTATTTCTTTATTGCACAAAAATGCTAACTTTCACTGTGAGGATAGGGTAACTGTGAAGAGAGCAAGCGATAGGACATTACTTCTTTGTTTTTTTTTTATTGTGCGTAAATTCCACACGGATACCACCTCCACTTAAGTTAGTGGAGATGATTATGCCGGACTCGAACCGACCAAAACGCATGTCGTCTATTGAGTCTTTGATTGCCAAAGGTGATATAATATAAGACACCTTTCGCACCCCGGCAGACGGGCGTGACCACGGGCAGTCATCTTTTTTGAAATGTCTCTATTCCCCTAATGTGGGAACCATGGGATCCGTATCTAACCCACGGATGTGGGCATCCGTCGTCGTCTTTCTTTCTTTCAAGATGAGATTCCTCACAGTAGTAACTCTAAAATTGGTATTTCACATGAATTACTGACATTCGTTATAAATCGGTTTTAAAACTCAATCATGGGCACCCTACAAACCACCCTTTTAATATTCAAGCGGTATATTTGGAATTAATTTGAGTCGTTTAAATATTTTCTGTGGTGGCTCACAGCCTGGGTCCGTAATTATTGTTTGAACATCACTTCTAGTACAGAAGATAATGGTGTTAGCACTTCTAGTTATCTTACTGTTTGCTGCCTAAGTGGTCCTTAGAGGAACAAAGTGTGCGAGTGACATACGTATCTTTACATAAAACCTACGCGTGAGAAAGGGACAGAGTATATGAATCGTGAAACTTTTTTTTTATAAACTATTATCAACCTTGACTGAAATAGATATTGCAGTAACGTCAATGTTTCTACGCTAAAAGTCACAAAAAGCCACTGATTGAATGAGTCTGTGAGTCTGTGAGTCTATTTACGCTAGTAATATAGATGTCTATGGCACTCACATGCGTCCGGATTTGGTGATGATGTCAAAAATACCACACCCTGTATGTAACCACCACCGCTAATTTCGGCACGGGAATTGGGGAGAGTATCCGTGGGGATAAAAAAGGCAAGCACAGCACAAATACACGTTCTTGCACCACCGAATCGAACCACGGATAAAGACAGTTTCCTTTTCATTGGGAAATTGTCAACGACGATGAATGTCAGAATGTCACAGGATAAACAAATGAGGAAAAAAAATAGGCGAATTGAAAATGTCTGTTTCATCTATATCTACCACATGTACCACGCGCCATCTAGCGACAGAAAGAGTAACTACTACGTCATTCTGGATCCTGCATCGCGAAAGCGAAGTTCTCGCGCTGGTGCAACATACGAGTCCGGACGATCCTCCCTTTGTGTTAGAGGGACATCACATCCCGTTCCTCCATATCATTAAAAACTTTTAATATTTATTATAACTGATGTCTGTTTTCTCTAATCAACGTTTGATATAGGGTGTAAAAATTTGTTCCAAACATCTCTAATAAATCAGTTACGCTGCCAGGACACTTAATTCCTCGTGGCCAAACCAGTTTTGCAAATTAATTTGGCCAGAAGGAATAAGCTCTTCTTATAATGTGGGAACCATGGGCTCATCATCGCATCGCAAATATTATAACTTTGGGGTCTGGACTCTGGTTTATCACACTCATTGGTCACTATATCAAATGATCGATTAATTAGTGGTTCGTTCAGATTTAATACGCAAATAAAAACATAAAATAATTAAGTACAACAGTTTATTCAATTAGACATTTTCAAAAAATAGGACGCAATTATATCACATGTAATCACAAAGACAGTCTTTTTGTAAATATATAAAATAACATTCCAGTAAATGACAATTCTAGAGTGTACAATATGATAATTTACAATAACTTACCTTAAGTCACAAACGCAATAAGTACTTTACCACAATTCAGTCTTTTTTTCTACAAATTGTAGATTCTAATAATAATAAATCTACTTACAAATCATGTACCGATTGTAAATCCACACGCATAGTTTCATGAACTATGAATAGATAACGTGAACGGATCTGGATGAAATAAACGGAATAACACATAGGTTACATTTATCCCTGGAATACCTATTCACGTACGGTACGCCTGCTCACGGGTACCATTTATCCCTGGAATACCTATTCACGCACGGTACGCCTGCTAACGAGTTCCATTTATCCTTGGATTACCTATTCACGTACGGTATGACTGCTAACGAGTACCATTTATCCCTGGAATACCTATTTATGGTTATGGTATTCCAGGGATAAATGTAATATAAATGTACCTACCCTATATAAATCAGATAAAATATGTACTTTAATTCGTTTAAGTGTTTATCATTATATTTAATACATACATATAAGAATCAACGGGATAGTTCGTTTTGGGTTTGTTCGGCACTGTTTGAAGCGAAGCAAAGCTGTAAGTCTGTGAACCAGTTGTTATTGGGCCGAATATATCGGTCTACCCTCTTTTCACTCGCATTTTATTATCGTCGCTATTATCATTATCCGAATTATCACTTTGTACTCAAATGGTAAAAATATCCCATTGATTGTTATAAAGTTTATTGTAATGATTTTATTTAAAATTGTATAAAGAACATACTAAAATTATATAAAATGCATAAATATAGTTGGCGGAATGTGGCTGTTTTTAGGTGGTTTTCCACCTCGGTCTGCCGCTTCCGAGATTACGGGCGTGACCATACGTATCTAAGTATGAATGTGTATAAAGTACATAATAATTGTATCCCAAGCCAAATCAGATAAATTATAAATGTCCTTCACTACAAACATAATACGTAAAGAATTACACTAAATAAAATTTCTGACCCGGGTAGGGTATGTAGTATCAATTTGTCTCCACGGAATGTACGTCCTTACCCATAGTGGAAATCAGAACAAAAATTTAAGTCAGTCACCTAACTACAGCTAGTTTGTAGCAACCAGGTATAGTATCTACAAATATCCGACCAATATCAGTATCAATACTCCCTCAAGACCCGGCACTGCGCGTTACACTTGGGGTGCGCCTTCCTCGCACTAGGTTTGCCCAGCGCGTCCACGTCCAGGTGCGCGAGCTGCGGCTGGGCCTTCGCCCCTCGTTTAACGGCGGGCAAGTCGTCGGGTTTCACGACGCCGGCTTGCAGGAAGCCGAGCAGCGGAGGTACGTGCTCCTCCACCATCTTCTGCCGCTCCTGGGCTACTTCCTCGCGCCTGTAACATATACAAACTATATTAATTTCCGATAATTTTTTTTTATAGGAATATTACCAACCGAAGTTACTATACTTTGTCTAATATAGGATGATAATTTTGACAGGTCTAAGTAGAGTACCCCATACAGTACAATCGTAAATGAATCTTTTCGATAATCGATTATCATTCCCGTAGTATATGGTATCGATGTTACATAAATAGTAAAACATTTATTTCTTATTACTTTATGTACTTAGTGTAAGGTAATTTCTCAAATATTTATTTACTTAAGGTGACACTTCATTAGAGCGGCGCCGCAATACCTAATCGCACTGTACTGCAAATATAGATTGACAATTGCTACAGTTACTGCTATTTATAGTATAATATTTATGTTTATATTATACCTAGCTAATTATATTACCACAATTGCAGAAAATAAGTACTTAAACATAAAAAAAAAATCATAAATTATTAGATTATGTTCGATTTATTCGATTCGTTTGTCGACAGTTAATTAGGCTGTATTCTTGCAAGGCGCTACTCTACGATAAGTGGGCGGTACTTGTCTATGAATTACGTTAATTTTGGAGGTCTTAATTTGTTTATAAAAATACGTTACTTCATAGACGTAAACTGTCAAAATTATCATCCTAAATTAGACAGAGTATAATATTCCCTTTAACCTCTCCAGCTAAGCTCAATGGCTTGTGTTAGGAGTTGGTTCACGTCGGTAGTGTAATGACCAAGATTCGAACCCGGGACCTCTCGATCGTAAGGCCGACTCCTTAACCACTAAGCTACAGCCGCTTGGTGGTATATACCACTTAGGTGGCAGACAAGCACACGGCCCACCTATTGGGAAGCGGTCACCGTGGCCTATGGACGTTTGGAACATCAGAAGCGTCACACACGTGCTGCCTACCCTGTAGAAACCTTCTAATGCCCTTCTTGAAGAACCCCATCCCCATTATAAGCCTGGGAAAACCACGGCAGGGAGCTCATTCCACAGCTTAGCGTGCGCGGGATGAAACTACTGATGATGATGATTTGATTGTATGAAAATTTTCCTATCCATAAATTTAAAAATTTAATTAAAAGACACTTATACCGAAGAGCATATATACAAATTTCAGGATTATTAGGATGATAAACAAGCCGGGAACTCACCACTTCTTGTCGCAGTCCCACACGTGCTGCGCCCGCGCCGCCTCCCTCTTGTCCTCCTTGTCCCTCCGCAGCGAGTTGGCCGCGATCTGCTTCAGCAGTTCCTGCGAGTACTGCCGGCCCCGCTCTCGTTTCTTCATTTCTTTCTCCCGTTCCTTGGCCTCTTCCGCCGCCATTTTCGCTTCAGACTGTAACATTAATCGTTGGTATTATTTTTAACATTGTCTTGACACTGACGAACAGTCAGGACTAATATAAACGATAGCCCTCACTTCGACACCCCACAGGATGAGATAGAGTGAGCCTCATCATTCTCTGAATATTTTCCCAACTCAGTTGGGGTCAGCTTTCCAGTCTAACTGTGATGCGGCTGAACTTCGATATTTTCCGTGAAGCGACTGCCATCTGACCTCCACAACCAATGGTCCAATGACCAATGAGGATATCAAAGTTCCAAGTTAGACTGATTGAACTTTTGAGGGCTCCAACTACCCGTAACGAATGCCATAGATGTTTGTATGGCAACCGGGACCGACGGGTTAACGTGCTCTCCGAGGCACGGCCAGACCAGTGCAAACAGCCATATTCATGCATACAACTTTTTGCACTGAGCGGGGATCGAACCCGCACCACACGCGTAGCAGTCGCGTGCCACCGCCACGTTACAGAGCCTATTCAGTCTATTCTACTCTCCCAGGCACCAGTCCGGTTCCCAAAGGATACAAGCCCGACCTCCTTCCTGAACAGCACCTCCCTCTGCTTGGCCTCCCTGCTGAGCCTCTTCTTGCTCTCCATCTGCTCCGTGAGCGCGTCCATGGTGTCCTTCTTGACCCTCTCCTGCTTGTCCCGCGCCACGATGTCGTCTTGGAAATTCTTCTCTAGAAGCTCTTGTTCTTGGAGGAGTTTGATGAGGTTTATTCTTTCTAAGCGAGCGGCCTGGTAACACAAATATATTATGTATGTATGTATCATGGAGAATTGAAGTAAGCGGAGTTGTTGCAAAGGCAATTGAGTCATAAGAATTCAATCGTGTCGAACGGGCGAGATATTGTTAGAAAGGGACGAAGTTTAGGCTCTGACGTCACTCATCAGTTCTAGTGACACGGCATTGGGTACGGATGTCATTTTTCTTAAAAAATTTGCAGAATAAAATAGTTTTCATTGTCTTCCGTCATGAAGTGTGTGGTGTCAGGGTGTAAAAATTGTATAGGAAAACTGTCTAAACATACTGATGGTGTAACATTTCATCTGTAAGTCCCCTGGATTTATATTTTAATTTTTATAAAAAAAATACCCTAATAGAACCATCTAGTGGAGAATAGATGTAAGTAATCTTGTCTTTCATGTATCGTAGTTGTAATAATACTCAATGCGTACTGTGAAATTTTCACAACAATCATTTTGTCTTAGTTCATTAATGATTTCAAAAATGTCGTTTTATCTATAAATAGTTAATTTAACTGAAATTTCAAATTTTAAATAAAGTTAACTAGGCCATCTACCGGGCTATGACTAAACCATGTAAAGAAACTAAATGATTTGCCCTTATACCAACAGATGTTCCAATTTTCAAAAACAATACCACTATTTAAAATAAGTGTTGTTTATTATTATAGCGAGACCACTTCTATATTTACTTCTAAATGCAATATTTATTCTTCAAAAATGGGCTGGGCGAGTAATTTATAATTTGGGCCCAAGAATCTTCCTCCGAGATAAGTTTAAGGAAATGAACATTCTCATCGTAGCGCTTAGCGGCCAGTAGTCAAACTACAATGAAAATTGCATGTCACGTTTGTTTCCAGTTTCGCTATGTTCTGGTAGATGGATTTCTTGGAAGTAGGAGGGGTTTAAACAGAGGGGTACAAACACGCGGGTGGAGGGGTGTGATTACATGTCCCCGCGCGTCTCCCTTCACACCCGCAACTGGCCACGCATTTTTGTATAGAGAAATCTAACTGTTACATCTCCGTCATCTATATAGTTCGGTCCTCCGTGGTATGTATATATATTATGTAGGCAGAGGTGCTAGCACCCACATTTCGCCAGTTTATGTTTAGGTCCTCCATTAACCCGGCACTTAAACCTGTGATAAATACACACATAACTTGTACAAATATTTGTGTGTACGAATATGATTATTTGCATTGGTCTGGCTGTTTCTTTGTATAATATGTATGTATTTACAAAACAGTATCTAAGTATGTTTATCCGCATTCTAGAACCCATAACACAAGCTAATTATGCTATGCTTACCATGGAACTAGATGGCGTTGTGTAGATTGTTCTAGAATATTTATTTATTTATTATTTTTAAAATGTTATATTACTAACAAATGTCACTAACAAATGTCCATAAGAACCCCTTTCAATCAAGTAGGCTGTATGCTCATCTGTCACCAAAGTGGTATTTAAAAAAAAACACTCAACTCACTTCGTCCGCCATTATTTTAGCCGCCACTTTCTTATTTAACTCCTCCTTCTCTTGCTGTTTACGCTCCCTCGCTTGCACACTGGAAAAACATAATATAAACATTACAAACAACATTGGGAGAGGCCTATGTCCAGCAGTGGACTGCTATAGGCTGATTGATTGACATAAGGAACGCATGATCGAAAAAACTACTGAACAGATTTTGATGTGATTTCTTTATAACAACGGTCTTACTCAATACTCAATACATTTATTGCATTCCATAATGTGATACAGATGTTAGATTATAATTAGGTTACAATTATGGACCCTGTCGGGCACAGCACAATGTTTGGAGAGAAGAAGAATTTACTGTTCTACACAGTTTCGTTACAATTTTTTAATTTTGATTATAATATTATGTTTTTTTTTTTATTGTATTGTATTAATGAATTTTATGTATGTTTTTTATACCATGTCATTTATTGAAGGATGATATATTATATTATGATGATGTGAGCAGAGGTTTCAACAACTGTTAATTTTGGTTCCATGTCATACTATTCAACCAGGTACTGATTGCCAAGTGCATAGTCTTGCCTTTAAAAGATCATGAAAGTATACATAGGTACCTACTCTGTTATTACATTACCTACATAATCTTTGATACAAAGCTTACAGTATTGAGACATGCAAAGTTAACATGCATAAATAAAATGTCAGTTTTAGATACCTATATCTTAGAGTCATAACAAAAAACAAGAAACAAAAATGTCAACATTAGATGAATATTAAATTTACAAAAAAAAAAAAATACAAAATGTTTACACAAGCACAAAAAGAAATAAAAACTGAGGTCAATTACACATTCAAAGTTCAGTATACAAATAAAAATTTGAATTTATTCTATGTCAATAATTTATTAATAAATAATTTTGCGTCCTAGTCACAATAATAATATATAGGTATATAATATTTAATGTAATTAATGTCATTCTGAATTGATTATGTATTTATTTATTAGGTAGGTATATTTTGTGGATTTTTTTTTTAACTTTTAACTATTACTGTATTATGGTTGTAATTAGTTTTTATCATCAAAGTATTCTTGTAGGCTGTAGTAGTTTTTACTTAATAGGAAGCCTTTTAGCTTGTTTACAAAAATACTAAACTTTTCCTCATTTTTAATGGGCTCGGGCAACCTATTATATATTTTTATTGACATGACTAGAGGACCTGAAGAATACATTTCGAGTTTGGAGGTAGGTAGATTCAGTCTATTTTTGTGTCTCAGTGCATACCTAGTTTGTATGTTTTCACGTGTAGTGTAGTGTTCTGGGTATTTCCGGACAAACTTACATACCTCAAAGATATATATGCAAGGCAATGTTAATATTTTTAGGTTCTGGAAATGGGGCTTACAAGTGTCTGTCTGTTCTATATTTACTAATATTCTTATTAGTTTTTTTTGTTGAGTAAATATAGTAGGTGCATCTGTACTGTTTCCCCACAAGATGATGCCATAGGTCAGCCAAGAGTATGCATAGGCGTAGTAGGTAACCAAAGCAGTTGCCAAATCGGTTGTCTTCTTAACTTCTCGTAGGGCATAGGAGAACCTTGATATCTTGGCTCTCACCTTTTTGACGTGCGGCTTCCAGCTTATGTGAGTATCTATGGTTAAACCTAGCAAGTTGAATTCTCTAACAGCTTCTAATTTTATATTGTCGTAATTAAAATCTACATCCAATGGTGGCTTTTGGTGGGGGTGGAAGGGTATTATTTTAGTCTTTGTGTAATTAATTTGTAAATTATGCTCAGTCATCCAAGATACCGTTTTTTTAAAGATAGCATTCAATTTCTCATTTAGGTTTAGGTGACTTTCACACGTAATAAGTATAGAGATGTCATCTGCAAATAGTACACATGGTCCCTCAATAGCTTTAGGCAAGTCGTTAATGTAGATAAGGAATAATAGGCACCCTATCACGCTACCTTCTTGGTCACATTTAGCTTACTTATCCTTCGAAGAACAAAGTGTCTTTACACAAAACCTAGGCATGGGAAAATGACAGAGTATGAATCATGTTTTCAAATTTATAAACCGTTATCAACTTTAACAGAAAAAAATATTGCAATAATATATATTATCTACTGCACTAAAAGTCACAAGTCACCATTTTTTTCTTTTTTTCCCGCCGAAACCGGTGGAGGTGATTACTTCAAAGAATCAAAGAATCAATTTCAAAATTATACAAGACCTATCTCTCGCACCCCGGCGTACCTGGGGCATCTCTTTTGAGATGACCCCCTTCCCCAAATGATGTGAAACACGGTATCACTATCTACCCCTAGGATATGGGGATACGCACTTTGCGCTGACGTCGCGGCCTACTTCTGGTAAGGTGACAGGCAGCCCAAAGTCACAAGTCACTGCCACAAACATTTTAAATTCGAAAACGCGGTAATAAAGAAGTGTTAATTAGACGCCTCTGTATAGTCCATGGGCCACGGTGACCGCTTCCTATCAGTAGCCTTAGCACGAAATACTATCAAATTCGTAATGTAGCAGAAGAACAGAACGGAGCATTGCGATTGGAGGGCTACACACGCACACAGGTTCACAAGAGGCAGACTGTCAATCTCAATGCTCCGTTCTCTCGAAACCTTTACATTAGGAATCCGATAGGAGTTCATGGTAGTGCTACAGGTGGTACAGAAGGCCAGTGGTCTCACACGGCGAGGCTGCGGTCGCCCATCATCTTGAGCTGCGCCTCGAGCGCGCGCCCCTCGCCCACGACCAGCGCCTTCTGCTTGTCGCGCCACGCCAGCCGCGCCTTCTGGAACGTCACCATCTCCGCGCGCAGCTTCTCCGTCTGCTCCTTCTTCTGCTTCAGCTCCCTGCAATATAGGGTACTTAATTTAAACGAGGTCCTTTTTTTTATCGTGCGCAAGATCCGATACCACTCCATCAAAACTGGTGGAAGTGATTATGTCGGACTCGAACCGACCAAAACGCATGCCGTCCATGGGTCCTTGATTGCCGGAGGTGAGATTATACAAGACATATCTCTCGCACCCCGGCAGCCCCGGGGACATCTCTGTTGAGATGACCATCTTCCCCCTATATGGAGACCATGATGTCCCCGTCTATCCCCTGGGTATGGGGTGGCATTTTGCGCCATCGCCGTGGCCTGCTTCTGCTAGGGTGACCGGCGGCTCCACCCGTCACCCCCGGGTCCTGACGCGCTCCAATTGTTTTGATATTAATCTATGATCGGTAAATTGGAGCTCTTCCACCACCCTGTGCTATCCTCAAAAGATACTGCACCTATGTTGGATCCAAAATGTGCTGTATACCCATTGATATACAAAAAGCCAGCCCAACCTAGATACAATAATAATATACACAGAATATTGTTAATACTTAAATCTATTAGATTAATACTTAGATAGAACTGTGGTAGCCTAGTGGTATGGGTAATGGACTGCTGAGAAGAGGTTTTAGGTTCGATCCCAGGTGTTACATGACTTATGTGTGTATTTATCGCAGATTTATAAGAGCCTGGTTAATGGCAATAGGCTCGCCACCTATTAAATTGGGACCTAAACATAAACTGGCACTAAATGTGGGTGCTAACACCTCTGCCTACCCCTTTGAGTTTATGTTATGTTATGTAGATCTGTAAGTTATTGTACCTGTGATCTTCATCTGCTATAGTTCTCATTATTTCCTCAAGCATCTTCTTCTCAATAAGTGTTTCCTCATACTCGCACTGCTTGTTCAGCTGCCTGTTGACGAGTTGTTGCTGCAGCTCCTTGCAGTACGTGGTGGTACGCTCCATCTTGTCACGGTCCTCTTTCTCTTTAGCCTCGAAGTCATTGTACATGGCTTGCAGCATGTATTCATTGGCTTGGTTTGCTTCCGCCTAGAAGATGAACAGAACAGTTTAGAAATGTATACAAAACCATTTTTTTTTTTATTTGCATCTATACTTATTATAGATTGAAAGTAATTCTGTGTCTGTTCTACTTTCATGCCTAAACCACTGCACCGGTTTTGATAAAATTTGTTACTGGTATAAAAATAGATATAGATGCAAAAAAAATATCTCACAGATTCTATTACTCTATCATTTTCTCATAGTTATTGTGTACGATATGAAGGTATATCACTCGCACAGTTTGCCCCTCTAAATATTACTAATAACTTTAAGGCAGTATGTCGGAATTGCAGCAAATGGAGACCTGTAATCTGTTCCTACCCCTATAGGATACAAGCATGTTTTAAGGTACAGTTACGTGCCTTTTCTTGAAGCCTTTTATAGTGATTATGGAGTATCTGTTGCTGCAAATCCCTGCACACATATCCTGCTTGTAGCTTCTGCTCAAGCACTCTAAGGCTCGGGTCTCTCTGCCGCAGGTAGTGTCTCCGAGCGAGCTGGCATATCTCCTCTCTTCTCACTTTGGCTATTTCCACACCAAGAGCAGTTTCTTTCGCCGCTTTAGCATTCACTATTGCTGCATGGTCTGTTCTCTAGATTTAAAAAAATAACAATGTTAGGATGTACAGAGAGTTATGTTATGTTATGAATCGAGATTTCTTTTTTCTTTAACAATATAATAGAAAAAATTAATACCTCAAATTTATTAAAACTCTTTCATAGTTATCTCAATGGCTGCACAATAAACTGCAATTTGTGAGTTGGTATCTGTATGTTGGTATCTGTACAGGCCACAGTAAAAGTTCATAGAGAAAAATCTATTCCAATTGAAGACTATAAAAATATACCTCCTGGAATTCCTTCTCCATTTGAGCCTCTTGCTGGATTAAGGCAAGGCAGCGGCCCATTCTGCCACTTTCCATACGACTGTTCAGCCATTGGATGTCCAGCGCCCGTTGGAATGTTCCCAATTCTTTACGACGGGCAGCGACCTGTGCATTTTTCTGCAGTTCTGTTTGTTGCTGCAAATATTGAAATATTGATACCGATTTTATTTAAATTTTATTCATTATTTAGAAACTGGGAACACAAAAATCTTGAATAAACTCACACTCATTTTAAATTATGGTGGCGATAAAAGCTCAGAAATAAACATGCACCTAAATAATTATTTTAAAAACATTCAAATAATTCAAATTTTGTTTACAGAACACAATTCAACTCAGCACAACTGTCACTGTCAAGTTGTTAAAACTAGGGTTTGATTGAATGTGTCGATTATATCGGATGTATTGCAGTATCAATTTTTTGTTTTTATATAATATATTGTTTTAGCCGATACACTTCCATCAATATAACTTTCGAATACTAAACGACCCGCCTCGATTTTACCCGTGGCATACTTTTGGATTCCGTTGCTTTATTAATTAATTTGCAAATAATGTATCTATGGCAATCTGGCAGATTTGTTACTTATACTTTGTCAAATATAGGATGATAATTTTGACAGGTGTAAGTAGGGTACCCCATACAGTACAATCGTAAATGAATCTATTCGATATTCGATTATCGTTCCCGTAGAATATGGTATCGATGTTACATAAATAGTAAAACATTCATTTCTTATTATTTTATGTACTTAGGGTATTATAATTTTATAAATATTTGTTTACTTAAGGTGACACCTCATTAGAGCGGCGCGGCATTACCTAATCGCACTGAACTGCAAATATAGTTTGATAATTGCTACAGTTACTGCCATTTATAGTATAATATTTATGTTTTATATTATATCTAGTTAATTATATTACCAAAATTGTAGTGGATAAGTACTTTAACATAAAATTATCTTCATAAATTAATAGATTATGTTCGATTTATTCGATTCGTTTGTCTACACTCAATTATGCTTTAATCTTGCAAGGCACTACTCTACGATAAGTGGGCGGTACTTGTCTATGAATTACGATAATTGTAGAGGTCTTAATTTGTTCATAAAAATACGATACTTCATAGACGTGAACTGTCAAAATTATCATCCTAAATTAGACAGAGTATAACATTTTTTATGAATACTGCTGCACTCCCTTGATAATGTTAGTATTACTACTACTGCAAGTAGTGGACTTTCCTCAATTATATCCTTAAAAAAATCCTTATTTTTTCTTCAATTAGGAAGTAGATAAATAATGTTATTTACTTAGAAAGAATGCAAAAACAACATTATTTTTTATCGATTAATCATCGGTTACGTTAACTTTTTCATTACTTCGCAGTACGCACGATGATGGTAACGATATCCAATTTTTATCAGTATCAGGGGATGTAGTAAGTGTTACCGAAGAGTTAAAAATATACTTGAGCCCTCTCCGCAAAGAGTATACCTATAAGTACAACAATTTTCTTCGTAATTTTCCTGAAGTGTCCTTTTTCGATTCACTTGTGAACACTGTAACGAATGTTTTCCTCTAGTGATAATAGATGGCATAAGTTGTGTACTTGACACTGCTAACTAACTTCTTTGAAAATAATAAAATATTATTTTGTGTATTCTTTTCATATTCTATAGATTTAAATCTATTTATATTTATATCCTTTATCTTACCGTACTTTGCAATCTCTTGTTACATCTTATTTTTGGTGATAACAAAGTTAGAAAGTAAATGCCATCTGCTGGGAATAAGTAAGAACTACTAAGAAATTCAGTTTAGTCATACGTAGCGAGAATGCCAACTTACAGACTAAAAAGAATAAAACTATTTGTAGTATAATTTATAGCATCCTAAAGTAGATACGATTTATCGTAATGCTTTATTTTGTGGCAATAAGATATTTTAAATTCATACTAAACTTTTATAAAATATAATTATTTCGAATTAGCCACGCCATCTAGACTAGTTTTACCAAACTAGTAATAGTGTTACATTGCAAATCGTTTAAGGTTAGGCGCTAGGGTGACAATATTTCTCTCATTCGCGGCAGTAATATACGCCAGGAGGACGCATTTGGATTTTGACGTGTGACAGTAAACAGCTGCAGCCAAATTCGGTTGCAAATTGATAGTGTATCGCAATAAAGACGTTTTGGAATGAAACAGTGATAGAAATGGCAGAAAGTAAAGGTGCGCTAATCGCGAAATCAGTGCAAAAACATGCCGGACGTGCGAAGGAAAAGGTATTTATTGTTTCTTTTTTTCTCGTAACGTGTGTGGAGTGATCTAAGAGATTGGTGACTTTTTTATGTATATAAATTGCGATGATTTGTGAAAGTATATTTTTGGGAAGATCGGTGGCACGCCAGAGTATGTTCTTGCTACTATGATGTCGGTACCCGGTTCCCATCTGCATCGGATTTCACCTGTTGCTTGCCCGCGGTGCGTTCTTAAAGCACCTGTGTTTCTCCTAATTTGTTTACTTACGTAGACAGCTGAGTATCATGTCGTGATTGTGTCCTTTATGCGCTGATATCACACAGACGTAGTATTATCATGTCCAGGGTATTTAATATTCTATTTATAGTTCAGAGCCAATGTGATAATTTTGGATTCAATAGTTGAAAAATCTTAGTGTATTTTGTGGACTTGGTATTGACTGGTGTATATAAAATGAATGAGTATTTAAGTTATATGACACACTTCTTGGAGTTAGGACTGTTTTAAAAATAACACAGTAGGTAGAGAACGGAGACAGCAGCCGATCTGTCGTGCCGGTTTCTCAAAAATAATATAGATATTTCAACTCATCTATTTTTATATGGACTGTCTCGAGGTGGCCGTAGTTCTGTGAATTATAATTGTTACAAGTGGTTTAGAAATATTGTAACATTACAAATCATTTTATTGATATGAAGGAATACTAAGTGATAAAATGTTTTAGCTCTTATAATATTTATAATTGTTCTTCATATCATGGAATATGAAATTTTTATCGCTTCGTTTTGTCATAAAAATATAAAAGACAAAAATATATTTTTCATTCGTTTTTTAATCAGAGACATGCAGCTACCCAATCCACATTCTCTACAATTTATTCAACCACTTTCATTTTATAAAAATTCAACACATGGTTTACCTACTTACCTAGAAAAAACTTGCTTTGACAAGCTTCGGCTGTTGACCCATTCTGGCAAGAGGCCCACTGTGATGCATTTCATGCCAAATTAATGCCAATAATTAGACTTATGTACACCTAGGTATACTATTACTATTAATTGAATTTACCTTTATGTTATTAGTATTATTTAAATTATCGGAATAAAGATTATTGTGAAGTAAAGTAATTGTCATGCTTCTACAAAAAGAGCCATTTCCAAAATATAGGTCATGCCCATTTCGAAAGATCTTTATTAATGATTCGAAAAAAAAAAAAGTTTGTAAGAATGTTGCCAACCTTGAATTTGTGTAACAACATGTTATTAGGTAACTATAGAAGAATTCTGTAGTTTAAATTAGTTCCAGTTATTGTATTGTAAATGTACCATAAACAAATCTTAACCATAATAAATAATGATATATTTGTTTTCGTGCATGTATCCTTCTTAGTCCAATGATCTAGTAGTCCCGGCTTTAAACACTGTATAGGTTTATTACACTACTGACAAAATTACTCCTAACAATAATTATAGCTATATATAGCTTTGTTAGAGTGGATAGAAAATTTACTTACTATGTTACTACTTATGTCTAAGTATGCATAAATATTTTTAAAAAAAAACTATTACCATTAATCATTTTTACCTTTTTTTGGTAAGTTTTGTAAAAAAAATTGGAGAAATCTAGCAGTTATTAGTAGAATACATTACTTTTTAAATTACCATAAATTTATCTAAGTAGAAATTATATCACTGGTGTTTCCAATGTCAGTCCTTAGTGATAAACCAAGCTGAATGTGATATGAACAATAGACTTTTTTTAAATTTCAGTAGTAATTTGTACATGTAATTAATTGTTTTCAGTAGTAATTAGTAGTAATCCTATTTTATTTATATTTTTTTTAATTTTCTATTTTTATTTTATTTATATTTATTTATTATTTATATTTATAAAAAAATAGTTTTTTTTATGGCACCTCAATTTGTTTTAGTGATAGTTTTCAAAGCAAGCTGAGCACCACTGTGTAGTTGCTGGATTGTTGCTTAAAAAGTATCCAATTATCCCCTAAAGGATTGTGCTTATAGAATTAGGCTTAACAAATGTTTTTCCTTAGTAGACTTGAACTTAATAAGTGCCAAACTATGCCATTTTAAGGATTGTGCACTTAGATTTAAGCTTAACTGCATATCTAATGAATTGTGTTTTAAAGACATCTCTATAAAAATAAAACATCTTATAAATAAAACAAGTGTCAAACATCTGTTTAAAGCATTATTCTCATAGAGTTAACTTAACAAGTGCCACATACATTTTGCTATAGTTTATTTAAATCATCCAACTTATTGCATTGTGTTCTTCAAATGGACTGAAGTATTTATAAGGTCTTCATGGGATCTTTAGGTGGATGTCATTAGGTTTTTGACCTGTATATATGTTAGTGTAGTGATATAGATATAGTTTATAACATCACAGACAGCCTAACAGCCCACCTATAAGAGGAAGCCCATGAGATTTAAGGAAGTTCTTAAGGACAGAAGCAAATGACTGTCTGATAATATACTACCTATTCCTGACAGAGCAAAAGCTATAACATATATATACTTATATTCACGTCTGTACTTCCACGAAGGGGTAGGCAGAAACGTATTAACACCCTCATATCTCTAAGATTTTCTAAGAACTATGAATTTCGGTCTCAGGTAAATAGGTCGCGAGCCTATTGCCGTCTAGCGAGCACTTTGTTATAGGCTGTATGCTTTACTGTTGGATGGAGAAGGCCCTGGAATGTCCTTACATTCTACACTACCGAAAACCAATACGGCAAAAGCGATATAAATTGATCACAATAATTCAATATTATTGAATAAATTGTAACTTCTAAATATAACTGATAGTGAAAAATAAGTCATACAAGCATATATTACTAAGTTCATTGCACTGACGGGACGTATCGTCGAGCCTCTAAGGTCATCGCATCGGTCGATAAATATGAAAACCTAATATCCTGTTTACGGTAATATATGTATGTGTGTATTTATCGCAGGTTTATAAGTGCCCGGTTGATGGCAATAGGCTCGCCCCCTATTACATTGGAACCTAAATATACACTGGCGAAATGTGGGTGCTAGCACCTCTGCCTACCCCTTCGGGGATATAGGCGTGATAGTATAAAAAAAAAAAAAATGTATGTGTGTCGCAAATTGAGGAAAGTTGCTACAAGCAGACACGGGCCCTAGTGGTGAATGTACCTACGCGGTAAATTCTCAGAGTAAGCCGTATTTGTGTCTCACAAAGCGAAAGTGTCCATCAACATGTTGATATATGCACATAATATAATAATTATTAATTAAATATAAATTTTCTAACGTCTCACCTAGTTGCGATATTACTCAGTTTTCGTTTTTAGAACGTATTTGTTTGTCAAGTTAATTATTGATGAACTTCACAACAGTTTCTGTAAAACGTACAGCGATAGAATATGCATTTTATTTCATTTTAAGATTGTGTGAAAATGTTAAATCGATCGGGATATTTACCATGTTTGTTAATTTCTTCGTGTAACCGATATTTCGGCGCTGTTGCAAGCGCTATGATCACTGTGTACTGATGAATATCCTGATCGATTTAACAGTGAATTTGTAAATGACCATGTCAATCTAAAATCATATATTGTGTGAAAATGCTTTATTGTTGCATTTAGTGTACGTACATACAATGTCAATTGGGGCCTAATACCAGCAACTTCTCATATACATAGATAGATTATGAAATCAGGTGGTATCTTTTTAAATAAGTATGCACGTTTCTTATTAAGGGATCGCACACTAAAGCAGCAAATTTACCTACATTTATGCAGCGAATGCTTTTTGTCATTGACATATTTCTTGGCAATGTGTAGAGGATCTAAAAGCTCGAAGTATATATCGCCAGCATCGAGGATATCATTACTGTTGTTGCAACTGTCAAGTTTCTTCTAATCTACTTACTCATTCCTTATTAGGTCTATTCTTATTACACCACATTTCCATATTAACATTCACATCTAGGTTACATGCATCTGTCTTATCTTATCTTATGTTATTGGGGTGCGTGCTCTGGAGCTTTCGCGGACACTTCGACCCTATTGGATCCTTTGTGCCGACCCCATCCTGGCTCCTAGGTTAGAGGAGGGATAGCCCTCTCTATCAGGGTGGCCACTCCTCTTAATCGCAGGTGCATGTAATCCTCTGGTTTGGGGTATCCCCTCCCGAGTAGATCCATTCGATGTCTTCCTAAGGCGTGGCACTCGCACAGTATGTGCTTCATCGTTTCCACGTCCTCCTTGCAGTGTCTGCATGTTTCTTCATTTATGATACCAATCTTGCTCAAAGTGTATTTTGTGCAGTAGTGGCCAGTAAACGCTCCTATTATTTTCCGGATTCTGTCCCTGCTGAGATTAATTATTTTCTCGCTCAGCCTTCCCAATTCATTGCTTAAGAATTCCTTCGAATGTGTTAGGCCAGGTTTGGTCCTCCATTCCTTAAGTTGCCTCTTTTTGGCCTGCTCTAGAATAGCCCTTTTGAATGTGGCTACGGGGAGTCCAACGAATGGTTCGGGACCTGTAGGTATTTTAGCAGATCCCTGTCTGGCTAGATGGTCTGCTTTTTCATTTCCTTCAATCCCCTCATGACCGGGGACCCAGACGAGCCTTAATCTGTTGGCTCTTCCAACCTTGTTTAGGCTTCTTATGCAATTCAGTGTTATTTCTGAATGTACCTTTGGAGAGCTTAGCGCTTTAATGGCTGCTTGGCTGTCACTGAGAATATAAATTTCCTTTCCATGAGTTTTTCTATTTATAATCTCCTGAGCGCATTCAATAATAGCGTACACCTCCGTTTGGAATACGGAGGCGTATCTGCCGAGACTGACGCTGATGTCGCAATTTTTCGCGTGTACACCTGCTCCTGTGCCATCTAGTGTCTTAGAGCCATCGGTATACCAGATTTGTCTATTACCTTGATCGGTTCTGAGACCTTGTTTCCATTCCTGTCTGGTAGGAATTGTTACCTTGTAGTTCCTATGAAATACTAGTTTAGGCTGTTTTTTGTCAGACCTCATTTCTAGTAGATCCCGAAGATCAGGTGTTATCTCCATTTTTGTGTAACTCATTGGTATGCTGGTAATATGTCCTGCATCCTTAAGTCTTTTGAGAGCTTTAATAGCCTCCATTTGTACAATTGAATGCAGCGGTAGCATATTTAATAGTCGTTCCACCGCTGCTGTCGGTGTTGTTATAAATGCACCCGTTATAGACATGCAGGCTATCCGTTGGATTTTGCTGAGCGTTTCCCTGCATGTTACTTTCGTGGTCCTTGGCCACCACACTATACTTCCGTATTTGATTATCGGTAGTATCATCATGTTGTATATCCAGTGCAGAATTTTTGGTTTAAGTCCCCATGTTCTGCCATACGCCCTGCGGCATATACCGAGGACTCTCATTGATTTCTTTGTGACGAAATCTTGATGTGACCGCCATGTTAGTTGTTTATCTAACATGACTCCGAGTCTGACTGCATCTGTCTTTCTTACATCGCATTTTAAAACATGACAAGCGATCCATACTAGCCTACAGTTTTACAAATCTATGGCTGTATAGTGTGGTATGGATGTTATTAGATATTCTATTATATGGCCTTACCCACGGAATATTAAGTGACCTTAAATCATTAGTATGGGAACTTGTGTCGCCAAACTCACACACAATATGACCAACCTCGTCACGTCACGTCGGTGACGTTATTGGTCCTAATTTTGTACAGAAAACCAGCATAAGATGTTAGTCCGTGTGCTATAAACGTTTGCAAGGCAACACCATCTCCATCGACTTTGGTGGAGGTGATAACCGTGGGGAATTTGCGTACGATAAAGAAAAAAAAGAAAAAAGAAAAAGAAAAAGAAAAGAAAAAAAGAAAACGTCGTCACATTTATGCTGTTGACCATATAGGAAAGAGGGGAGAAGGTTAGAGTTTCTGGGCTGTCAGAGCAGACGATGAAGAAGCATTCTCGGTTTTCCCACTGACAACACAAGGTTATATTTAGTCGCGGTATTCTGTAGGACGGAGGTATATCCTCAGTCGGACTGCTCAATTAGGCGAGACCTACCGTCAATATTAAGTAGGAGAAGGCTCCTTTCCCGGTCCAGTTGACCTCTGATGAACTCTCCACCAACGACGATGTATTTTTATGTCGTCGAAGTTTTATAATAATTTCTTAAACAATCTCCGAACTGGAAGCAAAACAATAAAACCACAAAATTGCCCACAAGAGTATAATATTTTTTATTAACTGCAGATAAAATTTATGAAAGAACACCAACGAGGTGACCACGAGAAACGCATAAAAGTTAAATATGATTTATAATAATCAAATTGCCCCGGTGAGACGTGAGATTCCACGTGAGCAAATTAAGACATATCTATTACGTCACTGCATCAAGATAGGTGTATGTTAGGTACACAATTTATCGAGATTTTCCAACGTTTATGAACAATTTGTTAAGGGTCATCGATGTATAAAAATAGATGGGTTTCTAATGATGTAAAAATTTTGGCTGGGTCAGTGGCTGCCCGTAAATTTCATGTAACATTTTTATACTCTTAATATCGTGTGGATTTGCCCTTTTGGAGATAGAACACCATATACATACGCGATATGCTGTTACGTAACAATTATGATCTTATTATGACCAAGCGGGTACGTGGGATTGAAAGATAAGTAAGGAAAACATACATGCTCACGCCTATATCTCTTCTGGAGTAGGCAGAGATGAATTTGCTCATTTTACCAACCATTCGGTCCCATGCAATAGAGGTGAGCCAATTATCGTATCCCAACTCTACTGTTGACGTGAGCTATGCATCTGAAGATGAGTCTGGGCTTTATATATCTGTCTGATGTTCAACAGCCCTATCCCTTAGTCGCCTTGTACAACACCACATGAGGAAGAGATGGGGTGGCCAAAATTCTACTCTACTGGAAACCACAGGGTGGGAATAGTGGAAAGTATGTTGAAAATGAAAGCTGAAAATGGGCATTCATTGAAATGCAAAAATTTGAGAGTGTAGGCTAGGCTAGGCTAGGCTAGAAGTCTAGTTGTAGTCCTTATAACCCGTAGCTACTGATGTTTCTCGAAAAGACAGCAACCTGTCTATCATCTAATTGAATTAAAAATGGGAAAAAGTTGTGTCCCGTCGGGATTTGAAATGTGGGACCAGTCTCTTACAGGGAGACTGGTCGGACCACTGAGCTAGCCTAGGAGTGGAAAAATAGGCAAGTGAACATGTTTTATATTTGACAAACTTACTGCTCAGACGATTTTTAACTTTTATAAAAAATTTGCATATCTATGCTTCAAAATCTCATTAAATTTACTAATCTAAATAATATTATATTATTAAGCTAATTGACTCGTGATCCGTCACGGCTTGAAATCGATAAAGAATCCATTTTGCATGCAATCTATATAAAACGTCATTTTAAATCGATTCAGAGCACTTTTAGCTTGCAATATCACAAAGATGCATCTCGAGAGATATTTCCGATATCAGATGATTTATGAATAAAAATAACAGATATTCTCAACGAAACGTCTCAGAATTTATAAAGTGGTTAAGCCACGTTTCGTTTAGAAAAATAATTTTCGGTCTGCCAAGAACAGCAAAACCTAACCAGATATATTAAATACGTGCACATTTCTATCCTAAGTTTTTGCCGTCTGCACGTAATAGAAGCAAAAAGACGATAAATCTTTTGATGGGGTCACAATGACCAAAAATTGCCAATCTACATGCAACACGAGACCGTAATTTAACAATTATTATACATTAATAAGATGACCAAAAGGTGTTTCTTATTGATTAGTATTTAACGGAGCGATTTCTGGAACTCTGATTTTGACCGCTTGTAGTAGCTCAGTTTTAATTTCGTCTATCCATTAGAAAAACTATTAGCAAGCATCTTCGATTTGATGTTGTTGAAGTGCATTTTTAGCGACAATATTATTAAAATCCACAAAAAAAGATGCCCTACATAAATGCCTATAAGTGATTCATCCTCCAATAATAAAATGAAGTCTAGCTAGATATTAAATTCAGTAGCACAAATTATATTTAGACCACCTACACTAACAGGCTTCTAGCGTGTTTCTAGTATTCTGATTAAATTTTCGTCAAATGTATAAAAGAGAAATATCTTATTCCCAAGCGTCAGTTTTGTTTAACCGAGACAAATCAATTAATTAGTACAACATAAGTCTTTTAAAAATGGGTGTGTGCATCCCTGCTGTTCTGTCATCGGATTAAAATTACATCTTTGCGGATGGATGTGTATGAGAAATGCTAAAGAAACGATGGAAGGACTGTGTGAAAAATTAATGCTGGGAAGGGAATGATATAGAGGTAACAGCAGAAGAGAATAAATGGACCAATAAATAGGTTACACCAACTCCAAATAAATATGGAATTCTAATACGCCCGACACAAAGAAACATCAAATAAATAAATTTAAATAATTCAAGCGTGGTCGTGTGTGTAAGTTTTGTGACAGAAATCAGAATTAGTCCCGAGGCGGTTCCGACCACTCGTGTTATTACAAAACTAATTAAGACAAATCTATTACGTCATTGCATCAAGATAAGTGTATGTTAGGTACACAATTCATCGAGATTTTTCAAATTAATTAGTACATCATAAGTCTTTGATTCCAGAAAAATGTTACCGCTACTATCGCCTCCAAACCTTAACAATGACTTTACCAAAGTAACGTCACCTGCCTCTTGGGAATATTTCTGTTATCATCTATTCACACATTCCGGTTGCCAACATCATGAGGAAGTCGCAAGCCCTTTACTATTCCAATAACTGCAAGCGTAATATACTAAGTTATCTTTACTACCTCAATATCTTCTATTACGTCGGCGTAGGGCTCAAGTTCGTGAATACCTTCACTCAATAGTAGTTTGTAAAGGTCGATACGTGACAATGCTCAATGCTAACAGTTGGGTTAACTGTGAACAGTGCAGTCGTCATGGGAACATCAACAGACGCCCAGCCTTTGGTTTTATTGTCTATTAGAGACGTATATATATCTGTTTGTTGGAATTTAAATTAGCGAGAGTTTGAATAGATAATATCTACCGAGACAGTCGTTTTTATAATGAAACTAACCTTGATTTTGATTTTCATTATTCACATTTGCCCTATAGAAATATGAATAAACTAAGATCTATGCATTTTATTACGTCAATTATTTTTCCGCTGCGTTTATTTTCATATTGTAGTTGAAATTATCTTAGAATACTCAGGTATCTCGTCACGAACATTTGAAATATGCAGTTTCGTTTTCAACCGCGGCCAAATAACTTCTGATACCTTTGGACGGTTACCAAATAATGTCATGTCGAAAGTGACCATTCTAATGGTTCTATTCTAATATTTGTAATGCAAATCCACACCTTAACAGCCAGTGTATGGTCAATTTCAGTTTTGTCAAGATGAGAAACTTTCTATGGCCCCGATGTTGACGAGACGCGACTGTCAATGGATGAACAAACACTCCACATATGGTGATTTAAACACTTCAGGTTGCGATTCGTTTGAAGTATAGCATTTTCTAACTTTTGTGGTTATTTGTGTCCTTTGTTTCGCATCTTACGATTAGTCGGTGGCATTGCTTGGGTCATTTTTTGTTCCGTCAATAAACCCGGCAAGGCTCATTACACTAGAATTGTGGACGGTAAATCAAGGTCAACCAATGTTATATTACGATGCTGTTATGTTATGAACAGGTGTTTAAGAAACAATACGAATATGTATATTTAGATAACCTACTTAGGGAGTAGTTCCCCAATGTGTTATTATTACGTTGAACATTGTTTCAAAATCAGTTTCTCTATTTACATTCGATTTTAGCTTTGCTTTAATTAATTTCAAAACGAAACCTTACGTTTTTTTTACTCGATTTCTAATTAATTTTACTTCTAGAAAGTTACGCGAAAGTATCTCTGTTTAGTTAAAACAATTCACGTTTACTCTGTCGGATTAGAAGGGCCAAGTGCTTATAAAATTGAATGCGTGCCGATACGCAACTGAGTTGGCAGACTACATTCCACAGGTCTACGACCGATGACATCACAGAAAGCCGAATTCGTTTTTTACATTAGCATATTAGTCGCCTCTGAAATGTAGGTGTTCGTGTTCTCCTTGCGCGCACTGCACCCACATAGAAACTTAGCTATGCTGTTGTCCCACGCTACGCCTACAGTCTGCAACCACTTTCGTTTAATCATATTGCTTAATAGTCTTATTTATGTGGGGAAAATGTCTGGCAATAAAATTCACAACATAAGTTTATTGTTCATAGCAGCGATCGGTGAAAGCGAAGTGATACTGCGTGTTGTTGATATTTCAACTTGTCATATGAACCTAGTGCAGGGGTCACCAATAGTCACCAATTAGTTACGCTTGGAATCCGGTTTAAATAATGCAATGACTATAGTCCGCACAACATATTTAAAACAGCAGCGGGAACGGGATCAGAAGTACACGCGGGCGGAGCCGCGGGCAACAGCTAGTGTACTAATATTGCTAACTTTACAGATCCATTACTCTTTGAACTCAGACTTTGCAAGTTAGTAACTCGAAGATAACTGAACCGAATGCCCTATTTCGAAAAATACTGCAATATGTTTCATTCAGCATAAAGCTATCGTGTTAAAAAAGCCATGGCACATTTCGCCACAGTCGCCCACTTCCTATGGCGCTTGCCAATTGTTACACACACATATAAATGAACACGTTCTGGTCTATAATTAACTGATTTAAGTTCTGTGTTCGCCATTCCTAATGTTACTCATATATGTGTCTGATATGAATTATTCTTTAACATAGGAAATTGTTTTATTGCCTCTTTTAAACTGTATTCGTCCAAACGTCGTTAGTTGATACCATTCTTTATACCACAAAGCACATGGGCAGTTTGATAGGGGCTAAAGCTACACTATCAGAAACACAACAATAACGAAGATTTTCTGTAGAGTGTAACACGTTCCTCTTCGGGTTATAAATTCATATGCAATTGACATCCTAAATCCTTTTATATCCCACTACCTCCTGCTGAGAGCATGTAAAAGAATATTGATATAGACATACCAGTCACAAGAATTCATGATAATTTCAAACTGCCCTCAACTGCTATCAACAGAATCCTCTGATGCCAGTAATTATAAAACTATCTCAAGTTTATCGGAATGATTGTGTATATTTATAGTTCGTAAAGCAGACTGAACTAATAAAAAGATATATGAATCATATTAATCTATTTTAAAGACAAGCGGAGCTACGCATGATCTGACGAATGAATATTTTAAAAATTAATGACTTGTATGTATAACTATAACAACTAAACTAACATAAATAATATGATACATTAGTTCAAACAAAATGGATGTACATACATATACAAAAAATATGTTGAATAAACTTCGGTTGTTAGACTTATTCGTAAAATTGAAAGTGTTAGTTCAAACAGCTGAACATTATAACATTGTTGTGCAGTTAGAAACTGGGGCACTAGAAGATCAGGTTGCATAATCGAATTAATGCTTAACAGCTCAAGGCTGTCAGTCTAAAAGGTTTTGTCGCACTAGATACACGTGCACATTAATATTTACAGGAGATTCTTTGGACGTTAGATTTAACAGTAGGCTATGTTGAAATAAACTACATAAGTGTGGCTAGAAGCTAAAATGAAAAGAAAATGCTCAAATTCTAATAATTTCAGAGGAACGTCAATTTCAAAGTAGTAGAGTAATCTTAAAACTAGCTGGATCCACCAGTTTTAAATTGAATAACTGAAATTGTATATTGATGACGTGACAGCTCGTGCCGAAACAATTATTTAACATACGTGACGATTTTTACGAAAGAAAACCTTCGTATCACTACCACGCTAATTCATTTATGGTGAATGTGTTGCGAGATACACTAAATGCCCCATTTAAAATTGGATAAGGCCATTTTATAGTACGCAACAATATGGATTAAAATGCTGGCTGGAGCTCAGGCTGTATATATGAATTAGTATTGAATTGGAGATAATATATCAGCAGCTTCGATCACGCTTGAAAATAAAAGTGAAAATATTGATTACTTTCAAAATTAAATTTATGTATCTACTCGCATGACTGAATCCATCAACAATTCGCATCACGCATTTCGCTTTACGTAAGTTCCAGTGTCAAAGATCATACTTTCTAATGAACTATTTAGAGAATTAAAATAATTAAAAATTTACCTGGGTTCGGTAGTTTCCACAATTTTAGTTCTAGCAAGTCCAGATATGATATGGTGGTAATGATTGATAGCAACTGACCCACAATATGGTTGTATCTCGGATGCTTTAAGAGGCATACGTGTGTTGAAAAAATTTGGCAATATAACAGTATGCATTTCTTATTTCATATTCATTACCGCTGTAATGAAAAATAAACTACCTTTGTTACAAAATGATGTATTATGTTCACCCATACCTAACAAAATAGTAAATTACTGACTTTCGAAGTGCGTGTTATTTATTCCTCGAGACGGTTTCTATACAGGTTTCATGATGTACCGGTGCTGGCGCCGGCGTCCTGGAAAGAGCCTCCATATATGTCATACGAGTATAACACTACATTATAAAATGTATAAACATACATGGTTGGATTACCGGCCCTAGCTGCGAGAAACCGCCTCGTCGAAATTCCGCCCAGAGACTTTTCTGAATACATTCGTGTGCATTTGATAGATTTCATTCTATTAATAAGATTACGGCTATCATGTTCTGACCTATTTTCAATAGCAAGTTTAAAATATGGTTGATATCAATATTATCTGAAATCGATACTCAAGCAAATTACTGTATCTATAAATTGTGTGTAAATAAACAAAAAAAAACTCTGAGTTTCTTGCGGGAGTCTTCTCAGGCCCGGGCCACATTTCGAACCGGTGTGGTCCATTTGCTCACTAACTTATAATACATTATTGAAATTGACGTTTTGTGAGTGCCATTCAGTGGTCTATACAAAATAAATTACTTTGAATTTTGAATCTCTTATATTGACTTCTTATTTCTGCGACTCTAATAATTAAGCTTAAACCTAATATGAGAATAAAAATGCTGTGAGTTGTTATTTTGATATGGAACCCATTGATATGGTTTGGATGGAATCTATACTTCTCAAATATGAATCCTGTATGGTACGTAAGAAAAAAATAATCCAATATTTGGTACGCAAGGTGGCCGCCTGACCGTCTCGTGCTGAATTCCAATCCAACTGTCGGCCGGTTGTTTTTGCGTTCACGCACTTTCTTCTCGCTTACTTGTACTTTCTCGTCTCGAGTTTCGACACGTGCCCCATCAGGTGCATATTTGTGGTAACGCAGAAATTGCAATACTAGAATATCTGCTGAGGACTTCTGATCAAATAATTTCTTTGTACATGCAAGAATTACAACAATGTAAGGGGATACACTTTTTGAATTAAAAAATTGCTCGAAGTTTGAATAAGGAATTGCGTATCTTGATTTATATAGGCATAATTTTTATTGAATATAGTATAAGATAATTTTTATTGAATATAGCTAACAATTGCTCTATGTTACTTGCAATACAAAATATTTCAAGTTAAAGCAAAAAGACAGGGAAAAGCCTAAAATCGATTTATTATTTGATGATACATATATAGACAGGTACCAAACTAATCTAAAGACAGTAGGACAACACATATTTGGCACAAATAGTAAATATTATTGTTTTCCATAGTAGAATATCTAATAGTATACATTTAAGCGCGATTCACAAAGCGCAGCGCGGGTGCGGGTTGGGCGCGGGCCGTTTAGCCATCCATCGTCGTTTTCTTAATACAGCTTGTTTTATTTTATTCTGTAATCGGCAATGGATGATATATTCACCCGCGTCATACTAGGTACCATAGGTACCATACAGAAATTATACAAAAAAGTACCTACCGACACGATGTTTCAATTACAAATCATTATTTTTTATCTATCCCAATTAAATAGAACAAATTATTATTATTAAGTGCTGACGTCATAAGGAAAACTAGTCACGAGTAAATACGAAATATTTATTAAACATGACAATTACACGTAGCCAACTCAACCTTGTAATGTAGAAGAACGTCTCATTGAGATGTCAAATCGTTATCTGATAAAATGACAAGGAAAAATTTTATGTGCTGAGATAATACATACGTCACGAGTGTAAACATTATATAAATATACCGAAAATTGAATACTTATTAATACATTATCATCGGTGGATTAAAGTCTATTATAATGTAGCTTTAAAATAGTACCTTGTGGCATGACTTTGGATCTGAATCATTAACGCAGAACCTGAACAGGTCGACTAAACTTATTTTGGCAATTAATAAAGAAGGATTTTAAACAATTTCTGCCGTGTTCGACGTGTTGTGGCGAGCGAAACATTTTTATTTCACAATTGTGTGTTACATTTGATACGTACAAAGATATTATTTTGGGACCTCGACAATCAATTAAGAAAAAATGTCACTTTCGTTCCCATACATATATTTTATCAAATAAAGATCTAACCTCGATATTTTAGGTCGCACGTAGGTACATACATATTGTTGACGTGTCCGTTTTGGCTTCTTAAAGGAAACAAACGGTGTTTCACTCGTAAATCCTAAAAGTAGGTCATATATATTGTAGACCTACATAGTGTGCTGTTACTTAGTCGGTAAAACGCAAAGTACAAATTCCAAGCGTAGATGTAAGCACCAAGCTTACATCTACGCTTGTCAAGGCAGTAAAATTCCTACTTGTACTTCTAGTATAAGTTGCTAACTAAATAGCATTTTTATCTTTACTTACACAAAAGGGGACCCTTGGTTATTGTCATACAATTTACGTGGACGGTGATATATTAATCTTGTGTATATGTTTTGCTACTTTGCTCGAAATCGTAGTAATGGTTGAACTGAAATTTTGCACACAGAGTCTGACAGGAGCTTTTTATCACTGGAATAGGTACCTGTTGGTTGCGGTAACAGGGTTAGTAAGATGATGATTAAATAACGCATACGTGTACTCAAAGTTTTCTCCCTGCGGTGTAGGTACAAATCTGCTTTTATCATTAAAACTTAATTGTCCCGCCATTTTTGTATTCTACTGACCTGTCATTTTTCCAATACATCACCCATACACAGAAATAAACATAGTAATTAATCTTTTAATTATATACTTTATAGGCTCAACAATAAACAAACCGAAAGCCATATTTGGTGGAATGTGGGTGTTAATTTATCGCCTCGATGGTGTCAATATACCTCTATCGTCCATTAAAACTTTATAGCTCCAAAGGGATACCAGACTTCAGGCCTTAACAGACCCGAGAATGTAGTTTTTAAATTGATGCGAGTCAATCTAGTATGCACTTGAATAGGCGATAAAAACTTACAGGAAGTCTACAGAGGAAGTAAAACTTTCCAAACGCATTGCGGTGTTTTAACATCATATAAAAAGACTACATCACGTATTTGCACAATGCTTTGTATGACTGCTGATTCATTATCTGCTCCACTATCATGCCATTTGTTGATCTGTGTCTGTTATTTTTATACCCATTTGCTCATATCTACTATGTAGCAGAATAACTTGGACAGTAATGAGGTAAATGGTTATTATAAAAATAGGTCACAAAACTGCAAAATACCCAGATAAGAATTTCAAACTACTGAACTTTTTTCTTACGGAACTATTTCTTCGATGTCTGGTCAATAAAACTTCAGCTTTTATTGGATAGCTAAAAGAGTGGAAAAGTCCAAGAAATGTGATCCTCGTTTTCCGTCACTACGTAATATAGATATAAGTATGTCCCATAGCGTAAATGATCGTACTACTTTTGGAGAAGGACCAAAAACGTTCACGTTAGTCACGGGCCAGGTGAATGGCCTTATATCCCACGCAACACACCAAAATCGTACAAAACTGATATATTTTAATGGAGTTGGATAATCCCTGTCCTCTTTTATGGTCATTGTTAGCGAGACGTGTTCGTCATGAAGGACTTGCCGCCTCGATACCACCTTGGCTCGACGAATCATTGATATCATTTCAATTTTTTACATAGTCGTGTCCTCGGTGATGCTGTAATGTGGATGCCTGACGTAAATAACTTTATCGCTGCATGTGTTCCATTTTCTGTCTCTTTTAGTTCTTTACTTTGTGGATATGCTCTTCATGTATTTGCTTTATTTTTATGATCATATTATTCATTTTTTTTTGTAGCAATACTTTCCAAAGCAATTTTAGTAAAATTGATTGCTACGCTTTTATTCAATTCTGTAGTAGGTACCCTTTTATTTAGTAACAGTTTTGCTAAATATGTTGTAGTTTCACTATCTTTTAGCACATTACCAAATGCAAGATCTTGTCCAAGTTGTCCTTACTGCCTAATAAAGAGATCACGATAGCTCCACCTACTGAAAGGCCAGCGAAGTATTAGGTAGCTCTTAGCTGCCATGTGTTAATTCATTACACAACCATACTTCTGTAATGTTGGATAACTCTTTCAATATTACTCTCATGTATTTTACTAAAGATACTTTAGATGTATGATACGTTGAAATCTGATTCAGAAAATCAATAACTGTCTTCTGTTAAAATTTAGATGACATCGTCGTACTTTTAATGTTTCGTCTCATTATGAAGTATGTATGATATTTCCATTATATATCTCTTTTACAATTCATTTTTGTACTCATCTTAGGAGAGTAATTCAGTAATATTTTTAACATATAACACTTATTATTTCATGCTTTTATTTTATTAATCACTAGTATCACAAAAAATGTTGTTTTATTATTGAATTATGTATTTATAAAGCCGAAAGTAAATTAACTGAGTATTAAATATTAAGAAATGAGCATCGTTGGTACTTATTATTAAGATCTAGCTTTATTTTCAAAGAAAATAAAACGCTTCTGCGTCTGTCCAAATAAAAGATTATAGTTTTTTATTTACTTTATGTTCAATATTTATCCATAATATTTTTTGATAGTTCGAAACCGTGCAGCTTTTTTCGTCCATTATTTCCATTGAAGTTCAAGTGCCATCAAAACATCCAATAATACATCAACCGAATAGAGTCCATGTAATGGGTTTGTCTAAATATAAACAGTGTTCGCTCCCGCAAACTGGCAAGGTCATTTAAACAGATTCTATTGTGCTTTTGATTTACAATACGGATATAAAAAGGCGACCATCCGTCTTCCGGAAGCATGGCGGTGACGTATTGAGTTCATCGTCAACCAAAAATTACGTAATGACCGGCGCAGACGCAACTTATATCCGTCCCGTGATCGGCGCCCCGACCTATATCCGCACACGGTTCAAACTAAAAGGTACCTAAACGCTTATCTATAAGATTGAAATTAGCGTTAACAGATGGTGGTGTTAGGACATTTTAATACGGTGTCGTGTATGGACGGCCGCCAGGCCAGGCCGTGGTGTGACTATTCCCGTCTAGTAAGCTGAATTCTATGGCCGATGGTATGTGAACTTCTTTTTAGCACGTGTCATTCAATTTTAGCGCCGGTATATTGTATTATTTGGTTGGTGCTATAAGTTTCATATGTAGGTATTGCACGTGCCTCGACTATCGTTCAGCAATGTAATTAGTAACTAACTCATTATAATGTTTAAACTGCGCAACAAGTGTAATACGATCGCCACGCGTCATTAATTCAATTGTTTTGGCGCTAAAGCACGGCTCATAAATTTTAATCGAGATTTATATAGTCATGTACACATTCATTTTTGGGGGGGTGTTTTTGTTGACTATTGGGCTTCAATATTGGTGACGTCATATTTATATTTTTATGTTCATCATCAACTTTTGTATTATAATTTGATACGTGCTGTGGCTTAATAGCTCAAGAACGTATAGCGTCTTGACTTTCTAATGGGCCTAAAGCCATTAAAGGAGAGCTATCTTTCACAAGATAAACGAGTTTATTGATATTGGTATCGTTTGTACAAAAAGGTGCAACGTGGAACCTGTCTATGTTTAAAGTCAACACGGCGCTTACCCGGTCTAACCGAACAAGTTTTGAACCATTGATGTATGCTCACATACAAAATGCGTTTTCCAATGCATTCTATACGATCCAACGAGAGGAATCCGGTCTCGATGGCCACACGTCTTATGAATTACATGCACAATTAAATTAGACTGGTATCTTTAACAAGTATATTTCGATTATTTGAAATATTTATCCTAACTGTATTTTATCAGACATATTAAATATCCAATATCACTGATTCTATGACGTTCTTCGTCTATTTTATGATTAAACGAAACGGCGATGCAGTAAATCGCTTAAGAACCGCGTTCTAATTTCATCATATTGTTTCATTTCTGGAATTATGAAAACTCGCAGATATTAATCTCATTACAATTATTTAGTTAGGGCTACCATAATTACAGTGGCAATATCTTAAAAATGCAAATAATTTAGATTTAGATTAAATCGTCGTTCCTTGAACTTCCTTCTTTTTTTTCAAACAAAGTATCCACAATTAACCTTGGATTACTCAATATCAGTCATTGATAGTATTTTTATTGGGATTATATCACTCGGTCACTTGTTGTAAGCTATGATCGACAACAACATAATGGCTAACGAAAATGAAAACAAGGTCGTCACAGACTCTGAATATTTGGGCTGAACTTGTAATTTTATTAATCTGATTCACTTCTCCTTTATTTGCTCATTTTAGTCCACATGCAATATGATATAGTTAGTTGTTATTGACAATAGTAATTAATTTATGCTGTTATCATTACATAACAGTATTCTCTACAGTTTTATACATACCTGTAATTGATACGATTGAAAGTTGTTACTTAAGATCTGTCATATTGGTAGCAAAACTAATGTTGAATTTTTCATCGACACCTTTGATTACATGATGTAGTTCTGTAGCAGTTATGATCTTTATAAATGTATTATTTTTATCAGAAACCAAGCAATCCGTTCACATTGCACCCTCATAAAACACGAAACTATTCGACGTCGTAATATTATTAACGGACGGTCTCAGAGAGCACATCTCTGTTGACGTATTTCGCTCATGGTTTAAAAATGAAATGAGGTCAAGATTAAACTGCTATGATAGTTTTTTATATCAGTCTCTAGCTTTATTTTACTGTCATTGGTGCAATAGATGGAGCCTTTGTTTACGTTGAATTATATTGGTGTAGACGACATGGTACTGGTACAATCATGCCTTGTTTTTATTGTTATCTTTGTAAAAAGTAGTAGTTGTTCTTGTCGTTATCTTCTTTTTAATGCTTCTGGCACAAGGCTACAATGGTATCCTATGTTCAAATGACCATCGTACGCAATTGTCGAATCGTATATACCAAAGTGTTTTTCTGGTGTTTCAAATTTTATGACATTTGCCAACAAAGAGTATTTAAAATTTCAAGTCTTCCAAACAACAATGTTTACTGAGATTGTTTCAGATTTTCGCAACGCCTTATCTATTCTATTGGAATGCGGCGAGTGAACGTCCAATGAGTCGAGCCCGAGGCTTCCCCAGGCCCATTGCCTTTAACTATGCACTAAATGTCATGGAGGCAAGAACGTGATCTTTCGCGTACGCTTAGAAAGATGTGATGAAAGAGGGCTGTACTCGATGCTAATTCTATTTTCTCATGCGTACGAGTTTTATTTGACCTATTGTTAAATTTATACTGAGCATCAGCTGAGAAAATATTTACAGTACACCATTAGCTTCATTTTACAATCAATGTCTCGACCTTGTTTATTGTGTGTTTAGTTGATACCCGTATGGTTGGTGAATTTAAACTTTAATCTTATAAGCGGTTTTCCAACCCAAGCTCCGCGTTGTATTGGAGATTTATTTACATGGTCAAAGTTATCATGCTCCTAATTGCACAGGCCATCAATATTACATTTCTCTGCTTGCTTCGAAGCGCGATGTTGCTATGTGTGGATGTTGTTAAACTGGCTAGCCGGCTGCCCTGTCCCTTTTCTTTTTGCGTAAAATTAGTTCCGTCTATGTGTCTGTCTCTCTCGTCCGACTGCCCCCACCCTTGTGTCCACCTGCGCCGGAGTCGCGACACACATCTCGCCTCTGCCATCCATTGCTTTCTATTTTCGCCTGTCGCACTCGATTTGTTTTTAGTCAATGTGAATCTACCTCTGAGATTATTTTTAATTGCGGGTTACATGTGCATTTTTTTCACAAATAGGTATTACAAGCATTTGAAAATACGCGTTGCTGAAATTGAGAATTTTTAACAATGGTTTAGCTTACTGGTTTGCCTATACTGAAGTCATTATCGTAGCTTATCGGAAGTATTTGTAGATGCTAATCATTAGTAATCATTGATTATTGTGTTTTGTTTTCGTTATCAGTAGCAGATAACATACCTATGCTTTTGCCTTTATTAATACTAAGTTCTAAACCATTAATTTTAATACACCATCAGACTGTAACGTTACTAAGACAGATTATAAATGCTGCCACGAGTTCATGCACAGATGTGTAATAGCCATCACAATTCACAACTCTGAGGTTCCGACAGTACTTGACTCATAATATATTTCACCGAAAACGAAAAACAGTTCAGTTTGATTGGACTGGACGATCGTAATAATGCATCTGATTTCCGATTGAAAGTATGTATATGTATTGACAAACTGAACAGTTTACAGGTGAATGGCCATACAGGTCGTGTATAATCGAAGGGTTTGTTACGAAATGTTTATTAGAGCGAGTATCGTGCGAAGTATTAGGTAGCGGACCTTTAAAATTTACTGTTCGTGTGTTGATAGAATATACCTCGATGACCTTCTTGCTTTCTAGGGTGGAGCTGATTAACGTGTAAGTGATACTTGTTATGAGTCAAATAATGATAGTTTTCTTGTGCACAAATTGAGTATAATAAATGGGGTTTGATATAATTCCGTTCTGCTTTGTTGGTCGGCCGCGTTGTTATCAAAGATAGATAAATAGTTTCACAGGAGATTAGAAAAGAAACTAAACTTGTATTTTGAATATTTGAGAGTCGAAACGTTAGGCAATTCAAAAATATAATATTACTGCGGTATATACTTATAACTTGCGGTTTGGCTATTTTTTTTTTTATAGTATCACGCCTATATCCCCGAAGGGGTAGGCAGAGGTGCTAGCACCCACATTTCGCCAGTTTTTTTAATTTTTTATATTTATTTTATATATATATAAAAATAATTGAATAATTAATAAGGTTTGGCTATTGGGGTAGATTATTACCCAATATACCTATACACAATTATTACCCGACTGCCGAAGAAAATATTTGTTTTTCGAGACTATGTATGTATATCCATTTCTTTGGCCTGAACGGTTTGACGGATTTTTACATGCGAGGTGTTAGGTACTTGATGGGTTTTATCGTGATTGTATGAGTGATATCAGGTATATTAAAATTTCTAGAAAATATGGCGGCTTTTTGGTGCCAACATTATTTTCATAAATTATTTTCGGTGATGGATCGTCTTGGAACCTGTAAGTAGGTACCATGTTCACGTCATCATCATCATCGACCTCCCATGTTCAACTTGAATATAAATAAATAAAATTGTAAACTGTTCATATTTTTGAATAATGGTGTAAGTAAGTAGGTGAACAATGTCTGAATCATTATGATGAGTGGATTATCCTAATCTTGAGTGATTGGTTTCGATACGAAACAAGTGTTTGTTTTCATCTCAGCTAAATGTGCCCTTGGTTATGAATACTTCATCTTCGTACAGATACTACTGTATCTAGACTAAGTAAATGTTTGTAAATAAACAAAAAAAAGCGTAGTCCCTGAGTTTCTTATCGGAGTCTTCTCAGGCCTAGGGGCGGCTTTTCGAACCAGTGCGTGGTCCATTTGCTCACTCATTGCGTAGTGGGTATTATTGATATTGACGTTTTGTAAGTTCCGTTTATTGGTCAATACCGAATAAATGATTTTTAAATTTTGAATACAAATTACGCAAAACTTTCACAATTACTTATTTTGTTTTGCTTGCATTTTATGACGTTTGATTTTTTTATACCACTCGTAATGGAAAGCGGTCATCGTAGTCTATTGACGTTTACAACACCATACGCGTCACATTGGTGCTACCGACATTTGTAGATATCTTTAAATGTCCTTGAAGAACCATATATTGTAGTCGCATGAAGAACCCATAGCAGGGAATTCGTACGTTTTGCTAATTGAAGTGACCTGTTATGACAGGCACAGATAAAGTTGAATTTTGTCCCAGCCACCTTTTTTAGGACTTCACTCCATCTGACAGTTAGGTATTTTGCACAAGATAACTCTAAAATATCAATTCCTGTGTTACTGTGTAAAGAGTTATGAGTTGGTGTAACATTCACTTATTCAATTAAAAAGATATCGATTATAACGAAGTAACGCAATCCGTGAGACATGCACATTTCACTTTTTATTTTGTTACGTATTACATCCGTTATGAAATTTAATTCGATTTGTAATAACACATGGCGGCATTTTCTATGTGTAAATGTTGACTACCATCTCGTTCACCAGTCAGATTGAAAAACGCTCTATACCCTTGGCAAGAAAAACTATCGAATGCGTAATGTAAGATCGGTAGGTTCGAATCCTGGCCATTACACTACCGACGTAAACTCGCTCCTATCACAAGCCATTGAGCTCAGGTTGGAGGGGTTAGAAAGAATATTAGTAAACATTGCTAATATTCTTTAAAAAAAATCTAGAGAGCGGAGCATTATCAAAATTATATTAGTTTTTTCCATGTCGTAGTTACAATAACTTATCTTTAAAATAATGTCAGTAAGATCTACAATCATTTGTCGACGTTGAGCTAGATTGAGACGTCCAGTTGCCTCAAGTCTATTTCCAGTTCTTTATTGTTGTATCTCAGTACCATTCACTGCTGACGGATGTCGTGAACAGCACTACTAAGAACCTGTTAGAATATATTAGTGCTACTTCGTGGATGTCCTCATTATTGACTGTTTGTACTACATACACTATGAGAGTATTTTCTAAGGGCATATTTATACTGCCTCATGTTTTTAAATCTCACGAAATAGGGCACAAGCCTTATCTCGTCAACAACTGATAATAATTAAGTAGAACAGAAGTAACTAGCTGCCCCGACAAACTTCATACCGCCATATATTTGGGGTTCCATTCCCGCTGCACCTTCTATTCAAATCCCCGCGTGTATTTCTGCTCCCTTTTTTTTTAAATCATCACGCGTCGTTCTAACCCTGTTCTCGCTGTACCTTCTATTTAACGGGCCCCATAAGTATCCTATGTCTTATATTGGTTCTTGAGTTATAAATAATGTAACTGACCCGACTTTCTTTCATAAATATTGATTATGCCACTAACATAGAGGAAAGGGGTTTGACAAAAGACGATGGAGGAATGAACTTAGTACTTATGTAAAGATAGACCTCCTTAAATACTTCACGAGTGAAATATCGAGTTGTTCTCTGCTCATCCTAGAGGGAGATTGACGTGAGCATGTCCATGTACTTATGTGAAAAGGGGAGGGAAAGGGATGCACCACCGCACGTTCTCGGCATACACCCGAAATCATCGGACTTTCATGGAAGGTTTAATGACAGGAAACGCATGAATCGTGAGATGTATAAGTACATAAGCAAATAGCGGGCTCTTGTAGACGAAGACGTGACATGGATACGTATGTACTAATTAAGCGAGACTCATTCATCAGGTAGGCTTGTCAAATGTATAATTACTGTGATAGCTATGGCTTGTTAAGCCGTCTTGTTTGGTTAAGCCATCCAATCACATAATTGATACTTATGGTTGAATGGGTATATTTTATCAATACATTCAGAAGATGCTTTTATAGTCTTATGGCATTTTATGAATGTTTTGAATATTGGGTTGTCTGGTAATTAGCCCAAGAGAGAATTAGCCCTTATCAGAAGTAGCCAATATGAGAAGTGGCCATAATGAGAAGTAGTCCATTAGCGAGTCGGTTGCCATAATGAGAATTAGCCCTAATGCGCCTAAACCGGTAGTTTCAGTACCGGTATGAACTATAGAAACATGCAGAACCATAGAAGCATGCCTTCTTAACTGCTAAATCCCCGTGACGTGAACGTGCAAAAATCCCCGGACAGATACCCCTCTTCGCCGCCGCAGCTGGTTGGAGAGGTAATATCGGACTCGAACCGACTAAAACGCACGTTGTCTTTGGGTCTTTAGTTGCCGGAGGTGAGATAGTATCCCTCGCAACAGCAGACCCGGGGCCGTCTCTTTCGAGATGACCCCCGTCGGTTGTCCCCTCTAGCCCCCGGGTATGGGAAGGCGCGGATTATGCTAGGGTGACAGGTGGGTCCACCCGTCTACGAGCGCGGGCCAAGATGGAGGTCATTCTGCGACCTCCGACGTCCAAGTCGCCTCCGCTCATAAACACCGCGAAAGCTGTAAAACTAGCAAACATAAAAAAAACAAATCATATATTTTTTCGTCCACTTTCGAACTCCAATTCAGAAACTTATTACCCGACAATAATACTCAACTGTAAATATCACAATAGTGATACAATCTATTCATTTCGGAGATTTTCAATTTTGCGGACGCATTGTGCAGAAACATTGTATGTGCAAAAAATGCTGACACCGATTGCATAACGCACTCATTGACAAGTTTTAGTGTTGGTCAACGGTAATTTTAATGAACGGGTTGAACTTGAGAAAGTCAAGAACATTAAAGTGCGTTGGCTGTTGTATCAGGGTCACACGTTTTTGCACCTCCCATGCTACTCGTAAATGAGAAAGGTATTATCTCTGCTTTGTAATGTGAAAATTATATGGTGATCGAGTTAAAAACAGTAATCAACGATAATAGTTTATGAAATATATTGATAACTTAGTGTTTATTTGAAACATTTCGCCTATCAATGAAAGTAGTGTCATGGTTTGTAATTTAAAGAATTAGAACACAAATTATAGTTATATTCTTCTGAATGTAACTAGTACTGAGGAGATAATTTCATCGACAAATCTATCTATGAACATCGAGATTCAGGACTGACTATCATTCTGGAACACGGGTCTAAAAAGTTCTTCATAAATTATACTTAATGATATTTTAAAGTATTTAGTAAGCTAATTATAAAGTGAAGGACTGATCGCTAGTTCGTTGTTTGTTATTTTCCTGACTTTTCCAATCAGAATTATACTCAGTTCTAAAATTGTCTTGATCACGTCAACTTAGAAACAAATCTTTTTCGGCCTAATAAGCGACAGACGCCATTTGACGCATAATACAACGTTTTACACACCATACACAGCTAAACAGCAGCTAAACCCTTCTTTTTGCGTCAAGGGTAAAAAGTACCATAGAACGGTTTGAAGTTTTGTTACCAAGTGAAGATAGTATTACAACTTGATGTTTATACATAAACGAGTCTGTGCGACACTTTGAATCAATCAACCCGATGCAGTTTTAAAAGCGTTTTCTCTTTCTGGGTAAAAGGTCCAATGAACTTGAAAGAATGTTAATATGTTGTACGGAAGGTAGTTGTTAGTTACTCTCTCATTTTCTTATTGGTGTGCTATATAGCTCTTTACTCAATACTTGTCGTAACGAGCCTGTGAACTAAGATTTAAATATTTTGAAACTGAGGATATTCCACTTCCCAATTTGATTGTGCAAAATAACACTTATGCAAATCTGGTTGCAAAATTTAAAAACATAAATTTAATGACGTATTATCTCTTGTTATCTAATCTCCTCCTGGACCAACAAGATCGTTGTCTGCCAGAGATATCTTTCCAGGAAGTTATAAAAAGTATTATTCATTGCCATTGTGTTGGAAGAATTACAACCTTGGACCAATTTTTATGTATTTTGGAATTAATTTTAGCCCACTACAAAATCAAGAAGATTCTGAGTATCTGAGGACCTTTACATTTCCTTAGCCGTATGTATACGTCCAGGGTATATTTATTTGAATTTGAAATTCCACAGATTTGAATGAAAATAATTAGTAAATATAAGCAGGGAATAGGCATCTATAATATAGGAGATGAATCTATAACATTTACTCCGGGGGTCCATTTTAGGAGACCAATCATAGGAGACAAACCAAAAAAAAGGCTGTGCACGAGGTTATGGGTTCGATCCCCACACAGGACAAATTTTTTTGTGATCCACAAATAGTTAGTTGTTCTAAGTCTGGTGTACTTTGTGTCTGTTAGTTGCATGTTTGTAAATTCCCCTGCGATACAGAGCTTGTTACCTAGGCAGGAGAGTTCTTAAAAAAAATCGTCGCCCCATAGTGATAGTTAAAAGAATAGTTGTTACTAAGTAATGTAAACCTTTATTGAGTATGTTGTGTTTACAGCGGATGGAAAGGATATTGCATTTCTATGGATGCACGCGTCTGTCTAACGCATAGAGGAGCCGTGTCGTGTCTTGTTACTCTTGTTGCACTTTGTTTTACTTAGAGATTATATTACCTACCACGTAATAATCATTGAGCATTGTTTTATTTTGAACAATTTCAATTCTCTTCATATTTTTTCTGTTATAATGGAACAAATCTTCAAAAGATCTCTGCAAATTGATACCTTGCTATGCGGTGTGAATCGCAAGGAAAAATTATTACGTGCTCAGCCGCACAAGCACTACCAATTAACGTCTTGAAGAGGATCAGACTGCAAATAACATATTTTCACGAAATTATCTCATGTGAAGCCGGGACGTATCCGCTAGCTTACAATAAAAATAACTCCTGCTTTAAACAAAGCAAATATAATCAATTGTCTGTCATAAAATAAATAAATACATCAAGTAATACATAATTAATTACACGCCATCCACAGTTGCCCACTATTAATACATTCTTGCTGTGTAACTGACTGATGCCTTGTCATGACGAGACCTCTGAACCTATCGAATGGAAACTTGACAACCAGGCAATTTGAACCTGGAGACCGGTACTCCCATATCTGAACTGTGAGCCAAATATCTGTACAGAAAATTTTCTAAAGCAACTACTGCTGACAGTTCAAATCAAATTTAGATCGAAACTTGTGAATGCTTCGACGGGATTCGAACTTGCGATCTTTCCCTTACTGGGGATCCCTCGGACCGCTACGCTGCGAAGCCACGTCTAAAGCATTCGTAATTCTCCTAAACAAATAGTCTAGAGGTATGGATAATGAACTGCTGAGACGAGGTCTCGGGTTCGATTCCAGGTTTTACTATAGCACACACCAATAACTTTTCGATGCTTTACGAAGTTATGTGTGTATTCATCGCAGGTTTATAAGTGCCCGGTTAATGGCAATAGGCTCGCCACCTATTAGATTGAGACCTAAACATATACTGGCGAAATGTGGATGCTAGCACCTCTGCCTACCCCTGGGATATAATAGGCGTGAGTTTATGTTATATTATGTAAACCTCTTATTAAGCGATAGTGGATGCTATCTACCGAAAATCATACGAACTTCGTGGATTAGCGGTCAGAGCTTCCCTTGTAAGGGAAAGATCGCGGGTTCGCATCCCAGCATTCATTTTTCCAATCAAAATTTGAGTCACATCTATGTTAATAAAATCTTACACTGGTAAAAGCTATAAATATCAAAATTGATCGATTTTTGTTACGGTGTTAGCTATAAAAATGCACAGCGCCATCTAGCGAAGACAATTTAAACTACTTTGGAACTATTGAATCTGCATCGCGATATAGAAGTTTGCACCCATATGCCGTATATATGTAAGGGTGTAAACTTATAGAAGTGTACAAAGCCGAATCGCTCACCAGCACAGCGCTCTGTGCTATTTGATATTGAGATGTTATAAGTACACCTATACCTACAGCATCGCAACATCGATAGCACAAAGCGCTGTGCTGATGAGAGATTCGGACTTTTTGACCAATGATACATACGTACATATATTCACGCCTGTAATCCCCGCAGAGGTAGGGTATTTTTTCGCACGAAAATAAAAGGGGTAGGCAGAGATGTATTAAACACCCACACTTCGCTAACTATGATTTGGGATACGACGTAATAGGGGGCGAGCCTAGTGTCACCAATCGGGCACTTTGAAAAAAAGTAAATTAGGTACTACCCGAAAATGTTGCAGCTAAATGAATTTGGAAAAAGAAATCCTTGCTATGCGGTGTGAATCGCAAGGTTATTAATTATGTGCTTAGAAGCACAAGCATTACCAATGAACGTCTAGGAGAGTATCAGAGAGTCTTGTGTCCGCTTGTAGTCCGCTAGTGATATGTAGTAACTTTAAACTATTCTGTTTTTTTTGTACTAAGTTTAAGGCAAATGCGTAAGTATAAAAAAAATAAGTACCGTTGACTACACAAGTGTGTAATGTTGTAACCAAGCGTAACGTAACGATACACTGAAATGGTTGCCGAAAGTTGATTTTCTTAGTAAAGGTTATTTCCAAACAATTGTAAGATTTAGTAATAGAGTGTACGCGTATGTTGGAAGTGTTTATTGCTCGTAAATTTAATCAATATTTCACCATTTAGTTGTGAACGCGTGAGCACTTTCAACTGGTGGCCATGTTTCACTGCTAACTGTAAGTCACTTAGAGTTGTGTTGGCGTTGCCTGTTAGTCATTTTGAATTAATAATTGTATTATCATCTAATATCTCATCACATAGTGGTAGTGAGCGGGGCACAGAAGAATTGAGTTTTCGAATGGAGACCACTCTTGGACGACACGGCGTAGGACAGTTCCCCGCGAGACGGACGGACGACATAGTCAGAGACACGGGTGACTGTCATATACAGACCACATCCAACCGGATTCTCATAAAAGAAGGTCTCTATTGCAAACACGTACAGTGCTACAATGGTGGCGCTCAGCTTCACGGCCTCATCAGATGCTTTTTCATGCCCCGCTTAAAGGACCCGGGACTGTAGGAAGAAGGAAACACGTGCGCCGGCAATGAATTCCAAGACTAAATTGTGCAGCAGAGGAAAGACTCAGCAGTGGACGTCCTATGGCTGAAAAGATGATGATTTTCATCTTAATGTTAGTACAATTTGCTTGGATGCACGCTTTTCTCGTCCTGATGTTGCATATCTTGACAATCTTTAGAGGAATCACACAAAAATTTTTATCAGTCAAATTTATAGAGATAAATGGCGGTTAATTCACCCACTTCGGCGATAACACGAATGCAATGCAACATGACATGCACTAATCAAAAAGTGCGAACGAAACCAAAGTATGGATCTTGTCATCAACGCGGTACACTTTTGTAATCGCGATTGTATTGAGATAACATAACTACGTCATTTCAATGTAAGATTATTCGTTAAAACGCGTCGTTAGTAAGTTGGTGTGGTACTGGATTAACATAATCTAGGTAAGGAGTTAAAGATACGATATCTTGCTAACATCTAGTTGAATGTAAATATAGGCGAAAAGATTGTACTAACATTCCTTAATCTATATTTCTTTGTCGTTGTTACATTTTGTTTCAGTTTGAAAAATCTAGTGTTTTATATATTGATCGCGATATTGTCTTTATTTATTAGTTGTTGTTGCAATAATCGTAACAACATTATCGACGTCATAGCCACAGTTTTAGTTGCGTCTTCTACTTTGGAGGCTAGGGTCCGCTTTTTCTATTGTTTTAAATCAAAATTAAAAAATCATTTATTCTGTAGGTACTAGCTGACTTCGTTTGCGTCACCCCGTTTTTGCAACATTTTTCATTCCTGCACCGCACTTGTTGGTCGTAGCATTATGTTATATACATATGAACCTTCCTCTTTAAAAAATCTATCTATTAAAAAACCGCATCAAAATCCGTTGCATAGTGTAAAAAATTTAAGCATACAAAGGGACATAAGGACATGAAAATAAGGACAGAGAACGCGACTTTGTTTTATACCTACTATTTAGTGATATACCATTAAAAGTTATTTACAAATCGTCAAAATTAATAATATACTATAAGTTAGTTCGCAAATGGATCTACAGTTCTGCGAGGACTCCAGCAAGAAACTCAGCGGGCTTATCTTTTTTGGTCTATTTGCAAACATTAGTTAGATACAATGATTTGCTTGAGTAGCAAGTTGAGTTTATTTTTATTTGAAAGTGCTTATCTATACATATAATTATATTGTGTATGCTTGTAATGTGCATAAACACTAATTCATTTGCATATACCTACACTGAACAGAGAGGTGACCTCGCTTCGTCCTTGCAATTGTCTACAACTTGATTTGCTTTTATCACAACTAGAAGCAGATTATGAATAATGTTAGTGATTTTATTTATATTAGGTAGTATTGTCTTGGTGTCTACTACTATTAGCGATATCGGGTTGTTTTGTGCTTCTGGCGGTGATTAGATTAGCTCACTGGAGAGGTTTTGTGTTGTTAGTGAGAAGATCGAGATCGATCGATCTTTGTCTTCTGCACTGACAGCACAGAAACTCTCTTAACCTTCTACCCTCTTCCTTCTGCCCTCTGCATGGTCAGCGGCACGAGTGTGATGCCTCTGGTGTTGCAAACGTCCATATGCCACGGTAACCACTTTCCATCAGGGGCTGCGGCCGTGTGCTTGTCCGCCTGCTAAGAAGTATACAAAAATAGTTTAGATATTTACAGTGGAGAAGAAATTATCTTATAGTAAATATACAAAATACTCGTAAAAACTGCAAAACCTTTTGGAAATTACTCATAGTAAAAGTTTGGCGCTCTTCATATACCGCTAAAAATTTCACACTCCATCTGACGATAAAAGGACAACACGCAAATAGCTTATGTACGTATTTTTTTTCTTCTCCAAATTATTATCAAATGCGAGTAGAATAATTAAACTTTCACGCTTCAAATAGATGGTCGAAGACATCATGTCATGGTATTTTAGTCAATTCAACAGTGACATAAACACTTCGTCATGCCATCTGAAGTGACTGTGATGGAATTTCATCATGGTGCAAAAGTATTGGCAATAAAGATACATTCTTTTAGAATGTTACCAGTCTTTTCTTGTACTAACACTTACAAACAAAGCGGTGATGCACTTAAATAGATAAAGTCCATAAACAAGAAAATATATATTGGGGGAGGGAAGGGAACCCACCGCTCACTCACGGTTTAACAATTCCAACGATAATAATAGGAAATGATAACTAAATGTCATAGAAAGGAATGCCGGTTTGGCATTCTTTTCTACAAACCTCACAGCAAGCACACCTCGAAGCAAGCAAAAAGACTTCTTACCCGAGGAGAGATGTTGTACTCGTATGTGCAATATTGCACAAGTGCGAAGAAGAAACTTCGACACGTCTTTCACCTCTATACGAGGCATCTTCAGGAGCGCTTGTTAGCGCGAAGTCTTTTTATTTGTCTTGAGGTTTTGGCATTCCTTTCAATGACATTTAGTAATAATTTGCTATTTTTATCTTAGGAATTGTTAAACCGTGGGTATGCGGTGGTTTCCACTCCCGGTAACGTCCACTTCTTTATCGTATGCTCAATCAAAATACTGTACGACCATTTTCCTTATCTTCCTAACTCATTATGACAGTTATTTTACTAGTTAATATTATCTAAAATCAGTAAACAACCTGTCTTTACCTTTAAAACTGTGTCCAATAGAAGCGGAATCAAATTATGCGTCGGTATGAAGGTCGCAGCGCTTACGGCATCTCGCTGCCAGGTGAATGGCCGTCTTGATGCAGGATTTTGCAATGTAGGGCCTGACGTCGTTGTTTATTTACTAAACACGAAACTTTTAGTAGTTATTGCTATGCTTATTGGATTAATTGTGATCGTTGGTAACATAAAAACGAAATCTAGGTTGTTCAAGATTTCCAATAAATTATTGCAATGGCTTTAGATCAGATGATAATCGGACTTAGCTGTTAGAACATTTGCTACTTACACTGGTCGTAAACCCACCGTTTTATTTACAGATTAAACGGCAGTTGGTCCCTTAAATACTGTTTAAGACAAACCACACGGATCTCCGAGGTCTATGTCAATAGTCCTGGATTTATCTAATTTGTAATGTCGTGAAAGTTTCTAGACTTAATATTATTTGGTCTTCATTACTTCTGACCTATGATAACTTTAGCTAAATCATTTTATTTTTTAAATAAACACGTGTGTTAGAATTTAGAGAAAGTTTCTAAGAGTATATCGATAATCGAATTTGAATATCAAGAATTACAAATTAAAACATTAGTTCGATTTAACTTGCTTTTACTTTTGGATCTTGAAAATAATAGATAAATCAGTTTCAGACCCCACTTTGATGATGAAGTGACCACGAAGCATTTATGACGTTCTCCTGATTTACCGCCTATAAACGTCAAAGATACGATTTTTTGTGAGTGTTTCCCTCGCGATGAGTTTGTTGTAAAATTAACCTTTTACGCTACAAATATTCATTGTATCATGTAACATAAAAACCCGCATATAAAGATTAGTATTCTATAACACGTCTATGTACGTATCTTCGAGTGGCAGGACGAGGTAAAGGAGTGGAATTTCATACTCGATCTTATAAGGCATTGTTAACGCGAATGGTGTCACTTGAAACGTGTTCGCTGAATTTAATCCCATTTTATTGAGCTCATTCGATTTGGACGTGTCAACTTATGAACACGTCTACGGCGCGGCGCGTGCTACGTCTTAGGACGTCTACGAAGAAGGAGAGTAATAAAATGCATTTAGCGATTGGGTTGGGACGCCAATATCAGCTATGAATGTGTCATATACATATACTTGCTGCATGTTTGACGTGAAATATGTATTGACGCTCCTTCGCGATAAGACTCATACACCTTAACGGCATATTGCGTTCTTTTGAGATATAATCAAATTCGAAATTTCACATATTGGACGTCCCTTGACGATCATATTTATTTATTCTAGCTTCCTGCCTACATCTTTATTTCAGAACCGTCTAAAGGTTTACCAGCTAAATATAACCATTATGTCAACTGTGTCCTATTTAACAACAATAGGTTACAATAGAATCAAATGAAAAGTGATATGATACCATTAAAAGGTCATTTGGGCTGGCCCAGTGTAGTGCTCTTAGGTACCTACACTGTACAAAATTACATACAATTAACAACACACCCATACAACTCAAGGCCAACCGGTTGTTGCATCGTGAATGTGTTAGATGTGGTGTGCATATTAAAGTGACATATTCTTTAAAGGGTACACGTGTACACGCTGATTATTTTAGTTTAAAGAAAATATTTTGACTTAGTACATTTGTGAAGAATGGTTGATGTGTAACTTAACTCAGGCAATTGAGAGGAATAATTTTTGCCATGAACTTTTACACCATAAAATTATTGGAAAATGGAGGGGCTTGGTATGCCCCATCCAGGGGAGGTACGGCTCCTATCAACATCCTCTTGCCTGCCTCAGGGGAGCTAATTACCTTAGAAGACAATAACATCGCCTATGAGTGAAAGAGGGAATGTGTGGTGTACCGAAGTCTGTACAGGTGCCAGGTGCCAAACTTATTGAACATACCGTGTTTACAGGTATAATACAACTGTTTACAAAAAATCTATATTAAACAGTAGTTAATACGGCAATCGCGTTGCGAATACTTAAGATTTGAAGAGCTTGCTGGTTTTACTATGCCTGTAATTTTACGGCACCTTTTGTGATTTAGGTAAATGTTGATCACCTAATAGCCGATTCTAATAAAGCGTTTCATGGTTTACACACTTGGACCGGTGCCACTTGGACAATTATCGGCACTTCTTTGGGTTCTTAGTCATCATTCCCTGAACCTTTTTCCCAACTCAGTTGGGGTCGGCTTTCCAGTCTAACTGTGATGCGGCTGAACTTCGATATTTTCCGTGAAGCGACTGCCATCTGACCTCCACAACCAATGGTCTAATGACCAATGGCGATATCGAAGTTCCAAGTTAGGCTGGTTGGACTTTTGAGGGCTCCAACTACCCGTAACGACTGCCATAGATGTTAGTATGGCTACCGGGACCGACGGCTTAACGTGCTCTCCGAGGCACTTATAAACCTGCGATAAATACACACATAACTTCGAAAAGCATCGAAAAGTCATTGGTGTGTGCCATGGTAAACCTGGGATCGAACTCGAGACCTCGTCTCAGCAGTCCATTACCCATACCACTAGGCTACCGCGGCTTTTTTTTTGGGTTCTTTGGGTTCTTACTATATAAACGATTCTGGGACAATGATAACTTAGTTGTACGCCATGACGAAACAAAAAGAAAAAATAAGCTTGAAAAAAAGTAGCAGTAAATAAAGACAATCAGCGGTGCCATCGCTAGGCACGTTTTCTTATGGGGCCCGCAGAAATGCTTCTCAACACTTAACAGTGGAAGAATTTGCAGCGTAAATATAGGTCAGTATAGGTGCATTTGCTGTGTGCTTTGGTGTGTGACTCCCCGTTACTGACAACTTCTAGGAACAGTGGCAATTCTTGTTATGTTCCATGCTGCTTACCATCAGGTATTTCATTCAAATATATACTTACTTATACTAGGAAAATACAACCTATTTAATATACTAATTTCCCCATATTATGGGTAAATCATCGGGTCGATGTTTCTCATCATGATATCTCTAAAATTTTACCTTCCTTATGTATTACAGGATCGCAATATAATTTGTAATCGTTCTAATCTTTGTTGGGATACGCAGAGACATGTTTCGTAATTGTTTTATTATTCGCAGGCGGGTATTACTCAGATCTTTTTAAATGTATAAGTACTTGTAGTGTGAAATCTTGCGTAATTTTTATCAGCTTATTGCCTCAAGATAAGAGATATAGTAATCCTATATTATCCTAACATTCGCGCGCACCACTATCAGGGGCACTACGAATATCTGCTGTGTTCTTGAATTTTTATACTCCACGAAATATTTTTATTGCCCATGTTAAAAGAGTTTTATTACCCATTTCCTTTTCTTCATTTACAATACTTATATTTACTCTGATATATTGCTAATGTCTTAAAGAAATATGTCTGCGTGCCTATATTTTTATGTTCTACTCGCTGATCTATCCTTACTTCGTTCGGGAAAACGTATACACCGAAAATTATAGCATTAATATATCTTCGGAACCTAAACCATCACTTACACCCGATACATTTGATGATATACAGACGAGACCCTACCGCATTAGGACAGGTCTCTCCAGCCCAAGAAGAAGAAAGTGAGTGAACCCCTCACTCCAAGTGCATGCTTTGAATATAACCGGAATTGACGATCTGATAAGGAAAATATATAACTAATGCGCGGTAAAACATTTACTCTTGCTGTTCTGATATTATCAAATCGCACCGTTAAAATACACACAAACTATATCAGAGAACCTTCACGGCTTGACCGGTAGGTGTATTGTCAGGCTAACAATGGACAGGCCGTCCGTTCCACCAGTCAAGACATGCGAAACATCATTGCTTTGTTTGATTCTCCAACATGTTTCAAGTCGTATTGCGAAACACGAAGAACCTTTTAGATAAGTCTCCTTTTGTTTTACACTTTCACTAAAAGGATTAACATGTATTATAACCTGTATTACATTCTCGACTTAAGCTTTCTCTCCAAAGAGGTTTTATTTATAGTCAATACGGAATTGGATTCCGTTTCTATTCATTTCTTCAGTGTGATCTTTAACTATATTGATTTACGGTTAGTATTTATCAAGTAAATCTTTATTCAATTCTAATAGAATTTTGTTCTACTTCGAAACTGCATTCCTAAGTTTTGTGTTAACTAGTTCAAATACATGTTTGGTGTCATCAAACTATTTACTTTCAACAACATTGTGTTCCTTGTTCACGTCAATTATTTCCACAGTCGCAGTTTGCGGTTTACTAGTACACTTGTATCCTATGATCTAGAAATATCTAGCACTTGTTATGAAACCTAACCGATCGTTGGTCACGTTTACTGTTAACTATTTATTCTAGAACATTGGGTTATTTGTGTAACGGCGGGTAACACACGGTGTTTTACTAACAAGTACAGGCATTACGTCGGATATCTTTTAAGTATATTTACACATAGACAATAAAGACATGTATGACAGGTGCTCACATTTTGTCAATGATAGGTTATGTTAGTGTAGAACGTTGTGCGTGAGTCTGATTGACATCGCGTGCTGCAAACCTTGTGACATAATTTAATGTCAAGGCTGAGCTACAGTTATCTTTAGGGATCCTTTCCTTTTAAGTATCAATAAATTTTATAGGATCTCTTCATTTTCTTCAAGAACCCCTGCTAGTAAAAAGTATAATTTACTATTAAATACTGAGCTTACCTGTTTACTTGAAGGTGTAAAATGCAATTTAGTCACACAATGTCACGCTATTATACTATAATTAACAACCCATTGTCTTTGATTAAATGATTACGTCCAATGGTAAAGAGATTTACAAAATTAACTGCCTTAATCCAGGAAGTACTTACTGGTATCCCAGTGGCGTGCATAGGATTTTTGGTCAAGGTAGACATTTTAAAGTACTTACTTAACAATCGCGAGCGTGCATTCCATACGAGACAACTGATTTGGGTGGGGGTATATAGTATCTATTGGTCAGCATCCTCTCACTTTAGGTAGCATTACCGCATTTTGTACAATTTATCAATTGGTACTGGAGGCGATAGATTTGATAAAAGCAAATAAATATGAAGGTAAGTAAAAAACGTTTAAAAAAAAATTGGTTGCCTGTAAAGTCGGTATACGGGCGAAAGTTTTACGTGACAACGACTTTGAGTGGTAAAATAATTTTAATGTGAATATTCATTCGTCGAGTGGAAGGGACGCGTGCCTTTCACTTTTTATGTCTGTCTCTCTCGCTCTTAGGCGGGCTAACCATGCCCGAGTGGAAGGGACGCGTGCCTCTCACTCGCTCTCATTGTGAGCGCATAACGTGAGCGGAGCGTAACGCAGTTTCTTGAAGTGTCACCCGGCAAGCCAATTTATAAGACGTTGTCACGTCAAAAGCAAATAATATCAAATGTATCACGATAGAATCCCTAAAGAGTGGTTTTATTTCAATGTTATTGGAGAATTTAGCTGTCTATTTTTTTAACCCTCTTCTCTTTCCCCTCCCTTCTTTCTTTCTACTGATGGCTTCGTGATAATTTCAGGTTCTACAAACGTTTAAAGAGTCTTATTGAAAACGAGTCCTTCTCTCATTCGCTTGGACGAATTTGTGGAAAGGGATAAAAATGACTTTTATCGAAAATCACTCCCTTTGACATTTGCTAGATAAAATCGTCGTCAGTAACCAACTCAATTCTTTTTAACTTGACTACTTTACTAAGTTTCGCAGTTTCGCTTAGAATGAACCGAGCTCTTCATTGGCAGCTCTCTACGACTAGTAGTTTTTATTGCATGATTGTCGTCGTTTGTCATCTTAGGAACAGCAATTACCCTGTTACTTCGACCGTGGCGTATTCAGTTAACCTTTGATCAGCTCCAACCTTGTTGCTAATATTTGTACACACAACATTATTGGGTGCCAAAGGCAAACTAAACTATATTACTTGCATAAAAAGGTATTGGATTTAAATTCAAAAGTCGACATACCGTTACTGAGTGTTCAAGAAATTCACGAAGGTCTGTTTTCACCTTTTCTTGTAGGACAGGAAGGGAGGATTAAACAAGTGACAAGTGTTGTCGTGTGACAAATTTCATTTATCGCTTACCATTAGAATGACTACATTCTTGTTTGCTGTCTTGGCAGTATCCACAAGAAGATCAATTCTTAGAAAACATTATAGATAGTATATACGAGTATTTTGAAATCTAAAAGCTAAGCTAAAGATAGATTCGTGAGATATTGATTCGACCCAAAATTCTTGCCACTAAATGTTTCGCTAGGAATGTTGATTACATTTAATTGCATACGTTTACGATACCGACTATCGATTTCACACCATAATGTGCTAAACTGCAGGAAAGCCTGTTATATCCCATCCCAAAACAATTGCACATACAGCACATATTATACATGTGCAAATGTGGAACATCCAGATTGAAAAGTTTATGAATATGAATTACGACAAGACATGTGAACAACAACAACAATTTTGAAGTCGACCTTAGGAAATCAGAAGATTATGTTCATATACCTACATATTATAATTCGATGAGGTCTTAGGTAACTTTAAACCATGCTGTTTGGTACGCAACTAAATGGCGCTCTTCGCCTTTTTATATTCCAACGTAAATTCCCTAACACAATCAAATTCATTAATTGGTTCCTAATTGCGGTTATAAAGCTTATTGATGTATCTAATAAATAACACAATTTATAACTATAAGTGTATACACATATATAATAGAATCTAAATTGTATTAATATTTCAAAAATATATTTATTAGTTATTTTCAATTAAACAAGAGCTGCTCTAGGATTAGAGATTAGTTAATTGGCACTAAAACGAAAACTTGTTCAATTATGAAGAAAGAGAAATCAGAGCTAACATGTCAACATGATGTAAGTTTATGCATCAAACATCAAATATTTTGGATAAATTGGTAACAAGTCACGTTACCTTCAGTCCTAAAATACTTCAGTTGTATTTGTGCCCAAAATCAACACTCCACGTATGACCTAGTGAAATAACTGAACCAGTACACAATGTCAGTATTGCGTGATAAACGTGCTAAACTTACGAAACAAAAATTGTGTTTACTACGAGGAAAATAGTTCCAGCAAAAATCTTAAACAAATTCTTCTGCAAGTAAACAATAGTGGGTTATCAACAGCTATTTTTAAATTACACAACATGTTTGAAACATTAGGCGAGACTGAGGCAAAGAAGTGCAGTGCTCTATTCATACATGATAATAGTGTCGTCTATGCGTCTACTGTGTTCATTGCTGTAGAAATTTATCCTTCTAGTAATTCTTTTAATTACAACAAGTATAACTTACTTGCAGGTGAAGTTTATTTTTGTACTTCAAATTAACAGATCAGACTTTCTATAATGTTGTAAGATTCATCAAAAATAATGAAGTTATATTTCAAGAACATGACGAATTTGAAAGAAAGATATCGATTCCTATGTGATTGTATTTATTTTGAATTCAAACATAACTGTAATATAAATATATTCCTGACAGCTCTTGTATGTTAATTTATCATTCCAAGAATTTATTTTCTTTCGCATAAAATTATCAAACACATATTATGAAAAATGAGGCAATAAGGTCACAGAGACTAAAGGAAATTCTTAATAAAATTCGAGTTAAATATAATAGGATTTGACCGTGAACCAGATAAAATCAGCATAATTCCGCCTTGTTTTACTAGACTGTATTATTATCAATTAAATGAAATAGTATCTATTTGAACATCACCACTATTTTTGCATTAATTTTATATCAACGTATGTAGTAGCCATAAACACTGGAATGCCGGTTGCGAATAAAAGGAACGGAAAGATCTTATGTAGAATTTCCTGACAAACAACATAGCTTTGCACTACATTAGAAGGATGCCTAAGCTTTATAAAAGATTCTGTAACGTATTGTTTTATGCAGTTATTCACAAGTGTTACAATTGCATTTATCGTCTTGCTTAAGGATGGCATGAAAATTACGCGCTGAATCAACTGAACCGTGCCGTTCCGAAATTGCACGTAGTTTCCTGGAAGACGTCAGTACATAATTATAGGCAATTAGAATTGCAATTGTTGCACATTGCATGGAATATTAATCTCTCAAACCCTGTAGGTTTATTTTACTAAGGTTTCTGTAGGGCTACCATAAGCGGATGTGGAATGTTTCAAGCAAATTGCATAAAAAGCAAGCACCTTGGACCTTACGGTACGCTCTCCTACTCGTTTCAATCTAATCTGCACGGTCTTTGTCCCGATCCGATCCATAATTTTCACATTGTCATGATGAAATGTAACACCTTCCTGCTGTTTGGTGTTTTAGTAGCAGTTTCTATTTTAGTGTCAATACAAACAATTACAAACTGCCGTCTTAAGTTAGTTTGTCTCTATCAAAACAGTTACTTTTAATATTCAAATCATGCTGTATTTCTTAAAACATTAATTTTGGCTAGTAATTTTTGTACCCGACAATGATTTGAATTTATTCCGGAGAATGTTTTACTAGCTTATTCATTTATACTATTGAGTTCACCCAAACATAGACCATATTATAAAAAAGTGATAAAATGTATAACCATCAATTTTATCTATAAATGGCTTCTCCACTGGCGGCCCTCAAGGCACACTCATGGGTCCATCTCATTGAGTTGACAGTCAATCACATGTTATACTCGTATATCTCATTACGAGTATTATTTCTTCTTAGTGATATAGACGTTTACGTTGATTGACCTGTGTAAAACGGAGGCTATAACTGCTGATTCATCTTTTGTCCACTTTTCACACTTGATGATATAATTATACCTATTGTTAACACCTGAATGAAAATATCAGAGTAATTGTTTAATCAAACGGTGTTAATAAGAATGTGCCTTTACCACGATATAGTGTTGATAAGAAGACTTGATACTTAATTGAAATCTTGAAGAAGAGACAGCAGTTAGAAGCACTAGTAACTTCTGGTTTATTTAAAAACAGTAGCGAGCTGTGGTCTCTGCCTAACCCGGCGAGAACTTTATGCTCCATATCATATTATACAACTTATAATTACGATGTATGCGCGTGCGCATAATATGCTTCGTAATCAAAGGCCTCGGTCAAAGACAATCGAAATGGAAAGGACGCGTCTGCGGATGTGACGTCATAGCCTCGAACGGAAACAGTGAGGGACTCTTACCTGATTATAACTTCCGAGTGGGAAGTATATTGTGTCCTAGGTCTTAATGAGGATGAACAATTCTGGGAATTCATTCGGACGTCGAAAACATTGGTAGAATTTTTTTTTAATAGTTTCTAAGGTCGCAACTGTTCACGATGCCTATGAATGTTTACAACATCCGATGTTTCATTCGGAAGGTGTACTAACTAAATGTAATATTAGGAAGTGCGCCGTAGTTATTGCTTATTTACACAATGTTGTGAATATCAGCATAATTAGTTAGGAGCGTGAGGGCCCGTTCAGTAAAATTGCGTTTCTAAAATTTGATTTTGGAAATTATGACAAGTGATGCCTAACGTAGGTTTTACTAACTATACACGCGATTTTCGTTACTGAATCGGGCCCCTGATATCTTATATTTATTTGTAACCTTGTTTTCTGTCGCAAATTACAGGCAAAAATTTAAAATTCCGCATCAGACAGATCAGTTACCATCTGTTGTATTATATTTAAATAATAATAAGTTTCAGTTTACATAAAATTACTGTAATCTGGTTAGTGGCCTCAAATTTTTTGCAAAACATTCAAGTTGAATACATATAATAACATAAACTCACGTTTATTTCTTACTGCGGTATACAGAGTCAATAATTCTGTATGCTTTTTTTTTTACAACGTACTTCGAGCTTCCTCTACACGTTCACACGTTACAAGCAGCCCCATCGGTTAAGAGTTCTTCTTCATCCTTCTTTATCCTAACTTCAATCTCAGTCTCATCCCAAGATTTCACCATCTGATTCCGCGGTCACACTTTTATCAGTCTAATTGCAGGTTTGGTTGAACTTCGACCAGTTTTTGAACCTTTTTAGGGTTCCAACTACCTTTAATGACTGCCACCACACCACAGAGGCAGTCAAGGCTAGGATTTCTTTAGACCTCTTATTTTAAGACATTGCCAGTTTGATTGATGTGTATTCTCAGAGGTGACGAGCCTGCCTACATAATGTCTTTTACTGAGCGTGTTATTCGCATAGTACTAAGTCGTTCTACGTATTGAAACCACTGTAGCAAATGGCAGAATGTTGACTCTGCCCACGCAAGTAGAAGAGAAGCCTAAGTAGGTATAAATTACTGTAAAAGAATGACGTTTTTTCAATACGTCACCAATTCGATCAGTGTGTCAAGTCACTGGGTCCTCATTACTAACATAAAATATTTAGTGACTACTAAAATATCCTAGATGGCGTTATGTGTATCAATTTATTACACCACTTGTATAAAATTCTTAATAAACAAGAATGGGATACTATAAATGTTATTTTCTAATCAAACTAAAATCATTGTAGCATAAAAACATAAAATAATGAAGTTTTATATATAATTTCGATAATTTTTTAAAATAACAGCGCCGTGCACGTTTTTTTTCAGTACTAAATAGATACAGGTCCGTAATGACCGTAACATAATCCAATATTTTCGCTACTTGTGTTCCTAGATGGCGCTATTTAAAATAAATAAAATTTATGATTTTTGTAAATCACGCAAAAAATCATTGCAATCCGCTTCCAAATTGAGAATTTTACAAAATAAATAACGGATTATAGACTAGTTCAGTTGAAAATCATCTAAAATGAGTTGATCCTTTTCAAAACATTTAGATTACTGACTCGTGCGTAATAAAAAGCAATAAATAGGTAAATTGATTGCTTGTTATACCTTTCCCTAAACAAGCTTTCGACTCTCAAAGGAATCTTAAAGCTGACCTAAATTGATATCAAATGACTCATTTGAATGAATGATATTACCTAGTTTTATTAATCCAAATTTATCAAGTGAAACTCTCAATTATGTAAATTAAAGTAATACCTACGTACAATAAAATGCAGAATTATTATTTATATATATTTTTGAAAATTTATAAAGGGTAAGTAATGCTTCTGGCTCCTAATTTGCAATTCAGTAACCTGATATTACCTTATTAATTCTTATGTTGTATTAAAGACATTGAAATAAAACCACTTTTAACAGACACTATCGCGTTTATTTTTAATTTTTGGATGATGATTGTGAGGTAACAGCATTGTTTACAACAAATTAATACTATTTATTAAATAAAATTTCTTAAATAAATACTATTTATTGTTTTTATTTTACGGTTCTTTAATTTGTAGTTAGTAGAGACCTAAACTTGCCTAGATGACATTATTATGTGGGTCTCATATTTAGAATTATAGACCCTTGCATACCCTCTCACAGGAGGAGGAGAGTGCACCCGTGTGCACAATAAAAGCTAAAAAGACCAAACACCTGCTGCAAATGACCCGGAGCAACCGCTCCGTTGGCAATACTTGTGGCGTCCCTGGCTGACTAAGCCAAATGCCAAAAATGACCTCAAATTCGTAGGTACTCAGCATACTCAAAAACCCATTACCCCATACCTATATTGCAATTTAGTTGGGACAGCGCGGCGGCCATATTGGATTCCAAAAATGACCTCAAATTCGTACTCCACATACTCAAAAACCCATTCCACCATACCCATATTGCAATTTAGTTAAGGCAGCGCGGCGGCCATATTAGATTTCTAAAAATGACGTCAAATTCGTACTCAGCATACTCAAAAACCCATTACACCATACCCATATTGCAATTTAGTTGGGACAGCGCGGCGGCCATATTGGATTCCAAAAAAGACCTCAAATTCGTACTCAGCATACTCAAAAACCCATTACACTATACCCATATTGCAATTTAGTTGGGACAGCGCGGCGGCCATATTAGATTCATATTAGATTCCAAAAATGACCTCAAATTCGTACTCAGCATACTCAAAAACCCATTACACCAATACCCATATTGCAATTTAGTTGGGACAGCGCGGCGGCCATATTGGATTCCAAAAATGACCTCAAATTCGTACTCAGCATACTCAAAAACCCATTACACCATACCCATATTGCAATTTAGTTGGGACAGCGCGGCGGCCAGCCATATTGGTTTTCCAAAAATGACATCACTTAGGCTTGTTGGAAAAATATCGATGCATCGATTTATCGATATTATTTTTTCTAAATATCGATATTTTTGAGCGATATTTAATTCTTCGATACATCGATGTATCGATATTAAATGCCAGGTATCGAAAACGTATAAAAAACGATATTTATTATGATAAAAAAGTCCTGAAAGGAAAGCTTTTCAACTAACACTTTTAGGCAACGTATCCTTTTATATAGAATGCCTACTGTTGCGCCGGCAATGTTTGAAATAAAAACATTTAAGTCTGTATTTGCAAAAGGCTTTGCGGAAATTCTATTTCTAAATAGTTATAAAAGCATTACCATGAGCTTACTTCTAACCTAATCCATCCAAGCTAAATTTCGCGATATGAACACTGCGCCTCAATTTGGATAGATATAGACTAGAAGGCGAAGGTGGAAACGGAGCTCCTGCATTAGCCTTCGTCGTTATTTTTTTTGTAATCACCATTTATTTATATTAAAGCCCGCTGTAGCGGCGTTGCGTCGTAGACGCGACGTCAGCAAATTCCTTGTCGGGCAGCGACGGAGCGCCCGCGCTCTGTAAAGCCAGTTCATACGGTAGGCTCGCTACAGTCGGCCACATATAAACTCACTCCACTTATAGATGTTCTAGGTTAATATCAAGTGTTCTAGTTACTAGATTATAGGTTCTACATATTGTGAGACATATTGTGTGATCAGTAATAAACGTTATAAGTGTATGCCACCTTTTATTGAAGTGCTCCCACGTGACCCATAGGCATAGCCTTTAAAGTGGATCACGTCGGGGTCACCACTTTAAAGGCTATGCCTATGGGTCACGTGGGAGCACTTCAATAAAAGGTGGCATACACTTATAACGTTTATTACTGATCACACAATATGTCTCACAATATGTAGGACCTATAATCTAGTAACTAGAACATTTGATATTAACCTAGAACATCTATAAGTGGAGTGAGTTTATATGTGGCCGACTGTAGCGAGCCTACCGTATGAACTGGCTTTACAGAGCGCGGGCGCTCCGTCGCTGCCCGACAAGGAATTTGCTGACGTCGCGTCTACGACGCAACGCCGCTACAGTCCACTTTAAAGGCTATGCCTATGGGTCACGTGGGAGCACTTCAATAAAAGGTGGCATACACTTATAACGTTTATTACTGATCACACAATATGTCTCACAATATGTAGGACCTATAATCTAGTAACTAGAACACTTGATATTAACCTAGAACATCTATAAGTGGAGTGAGTTTATATGTGGCCGACTGTAGCGAGCCTACCGTATGAACTGGCTTTACAGAGCGCGGGCGCTCCGTCGCTGCCCGACAAGGAATTTGCTGACGTCGCGTCTACGACGCAACGCCGCTACAGTATTCCCCCCTTATTTGAAAAAAATTTTTTATAAAAATTTTTTAGGGAAAAGTTATCTATAACTAACAAAAAGTTTCATCAAAACAGTACATCATTACAAAGTTCTTAAACTATACATCGCATACGGTCTCCGTGCGATTTTTGCTGACTCGCACGCTCGGACGCCGCACCTGTGTTTACATAGCGCGTCCGGTGTCGCAATACTGCGCCCTTGCTTTCTTCGAACTCATGTGTTGCTGGTCCATGATGCTGAGACGATGGTTTACTTGCGGCCTGCATGACTCGCCCATTTCATGCACCGCTGTTAGTTTTCCGGCTTATTCTTATTCCAGTTGCACGGTTCCGCACATTTGTTCGCCCGATGCCGGAACCGGTAGTGGTACTCGCATAACCAATCACGGTCTGCTGGGGTTAGCCTGCGGGATGGGTTGCGACTCGTTGATCTGGCTCCAAAGCGTCCGAACCTGCCTCTACCTCTGCCGGTGAAACTGGGTCTGGGCTGCCTGCTTTCTAGTCCTCTTATCCTCTCTGTCAGGTTCTTGATTTCTGCTATTATGGTTGTGGCTTCGCTTCCTGAAGCTACATCTATTTTGCTGACTGTCTCTCTCTGTGATACGGATTCTATGACCTTGTCCGCTATGTTTCCTAAGCTACTAAGGTCCTTCGTCTCCGTAGCTGCCAAAATCCCTCTTACTGTGCTTGGCAACTGGTTAAGCCACAGTATGAGGAGGGTTTCGTCCTCAATCTTGCCACGTGCAATATCACGCATTTTCCTTAGTAATTGCGATGGCCTCTGGTCTCCTAATTCCATCTCGTTCATGAGTCTGTGTACCTGTTGCTCCTTGGTCCTCGCATAGATTTCGCACAATCGCTTTTTTAGCGTAGAGTACTTGTCTGTTTGCGGGGGGTCTCTGAGAATGTCCGTGACTTGCGTCAGAACATCTTTGCCTAATTTCGATACGATTATCTGGTACCTTGATTCATCCGACGCCTTTTGCGGGTTCAATACTGCTTCAGCCTGGATAAACCACAGCTCGGGCTCGTCGCACCAGAAGTCTGGAATACGCGTCGTAACCGCGATGCTCGTGATCACCTGCTCTTCGGATTTCACTATGGGCGCACTGCCGTCATTTGCCATTTCGTTACGCTAATGTTTACACACGAGTGCCTAACATTCAAAAGTTCACAAAAAAATCACGAGGTTATAGGTTATATAACCTACAAACTCCCACGTTCACGTTCGGGGTCACCACTTTAAAGGCTATGCCTATGGGTCACGTGGGAGCACTTCAATAAAAGGTGGCAACACTTATAACGTTTATTACTGATCACACAATATGTCTCACAATATGTAGGACCTATAATCTAGTAACTAGAACACTTGATATTAACCTAGAACATCTATAAGTGGAGTGAGTTTATATGTGGCCGACTGTAGCGAGCCTACCGTATGAACTGGCTTTACAGAGCGCGGGCGCTCCGTCGCTGCCCGACAAGGAATTTGCTGACGTCGCGTCTACGACGCAACGCCGCTACACCCGCTGAGTTTCTTGCCGGAGCCTTCTCAGGCCGGGGCCGCGATTCGAACCGATGGTCCATTTGCTCACTAATTTATAAAATATTGTTGATATTGACAAATTTTGATGATCTATACAGAATAAATTTAATGTTTTTTGAATTTTGAACTTTGAATTGTGATTCTTGATAACATTTCATAGATTACTGGCTGCGCAAGGGGCTTTCTATATATTGCTTAGACATTTATTGAAAACCGGTTCATACACATTGCCGGTAATATATAGGTATGAATATAAAAATAAAATTAGTATTCAGAGCCATTATTCTCTGACAAATCATGGCGATATATCGATATATCGATATTTTATTATAAAAATATCATATCGATATTGATATATTTTTTAAATATCGATACAATATACAGGGTGTAAGGAGAACGCTCCCGAAGCCGAAAGGACTTGGTAGTATATCGTATGATGAAGACATACGCACTGACTAAATACACGGCAAATAAAAAAAGATAGCATCGGTAATTATCATACAAAACTTAAAAAATCCTTTCATTATTCGATATATCACTAAAAGGGGTAGGTCACAACACTATCGTATTTTGTACTTTCGTAATAAGTTCACTTGAGTCCAATAACCTGCAAAATCTTTAAACTCAGCTGTGCGCCTGGTACCTGCGTTGCTTTGCGCGTATGTAGGTACCTACGTAGCGTTTAGAGATACGTCGCAGAAATTTAGAGTACCTATCACTTACCGAGGTTTACTTTATGCGACGCGGTGACGTTCTTAATCTGGTACTGGTTCTGTTCCAGCTCTAGGAATGTACTAGTTCATACACTTCACGAAACACGACACAAGGGGTTTTACCTATCACATAAACAGGTCACACACAACAGTAAACTTATTTGAATTTAATAAAAAAGAAGAGTACCTAGGTACTGAAAAAATTATGCACCACACATTTACGTGTTTAACTCCGAGAACCGATCCAGCTCGCACGGTACCTACTCGTTCTCAGTAGCTACAGGTCTGCTTCGAAACGTTCGAGAACTTCGAGAATTCTCTGTTCCAAAGCAGTGAAGAACCTGGGCGGTCGCCGTTGTGAAGGAGTAACACACGAAAACTTTCATTAGGTATGGTTCACTATCTTCCTAAAACACTCCACAACGGTAATTTACTGGTCTTCCGTCACCAATTTTTGTACACTGTACAGACGACCAACTTTTTGAAAACACAAAACATCATTTCATAATACTCGTTATTACAATAAAAATCCAACATCACGCAAGTTTATCACAACCAACAACAACACACACATCAACTGACTGAACAAAAGAGAAGGAATTCTGTAAATTGGGAAATTGGGAATAATGTTGCCTAGTGCCAACTAGATTTTTGCCTAAAAAGTACATGTACCTATGTGCTCAATTAAAGTAATACGTGATATTATTTTGCTTATGTTTTGTTTTTTACTGCGCGTTAGGAATAATGCGCATAGCTTAGTACCTACTTAGTTCTTTTTTAATCGTACGAAAATCCACACGGGGCTCCTCCCACTGCTGCCGGAATCAGTAGGAGTGATTATGTGAGAAACAAAACGCACGGCCGTCACGGGCCATCAGTTGCCGAGAGCGAGGTAGCTTCTGGCATATCCCTCTCACCCTGGCTGACCCGGGTATATCATGGCCTCCACACTTCACACTCCACCACCCGGATAAGGAGGGGCACGCACTCCTACTTAGTGGTTAAGGTTCACCTTACCATGGAAAATCCTAGGTTCGAATCCTAACCATTACATTACTCACATCAACTGTGAATCCATTAATAAATACAAGTTATTTAGTTTAGCTAACGATGTTGGAATATTAATAGTTTCTTTAAAAACGAATTCTGGAACTACTTACTTACACAATAGCCTATTGAATTAATAAAATGGATTCATAAGGATGACGAGACGCATAACAAACAAACCTCTTTTCGTTACAAATTATTAACTTGTATAATACATAATAAAATTAAAAATTGGGAAAATAACCCACCAATTTTTAATTTAACAAAATCTAACAAGTATGGCAACACTGATAGTAGTAGTAGGTAATATTTTCTTCGCTTTGCGGCTTGCGTCAAAGGCGCCGCCAAACATCGCGGCCGCCGCCGACAAACGGATTAAGGAACATCAAAAGATACCGCGCCCGGGGATTCCCCTACTAATTTAGGGTAGTTGTACCGATTGACGTCCGTTTAAAAAATCTATTAGTAAAAATGTAGGTTTTTAAGCTATGACGTGGTGTGTTTTTTTAGTTGCGGATACCTACTTGCGGCAGCTAATTACATTTTTGTACATTTGATTTCCGTGCTGTAAGCGATCCTGATAATGATGAATGTAAATACATGTTTTGATGTGATTCATAAATCATAATCATCCGGGCTGGTTCCCGGTTGCATCCTAAGCTCACACTTCGGAACCCGGAGTTCGCTTATTATTTATTATTAGGCAGTTACAGCTTTAACGAGAGCGACTACCTACCGTGTACTGGCTCGGATCTACCACCAGTTAATTTTGCCTGGTGAGATATTAAAATTCAATAGCTTTACGGCAATTTTTGAGAAGCGGCTAACGATTTATTAGCAGTCAACAACTTGATAGTTAGTTTTGGCTAGCAGCAGTCGCTCTCGTAAAATTCAACAGCTACACAGCAATTTTTGAGAAGCAGCAGTCGCTTTCGAAAACACCAAGCACATTACAGTTATTTTTGTCTAGTGCCAATTGCTCCTCACCTTTTGTACCTTTTCCTTCCCCGCTCCCCGTTGGTTCTCCTTTTTCATAAAAGGTAGCTTATCCCGAGCTCTAAGCCAGTTCTATACCCAATTTCTTGGCGAACTTTTATGCACTCCTCTCATCATCATCCCCTATCCCTCCCCTTAACGCCCTCTTTCATGATAAGAAATAGCCTATGTCCATTCCCAAGCTCTAATGCATCTCTGTACCAAATTTCATCAAGATCGATTCAGTGGTTTAGGCGTATAAGCGTAACATACAGATAGACAGACAGACAAAAAGATTTACTTTCGTTTTTATACTCGTAATATTAATATGAAAATATGAAAATGGATTAATTCAGTAAACTACATCTTATACTAGGAATGCAGAAAATAGTGGTATAAAACTATACTACAAGGCAAGTTATTAGACCCTTCACCCTTTTTAGGTATAGGAAGAAATGAGCAATGAATTTTATTTTTATCATTTATTTTAGGGTACCGTAAACCTTTGTTATTTGAAAAACTTGAGAAACCGCTCTTACAACTTATGTCGTCCTGGTATTTTCAATATGGTTTTTAACACTTTATTGTGATATTTTTATGCTTCTAAAATGATTATTGCGAAAGTTTAGCATTAAATAGTATTACTACGGAACCAACCGAAATAAGGGGCGTGGCGATTTGAAATGAAAGAAAAAATATTGTATTATTACTAAATATTTTAGGGTACCGTGGTGAATGTTACATTAACGAACACTTTAGTAGAACCTCCTGCAGTCTATGTTATCCGGGTGACATGATATGTCTAGTGAGTTTTGTTTACATTATCTTTATTAGAAATCAAGCAACCTAACAGATCAGAATCAAAGGTTGCCTAAGATCTAACGATTAGTACTATTGGACACTCGTGTAACGAACTTTTATCTTACGAAGGTGAAAGATCACGTGACATGTCCAATTTTTAGAGTTTTAAATTAAATTGTGTACGGAACCAATTTTATCAAGTATTTATTAGGGGGGCGTGTCAGGGGCGTAGCTGGAAATTTTGAATGTAGGTTAACATTAGGTAAAGGATTTTTTGAGACAGTCTCATATTCAACTGAATGATTTCATAAACATAAAAATGTGTTCATAATACTTAAGTAGATGTTGTAATTATTCTTATGCTATTTTATCAACTTGTAAGCTGTTTCAGTCTCTCTTTGTCTGTTCTCATCTCAAAATGATGAGGGTGAGTGGAGTGATAGTGAGACTGTCTCATCAATTTTGATCGTTTGGTAACCCTACTGGGTTCAAATCGTAGAGTTCATTTGTAACAGCTGGTAACAGCGTCCTGCGGCCCTGGTTATTCTTAAGTGTTGTGCGTTTATCGGCAATTTCCTCATGTTTACACTTGATCGATAAAAAAGAAAATTGTTTTTCTACGTACTGACATGTTTGCCGGACTTGAGACCCCCGCCAGAATTTTATTTACCCGTAGTACTACCATGTGTCTTCGGCTTCGGGAGCGTTTCCCTAACACCCGTTATATCGATACTTTATTCCATTTCCGACATCCCTAACATCACTCAACTCAACTTACTCAACTGACTCAACACACTCAAGAATTCAAAGTCATAGCTGGCGAAAAGAGGATTTTGGGATTTTGCTTGTGCGAATATCCCCTGTGGAAATAACCGGATTGAGAATTTGAAAATGCGATCTATATTACGTCGCATTCACAGTCATAACATTATAGTAACATTGTGTTTACGTATTCTCTCTCACATTGGACGAAACGCCGATTTGACTAATATCAAATTTGACCAATGTCGTTCACCTCTACGGCCCCTACCCCATTGTAATTTATTAAGAATGACACTTCTTGATCTTGAAAATATAGAACACCACCATCTATTGGATATGACTGCGTAACATATTTATGCTGAATCTCGGGCTATTTCATTGACATCTAGTGGCAAACAGTTATATTTAAATATAGCCCGAAAAATAGCCCGAGTTAAGGTGGTCGCATTTTCTTGTATGGGATGAGGTATCTGTACTTTAGTATTATGTTATCTGTGGTCAAGTAGACGTGCTTCTAGTTTTTGCTTTAATAGTATATGTTTTATATGTTCATAAAACATATTATATTATTATTAAACATAACAATTCGATTCACTTGTTTCAAGGTATTACGTCGGGTATGGAACAATGGGTGTAACGGCCGGTCGATGACATTATAAACCGTATTAGTATGTGTCCAATGGATTACTCTTGTGACGTACGTTTTAATATTCTTTCTAGGAAGTTAAAACTAACATTTTATTATATACAACAGCGAATAGCATGTGTGAAGAATGACCAGTTTTCGGATTCGAAAACTTGTCTTTTAGCAAGCTTTGCTGGTCCCAGGTTATATTCAACTGAGGGAAAAGTGGAAGAATATATATGCAAATTGATGAACTAGGCTTTGTTGCAGGTTTATCTCTCAAACTTGAAGGTTAAAAGGTAGTTCTCTAGTCTAGTTTAGTCTTATAAAATTTGTGCACGCAGGTGTGTAAAAAGTCATAATAAAAAAAAATATTAGTCTATTAGTAACTTTAATATAAAACTGATTTTAATTTCCTGATTCAGTGAATTGTCAGGTTTCTTGAATTACAAAATTCTCAACCGCAGAACGTACTCTGAGCTAACGTACTCGGGGTGTCGGGTTATCGACTTAAGTTTGTCTAGAAATATAACTGGCCAAAAACACTAATGTCCATGTCCCATGAACATAAAAAAGAAATCTACAGACAATGATTTATTAAGCGGTAATCCGATACTGTACAAAAAAAGCTATCGCGAAATAACATAACTTTCGAATATAACTTATAACTGTTGATGGAATTATTTGCATTTGAATGAAACCAGTTTGTTTCGTAAGTACTCGCATCCATCATTCGTGCGACCTTGGTTGTAGTGCATTGTTTGCAATACATCGCACCTGTACACTGCCTAACGCCATGTCATTATGGTTTGTATTGATGTCATTGGCATGGAAAAGGCTCTTGTTTTTAAAGCAGTCGCCAAACTTACAACCAGGCGTTAAAATAATACTGATTCATTCTTCATCCGTAATTATTGTTACTATGATATGGAGATCAAGGTTGTTCATCATGTGCATGTGATAGATACCTACCCCCTGAAGTATGCGCAAAATCCCCACGGATACCGCCCCCACCAAAGTCGGTGGAGGTGATTATGTCGGACTCGAACCGACTCCATAGATGGTTTTGTATTTCTACTCAACCTCGTTCTGTTCTGTAGATTGAAATTAATAGCGGTTCGAATATGTTAGAACCAAATCACAGACAGGACTGAACAAGTTACAATACACATACGTTTATTGCCAAAACGTGACTTATCAATATGACACACAAAACCTGCTAAAACATAAACACACGCATTGTTACAACAATTTAATTTTAGTATCAATCAATCAAAGAATCAAAGAATCAAAGAATCAATTTCATTTATTCAGTTTAGGCACATAAAGAGCACTTATGAATGTCAAATATAATAATTATGTACCTACATTTGTCAAAAATATTATAATTCATAATAAATTAGGATACTTAGTAAATAAATAAATAAATATATCAACCTAGTTATTTAGTATAAACCCATGTCATGTTATGTGTGTGTTGTGAGCCCTACTAATTTATTTTCCTGCTAGTGAGCCACGTTACGTAACTACTAACATAACATAACTTGAACTCACGCCTTTATCCCCGAAGGGGTAGGCAGAGGTGCTAGCTTCCACATTTCGCCAGTTAATGTTTAGGTCCTAATGTAATAGGTGCAGAGCCTATTGCCATTAACTGGGCACTTATAAACCTGCGATAAATACACACATAACTTTGAAAAGCATTGAAAGTCATTGGTGTGTGCCATAGTAAACCTGAGATCGAACTCGAGACCTCGTCTCAGCAGTCTATTAGCCATACCATTAGGCTACCGCGGCTATATATAGTAGAAGAGCCTGTAAATGCCAAAAAGACTGCCATATTAAACAACTAATTCTGGTTATGTATTAGAATATTATGTGCCTTCTTCTGTCAAGTCGAAGGCATTTCCTTGAGTTGCCATCGCGTTGTAGTAATTTGTTTCTCAGCAGCACCGCTACTCATGGAGAGGGCCCGAGCATAGATTTCGCTCTTCGGAAAGGCTTACTACATTCGTACGGCTTTTCTCAGACTTAGCCACGGCTTACTATCAGATGAGGTGAAGTCAAATTGACACGTCTTGAAAAAAAGATCTTCAATGATAACCGTAATAATATATATAAAAATCGTGGTTTTAAAGAATACCAGCTATCGAAATTACCAAGCTAAACTAAGCTATACCTATCAAATGATTGAACCTAGATTACATGTATAAGATATTCACTGTTAAATCGATCGGGATATTTAGTACACCGTGATCATGGCGCTTGCAACAGCACCAAAATATCGGTTACGCGAAGAAATTAACAAACATGGTAAATATCCCGATCGATTTAACAGTGAATTTTTAAATGACCATGTCAATCTAAAATCATACAATGTATAAGATATGCTAATTATCTATTAAAAGCAATCTGATAAGGCAGGATTCTTGTGTAGACGTGATAATCGATGTGAATGTTGGTAACCTATCTTAATTTGATAGTAAAATGCATTACCTATTTGCCTTCACCTTGCCTTAATGATTATAAGTAAATAAGCCTAATTAGTGTTATGCAGTACCGATAAAGATTTTATTTAGTAGATAATATAATGCGTTTGTTGAGTGTGTTGGTGTAAGGTTGAATATTTTTATTCGACTTTAACATTTTACTTTCACAGTTAATTTAAGTTTAGGTTAAGGTAGTAAAAAGTGTTTTTTATATATTCAGTCCTTCACTTGACTAAATTCCGCTAAATAGTTAAGGAGGGGTAAAGCCCTTACCAGCGCTCGTGTATTCTTCTTCCTACATACCCGGGTCCTTTAAGCGGGACGTGAAAAAACATTGATGAGGCCGTCAACACTTTACACAGTTACAACACTTTACGTGTTTGTAATGGTGACCCTCTTTCCTGAGACCTTACTTTCAGCTTACCATCAAGCGAGGTGAAGTCAAATCGACGTGCCATTAATTAGAAAAAAAAACAATGTTAACAATATCTTTATGACAGACATACATAACTCAACTATTTTCAAAGCAAGACAGTTATTTACAACCAATGAATTACCGACACAGGAACAACGCAATAACGCAAATAATAATATAATTGCTATCGTCTATCCTGCGGGACTTGGGAGCGTATGTACTAAACCTAGATAAAATTACAGTGGGGCGCTACCCGGCGTGGAACTAGGTCACGTATTGTATCTACGTAACTAATTGCTATTTGTGGACAAGGAATATAGATCGAAATCTTGAGCTATAATCCCCGTTTGATGAATTGCACATTACAATTCTAGTACTGGTAAGGAGACTCCCCTTTTTAGGTATGGATTTGCCTGGGAGTCGCTATGTCAAATTCAAACCGACTAAAACCGCACTACGTCTTAGGTCATCAGTTGCTGAGGGTGATGTAGCCTCTAGTATGTCTCTCACTTAGAAGAGATGATGAAGTTATTTAATACTAGCTGTTCCCCGCGGTTTCACCCTCGCTGCTAAGCACCTGTTGGTCGTAGCGTGATGTTATATAGCCTATAGCCTTCCTCAAGAAATGGACTATCCAACACTAAAAGAATTTTCCAATTCCAATTAGTAGTCCCTGAGATTAGCGCGTTCAAACAAACAAACAAACAAACTCTTCAGCTTTATAATATTAGTATAGATTCTGCACGTTAGTTAACTACACCCCGCTAGATGGTGAGAAGTTCGAGAGAAGTGTAAATTATATTAGCCACACATTCGGAGGCTGATTCGACGGCTCCACCAGATGCTTTTCACGCTCTGCTTATTGGATCTCTTTTTCCCCAATCGTTCCGCTCTTGGCCTCTTGACAAAGCGTTCATGGTCACATTGAGGCGTCCGCGTTAGTGTTAGAGGCGGACACAGCTTACCTCACGATCTCCCGCCATATCTCTCTCTGATTGCAGACTGTCTACCTGTCTAACGCAGTCTGACACCCCGCTTCCCACTGCGGATTGAACCTGATCAGTCCAGCGCATAGGTGATCTGCCACGTAATCTGGTTCCTTTCCTTATTGGACCTACGATTGTATAAAATAGAATCATGCCTAGTTGCAAGAGCTAGGTACTGAAAATAGATGATTATTGTTTCTAGTAATTCCAATTATTTGTACTTAATTGGTTGTTTCGGAATCATATTGCCAGAGTGTAAGAAATATGATATTGCATTACACCTAAGTAATATAATTGTTGCATTGCATTGTTTTCTTTCAAATGCATTTTATCTACATCAACTTTAATTGCGAGTAGATGAAATTGTACACTTTCGGTAGACTAAGATAGCAGTATAATTGCGATACGGTTTAGCTTCAAGACAACTTATCGAATCGAATTTAGATTGGAAAAAGTGAATGCCCTTACAGGGGAATGTTCTAAATGCTGAGCCACAGAGCCACGATTTAAGGATTTGAAATTCTCCTATACTCTTGGGGCGAGCGATGGTGGGAACCATCTACTGATAATCATACGAATCTGGTTGTATAGGATTGCTACATTACAGAATTGGCCGTTTGTCCAAAGTGCCAGCTTTCGCTCAGATACAGAGTTAGTATTAAGTATCGTCTCTTTCACTTGATTGAACTGTATTTCTCTTGGTTCCAGCTCCTTCAAAACCTGGGCAAGGTAGACCGCACGCTCGACGACATATTCGAGGAACACCTTCAGAACTTCAACAGGCAACACCAGCAGGCGACCCGGCTGCAGAAGGAGTTCAATAACTACATAAGATGTATACGAGGTAGGCATGACACCTTCGTTTTTTGACAAACTACATCAGGACGTGAAAACGTTAATACGTTAGTGGTTTGTTAACACAGTTAATTTATATAAAGAAGAAAAGTATGCAAAAGGGCAACAGAGCTTTAGGGCAGGTCATACTATGGATGTTGATTGACTCTAAGAGATCTTGAATCTAAGTCAGGAGAGAAACGAAGCCCTGACGCGTATGGATTGTTTTAATATAATGTATAATAATTAGTAGATTTGAGCTCGTCCACCAATTGCAACCCGTTATATCCTCAAAAGACAGTCCAAAAACGCGTACTGCGCTTGTCAAACGCATTTTGATCACATTTTGTGTACACAACTCATTAAAGGAGGAGCGAGCAAAAGCAGAGCTACACACGAAAACAGCAAGCTAAAGGTAGCCTTTGACGATACGTCCAACGATCCAAATGGAGTGGATGTCTTCCAGAAATCGTTTTATGAATGTGATAAATGCATGTCAATGAAATGGACGTCTTCCAGCTTTAGATTTCCAAACGTATTGAAAGTCATGCATCCAATCCAAATGGACGTATAGTCAATGGCTACCTTTAGAGCACTCTGATTCTTGTGTGTGCGTACTATATAGGTAGGTATGGACACATTGATTCCTTTCAAAAACATTAGCTATAAGCTTACTGCTTTTTGTGCGGTCTCCCTAATCCAACGGAACAGTAGTAACTCAGTACTTATCAATATGTCTCCATTCATTTCCAGCGGTTCAAACGGCGTCCAAGACGCTTATGGAGGCTATTACCGAGGTGTACGAGAGCGGGTGGTCGGGCCACGACCTGCTGTACGTGCAGGCTCAGAACCTCGAGATGCTGTGGCAGGACTTCTCGCACAAACTCGGCGACCAAGTGCTCATACCTCTCAATACGTACACCAACCAGTTCCCTGAAGTCAGAGTAAGTTGATAGTTAACTACTTAGTCTCAGAGTTTAAATATTTTCCCTTCTGTTGCCATATATTATGCCTGTAAGTGTCGTTGTCCACCCGACAGCAAACATACATGAAAAAAATGCCATTGAATTTTCGGCTTTATGAGCATAGGTTTAAAGTTTAAAGTTAAATGAAACAAAGTTCACTACACGTCACTTAACGCGGTGACAAATCTCAGTGGTTTCACAATGGTTAACAATTAATAGTGTCATGGTCCTGCTTGACGGTAATAGACTCCCCATTATTACGTGAAACCGAAAGTCATAAGTATTTAATAATAAAAATATTTTCACGTCACCGACGCTGGCGAGTAGCGTTGCCAGATGTGAATTCAGTGGTATATATGGATCTAACCTTGAATGCCAAATGTCCAAATTTCAGTCGTTTCTGTCATAGTGCCAATCCTGTTGAATTCGAGACTTGTACTCGTCTTAAGTGGTTCCGCTCTGCTATTACCTTTTCCATAACTCATTTCTTTTTCCTCACGGTGTTGGCGGGTAACGCTTTACAGATCTTGGTCTGTAAATATCACCTGGTAATGAGGAGACCAGTTTAGGGCACTCAATCAATTAGCCAACCGCAGTCCACTGCTGAATATCTACTTCTCACAATGTGGTGAGCCTTTGGACTGTTGTTTCCACGCTGGACATGGGCTTGTATTTCGTGATTTACTCCTAAATATTTATACGTTTGTCGCCTTTTACGACACTTTTCGGATAAGATGAGGTGGTAATATTCTTTCTCCGTTACCACACACGGATGGAAGAGTTAGAGAGATTAAGAAGCATATTTCTGAGAACAAAGGTAAAAGATTTTTTGTACGTTATTCTGACGGCACTAAAAGATATAAGTGTCAGCGCACTTAGCCATTAGTGTATATGTAAGTGGAGCATGTTGACATGTTTAGTCTACTTCTATTCGCACATTCTTAGTAGAATTTAATTTGGACATGTTCATGTACTTGATCTACTAATGGATCACTGATTATATAACAGATGGAAATCGAAATTGTTTTGCAAAATATTGGCAACTGACAAGAAGATAATTATTGTCTATTTGCAATCTTAACCAAATATCACAGCAAATCTACCCCCAAGGCACCTTGACAGGTGTTTAATATCTAAAGCTTGCTACATATTCGACAATATAAAGTGACTCATATAACCTTCAAATACCTCAAAATCTCACTCCAAATTGTATGAATTTCCAGAAAAAGGTCGAAAAACGCGGTCGCAAATTGGTCGACTACGACAGTCAAAGGCACAGCTTCCAGAACCTACAAGCGAACGCGGCGAAGAGAAGGGATGACGTCAAGGTAAGGCAATTTTTATTTGTAAGCATTCTTGGAAGACGGATTTTGACCAATCCCCGCTAGAAAAGAATCATAGAAACAAAATTGCAGAGAATTCACTACTAAACTGCTTTTACAAATTTTGTATGCGACGAATAGTTAAAAGTTATCGCAGTTATACAAAAACTTGAATTTAACTTTGCACTTTAGGTACTTTTGACAAAGAAAACAACTATGACTTTTGAACGTCAGCCTTAGAAACTGTAATATTAGAAAAATCTATTCCATGTTGACAAAAAGAATATCTTACATTGAGAAAATAAAAATGTTTATAATATATCTATTACGTCATCGCGTATTTTGTATAGACTTAAGCCGGTAATGTCTAATAAAATATGTTAATTGTATGCGAAATCAATGTTTTATGTGATTCTTCTAACTGTATTTTATCTGTGGTCAATTCACCGTTCAGTTCACCTGACGGACCAGTTAAAATACCGTCTTATTTACATACCTATCCGCTTTGCTATACACCGTGTCCTTTGTAATATCCCAAATAATATTGTCTTAGGTTACCTAGATGTGATGGCCTTTAGTGTATGAATTCACTTCCCTTTTATAAATATAGGTACGAATTCATTAAAATTTGTATGGATGGACGTTTGCCATTTTGTGTTGGGAATAAATGTCAAAAGTTTGCGCAAGTGTACTGATCAAACATACATTTCGCCAGTTACGTTTTAGGTCCCAATGTAAAAGGTGGCGAGCCTATTGCCATTAACCAGGCACTTATAAACCTGCAATAAATACACACTTCGAAAAGTATCGAAAAGTCATTGGTGTGTGCCATGGTAAAACCTGGGATCGAACCCGAGACCTGGTCTCATCAGTCCATTACCCATACCACTAGGCTACCGCGGGTTTTTCAAAAACTCAATAAAACAACAGATCAACCAATGACGCGAACCCTTTGATTCCAATCTACGTTTGATTGATTCTCCGCGCTTACCACCAAAAAAAACCTTAAAACGTGCAGGGCGTTATCTGAGTACGTCATCACAAAGTTAGCCGCTCAGCATAAAATCATTCATAATATTCAAGCAATGAGCAATAATAGCATACAGCATTGAATCCGTTGCCGTTAGTTTCGCAAACTTTTGGGTAATCAGGGGCTCTAGCCAAAATGCATTCGTTCCGAATCTATATTCGTCATCGCTCTGAAAATGTATGGGAGACGATCACGTGATCCGTTTCCGACAGTAAATGTCACTCCCATACATTTTCAGAGCGATGACGAATGTAGATTTGAAACGAAGGCATTTCGGCTAGAGCCCCAGGGGTAGCAGACGATGGGTAGAAGATGACTGTAGTGCGCCGCGCCCGCAGGTGACCAAGGGCCGCGAGCAGCTGGAGGAGGCCAAGCGCACGTACGAGGTGCTGAACTCGGAGCTGCACGACGAGCTGCCCGCGCTCTACGACTCGCGCGTGCTGTTCTACGTCAACAACCTGCAGACGCTGTTCTCCGCCGAGCAGCTGTTCCACTCCGAGAGCACCAAGGTGAGCAGCCACAGGTCTTGGACTTACCGAATACCGAGATTCAGAAAGAGAATTCTTCCTACAGTCCCGGGTCCTTAAAGCGGGGCGTGAAAAAGCATCTGATGAGGCCGTCAAGCTGAGCGCGCCACCATTGTAGTACTGTACATGTTTGCAATGGTGACACTCTTTCATGAAACTACCTACTGGTTTAACCTACCCAGTTTAATATCAGTCGATCAGGCGAATTCATTTGAGTTCAAGATACCCAATGCCCAAAAAGTGGTATTCGAAATTCACAACGGCAATCAACAGCACAGGCAATTTTTTCGTTTTGGAATGAACATAATTTTTTGTTCAAGACACATCTTCCATCACTCTCGCTAACCACCGTTTGTCCTCCCCGCAGGTGTTCGGCGAGTTGGAGGCGATCACGGACAAGTTGGCCAACGAGTGCCAGCGCGGCTCGTACAAGAAGGTCGCCAACAGCTCGCCGCCCGCCGCCTCGCCCAACAACACGCTCGCCGCGCACAACGGCACCGCCACCGACAACGGACTCGTGCAGAGTGAGTACTGCACTACTGCCGCGCCCGATAACCACTGCACTCGATAACGATTACTGCACTCGATGACGAGTGCTGCACTCGGTAACGAGTACTGCACTCGATAACGAGTGTTGCACTCGGTAACGAGTACTGCATTCGATAACGAGTACTGAACTCAGTAACGAGTACTGCACTCGTTAACAAGTACTGCCCTCAGTCACGAGTACTGCACTCGATAAACGAGTACTGCATTCGAAAAATGAGTATTACCATTTAAAAACGAGTACTCCATTCGAGCACTGCTGAAGTGGGACCACCATTCAAGGAACAGCATTTAAAATAGAGACCGCTACTTTTAGTACTTTATCTTAGTTGAAGTTATAATATTTCAATGGGAGTATTAGTGGTGTTGTCAAAGGGAAGAATAGAATCAGGAATCAATACTTACATTCAATTCTAATACTTCGTTCTATTTTCATTAAAAAAAGAATCCATCCATTTTGGCTTCCAAATTCAAAGATTTTCAAACGAAATATTGTTATCATTAGCACTGATCATAAACTAAAAAAATCCGCGGTAAAATTGACAGCCAGTATTTTTTATAAATTTTCTGCTAGTAAACATGTCAGACAGAATCTCTACTGAATATTCTAATAGAAAAGTACTAAAACTATTGGCTTGCAATGTGTCCGTCCGTGCTCTGATAAAATTAATTGGAATGTGTTTGATGTTTTATAGAAATAATAAATAATTACTTTGCAATGATTCGTATGTATACTACTAGACTGTTTGTACAAAAACTGTTATTTATAGTTTAGAAGTCCTATCTCTCCCCTAATATTGGCAGAATCATCGGTAACCGATGCAAGCCATTTTAAAGAAAAAAAATCAGACATGGAATGTCATAAATAATCAAAATGACAGTTCTATTTTTAAAACCATTTTTGACATTACATTTGATTTTGACATATCGACACTGAATTTGAATTAAATTTTATTGGTAGAATTAAATTGGGATTCAGTACATACAAGTCCGTTCCACAATTTTTGTTTTAAACAGCTCTTCTAGGAGTATAAATAGTCATTGATACTAAGTTAATAACTGCATAGTGATTTTGATGTTTGCTCAATAATTATGTGTTGTGAGGTGATTTTTATAAGAAAAACTATTGCTTAAAATAACCCGAATATAAAAGAAAAACTACTTGCCTACTATAATGCAGCAAAAACCTTTTGCAGAATTACCAAGAATATATCATAATATTACATAATAATATGTAGAAGAACATTATTTTCAATTTATATATCTTTTATGTTATTTTCAATTTCTGTGAAAAATAATACGTAAAAAATAACAAATAATTGCAAAATGGTTTTTAAATTATTTCTATATCTTTTTCAAGCAATGTATCATTAACTTATAAATGTCACCTCAAATAAAACTAACAATGTATGCATGCGTGTGTAGCGCCCCCCTCCCCCGCGCTCAACGGGGGCTCCCCCCCGCCGAAGGACCCCACGCCCCCCACGCCCCGGACAGACAAACCGCTACCGACACCGCCGACTGCAGAAAAGACACCCACTCTTAACAACAACAACAACATCAATCAAGTCGTTGATGAAAAAGAAGATAAAAAGAAGGAGGAAATTGAAAAAGAAGAGAACAAGATAGAAGAAACAAAGGAAGAAGAAATAAAAGAAGTGAAAGAGGCTAGCGACAAGAAAGTTGAGGAGCTGTATGATATACCCGTCGGTATGTATGATACCCTAGTACTTATGCGATAATATTAGTCCCACAGCGGGAGAGGAAGGTATAGGTACTTAGTTGTTGTCGTAGTTAGAGCATGGCTAATGCTGGCTACCATTTTTATCCCACAAACAAAAGATTGCCATACCAAAAAAATAGAAACTACTTTTTTAATAATTTGACAGGTCTATCTATCCTGTAAGTGGATTTAGGACAGATTTCACCAGAGAAAATAATTGCAATCATATGTATCTGAACTGGGTTCTCACATTTTACTCAATTGAATTGATTGAATAAAATGTGATGATGCATTTAAGTTCCATGTTAATATTATTGGTGAATACTAATTCTATTAAGTAAATTATAAATACACATAACCCTCCCTAAAATCATTTCTAAAGGTGATTTATTCCAGTAAGGTTACAGTTTATTCATTACAATTTCAATCATTAATTAATGACTATCGTAGTCTTAAATCAAAAGTTTATAAAATATTTTACCCCATATTCAATCGTTACCCCAGCCTTAAACACAGTGGGATTGGTTAAGGAAAATACAACCCATATTCATTTTACTTGCACTCTATACGTCTGAGCAATCATATACCACAGCATAAATACATGTAGCACATCACTAGAGGCCCCCCACTAGGCTATGAGCAGTAGACAAATACCCACACAATGCTCTCAGGGTCGCCGGTACCGCCCGAGAAGTCAAATAATAGCGAGGAAAAGAGACAACAACTTGCCTCTGAGCCGAGAGAGAAAGGGACGGATGACAAGCAAGACGAAGTCTACGATATACCTGTCGGTGAGTACACTGCACTATCAACGATACTATCTAGGTAATATATAAAAATGTCTCTAAAGGTAATATAAGTAAACATCACTAATATAATAATTTGTACTTATATTTATATAAATTCTATCACCTATAGAAAAGTTAACATTGAGTAAATATAGGTTATTTTTATTGAATTTAATTCGATGTCAAATATTTAATCGAAAACCAAACAGTATCGGTACAGTTTCAAATCAATCTAAAAAAAAATGACTTTTACTTTTTATTTACTTTTAACAATTTCCATTGCCCATATTACTTTTTTTAAAATCGATTTTTTTTTAAATTTATAAGCGGTTCGAATTTTAAATCACTTGCTTGGTTTTTACGCGGGAAAAGGGCAAAGAAGTTTTTACTTTCATATAATTTTGCTTGTTGCATTGATTTGTAACATAAAAAAATTATGTGGTGGGAGTTTTAATATGTACACCTTTTGTACAGTACACAACTAGGGTTCTTGAAGTAGTGTAACATTATTGTAGCTTTTGTCGATGGTGATATATAAAAATAGATAAGTATATGCAATGACGTATGTATTATTATACTTAATATTATTATATCTTTTCGATATATCGAAATATAGAGAGGATACTCAAAAGAAATGACATTTAGAAGAGATTTCTTATTCATCTTGTCATGTTTAGTAATAAGGATTTATATTGATTTAACGAATCGTATAATATTTTTATTATTAAATTATTTATTTATACTATGTATATAATGTGTATTGCAGTCTATCAGGTAAGTTATCCCTCCTATGCTTATGTATGTAATTTTATTGTATGTATGGCCTTTTGTTTCGGTGTTGTATGATTATTATTTAACCGTTTTATGTGTACATATTAACGCCTAACGTACCTGTATGTTTCTGTATGTTTATTAATTTTTATTAATATAAAAGAAAATGCATCAAGTTATTATTTAACAACAAAATACTACTATACCGATCTTCATTATATGATATCTCTATCATACTATCGCCCAAATCATGTCATGACAATAGAAGAAAATATTAGGAGTTGTAGCACCACTGATAAAATTCACAAAATTAAATTGAGTACTTTAACGGTAGGAGAAAGGCATCAAAAATATTTTTTGTTTTAATTTTTCAGTACAATATGAATATAACCATAAAATAAGATACATAATCTTAGAAGTAGAGTATAAAAGTGTTCGATAAATGTTGCAAGATTTCGTAGAAAATGAAGTCTGCCGAATTAAGACAAAACGCAGGCGCGTTATTATCGGTCGATAATATCGCTCGCGTTATTGCTATAATAGGTCCATACACAACTGCGTGCGCTGCATAAAGTTATCCTTAGAGGAACAAAGTGTGCGAGTGACATACGTATCTTTACACAAAACCTAGGCGTGAGAAAGAGACAGAATATACGAAACATGTAAATTTTTTTTATAAACCAAGTTGATAACGTTAACAGAAATATATATTGCACAGTGACGTCAATGTTTTGCACTAAAAGTCACAAGTGACATTGACATTTTTAATTCGGTAACGCAATAGTGAGGGAGTATGTCGGTCTATTTACGCTAGTAATCATAATATCTATGGTAAGCTCTATTGGAGCAGTGTGGTGTAGTAGCTGCGTAAGCATAATATACTTAAAATATATGAACCGATAAAGTAGCACGCGTTATTATCTATTCGATTTAGCTTTAATTTAATATCATTCGTAAATTCCATAACTTGTGATAATGCTGTAATACCTCCCCACTCTGTGGAGAGCACTACAGTAGCACTAGCATGAACTCTTATCGTATTCGTAATGTAAAGGTTTCTAGAGAACGGAGCATTGTGATTGGCAGTCTGCCTCTTGTGAGCGTGTGTAGCCCGCCAATTGCAATGCTCCGTTCTGTCGATACCTCTGAGATCTTTACGTTATGAATTCGATAGTATTTCGTGCTAAGGCTACTGTAGACGTGACGTGACGTGTGCGTGCCCCGGAGGCGCCGTAGCCGTTACCGTGTCGTGACGTGTGTGTGTATGTGCCCCAGGGGCGACGCTGGCGGGGCTGCCGGCGGGCACGCTGTACCGCGTGCGCGCCACGTACCGCTACGTGCGCGAGGACTCCGACGAGCTCAGCTTCGACGTGGGCGAGCTCATCCGCGTCGTGGAGTACGACGACCCCGACGAGCAGGTACGAGCGAGGGAGTGACGTCACGCAGGGGAGCTACTGATGACGCGAGCACTTGTGCCGACATTGTGTCTATCTATGGTTGATTCATTGGCGCGCTTCGCACTTACTGCCAGCAGCTCCACTACTAAAAACTGTTAAAAATGGGCCAAGCGCCTTCTCCCTTCCGATCGGAACCCTTTCCATTGTCGAGTTGGTTGAGATTTTTTGAGGTGTATTTTTTTGGTAGTTACTAGGGGAATCTGGGAAATAGGTGCTACCCAAGTGACAAGTTCTATCTATTGTACATGCAATGGCGCGCTTCGCACTTACTGCCAGCAGGACTACGATAACAAAGCGTGTCCCGATAGCACAACTAGTTGTGCTATCAAGTTGGTCTATGGGTACGGGGTGAAACTAAAGGGCCAATAAATGAATGTCTTTTAAACCACCAACTGCAAATATAACTTTGTTATGCTATGTATTTTTATGGAATTACAAAGTTATTTATGCAGTTTTTTTTTTATAAAACTTGTTGAAAGTGGTTACCGTGATCTTCGGACGTTTGCAACACCTGGGACGTCACACTCATGGTCCCCTTTAGAGGTAGGGGAAAGGGACAGGCAGGTAGTGACAACTGTTCAGTCAATAAACTGTTTAAAATAGTAAGCGACGATAAAGATATGTTTTACGCAGTCTGAGTACCTACATTGTCACAAAGTTTATCGATCGCTGTACCTTATAACTATTTTAGCCTTAGAACTCGTAGTATCTTGGGGTCCCCATAGCATCCGCTGCTGTTACCTAGGAGCCTTATCTTACTAGGAAAATGCATTTACTCTTTCTTCCTTGTCTTATGACCTCTTGACTCTAAGACGAAAGCCTGCGCCAGAGCATTGTCAGTCACCCAGCAAGTGCAAAGAATTTTTCATTGGCATTAGTTGACCATATTTCGCTTGGCACCTGACCTTGAAATAATTTAATTCTGTGAAAAACGTAAAATTTTTTTTTTTCATTTATTACCCTAGGAGGAAGGCTGGCTGATGGGCATAAAAGAAACGACCAATGAAAAAGGCATGTTCCCCGCGAACTTCACGCGGCCAATATGAAGCGGGGCCGCTACAACCACCTCCGACCGACTGTCACACGCTACGCGGTCTACGCCGTAGCACACAGCTACACCACCTACGAGTGCTACGGGACCACTCACTAGTGTAGGTATAAACCGTCAAATACGAACTGTCAGATATGATTCTATTCAATAAAATCATCTTAGAGTGCCTTCACACTGGCGTTTATACAGCATAGGCGTTCGATGAACGTATACGCAGCGCAGACGCCGCGGCAACGCAACGCTTGCGTCGCGTTTGCGCGGCGTCGTTGCTGGAACATAACGCCTACGCTGGAGAAACGCTAGTGTGAAGGCAGCCTTACGTTTCATTTTAGTTAACGATTATTCAAATTATAATGTTTATAACTTAGTTTAGTTGTTGAATGTTAATAGATTATATTATATTATTTATTATTTTTTTTGTGTTGTATTACAACGAATTATTATAAATCGTAACCGTTTAACAGCTAACGTTCTGTATATACAATGTATGAGTACTGGATCATCTTAGTCACAGTCCGCTCGGTGTAGGGTAACAAATATTCTGTAATTTATACAATATTCCATGTCTTTTACTTTGGTGAAAAATAAATTAATTGTAATCTTGACGCGATCATATCAGTAATGATTATGTATAAAACATTGTGTTCACCGCGGCGAGTGTCTCGACAATCGCGTCTGTTATATTGTTTATTTACCTTAATCTTTGACAATAATCGTACGATTATTACATTGTATAATATAAATGATACATTTTACAAATTAAAAATTGCTCACGTAATAAATATTTTTACATTAAAAGTGACCTTAAAAAATTATTGGGTAGTTAAAAGTTATGACGAATGAATCGAGTTTAATATTTCAAAACAACTTTCTAATATATATTCAGTATTATTTATTCTTATTTTTAAACTCTTAGCTGTCTATATGGACTATCAATTTCGAAAAACATAACTGTTCTCTTAATCTTTGAATATTATTTTATTTATTTAAGAAGTTTGAGATTAACACTATATCGGCACTTTTAAGCGAAATACGCTTGCTTAAAAAAAATTAAGCGAAATACGATTGTTTAAAAAAAAATCAGCTGAGAACCTAAAAGCCGCTGCAGCTTATTCAAGCTGTTCGATTGACTTCGCAGTGTCATAATATTGTTAAACATTTCCTTGTACGCATTTCATTACATATTGATTGCATTTTCAAAGCGAACTTTACTCATAATCAATCATTTATAACGAGTTAAGTTTTATGATGTATATAAAATCATTTTTTTTTTAGATTTTTCTTTTGTTGACTCCATATTACCTTACTGTTAATACTTATAACATAGGAAATAAAATAATCGAATATTTAGCTTTGTCAAATCTACATTTTTTTGTAGCTTATTAATTTTTTGTTCAATTTAACCGTATTAGAACTGGATACTAACTTTAAAGTAAGATTATGATTGTAATCGGCATTGTTGTTGACTGAAAACGTTTAGAAATCAAAGAAATATACAAAACATTAATATTTTTGTACTTCGCTCTAAATGTGTTCAGTTGACAATGTATTTGAAATCGGAACCAGACTCTTAGTGCCCAGAACAAATATTGATATTAAAGCCTGTGTCAAATAAGGTGCTTTGAAACTGTACATAATTTATATATTTTACAATTTAATCCCATATTTTTAGATTAAGGCGGTTTGAAATTTTTCCACAATGTTTTCTTGTTGCCAATTTATTAAAAAAAACGGTAACACTGACGATTGAATATCATTTTAACGTTAGGTAACATTATAGGTAATGTGCTCCGTAGTGTGAAAATATTTTTGAGTACTCGTTTATTTGACTTTTTTTATGAAAGACGGGCCCCTTTTGCATGCTGTGAGCGATTGCGCTCAGAAAGTAGCTCCGCCTTAACAATGATTAGAAATGTTTACTTTTATAAACAATTTTGACTTATCAAATTTGAATATCAATTTTATCGTACGACTGAAGTTAGTAGCAAGTGTTGAAACGTTGCGATGTTTGTAGGAGTACAATCCGACATGTTGAAAGTTGTGGCTTTATCGTCAGTGCCATGCAAAGTCCATATGTAATGTTAATTTATAAGTTTGTTAGGACTTGTACAGTTTTTACAAGTGGAAATAAAATATTTCGAAAACGTTTTGTCTTTTATTTCTAGATTCCATAATGTCAATTGGGGATCAGACAGTAATATGATAAAAGTGTACTTAAATAAATTAAATATACTATTTCACAATTATTTATAGGATAATCACTACATAGTATAAAATAAAGTCGCGTTCTCTGTCCCTATGTCCCTTTGTATGCTTAAATCTTCAAAACTACGAAATGGATTCTACATAGTATAAAATAAAGTCGCGTTCTCTGTCCCTATGTCCCTTTGTATGCTTAAATCTTCAAAACTACGAAATGGATTTTGATGTGGTAGTTTTAATAGATAGAATGGTTAAAGAGAAAGGTTTATATGTATATAACATCATGCTACGACCAACAGGTACGGAGCAGGAATGAAAAATGTTGCAAAAACGGCGTGACGCAGACGAAGTTGCGTGGGTCAGCTAGTAAATAATATAACAAGGAAAATTAATTTGTACTAAAACACAAATCACCGTGGCGCCATACATAAACAATCATTGGGCTGCATGACTACGGGTTCTAGCGAGCATTTTTTAAACGATAAGAATAATTTCATTTCATATCAACTCAGTAGAGGTCTCGCGGAATTTTTAAACAAACAATATCAAAATATGATTTTGAGCACATAAAAGGCTTTAAATAAATAGAGGTTTATTTTCTGTAGCAATTAGTATCTATGATGATTAATTAAAAACATTCTTCGATAAATTGTCTGATCCCCTATTGCTTGTTTGACAAACTACGAAAAGTACTAAGGACAATTTTAAAATTGAAAGCAAACCGCTCGCTTCCGCTTAACAGGTTACAAGGAACGTTTGTATCTTGCGCGTAGGTATTTGCCTATCATAACTAGATAACTTTCCTTCATTTTAGAGATGAGCAAACTTCTAATTTGGGCAATTGCCGCCAGGGACAAGCCAGTTTTAAACGAAAGAAAGAATAAAAGGTGAGCACAAAAGAATACAAAACGTAGACCAAACCATATTGACACAAATAAAATAAAAGTGTGTAAGTACCTATACTTATCTATTTAGATTATGACATCTATTTATATACCTACCTACTTATTTAATTAAAACAATATGTTCGTAGGTACCTAATTTGTCATATTAATAACAATGATAAAGATTATCAAATATTTAAAACTTACAGCACGTAAAAAAACAGACCTAATCATTGTGTGTGGTAACGTAATAAACTATCAGTCTAAATATTATATCATTGATAAGAAAATATAAACACATTAAAATACCTATTTGCCACTATTTAGAGAGATAAATAAAATAAAGTACAACAAAAATATCGATCAGATTCCTGAACGCACAATCAGCTGTCATTTGCGGTACATTCTACGCAGGGTCTGTTGACATTCTGACGAAGTTCGCGTCAATACACTGTTCCGTATGATGAAAAAGGAGCGTAATATTAAGATTGATTGATAAACTGAATAAAAACCATCTACGCGACAGTGCTAAACATGTTATTTTGTTTGAAATCAGTGTTTATATTTAGTAAATATGTGCTACAAGACAGTTCTCACAACCCAATAGTCACTTAAAGATGTGTCTGTGCAAGTACGTATTTGTTGATATGACGCCGTAACTTTGTGGCATAGCAATGCGTAGATATCAGTTGTTTTTAATGCTAATTGATATCTTACAGGTATTGACTTGTCATTTGTGAAGGATCAAGGAAAACATTGAAAGGTAAGTGAATATGAAGAATGAATCTAAAAGTGAGTCTTTAAAAATATTGTTTTATAAATTGTTATTCCTTCGTTCTGTTACTACAATTTTGTTTATTTCTTTTTACGCAGATAGTGATATGATAATCACCGCAATGAACTACACGGATCGTTTGCTTTTAGTGAGTTTTCTTATATTATTTTAATTTTTTATTAGGTAGGGTCATTTCGCCAGTTCGCGTCCATTTAGTGCAGTTGGCAAGTTTGAAGGCGAAGATAAAAATGTTCTAGTACTAGTTTCAATGAGAAACTTATGTAATCTGGTCATTATATAGTCTACTATAGGGTTCGCTTTCAGTTTTGTTCGAAATTACTTGTGTTTTTTTTATAAACAGACAAACTTCAAAAATACGCGTTTTACCCACTTTGCGTCCAAAAAATCTAAATTGCGTCCACTCATAGACCATTTTGCGTCCACCAGCTAAGAACGAAAACAAAAGGAACGTAGGGGTGATATTTTTAAGATAATGCAAAGAAAAATTGTATTTTAACAGATTCTTTATTCAAGAGTATAGTTATTTGAAAATCGACATTATTATCATTAATAAATCACTATAAAGAAAATAAGAATACCTATTTATTCAACATTGATAGAACTTGAAACAAAAGTACTTAAAAAAAACGATATATATACTCTGAAACAGGTAATTAATAATATAATTTTCAACCTTTAAATGGTCAGATCAACAACAATCAGTTCTGTTAATTTTACCCTAAAATCACGATATTACAATATCACTGAAGATCAGCCTTGATTAATAAGTTGTTAGCTATATTATAGCAACAAAACAACGCAATAGTTTTGTCTAATCCTACTACTAAAAGAAATGTTGAATCATAATATGATTATGAGACAATTTATGATTACTATTACCTTCGAATTTTAATTAATCACCACATAAATCACATTCAAAAGAATGATCTTTGGCTTCTGAATAACTTAATCCAAGAAATCGTGTGCATTTCAGATGATACCATCTAATACACTTGTCACAGCCAATGTTTTTCTCATCATCATCTTCTACATCAGAGATTAATACATCGTCACATTCAGCACATTTCATCAGCTCCACGGCTGGTACATTTTCTTTCTCAGATTCCACATCTATCGTCTCTATCGTTTCCTGTGTGACTTTTATCTTCTTTTTTCGTTTCGGAGCAATTTTTTGAACCTTTCGAGCTCTCTCCTGTTCTTGTTTCTCTATTCGTTCTAACTTTCTTTTTCGTATTGCTTCCTGTTTTTCATTCTTGATCTGTTCTTTATCTTCGTAATACTTTCTCCATGCAGCAGAAGATATGGCTGCTGGAGTCCTTTGCTTATTAGGTTTTCTTGTTTCTTTAGAAATTACAGGCAGCATCAGGTGGTTTTTAAATGGATCACAGGTTTTTTTTTGCCTTGAATCGCCAACAGCTGGTGAAGATGGTTGTACTAGAGGAGAGTTTTCTGTAGGTAAAACGAAGGATGGTGATTCAATTGATACTGTATGAATCAAAGAGGTCAGAGGCGGTTCTGGCAGTTGTTCCTTAGTAGGAATGTCTTTTTCGACACGTGACGTAGTGGGAGTGGGAGTTGATAATATAATATCTTCTAATGGTAAAATTAGAACATCGTCTAAGGACACGATAGAGTCAACATCAAAGCCAGAAAAGTGTAACGTCGAAAGAGACAAATCAGGGATCGAATTGTTTTTGAAGGTATCAAGAGTTTTAGAATTATCCGGAAATAGTGTGATTTCATCATAGTCAATTTTAGAAGAAGGTAGATTTCTGTTGCTGGTGATTTTTGATGTGCAAGGCTTGTCATTGGTGGATGGTTTTGGTGCGGAATGTATTTCGGCTGTTACTGTTTGAACCTGTACAGTCGAATCGGAGTCAGCTTCATTATTTATGTTTTCGCCTTCTACGTGTGATGAAGAGATGGTGATTTCTTTAGTTGCATCTAATTCTAAAATAGTACTATTTTGAGACCTCTCAGATTCAGTTTCGATAGAAATCTCTGTAAAGCCAACTTCTGCAGGGAGAGTATTTTTCAAAGTATTGACTGCTCTCGTAATAGTTCGAATGTTAATATTTTTTTCTTTTAGTGTCGGTTTCAAGTATTTTAAAACTTTTTTAAAGCTTTTAATGTCCGAGTGGGTAATATCTTGTGACTGTTGAGCAACGGCTTATACATTTTCTAAAGTATTTCTTACACATTTAGTGTAATCAGGACTATTTGCATCGAATGGGTAAAGACCACACCGCTTAAACCCATTTTTGATATTGTCAGCCATGTTAGGATGTTGTAAAGCTTCATTTAATAATGTGCAAAAATTTGTTTTTGTAACGGCAGAATTCAAATTTTCTGGTTTTGATAGGAATGCGCGGACTGTAGATTTCCAATATGTTTTTACTGGTGCAAAGACGCTGACGTCAGCTGGCTGTAAAATATGGGTGGTGTTAGGCGGCAGGGCATACAGAATGATTTGTAGTTCTTCACATAACGTACTTAGCATTAATGACATATGTGATTTATGACCATCTACCAGCAGAAGAATTGGTTTTATGATGTTATTTTCCACCACCCAGTTGTGAAACTCGTTGGTCACGTATTCAAAGAATACTTCTCCTCTCATCCAACCTGTCTCCGATCTGCCTAAGCACCATTCTTGGGGCATACTATTCACTACAGCCTTTGGTGGTCTAATGTATGGAAACACGACACAAGGTGGGCACATATCTCCATTCGCATTAAAGGTCAATAAAACCGTTAAGTTTTCTTTTTCATTACTTGGCTTTATTTGATATAAGTTCTTGAAACCTCTTGGGCCTAAAACTTTTCCTGTCTTTGGGCAAAGAGCAAATCCACTTTCGTCTCCATTAAAAATTCTTTTCGGATCATTCAAAATATCTTTTTGATGTATACTGTCCAAATATTCCTCAAGTTCTCTAAACCACAATCTGATCGACTCTTCTGTGACTTGGGCTCTAGCTTTGTTAATACCTTCCGCATTTTTAAGTGAGACTCCTTTATTTCTGGCCAAGAATTTTTCAAACCACTTTTGACCTGGGCGATCATCTTTGAATTTATTTTTAAACCCCCCATCACGAATTATTTTCTGAACAGTATCCAACAATTCCTGCTTTTTCACTGGAAATCCACATTTGGAAATATTAAGAAGCCATTCAACTACCTCTTTTTCACCATTCACTCCCAGCGCTGGTTCTGGTCCCGGTTTCTTAACTCCATCTGGTCTGCGTCCACTGATTTTGTCCAATAATGTGGTCTTGGGAATAGCATATTCTTTGGATATTTGTCTTATTGATTTTTTGTTCTCATGAATTTCACTTAATGCTTTCTTTAAATCTTCTTCTGTGTATATTTTCTTTTCTTTTTTCTTACTACCTTCCCCAGAACTCATCTTAAATAGGAAAAAATAAAAAAAATAAGCATTCCACTGCGTTTAGTTTGTAAAAATGTAATGTTTAACCATTCGTTTTAATAAAAAAAAATATAATACTAAGTTACTATAACAAATAAGTAAAAAAAATATATTTATGCTATTTAATGAAAAAATGGACGCAATTTGGTACAATACTATTTTGCTATAGGTATAGTTTGCGTCCACATGTGATGAACGATTTTTGTATCTTTTTCTACAATCATAATAATGTGGACGCAAATTGCTCATTAGGATTGCATGATATTAGTACACAAACAAAAAATAAAAACAAATTCCCTTTCATAATTAAATCACATAAAAATAAACACTAACTAAATCATAAATAGACGAGTTCGCGTCCATTGTGGTCGCAAAGTGCAAATTTTACGAATTCAGTGTACTAATTCGCGTCCACCCTATTTTAACTGTTAACTTTAAAAAAAACAAGCAATGACATATTTTATATTGCTTCTTTGTTCATGCTTTATGTCTAGAAACAGCTGTGTATTCTAAAATACGCATAAAACAATGAAATACTTACCGTCGAACGCGCCCCAGCACACTATTTTTTTGTCGACACTCCGAGCGTCCGCGCTTCTTTGTTGAAGAACGGAGACTAACAATTTTTTCTACATTATGATTGATTGGGCACACAGAACTTTTGTCTATGTGTGTGTGCCTCTTATACGATGAAGTATTGGCGGTAAAGACTTTTCGGTGATTTAGAGTGTTAATATACTTATTATAGAGAATTTTTATAGCGAGGTCCGAAAAATGGACGCGAATGGGGTAATGGACGCGAACTGGCGAAATGACCCTATTATTTTATATTGTTCATAAGTAGGTACGTGTTATGTAGGTAGATATTTTATAGGTACTTGTACTTACCTATAGTAGTCGATTCATTTTGATTATTTTAGTTACATTGTGTGTATATTTTACAGAAAGCATCATTATTATTGCGAAAAAAAAAATATTTTTAGCGAACGGATGTTTTAACTGTTCGCTTTTAAATTCATTATTAAAGAGGTAGATTAGATACCTACTTAATGGGTGATTCTACGATAAGAGGTAACTACTGCGGCAATCACATTAGAAGTGTATTTTTACTCTATGCGTTGCTATTTTTTACAATGAATCACATCACTTTAATGTCCTTTATTAAATAACATTAGAATTAAATGTCCAATTGAAGCATATTTTTGTAAAATTCGTTGTAAAGTCTAAAAACGTCTCTACCCTGGCCTGTCCCTTTGCCGGTTTTAATTTAACTAGCATTCAATACATACATTATTTGTATTATATGCTAAAGCAAACTACGTTTACTACAAATTTAAGTAAATATACTTAAATATTATTAGAGAAAAATTCAACAATACTTGTTTATTTTCAATAATTTTTGAACTTAATTTTTGTCCTGCTTTTTTTGCGTATCTACCCTGGCATTGTTCTAATCGCTTCTACAATATAAAAAATATAAGACGGCCATAATCCTGAACGTGTTCAAGGACATCTAACGATGTGAAATTAGCAATACTAAGCACAGGAGCGGTTAGATCGACGCCATTTGGACTGTATGGTGAAGAGTCCGTGCGGTGTAGTGGCTTCGCAAGGTCACTGTGTCTCTCCACTGGTAAGTTATAAAACTTATAATAATCATCAAATTCGTTTGCATTTCCTGTCCTAATTTAGTAATACTGTAATAGTCAAAGCTTAATCTATTACTAACCGAAACATGTATTCTTTAAATTAATATAATTTAATAAGTCATGAAAACGTCTTTCCCCTGGCGTATTTCCCCTGGTAATAGTACTGCCAGGGGAGAGACATACTGACCAGGGGAGATAATATACATATAATGACTTCACCCCGTCTGATGGTAAGCTGAAGGCAAAGTCTCAGGAGGTCACCATTACAAACACGTTAAGTGTTACAATGGTGGCACTCAGCTTGACGCTATCATCACAAGCTTTCTCACACCCCGCTTAAAGGACCCGGGCCTGTAGGAAGAAGGAAACACGTGAGCTGATAAGGAATGCCAAGATTTAATGGTGCGGCAGAGGAAACTCACCGAATCACTTGATTCTTAATGGAACATTCCGCACCGTATGCGAATGGCATATAAGCCCTGCGCGTGTTGTCCTGTGTAGGAAAGGCGAGGGTGTGATTAATTGGAAGAGCTCATCAGAGCATTCACCTTGGTACAGACGGTAAAATACTGCCAGTAATGCAACATCTCTGCGCATCTGCAAAGGCTCAAAGGTATTTGTGACCTCAGGACTCCCAATAATGTACACCGCACGTCGCTGCAACGCATTGATAGCATCTAATAAGTACTTTGCGGAGCCATACCAGAAATGGGAGCAGTATTCCACGCAGGAGTGAATTTGTGTCTTGTAAAGAAGACACCGCTGCTCCAGCGTGAAGAAACGTCTCATTCTGTTCAGGACTCCCGAGTTTATGTGATTTTGTCTTGATGATGCTCTCGATATAGTTTTTGTTGTTTAGTTTGCAGCTAACATCCATGCCGAGGATACTGAGGCTGTACTGCAGTGGCAGTGGCGTGCTCTGAAGAGTGGGAAGGGGAAGGAAGATACCTTTGCTGTAAACGCACAAGCTTGTCTTCTTGGCAATGAACTCCTCAGAGCCCTATTGAAGAAATGTGCTTCAGGAGCTGGTCAAGTTCAGTGACAAGAAGCTGCCTTTTTTCTGCAATGTCAGACTGCTTGACCGCAGGATGTCCATGAAAACTCCCATGTGGGTGGTGGGTGCTGTCATCTGCATAACAGTGGATGCAGTCATTGGCCAGCATGTCATTGAAAGCAAAATGCATTCAGTATAACTAAATATTAAAAATAAAATGAATTCTCCTTTCCGCAAAATGTCCTATCTCCAAAATACAAGGTACTTATTTAAGTATAGTAAGTGTATGTATAGTAGGGTATGCATAGTCATCATTATTATTTTTGTCTCATTTTGTTATAGATTATGGCACCATAGAAAAAGTGAACACGTGAAGAAAAGTTGGAGAAGAAATAAAGAAAAATATAATAAACAGAAGGAGAAAGGAATTAAACAAACTGTCGATCAAATGGCCACGAAGAGAACGTAAGGCGCAAAACATATGAAAGAAGAAAGCGAAAGAGCGTAGGCAACGACGCGCTGAATATAACCAATGTTGTAAACACTGTTGAAAAAATATGGCATAGTACAGAATGAAAAGAAAAGAAACCTTTGAGAAAAATTAGAAAAGTGGGAAATAAATTAGTGCGATTAATAATAAATGTGATAAAAAATGTTGCCTGATTATAAAGTTTAAGTACAATGTTTAGTAAAAGTTTATTTCTTGAATTTTATTACTATTTTTATTGCTTCAAATCCCCTCCCCTGGTCAAATTCGTATCTACCCTGATCTTGATGTCTCTACCCTGCCCGATGTATTTACCCTGGCCTTCCAAAAAGTAACAAAATATGTATAAATTGACTTGCCCTTATGTGAAAAGGTACATAAACGGGTCAAAGAGCATAACACATATGTTTCATGGGCAAATTCAAATTTTTCTCCTTGGCCGTATCCTCCATAGAAACGAAACCTCTTATCGTAGAACTACCCTAATACCAAAAAAGGTTTCAAGCTTACCTAATATTTACAAGATATTTATAGAAGACTTCCATCGTTACTCTAAATCTTGAAATAGTCTTGTGGAACCTTTTTAAAAAAAAAACTAGTTAAACAAATAAACTAGACTAACTAACTGACTAACATATTTCTAAAATTTGGTTCGATACAGGGTTTTTGTCTTCAAAATGAAAAGTATTTTCATACTTACTGAGTTTTTAAACAAAACATTTAAAAGACACTCTAAGTTGTTTACGTTTTTTAAGTACCTAAACAAATGGACTATAGGTAAAATACGTACAAACCCTTCGTAAAGTTCGTTTAGCTGTTGTTTTAGAATCAAAGTTTGTACGTTTAGTTTGAGTTCCGCGCGCGCATACGTGAACAAATATGCATGTTGCATAAAAGTTAGACAGCTTCTGCAGGCGAAGGTAGATATTATAAGTAGCCATTATTATTACTTTGAGATGAAGTTCCAGTTATATCTATGAGCTGACCCGCGCAACTTCGTCTGCGTCACCCGTTGCAAAAACGCAACATTTTTCACTTCTGCTCCGTAACATGATGTTATATACATATAAACCTTCGTCTTAATCACTCCATCTATTGAAAACCCCGAATCAAAATCCGTTGCATAGTTTTAAAGATTTAAGTATACAAAGGGACATGAGGACATAGGGATATAGGGACAGAGATCCCGACTTTGTTTTTTACTATGTAGTGATAATAAATAAGGGGATCTAAACAAGTGGCTATCCGTTAGTATAGTAGTCGTTTTGTAAAATGGAATTGAATAGAATATAATGTTCGATGTATGAGATTGACACGTATTTTGACGTTAATGACATTTATGACAGGCGTTAGCGAATGTCAATCTCATACGCTGATCAATCTATTTTATATTCAATTCTACAAAACAATTGCCGCTTGTCTAGACCACCATGCCTTTTGGCAAATCCATTCAGCTATTTTTACGTGACATGCCGGCAAGTTCACCAAACAGAATTATCTATAAAACATAAACCCACGTCTATATCCCCGAAGGGGTAGGCAGAGGTGCTACCACCCACATTTCGCCAGTTTATGTTTATGTCCCAATGTAATAGGTGGCGAGCCTATTGCCACGGTAATATTATATGTATAGTATTACCGTGCTATTGCCGTTATCCGAGCACTTAAAACACACTAAACTTCGAAAAGTATCGAAAAGTCATTGGTGTGTGCCATGGTAAAAGAATTATCTATTAGTGCTTAGGTAATATTAGTTAGGATTCTTGCAAATTAATTGAACGAAATAGACAGTACGACACAATAGAGCTGCGAATGCTTATGTTCAGCTCGTACCCAAGCAACAATAGGGGAGACATCTTCATACCTTTTCATATAAAACACCAGCTGTCTGCCAAAATACGTCGCATAACTGTCATATTTATTAAGCCAGCTTTCGACATGTATTTTGTCTTCGTCTAATGCGGGGTGCACATCAAGCGAAGGAAGCCGAACGATGGTTAACGAAACGAGAATGAACCATCGTTCTTGAAAAAGTTAGTAGAAAGGAAACAAGATTTCTGTGATTTGTCTTATTATACTTCACTAGCTGACCCGGCAAACGTTGTTTTGCGTGAAAAAATTTAAGGGTGAATAACCTTTATCACTTAGGGGTATGAGAAAAAAGATGTTGACCGATTCTCAGACCTACTCAATATGCTCACAAAATTTCATGAGAATCGGTCAAGCCGTTTCGGAGGAGTACGGGAACGAACATTGTGACACGAGAATTTTATAGGTATATAAGATTTATTATTATTTATACATAGTCGGACTAATTGTCGCCTCTGTTGTAAGCGGCATAACAGCTTTTAGATACACGATATGCCTCCTTTATCTAACCTAGCACAGGTAGGAAGCAATATGCAATTATCTACTGCTTAAATACCACGGGATACTCACCCTTACAGACTTGTTACAAGTCTGTTCTACCAGCCGAGCTAGCAATATTACACTGTATAAATACTGAGAAATAAAATAAGACAGTTGATTTCATGCCCAATGTATCTATATTCCTACCATAAATCTCTTTGTATAAATATAATACTTCATCAAAAAAATGTCTGACAATGGAAAGTACAGTCCGACATTATCTGCCTTACAGCACATTATATCCAATTTTCTCTGAAACAAACAAACAATAATATTGCGAGTCTAGAACTTTTGTCTGCGGCTTAAAGTTCTACCGCTATATTAACCTCCCTCGGTCCTGTCTGAGGTCCAGGTGCGAACATAGCCGAAGAGGTACGTTACTCCTCAGGACATTGCACTTGCAAACTGCGGATAAACGTACGTATAAATGGCAGTAAGATATTTTAGAATTTTTAGAAAGAATATCTGATAGGACAGCGTTTCTCAAAGTTCGGTACACGTGCCATTTGGGGTACGCCAGTTCATTGTAAAAGGTACACAGTAATTTCATCGTCCATTAATAGATATTGAAATGATGAAATTGCTCCCTTTTGTATCAATTCAGTTAGCTATGTGCGTTTGAATTATTATATCGGCATGATGAAAACGAAATACAGGTATCGACTCTACACTGAAAACGTCTGAAATACGATTAAGTAATTTTAGTAATTTAGTGAGTAAGTAATTTTAGTTTCAGTGGAATTTGAAAATTATTTTTAGTTAGTAGGTAGATCTGTTCTAGCGTGATGTCAAAACGTACAATAATATTTTTATATCACGCTGCCATCCCTAATAGCCTATCAAAAATTGTAAATCAATCAATAGGTCTATCGCAGTCACTGTTGGACATAGGGACCTCCCATTGTTGGGATTGGGTTGGTACAGGAGTTCATTTCGAGTTTTCCTTCTCTCGCAGTGCTACCGTCTGCGTTTTTCATTAGTCGCTTCTTACGACGCAGAGGTAAAATAATTGAATGCCTTTTGAATGAAAATGTTGGTAAAACCGCGGCACACAGTAAACGGGGTCGCCGTTGTTTCTAAAGTCTATCTATCAGCTGGGGTATGTCGAGATACAAGTTTGAGTAACCCTGTTTTAAGATATGAAAAATATTTTTGTACTCAGGGGTGGATGCAGCTACCGTTCTGGGAGGAGAGAGAATTTAATTCAATTTTGAAATTCTAATGCAAACAATTTATATCATCCTAACAATATTAAACTTCAATACTAATATTATTTATTGTACTTTGATACAGTCACACGTTTCTTCCTATGGGGGTAGACAGATACATCTTGTCTTGACTTTTTTTTAATAGTTTTTTTAGAATTAGCATGATGTCTGCAGGAAGTTTATAGTAGTTAACACGTCTGCCTACCATATCAAGCATATAGAAGCTTGAGCGCATGTCATTGTCAAAAACTTATTCGAATTTATAAAATAACTCGTAAATGTCATGTAGGTACCTCACAACTTGTCATAATTTCCATAAAAGGATAATAGGAACATCTGGTACATAAATTATAAGCTCGAGTGAAAGTAATAGTGGCATTTTAGATCCAAAAGAGCGAGGCCGACTAGTGGCACATTCACAATGGTTTCTATAATTCCCGGCATATATCTAGACCCCGAAAAGATACGTTGTACAAATTTTTTGGGCGTTTGAGGATAGCACAGGGTTCTACAACAGTGAAGGAACTCTTTAGATACCAGTTGTAGATTATATCAAACCACAGAGCTTACTGGAGAGGTTTTGTGGTGTGAGTGGAAAGACTGAGAAACCCTTATTTGTCTTCTGCCCTGACAACACAGAGACTCTCTTAACCTCCTCCTCTCTTTCCCCTCCTTCCCTCTATATGGTCCACACCACGAAAGTGACGCCCCTGGTATTGCAAACGTCCATAGGCCACGGTAACACCATTTCATCAGGTGGGCCGGGTACTTGTCTGTCACCTAAGTAGATACATTGATTGAAGTTGCAAAATCGATACATATTGGTACCTACACATTTTTTTATGTAATTCATATATTTGTGTAGGTCAGCCTCCGTGGCGTGGCGGAAGCGCACGCGACTGTTACGCACGGGGCGCGGGTTCGATCCCCGCTCAGTGCAAAAGGTTGTATACATGAATATGGCTGTTTCTGAGTCTGGTCGTGCCTCGGAGAGCACGTCAAGCCGTCGGTCCCGGTGGCCATACAAACATCTATGGCAGTCGTTACGTGTAGTTGAAACCCTCAAAAGTCCAACCAGTCAACTTGGAACTTCGATATCGCCATTGGTCATTGGATCATGGTTGTGGAGGTCAGATGGCAGTCGCTTCACGGAAAATATCGAAGATCAGCCGCATCACAGTTGGACTGGAAAGCCGACCCCAACTGAGTTCGGAAAAGGTTCAGAGAATGATGATATCTAGCAGAATTCACTCTCAATCGTTAGTAAACAATAATTTCATAAAGACATATGAACTCTCATTATAACGCAGTTTGTCTTTATTGTACCTAATAGCTAATGCTAATTGAAATTCAACAGTATTTTTTTTAAATTACCAAATAGTAATTGGTTTATGCTAACATACTCGTTCTCAGAGTACTTACTACTAAGGCACCTTCGAATGCGAAAGCCTTTCTCTAACACTCTACGCAATCAGATCCACTATCGTTTGAATTGAATAAAATATCTAGGAACAATCAATCAAAGAACCTATTATTGCAGTTCACTGCTGGATGTAGACCTTTCCCAATGTACTTCATTACTCCCGATCCTCCACCTTCCCCATCCAGACCATCCCAGCCACTTTTTTTCCTCTAGGAATAATAGAAGAAAATCAAATAGAAGCTCTAGAAAATACTAAATGAAATTACCAACATATTATATCCTTCATTTCATCCCTAACATAGGTTTGTATTGCATGGTTTTATATGTACCACCTTTTAGCACATGTAATGACAACTATACATTCATTTAACTGTCATATCAAAATAGATACGGCACAAAAGGGTCCAACCCGGAAACTTTACGTGTTTAGTACCTACGATTATATCCAGTGTATATTAAAACAGCAAATAGTGGAATTGTTACCAAACTGTCATATTACTGTGTCATAGTTTGTACGGCCGGCTTGGACAAATATTGACGAGTTATAAACGGCATCACGCGTGAACGGAATATGAATTTAGTTTCTTCAATTAAAGCTATATTAATGAACAAATGTATCTTCACATCGACATTATTAATGGTTCATCCCGTTATATCCAACACTTGAACTTTAGAACCAGGATTATATTTTCCTACGTCTTCTGGGTCCAGCTTGAAAGAGCAGACCTAAAACTGCCAGTGGGGACTACAACTGAGCTATGCCAACTGATGAGCTCTTCCAATTAATCCCACCCTCCCCTTTCCTACACAGGACAACACGTGCAGGGCTTAGGTGTCACTCGCATACGGTACAGAATATTCCATCCAGAACCAAGCGGTTCAGTGAGTCTTTTCTCTGCCGCACCATTAAGTCCTGGAATTCCTTGCCGGTGCACGCGTTTCCTTCTTCCTACAGTCAGCATCTGATGAGGCCGTCAAGCTGAGCGCCACCATTGTAGCACTGAACGTGTTTCATGACCCTCTTTCATGAGACTTTGCCTTCGGCTTAACATCAGGCGAGGTGAAGTCAAATTGACGTGCCATAAATAAATAAAAAATTGCCGACTGTTCTATGTGGGCTATTTTACCTATGGTGTAGACCTAAACAATGCTGGCTTGGCATCGTGGCGTAGGATGACGTGCGTCAATATTCTCACTACTAAGGAGACCCAAAACCGTTCGGACCGGGACTAACGCTTGGCGATGATGATGATTCCATAGACTAGACCCTCGGTGATCGCCAATTTCATCTCCTGCGCTTTCATCTACTGCCACAGATGTTCGTATGACAACCGGAACCGAGGGCTTATTAACGTGCTTTCCAAGGTACGACTAGAAAATGCAAATTGCCATATTCATGCATACAAATATTTGCCCTGAGTAGGTGTCAAACCCGCACCTCCTGCGTAGCAGTCACCCTTGTCATCAATAACTACGTTAAATTCTTAAACATAGTATAATTTCCATTAGTGTCGACGACGATTCGTTAATTAAACTTAACGTTAAATTAGTCAAACCAAAAAAAAAATCTATTATTTTTAAACTGAAAACAGTTTTCCATAGCTATTTTCCTGCCTCCTAGAGAGGCCGAATGGACGTTAGTCTGTGCCGCGCTATCGTGCAGAGAGCGTGTCGTGCTTGACTATGTGCTATTTATTTCAACCGATATTCGCATTACTTTTTGGTGTTTATATAACCTATCACAGTATTCGAAATATAAATTTTTCTTCTTTTAAATTACCATCCTTTTTTTAATAACCTTCTTTAGTTATATGTGCGCGGTTTTTTTTCTTTTGTACTTATTTAAGTGTTCTGGTTTTAAAACTTCATAAAAAAGTAAGTATTAATAATTTAGATAAATTTGCAATAATTATAAGTTTATTAAATGTAGATAACTATGTAAGTGAATATCTAAATAATAGATATTAATTGGCTGAACTGAACTTTTTTTATGCCTAAGTTTTTAACCGACTTCCAAAAAGGGAGGTTCTTAATTCGATTGGTATTTTTTACGTATGCACACCGATTTATGATTTGATTTATCTGATTATTTTTTAGTTTGACGCAAAATAGTTGCCATTTGGTCTCATAAAAATTTTCATTATCTAAGTTTCAATCTAAATTAAACAGTAGGTATGTAACTAGGGGACTTTTCACCATTGTTCTACTTTTTGTTATACTAGGGTAGGCACTGAATCTGAAGTGGATGCTGAATGATAGGGGTCTTATTTTGGTGTACTAAGACTCGATCTCTTGGCTCGTTACCTTTTTATATCTTTCACATAGTAGCACATTTTCTCTTCAGGGTTTTTATTATATTATTCAAAGATTGCTTACATATATAGTTATTACAACTCACATATATTTTTAATATTTTACGATATCAAACAGTCCGTAGATTTATTATACGTAGGTACGTACTAGAGAAAATTTCTTCCAGCATTTACTGTGTAAAATTTAATTCAACTGATCAATCAAAATTTTAAAAAAAAATTTAAAGTTGTATTATTCTCTATAAATCCATAGAGACTTATACTTCAACAAACAAATTTTAACTAGGTATTTCCCAACAAGGGGAGATTGAAGTACTAAATAAAATGGTTAATTAATCTTTGGTATATCTTTTAAATTAACCGTGATTGTATTAGGTAATCTCATGAATTTCTGAGCCCCTCAACTCAGTTGGGGTAGGCTTTTTAGTCTAACTAAGAGGCTGAACTTCGATATTTTATGTGAAGCGACTGCCATCGGGCGGGCCTTCACAATCAAATTGGCGATATCGAAGTTCTGTAGTTAGGCTATTCGGGCTTTTGAGGGCTCCAACTACACGTAACGACAGCCATAGATATTCGTATGGCAACCGGGACCGACAGCTTCACTAGCTTTCCAAATCACGACCAGACCGGTGGAAATAGCCAATTCATGCATACAAATATTTGCACTGAGCGAGAATCGAACCCGCGCCTCCTGTGTAGTCGCGTTCACTACCGCCACGCCACAGAGACCACTACTGTACATATCTGACCAAATATTAGTAGTCTTGGTATAGGGTTTTATTTCAAGATGTCCTTCTCTCGCAGTGATATTGTCTGCGTATTCTTTCCGTTTGTCTTACGACATCCTTTGGATGAGATCACCCCATTTTCTTCATCAATTTTCCTTTTTCATCACCACACCACCAAATATTTTGGTGTGAAGGTGCGTCCAGATTTGTGACATGAACAGCGGACCGGACAGCGTGGAATTAAGACATGACGTTGAGTGTGGATGGTAGCAACTTGTGGCACATGGGCAAACAAACTAGAGTTGTGCTGACACGGCCACCAGTCGATCGATGGTTTCATTTAAGCTCAGCTATCACGCAATGAATACACAACGGACACGCACTTCTGACACTGTCATTCACGGTTAAATGTTACATAAATGTAGACCCGGCATTAAATTTGATATTTGGATGACATACCCTATTATTTTGGTGACAGCTAAAAATAAATCACACCCGTTTTTATACAAAGCAAAACATCATCTTCCTGCCCTTGTCCCAATTATTTGGGGTCGGCGCAACATGTCATTCTCTTCCATACATTCCTATCGGATGTCATTTCCTCAGTCACTCCCTTCCTTTCCATATCATCTTTCACACAGTCCATCCATCTTTTTTTGGGCCGACCTCTGGTTGTAAAGCCCTCTACACTAATACTTTGGACCTTTTTTATAATGTTGCTATCATCTCTTCTCATAGTATGTCCATACCACGCCAGACGTTCACTTCTCAATTTTTCATCTACAGGTGCTACCTTCAAACGTTCTCTAATATACTCATTCCTTATTCTATCCATTCTCGTCACACCACACATCCATCTTAACATTCGCATCTCCGCTACATGCAGTTTTCTTTCATCCGTCGCTTTCAAGGCCAAACATGACGATCCATACAATACGGCAGGTCTAATAATCGATTTATATATTTTCCCTTTTCCCCTTTTATTTATATTTGCTTTATACAAAGCAAAACATGAATAGTTATTTATAATTAATTATCACTATTATACAACACACACACAATACCTATTCAGATGCTTCCATTCAAATGACGTATATGAACACCGAGACATCATTACGAATAAGTAGATACTTGTACAAAACAGTAAACATAATTGATTTTTACCTAATCTACTCATTGACATTGTGATGTCACTTTTAGTCATGAACTTTAGGGTCACCCTTGCGCGTATTTCAGCTATCGAAAAATGTCTCTAGGTATTACACAAACAATTCGTAATACCTATAATATTAATAGCCGCGGTAACCTAGTGGCATGGGTAATGGACTGCTAAGACGAGGTCTCGGGTTCGATCCCAGGTTTTACCATCGCACACACCAATAACTTTTCAATGCTTTTCGAAGTTATGTGTATATTTATCGCAGGTTTATAAGTGTCCGGTTAATGGCAATAAGCTCGCCATGTATTACATTGGGACCTAAACATAAACTGGCGAAATGTGGGTGCTAGCACCTCTGCCTACTTCTTCGGGGATATAGGCGTGAGTTTATGTATGTTTATGTATAATATAAATTAGTAGTAGTTTTAGTAAGGATCCCTAATCTTTTCTAGTAACAAATATAGCCTATGTTACTCAGGTTGAATGTAGGTTTTCAATGGTGAAACAATTTTTGAAATCGGTATATTAGTTTTTGAGTTTATTCATTATATAGGTAGGTATACAGGATTTTCCTTTCATTTAATTTATGAAGTTTGTTAAAGAGATTTCATCCTTATAATAAAATTGACCCTAACGATCGATGCAATAAAAGTACAGGGTGCAACTTTTACAGATTTTAGTCAGTTCGATTACTGGGTGCGGCAAGCGAATTTTTAAAAATCATTGAATGCAGTTTTGTTTCTTTTCAAAAATGAAGGAATGTTTCCTTTAAGTAAAATTTTCTATCTACAGTATGAAGAGTAAGTACTTCCCCTTCAGGTGGCATCACAAAATTCCACCCTGTCTGCTCTCACTCATACACAAATATACAAATTGTTTCTTATAATATCAATGTAGACTAGTGTAGAAGTCTCGATGTAATAGAAGATATTTGGCGTGTAAACAAACCATACCTCTAATAAATCTTACATGGCGTGGCGGTAGTGAACGCGACTGCTACGCTAGAGGCACGGGTTCGATCCCCGCTCAGTGCAAATATGTGTATATGAATATGGCCATTTGCACTGGTCTGGTCGTGCCTCGGAGAGCACGTCAAGCCGTCGCCGTCGGTCCTGGTTGTCATACGAACATCTATGGCAGTCGTCACGGGTAGTTGGAGTCCTCAAAAGTCCAACGAGCCTAACTACAGAACTTCTATCGCCAATTTGGTTGTAAAGGTCCGATAGCAGCCGCTACACGGAATAAAATCTAAGTTCAGCAACTGCGTAGCGCCTGAACTGTGATATTTTCCGTGAAGCGACTGCCATCTGATCTCGACAATCTATAGGCGATATCAATGTACTGCAGTAGACTAGTTGTAGGCCTTTTTAGGACTCCAACTACTACGACCTGAATAGTGCAAATAGCCATATTCATGCATTCAAATATTTGCACTGAGCAGGAATCAAATCCTCATTAGCGCCACGACATTGGCACTGAGACTGACATGACAAACATATTCGATATTTTAAGTAAAAGTTATTTACAAAAACGTGCAATGAAAACCATTTACATACGTCCTATCAAAATTTCGTATTCAAGGCATGTAATGTCACGTATTTTAGTATGCCTGGGGACTTCCACGAATGAAATTATAGTAATTCATGTAATTAAAATTAAATTAAGATTAGTCACAGCGAGAGGACAAACTTGAAATAAAACCCTGTGTACCAACCGGTCTGGCCAGCGTGAAAACAGTAGGCCAAAGCCTGAAAGACTCTTTAGCTGTTTCTACCTATTAGAAGACATAAAAAAAAGTTTCCTACTAGCTACTATTATTTGATTCGAGTTCGATATAACCTATCCAACCGGCTCCGGTAGGGGGTTATCCGCGGGAATTTTTCGCACGTTAAAAAAAAAGGACTCATTCCTTCGACAGATGTGGCTAGCTCACTGCTACTTTAGGTTTATTCTGCGGGCTATGTCGGTAGTTCTTTGTCGGATGACAATATTAAGAGTTATATCCTTAAAAGAGGCTCCAAGCATATCTCGCCCTGTAGCCCGCTGCGCGACCTTCAATTCGTGGATTAGTCCGAATATAGGTGTCCACCTTACGGCACTGTAAGTCATAACTGGCAGGACGATTAAATATGTGTCTACGAAACGAACTAACATCGTAATTTTTGCCAAATTTCTCTACAAACAGAGCACCGGTAGATAACTATCTTCTTATTAAAGTAGGAAAACATCAACTTAAACAACACGCTGCATGACAGTGACGAAATATGTGTGAAAACGTCACAAGTAGCTGCTAATCTTGTTAGCATGTTCACAAATATACGCGTACAAACGATTATTTGAGTTTCTCTGTGCAAGTGGTACTTTTATCGCTGGCACTGGCAAAGGGTAGAAATCTTCTAGAACGACGTCAGTGAAAGGAAAACCAAGACTATGATTCTACTAATTGCTACTACTTTCAGTGGGGATGCCGTCGACCGGACGGGTGATCAGCCCTTCTGTATAGGCCAGTAACGACTGCCAAAGACGTTCCTATAACAATCGGGATCGACGGCTTAACGTGTTCTCCGAGACACGACGACCAATGCAAAAATTTGCATTGAGTGGGGATCGAACCTGTGCCTCTTGTGTAAAACTACCATTCGTAATCGGCTATATTTACATAGCCTTTGAGTTTAAAATTAAATGTTAAAGAGCTTATTTCATTGTTAAATTCATTGTACAAAATGCCATTTAAATTTTTGGACTTAAACTGACTTTAAATGGCACTTTTTGTAGTCTCAATGGCTTGACCATCATTGACAATTAGTAAAGTTATTGATATTCACGAGATATGAAATGAATATAGCAGCAAGATTGTATTACGTTGTTATTTATTATAGGTATCTTCTTGGTGCACAATTATATGAATTACCTATAGTTATAAAATTACTAGGTGTGTAATTTTTTATTTCTTTAATTATTACAAGTTACAAGCACAATAACAGGTTCAATTGTAACAAACAGTATACAGTGACATATTTAATATTTAAAATTAATAGGTACTACTTACACAAAATAGACAGAACATTAATGGCCAGTTTTACGAGTACATAAATATATATCTAGAAGGTTATCATAAAATAATGAAACACTTCCCCTAACAATAAAATAAACAGCTCATTGGAGAGGTTTTTTGTTGTCAGTGGGAAGACTGAGAAACCCTTCTACAGCACAAAGACTCTCACCTCTCAACTGTGGAAGAAGTTGTGTGTGGTGAAGATTTTTCTATATTATACTAGCAGACCCGCGCAACTTCGTCTGCGTCACCCCGTTTTTGCAACATTTTTCATTCCTGCTCCGCACCTGTTAGTCGTAGCATGATGTTATATACATATAAACCTTCCTCTTTAACCATTTTATCTGTTGAAACAAACCGCATCAAAATCCGTTGCGTAGTTCTAAAGATTTAAGCATACAAAGGGACAAGAAAAATTGGGACAGAAAACGCGACTTTATTTTATACTATGTAGTGATTCATCTACCCCACAGTAGGTGAGTTAAGTTGAGTTGAATATTCAGGAAAGAGCCTGTCTGATGAAGCCAACGCTCCTACCTTCCCGCATAACGTACCCCGAGAGCTTATAACTAGAATTGCTCTCCTCCTCGAGCCTTTGCAGATGCGTAGAGATGTTGCGTCCCTGGCAGTATTTTACCGTCTCTACGATGGCGAATGTTCTGATGAGCTCTTCCAATTAATCCCACCCTCCCCTTTCCTACACAGGACAACACGTGCAGGGCTTAGATGTCACTCGCATACGGTACAGAATATTCCATCAAGAACCAAGCGTTTCGGTGAGTCTTTTCTCTGCCACACCATTAAGTCCTGGAATTCCTTGCCGGAGCACGTGTTTCCTTCTTCCTACAGTCCCGGGTCCTTTAAGCGGGGCGTGAAAAAGCATCGGATGAGGCCGTCAAGCAGAGCGCCGCCATTGTAACATTCTACATGTTTGTAATGGTGACCCTCCTTCCTGAGACATTACCTAAAGCTTCCCTTCAGGTGAGGTGAAGTCAAATTGACGCGCCATTATTAAAATAAAAGAACTAGAGAATGTAGGTACTTTGTTTGGAGAATTGCTCGAGGATTCGATTATTCTGTGTTCTCGATGTTGTTTTCCGATACATTTTAGGTAGGTATGTCGAGAAAAAAAAGAAATAATTCAATGCTAAATTATGCTAATAATGTAATATAAATAGAATTAATGCTATTGTCTGCCATTCGTGAATAAAGATATATAATTTTATTAAATCCGTATTAGTATATCTAACTAAAATTATAACGTGATGTTTATCTCAATTATTCTGTTTTGAATAAATAAAGAAACTGAATAAATATATTTTATTTCTTTACCTGTTTATACTTGTGATTAAAACCAGAATAAACACTTATTAAATAACCAAAGACGATATAACTAAAAAAACCTCTACAAAAACAAAACTCTACCAACCAAAAAGCTGCATATCTTGTCAGTTCAATTCACGTCAGTTCTCACGCATAACATTGTAAAATTTTTGGTTTCTTATGTAAATTACATTAAAAACAGAAAAAATAACAGTGACGCCAATGATTATTAAAACATGGCTATAAGTTTCATTTATACAGTGAAGCTACGGTCGCATTTCAAGATAAAAAGCATATTTATGAGCAGCTGTCTGAGACGTTCAGAACTGTCATTCAAGCTAACATCCTGAAAGGTAAACATGAAAGTTTATCGACACGACACGACACAAGGTTGTCGACTCCATGTATCGATTGCACCTGTTGCTTACAAGCCACGGTTCGTTCTTTTGTGTTAAATTATTTATTACAATGTGGAAAAGTTAGGGTTTTGAATGGGGTCCGGTCGGTGTCAGATCCACACTTCACCTAGACTCTCCACCTGAAGCATGGACATTAATAGGGTCCCGTGCTCCAACTGATGACGTTACTGTACAGTGATGCAGTTAAATGGTCTTATCTATAGTATTCAAATGATCTGGATAATTCTCGAACCGACTAAAACACACGCCGTCTCTGACTCTTTGATTGCCGGAGGTGAGAATATACAAGACATATCTCTCGCAGCTCGGCTGACTTGGGGATATCTCTTTGAGATGACTCCCTTCCCCTGATGTGGGAACCATGGTGTTTCTATCCACCCTCGGATATGATGAGACGCTCTTTACGCCGCCGCGGCCTACTTCTGTTAGGGTGACAGGCGGCTCCACCCGTCACCCCCAGGCCTGCGCTAATGGAGGACGGAGGTCATTCTGCGACCTCCGACGCTTGGTTCGCCTGCGCTCGTCAAGTAGGTAGGCAATCTAAATACTGAAGATAGATTTCGAACATTCTATCATTTTCAAAAAGATACAAAACTGTACATATTACCAAAAAGTCATTGGACTGGATAAATTCCGAAAAAAATAACATTTTGTATTTAATCGCATCGATCGATAGGGTCCAAATGGATAAAATCTCTGAAACATACAAGAAATACAGTTGTACATCATAAATTACAAATGAATGACTAATTTAAATTTCTACACATAATGTTGTACTGTGTATTCTTCGGACAAAGTCTCGTTGAACGAATAGCTCTCAATCTGGGGTAATAATGCCATTGTATGGTGATATCACGTAATTCTCGAATCACGTACGATGCCCGTCCGCTCGAGCTCGCGACCAACCTTGCTGGCACTGGGACAGGTTGATCGTGGTGTAATGTCTTTGAACGGTCAGCAGCGGATAAAAAGACTCAGACCTACGTTCTATAGATGAAGGACTGAATGAAAATGACAAATTCCTTTGGCCATAAAATTTAAAAAATACAAATTCATGGCCAAATGAATTTGATAAAAAGGTTCGATATTTATTCTTTTTTCAAAATTTGTAATCAGTAATCTGTAATGAAAAAAAGTAAGAAAGAATTTATTTGCTCATAGACATGGTACAATAGGTAGATCTTAAAATTATATTACAGCACAACATGTTTAGCCACAGTATGTGGCATGCAAATTCCGGATGTGTTATAACACAACAAAAAAATTATACAACAAAACAAAAAAAAATATAATCTAATACTAATACCTAGTGTAATTATAATCAAAAGCGATCGCTATAGTTGAAAACCTCTTCAATTCTATAGAAACACCTGTACACTCATAATGTTAGACGACTTTTCTTTTACGTATGTAAATTCCGTCAAATACTTATTACCAAGATTATTAGGTACCCCTCCGGAGCCGGTGAAGACGGTTATGTCGAACTCGAGACGAATATTATTAGTTTATTATTATTATACTATTACTAGCTTTTGCCCGCGGCTCTGCCCGCGTGGACTTCTGATCCCGTTCCCGCTGCTCCATTTAGAGGTACGAAAAATAGATTTCAGACCGATCGACCTCAGACCTACTCAATATGCTCACAAAATTTCATGAGAATCGGTCAAGCCGTTTCGGAGGAGTATGGCAACGAAAACTGTGACACGAGAATTTTATATATTAGATAATTATTTTGGATTTTAAGCCTTATAGGACTAAAGTCTATAATAATATAATGACTCGGGTTGGGTACTGGACCAATGCAAGGAGGATATTTACCTCCGTCCTCCATGAGCGCGGGCCTGAGGGTGATGGGTGGAGCCGCCTGTCACCCTAGCAGAAGCAGGCCGCGGCGGCGGCGCTATGCGCGCCTCCCCATACCCGGGGACTGGACGGGGACACCGTGGTCCCTACACCCGACGGGGGTCATCTTGAAAGAGACGGCCCCGGGTCTGCCGGGGTGCGAGAGATATGTTGACTACTATCTCACCTCCGGCAACTAAAGACCCAAAGATGGCGTGCGTTTTGGTCGGTTCGAGTCCGACATAACCTCTCCAACCGCCCTCGGCGGAGAAGGGGGGTATCCGTGGGGATTATTCGCACGAAAAAAAAAAAAAAAAATGGAGCATATTTACGATCTCTTCTTAGGCAAAGCCTGAACATTACTAGGTATTAAACGGAATTGTAAATGATGTAATTCCGTGACAAAGTATTTACTGCTATGTAGAGGAGTCTCGATTCAATATTTGCGGTGTACATGTTTCAAGGCTCTGTCTATAAAGGACACATTAGAAATAGAATATCCATATAATGACAACGTATAGTGTTGTGGATATGCGTTTGAGAATTATATGTTCTATGGCAATATGGCTGTAAAATTGTCATTCCTTTAACTTTATGTCACCGTATTATCCTTATATCTTATCCTACTTATTATAATTTCCCTGCCCATGTCCTAATTAATTGTGGTCGGCATAACATGTCATTCTCCTCTACACATTCCTGTCAGTTAGCATTTCCTCAGTCACTATCTTCTTTTCTCTATCTCCTTTCATACAATCTATCCATCCTTTCTTGCTCTTAAAGCCCTCTACATTCATATTTTGAACCTTTTCTACAACATTACAATATGTAGGTAAGTACTATCATTTCTTCTCATAGCATGTCCATACCACAAAATTACAACAAAATGGATGTGTATGTTATATGAAGTTGCACACACACACGCACACGCACACAAATACACACACACACACACACACTGACCACACACTTTTGATTTTTCATTACTGATTCCACTCTCCACCTTCAAACTTTCTCTATAAACTCATTCCTTATTCTATCCATTCTCGTCACATTCATCTTAACATCGCATCTCCGCTACATGCAGATTTTCCATTCATTGTCGCTTTTAAGGCCGAACATGACGATCCATACAAAACAGAAGGTCCGATAAAGAACTACTAATAAAATATAAATAAGGCCAAAGTAATAAAAAATTTAATTAAAATGTATGATATATGTATGTACATATTATAATATTACGTAAACACTTCCTCTTAATTGAAAATAGTTGGAATAAAGGACTATTAGAGATATACATAGTATCTATCATCTAAAGGTGCGTCCAGATTTGTGACATGAACCGCGGATCGAACAGAGTGACATCAAGACATTGAGTGTGGATGTAACAACTTGTGGCACATGGGCATTTAAAGTAGAGTTGTGCTGAGTCTACCAGTCGATCGATGTTTTCATAGTTCAACTATCACGCAGCTGAATTCGTGATAGACACGCACTTCTGACACGGTCACGATAAAATTACCTAAATGTAGACGCGGCATAACAGTTCTAATAGGTTTCCACGACTCTCGAGTCAAGTTTAGTACACTCGCTTCCCCTCTTATAGTTCTTACTGAGTATCCTCAAACAAAGTAGGCCAGGTATTCACTGCACTACCGACTAACAAATTGACATTAATATTTCAGTAGCCTGAAAGTTCTACGAGTCGGAACTGTGTCAGTTAGACAGCAAGTTCCTAGCATTGTGGGCTAATTAGTGCTGTTTGATGTTGAATTACGTCATTATTACTTAGCATTCGTAGATTAAGTTTAATTTATTGTCTAGTATACTGTAGTCTGCAATGGATACTAAATAAAATGGTTTACTTATCTACACTTATATTATAAAGAGGAAAGATTTGTTTTTATGTTTGTAACGAATAGGCTCCGAAATTACTGAACCAATATCAATAATTCTTTCACCTATAAAAAGCTACAAAATCTAGGAGTAACATAGGCTATAAATCATCACGGGAGCGAAGCAATAATCATAAATCTCAATAGATCCGGTAGATTTCTATATATCGCTAACTATTTCCGTTGTTATGACCGCAAGGAAAAGTAGTATAGAAAAGCAAGTAGAGAATCGTGTAGAGTCGTACAACACGATAATCGACATCCACGCGAGCGGAGCCGCAGACAACAGCTAGTCACTACATAGTATATAACAAAGTCGCTTCCCGCTGTCTGTCCATCCTTATGTATGCTTAGGCTTAGATATTTAAAACTATGCAATGAATTTAATAGATCAATAAGGCCATAGGTCCATAGAAGTTTCCTTACTTTTTGGGAGGCTCATAAAATAGGAAATGTTTTGGGTTGTGAATTTAGGCGGAATAGAGTTCCATAAACTGTTTTATAACAATGTTTCACGTGTGGGCTGGTACGGTGGAAATTGAATTATAAGCCTTGAGTGGGATTTTCAGCTTATATTTTTAACTAGCAGACCCGCACAACTTCGTCTGCGTTATCCCGTTTTTGCAACATTTTTCACTTTTGCTCCGCACCAGTTGGTTGAAGACTATGTATTAAAAAAACCGCATCAAAATTCGTTGCGTAGTTTTAAAGATTTAAGCATAGGTACATAGGGATATAGGGACAGAGAAAGCGACTTTGTTTTAGTACAATTTAGTCAACTTTTGATTTGCTAAAATCGACTTGTTTATTTTTCGTAAAGTGTTGCTCTATTGAATATTGGACGATCGGTTTGGTAATTTTAAAGAGTTATTGAAACTGTTTGTGTTTATAAAATATTGCCTAACTAAACAGAAACTACGATTTTTCATCATTTTAGTTTTCAAAGTAGATCAAAATATAAACAATCAAAATGGAGTCCGTGAACCGAATGCAGGCAACTCAATACAGACCGAGATAAATGCGAAATTCTCTTACGCTTCATGCATTTGCACTACTCACTACCATAACATAACGTAACGCTTTTCTATCGATTTTGTATAGAGCGTTTTCGGGCTTCTCGAGAATTTGAATTTATAAAATCAAATATTTTTAAAATATAGTTTTCTATATTGGATTCTTATGTTGTAAGAAAATTTCTACGGCCATTTTACGTGAATAAAGTAGTCATCACCCCTATTACAAGTAAGTAATATCATTATCATCTTTCGCAGGATGGAGGTAGGAGTTCGATTAGTGGGCATACTCCTCCGAGTGCTGAACTTCCTTCTGGCACCACTGTTCTGGCTCCGAGCGCGTGACAACCGACGTCTACCACCTATCACCAATCCTCTACTGCTGAAGAGTGCTTCTGAATTGGCTGCTGCTGTCAGGAATGGAGAAGTTAGTGCAATATTTCTTCATCATTTATGATGAATTGAATTTCTTGATGACCTCCGTGGCGTAGCGGTAGTGAACGCGACTGCTACGCAGGAGGCGTGGGTTCGATTCCCGCTCAGTGCAAATATTTGTGTGCATGAATATGAATATGAATATTTGCATTGGTCTGGGTATGTATAATAATGTATGTATTTACAAAATAAAGTATCTACGTATGTGTATCCGCATTCTAGAACCCGTAACACAAGCTAGTTAAACTATGCTTATCATGGGTCTAGGTGGCGTTATGTAGGTTGTCCTACAATATTTATTTATTTATTTATTTTATTTATTTAAGGTCTGATCCCAGCTAAACCCCTGGTCAGTTTTCCTATTTCTACTTTTCATAGTTTATCTTGTCATTTACGGCAGCAATCGACTGAACTCAATACAGAAAGAAAACCTTGGGTTAGATAGAGTGACATTCTATTGGAGAAAACGCCAGTAGAATCGCTTAGTAAACTATGGGAGTAACATAAATCTGTATAATATGACTCGAAATATTTTATTTCGGCAGACAGCGGAGCGACCTCGGTAGACAAGATTCAGCTAGACAACTGAAAATTCGTAAAAAGAATAGAAGTGTATGGGACTGACATGTATTTACTACTCTCATAAACGTCATAATACTCAAACATTGATTATTCTATTCTATTCCATTCCACTAACAATTGTACTTATTGTACCACTTGTCTAGGGTACCTAAGTACAATACCTCTAGAAAAAGTGACATTCTATTGATGGAATCGCGTCTAATGTTCAATTTGATGAATGTTCAATTTGCTATGAATAGATTACTTGACACTGCAGTGATTTTAAAAAGAAGAATTTGTGAAATAAAATATTTTCACTAACATGAAATTTTTTGTAGTCATAATACAGATGTCAGATGTCAGTCATTATGTCAATCCCATACTTCACTAAGCGATTCCACTGGCGAGGTGGCAACTATTTTATTATTGACATACTGACCAGAAAATGTTTATGTACATAATAATATGTTAAATAAACACAAACACTACAATAGACAATAAGCCGAAACATTATCTGTTATTCTCATACAGTGCAAACAATCTCGTGCAGCATTATGTTGGAAAATCTGTAAATTATTATTATCCGACTACGGTATAATGCGCGAATGACAATAATGACATGAAACTGCACTGAAATTATTTTTGTTATGTACCTGTAGGACTTATACTTCTAAATATCCCCTAGGGTATTTTGATAGGCCACCCCATACCCGGGGGCTAGACGAGGACACCGTGGTCCCTATACCCGAAGTGGGTCTTCTCGAAAGAGAGGCCCTCCAGTCTGCCGGGGTGCGAGGGATATATTCGCTACTATCTCACTTCCGGCAACTAATGACCCAAAGACAGAGTGCGTTTTAGTCGGTTCGAGTCCGACTTAACCACTCTCATCGGCTCCGGTGGGATTGGTATCCGTAGGGATTTCGCGCACGGGGATAAAGGGTATTTTTGTTAATAATGGTCATCGTTACTTTTACTTGCTTACTAGCTGTTGCCCGCGGCTCTGCCCGCGTGGGCTCCTGATCCCGTTCCCACTGCTCCATTCCGAGTATTTTTATATTTATTCACCTTTTAAGACTTCGCTGGACTTCCAGCTGGACTACAAATAATTTAAGACCAAAATTAGCCAAATCGGTCCAGCCGTTCTCGAGTTTTAACGAGACTAGCAAACAGCAATGAATTTTTATATATAAAGATAGCAAGCAGGTAGTCTCTGCTTACCCCATTGGGAAAGAACCATGACTGTACATAATTGTGATTCTTCTTCTTCTGTCGAATCAACGGCATTTTTGAATTGCCATTGTGGTGTAGTAATTTGTTTCACGGCAGCGCCGCTACTCACGGGGAGCGCCCGAGCATAGGTTTCGCTCTTCGGGAAGGCTTACTACGTAATTGTGATAGTTACATACTTTATGAGTACCTATGCGCCATTGAGTACGTATGCGCCCTTATTAACATGCACGGCCGTCGTATTTATTCTCAATAGGACTAACTCAGTAGGTATTCTAACCATTTCTAACCATTCACTCAAGCTTTGCGTAACAATTGGCACATATCCTGACGGTACGGCGCCGTTTGTTCAATCTGAATGCATGAACAGTGCGTACCATCCTTGTAATTGTCAATTAACGTGTTGACAAATTATCAGCTTAGGGAACTGCCACTGGATGCGACCATTCAGGTTTGACGCATTTGGTGCATATCTCAAATTATCCACCGTGCTCAAAGGTGAACTTAGCAACTGGTGCGAATATTTATTTATAATATTTTCCTGTTATTAAGGTACCTAGATTTTACGTCATATATCACGTAAATGATCTAGCTAGATAGCATCTACATACTTCATGTTTTATTTATTCCAAGAAAACATTAGACTGACTTGTATTGTGTTCAAAGTAGCAAGGAGTGAAAAATGTATTACTGTTGTGATGATTTTCTCTCTGATTAGCTTATGCCATAAAATTTAAATCTAGTTTGTTTTTATTTATGGCACGTCAATTTGACTTCACCTCGCCTGATGTTAAGCTGAAGGCAAAGTCTTATAAAAGAGGGTCACTATTACAAACACGTTCAGTGCTACAATGGTGGCACTCAGCTTGACGACCTCATCAAATGCTTTTTCACGCCCCGCTTAAAGGACCCGGGACTGTACCTAAACACGTGCGTCGGTAAGGCATTCCAAGACTTAATGGTGCGGCAGAGAAAAGACTCACCGAACCGCTTAGTTCGGTGTTAAATTGCCCTTTAATTTTTCAGATAACAAGCGAAGACTTGGTTACAATATATATTAACCGTGTCAAAGAAGTCAACCCATTCCTCAACGCAGTGGTCGAAGAGCGCTACAAAGCGGCGATCGATGACGCCAGAGCCATCGACAGGCAGATCGAGGAGGCGAAAATAAATGGGTCTTTTGAGCAGCTTGTGAAGGATAAACCGTTACTGGGTGTGCCGTTCACTGTGAAGGAAAGCTGCTCGCTGGCTGGTGAGTTTTTCATAATACCTATGCTGTTATATTATGTGAGTATACGAGGTAGATATACATGATTCGATAGATAAATGCTTGGCAGTATGGGGTATCCAGTGTATAGTAGTGTGGCACTAGATAACTTAATAAATTACTGGAATGGGTTCTGCAAACTATTTTAAACTGTGCCAATCAGAAATTGTTGAATCTAAATCATAATGTTTTCCTTACTTGCTTGAAGTCCCTTAAATTTCAGTAATCGTCAAGTCGATCGTGATTTTGTCTGTCAAACGAAACGTTAGCGACAACTACTGCAGAGAATGAATCTAGGTCTATGGTTTATGTAGGTCTGTGGCCTTGTGTCCCTGGGCGGCAGACCTGGTCGTGCCGCACAATGACCTCCGTCCCCCATGAGCGCGCGCCTAGGAGTGACGGGTGGAGCCGTCCGTCCCTTGCAGAAGCAGGCCACGGCGATGGTGCAAAGTGGCACCCCATACCCAGGGGATGGGGACGCTATGGTCCCCACATTAGAGGAAGACGGTCACCTCGAGAGAGATGTCCCCGGGTCTGCCGGGGTGCGAGAGATATATCTTGTATAATCAACCTCCGGCAATCAAGGACCCATGGAAGTCGTGCGTTTTGGTCGGTTCGAGTTCGAAATAATCGCTTCAAGCGGTTTTTGCGGAGGTGGTATCCGTGGGGATTTTGCGCACGATAAAAAAAGGGACGTGTATTGTAATCTAGATCACTTAATAAATTAGTGGAATGGGATCTGCAAACTATTTTAAACTGTGCCTAACAGGAATTTTAAAATCTAAATTGTAATATTTATTTCTAAAATACTCAATTTTTACCATAACGGTATATGCTTTTCCTTGTTTGCTAGTGTTCGTCAAGCATTGTCGTCAAGTCGATCGCGACTTTGCCTGCCAATCGAAATTCGTTAACGTTAGAGGGACAACTACTGCAGAAATAGGACGTTTCGAAGCGACCGCCGGTTGTCTAGACCTCTAGTCTTGTGTCCTCGGGCGGCAGACAAGGGGTCCTAGCCTGAAAAAGGTCCTGGTCTGAAAATGTATGGGAGTGACATTTGTTGTCGAATGTCATGTGATCCTATTTCGACAACAAATGTCACTCCCATACATTTTCAGAGCGATGACGAATGTAGATTCGGAGCGAATGCATCTTGTCTAGGCCCCAAGTACTGCAGAAATAGGATCGCTTCGAAGCGACCGCCGTTTGTCTAGGCCTCTAGTGCTGTGTCCTCGGGCGGCAGACCTGATGGCCTCGCCCCGTGCGGTGTTGCAGGGCTGTCGTGCGCCGTGGGGTGCGTGGAGAGCGCGGGGCGGCGCGGGCTGGCGGACGGCGCGGCGGTGGCGCGCGCGCGCGGGGCGGGCGCGGTGGCGCTGCTCGTGTCCAACACGCCCGAGCTGTGCCTGGGCTGGGAGACCACCAACCTGCTCAGCGGCACCACCAACAACCCCTACTGCCTCAGCAGGACGCCGGGCGGCTCCTCCGGCGGAGAGGTACGTACCGCACGCCGTAATACCATATTGACTCCTAGGTAGACGAGACGGTCGGTTTCAATGCACTGTGGATTTCTGCACAAAAAAACTTTTCGTTTTTGCATGCAGTAATCCTTTTTTTTTTAATCTTTATTTTTTTAGAGGCTTTTGGTTCATATTAACTATGTCAGCCCCATCGTAACTCATACAAAATCAATATTAATCTGTGAGAATAAGAGACACCTTCCTAGCCGAGAGAATCGCATACGAATTTGTACATCTTCCTGGCTTCTACACTGCCCGGCAGTAATCCTTATGGATACTGTTACTACTGTATGGTATGTACTGTATGGTATGTTACTGATATGGGTAGTGAGGTTCGTTGTTTATCTAGAAAACGTACGCGTTGCAGTCGAAACTATTCAAAAGTAGTTTAAACTATCAAAATCAATCAAAAGTTCTTTCGACCTGCAGTGACTCGACGATTTTCAGGTGAAAGTAGCATCTTGTCTCGGTTACAAGTTTGGGGCCATTCATTAATCAATCACGTAAGGTAGGGGATCGACCATGTCTTGTGTTTTCTTACAAGGGTGTGGAAAAGAATCTTCATAGTTAGTTCTTACTATATAGATTACAAAAATGCGCAAAAGTTATAATTAGGTATGTTTTGAAAAAGCACGATCTACTCTATTCCGAGTGGGTTTCGAACTCCTGGACTGAAAATATTATGTACCTACCTAAGTAGGTAGGGTAAAATCGAATAATTAAAACCAAAGTTTATTTCTACAAATAAATGAAAATGGTTTTATAAGTATACCTACTTATATAACGATTTTCATTTCATTTACTATTTCATTTATTAAGTAAAAAAGACATTTAAAAAAAATAACCAAATACATTTTTATACATTTTTATTCATTTGGATTCTTACCTAATAAATAATAAACAGGAGGGAGAGGAGGTTAAATATTATTTTTTCTTACCAAAGGGTGGGAGATGGTCAAAAACTAGCGAAAATAATCTTACGTAATCAATGAATGGACCCTTTACAAGGGTATCCTATTTCTTTGTACCTAACATGTATTCGTAACTGTTCAATGCACGAAGTGCGCAGTGTCCGACAGTAATAAATATAATACATAAATATTTACTTACCTTTGCATTATTTACGTATCTTAGCATATTGTGATGTCACCTTTTGTATTTATCTATAGTTAAGTAATTGTTCTAAGTGCTCTGTTTTATAGCTTAGGTATAGCAGATATATAAACTACACTGATCAATATGTGTTCTTCTTCTTCTTTTTTTCTTAGATGGCAACGTATCAACCCAATTCAGGGGACAATTTTGCCAGTGTCGAGTTGGGAATTTCCTTTTATTTTGTGATAAGTATAGTTGAAATGATTGTTGATGATGATGATGATGATGACGATGACGGATGGTAGTTGCCCTAGTAAAGTAGTGGCGACTTTACTAGAAGCTTTTCTTAGGGAGATTTTAACACCAACACGAAAAATCTACACTTGTGTGCTTTGTCCAAGCCGTTTTGTCTACAACTCCACCATTTTTACACATAAAAACTCGAATGCACACCAAATTTAGAAAATGAAACACTGCAGCGCTATGACACTTTTAGCGTTCCCGCCAAAACTCCGATATGTGTTCATAATATTACTTCTGTATTAAACCACAGAAAACTTAAATCCTAACGGATATTAAACTCTTACTAGTAACTCCTGCCTGTAGACATCAATATTACTAGCGCAAATAGACTTTGGATATTAATATATTTGGATAATTATATTTAGATATTTGGACATTTGGATGTTTGGAAATAGAATTACCGAATTTGAAATGTCAGTGGCTGGAAAACCGCCCCCAACTGATTTGGGAAAAGGTTCAGAGAATATAACCGCTCAGTGCATATAACGGGTGTTAGGGAAACGCTCCCGAAGCCGAAGACACATGGTAGTACTACGGGTAAATAAAATTCTGGCGGGGGTCTCAAGTCCGGCAAACATGTCAGTACGTAGAAAAACAATTTTCTTTTTTATCGATCAAGTGTAAACATGAGGAAATTGCCGATAAACGCACAACACTTAAGAATAACCAGGGCCGCAGGACGCTGTTACCAGCTGTTACAAATGAACTCTACGATTTGAACCCAGTAGGGTTACCAAACGATCAAAATTGATGAGACAGTCTCACTATCACTCCACTCACCCTCATCATTTTGAGATGAGAACAGACAAAGAGAGACTGAAACAGCTTACAAGTTGATAAAATAGCATAAGAATAATTACAACATCTACTTAAGTATTATGAACACATTTTTATGTTTATGAAATCATTCAGTTGAATATGAGACTGTCTCAAAAAATCCTTTACCTAATGTTAACCTACATTCAAAATTTCCAGCTACGCCCCTGACACGCCCCCCTAATAAATACTTGATAAAATTGGTTCCGTACACAATTTAATTTAAAACTAAAAATTGGACATGTCACGTGATCTTTCACCTTCGTAAGATAAAAGTTCGTTACACGAGTGTCCAATAGTACTAATCGTTAGATCTTAGGCAACCTTTGATTCTGATCTGTTAGGTTGCTTGATTTCTAATAAAGATAATGTAAACAAAACTCACTAGACATATCATGTCACCCGGATAACATAGACTGCAGGAGGTTCTACTAAAGTGTTCGTTAATGTAACATTCACCACGGTACCCTAAAATATTTAGTAATAATACAATATTTTTTCTTTCATTTCAAATCGCCACGCCCCTTATTTCGGTTGGTTCCGTAGTAATACTATTTAATGCTAAACTTTCGCAATAATCATTTTAGAAGCATAAAAATATCACAATAAAGTGTTAAAAACCATATTGAAAATACCAGGACGACATAAGTTGTAAGAGCGGTTTCTCAAGTTTTTCAAATAACAAAGGTTTACGGTACCCTAAAATAAATGATAAAAATAAAATTCATTGCTCATTTCTTCCTATACCTAAAAAGGGTGAAGGGTCTAATAACTTGCCTTGTAGTATAGTTTTATACCACTATTTTCTGCATTCCTAGTATAAGATGTAGTTTACTGAATTAATCCATCCTTTTTGTCTGTCTGTCTATCTGTATGTTACGCTTATACGCCTAAACCACTGAATCGATCTTGATGAAATTTGGTACAGAGATGCATTAGAGCTTGGGAATGGACATAGGCTATTTCTTATCATGAAAGAGGGCGTTAAGGGGAGGGATAGGGATGATGATGAGAGGAGTGCATAAAAGTTCGCCAAGAAATTGGGTATAGAACTGGCTTAGAGCTCGGGATAAGCTACCTTTTATGAAAAAGGAGAACCAACGGGGAGCGGGGAAGGAAAAGGTACAAAAGGTGAGGAGCAATTGGCACTAGACAAAAATAACTGTAATGTGCTTGGTGTTTTCGAAAGCGACTGCTGCTTCTCAAAAATTGCTGTGTAGCTGTTGAATTTTACGAGAGCGACTGCTGCTAGCCAAAACTAACTATCAAGTTGTTGACTGCTAATAAATCGTTAGCCGCTTCTCAAAAATTGCCGTAAAGCTATTGAATTTTAATATCTCACCAGGCAAAATTAACTGGTGGTAGATCCGAGCCAGTACACGGTAGGTAGTCGCTCTCGTTAAAGCTGTAACTGCCTAATAATAAATAATAAGCGAACTCCGGGTTCCGAAGTGTGAGCTTAGGATGCAACCGGGAACCAGCCCGGATGATTATGATTTATGAATCACATCAAAACATGTATTTACATTCATCATTATCAGGATCGCTTACAGCACGGAAATCAAATGTACAAAAATGTAATTAGCTGCCGCAAGTAGGTATCCGCAACTAAAAAAACACACCACGTCATAGCTTAAAAACCTACATTTTTACTAATAGATTTTTTAAACGGACGTCAATCGGTACAACTACCCTAAATTAGTAGGGGAATCCCCGGGCGCGGTATCTTTTGATGTTCCTTAATCCGTTTGTCGGCGGCGGCCGCGATGTTTGGCGGCGCCTTTGACGCAAGCCGCAAAGCGAAGAAAATATTACCTACTACTACTATCAGTGTTGCCATACTTGTTAGATTTTGTTAAATTAAAAATTGGTGGGTTATTTTCCCAATTTTTAATTTTATTATGTATTATACAAGTTAATAATTTGTAACGAAAAGAGGTTTGTTTGTTATGCGTCTCGTCATCCTTATGAATCCATTTTATTAATTCAATAGGCTATTGTGTAAGTAAGTAGTTCCAGAATTCGTTTTTAAAGAAACTATTAATATTCCAACATCGTTAGCTAAATTAAATAACTTGTATTTATTAATGGATTCACAGTTGATGTGAGTAATGTAATGGTTAGGATTCGAACCTAGGATTTTCCATGGTAAGGTGAACCTTAACCACTAAGTAGGAGTGCGTGCCCCTCCTTATCCGGGTGGTGGAGTGTGAAGTGTGGAGGCCATGATATACCCGGGTCAGCCAGGGTGAGAGGGATATGCCAGAAGCTACCTCGCTCTCGGCAACTGATGGCCCGTGACGGCCGTGCGTTTTGTTTCTCACATAATCACTCCTACTGATTCCGGCAGTGGGAGGAGCCCCGTGTGGATTTTCGTACGATTAAAAAAGAACTAAGTAGGTACTAAGCTATGCGCATTATTCCTAACGCGCAGTAAAAAACAAAACATAAGCAAAATAATATCACGTATTACTTTAATTGAGCACATAGGTACATGTACTTTTTAGGCAAAAATCTAGTTGGCACTAGGCAACATTATTCCCAATTTCCCAATTTACAGAATTCCTTCTCTTTTGTTCAGTCAGTTGATGTGTGTGTTGTTGTTGGTTGTGATAAACTTGCGTGATGTTGGATTTTTATTGTAATAACGAGTATTATGAAATAATGTTTTGTGTTTTCAAAAAGTTGGTCGTCTGTACAGTGTACAAAAATTGGTGACGGAAGACCAGTAAATTACCGTTGTGGAGTGTTTTAGGAAGATAGTGAACCATACCTAATGAAAGTTTTCGTGTGTTACTCCTTCACAACGGCGACCGCCCAGGTTCTTCACTGCTTTGGAACAGAGAATTCTCGAAGTTCTCGAACGTTTCGAAGCAGACCTGTAGCTACTGAGAACGAGTAGGTACCGTGCGAGCTGGATCGGTTCTCGGAGTTAAACACGTAAATGTGTGGTGCATAATTTTTTCAGTACCTAGGTACTCTTCTTTTTTATTAAATTCAAATAAGTTTACTGTTGTGTGTGACCTGTTTATGTGATAGGTAAAACCCCTTGTGTCGTGTTTCGTGAAGTGTATGAACTAGTACATTCCTAGAGCTGGAACAGAACCAGTACCAGATTAAGAACGTCACCGCGTCGCATAAAGTAAACCTCGGTAAGTGATAGGTACTCTAAATTTCTGCGACGTATCTCTAAACGCTACGTAGGTACCTACATACGCGCAAAGCAACGCGGGTACCAGGCGCACAGCTGAGTTTAAAGATTTTGCAGGTTATTGGACTCAAGTGAACTTATTACGAAAGTACAAAATACGATAGTGTTGTGACCTACCCCTTTTAGTGATATATCGAATAATGAAAGGATTTTTTAAGTTTTGTATGATAATTACCGATGCTATCTTTTTTTATTTGCCGTGTATTTAGTCAGTGCGTATGTCTTCATCATACGATATACTACCAAGTCCTTTCGGCTTCGGGAGCGTTCTCCTTACACCCTGTATTTGTATACACGAATATGAATATTTGCATTGGCACACCTACTTGAATTTCTGTCTTCTATCATACTAGCTGACCCGCGCAACTTCGTCTGCATCACCCCGTTTTTGCAATATTTTCACTTCTGCTCGGCACCAGTTAGTTGTAGCATGATGTTATATACATATAAACCTTCCTCTTTAATCACTCTATCTATTAAGAAAAACCGCATTAAAATCCGTTGCGTAGTTTTAAAGATTTAAGCACACAAAGGATATAGGGACAGAGAAAGTGACTTTGTTTTATAATATGTAGTGATAGTGATAATTTTGTAGGTAATCATATGTTTATATGTTTCAGGCAGCTTTATTAGCTTGTGGTGCGTCTCCATTCAGCGTAGCTTCAGACATAGCGGGCTCGATACGATTGCCAGCTGCCTTTTGTGGCGTGTTCGGACATAAGCCCACGCCTGGTAAGTACCTATCGGTTTACTACGAAGATTGACTCACTTACTTATGGCTATATTTTTGGTAGGTATTCATTGCTGTTAATCACACATTTTTCCTGATAAAACAATACTATAGCGATTTGCTTAACCTGAGAATTGAAGCGGGTACACCACAGTCTTCTTGTATGATCACCGTAATTAGTTTTTGGGAATCTGCTCCACCGAGAATTAATCAAATATTTTTCGGAGAAACACTAAGCGGTCTCGCGCAGACTTCAAATGAAAATTAATGACTATTTACTTGCATTATCACAAGTAATTTAACACGTAGAGTACGGCGAAACCCTCCAGAGACCTTCGCCAATCTAAGAATACAACTATCCATATCGCTACGGGTAGTTGGACCCCTTAAAAGTCCACCCAGTCTAACTTGGAACTTCGATATCACCATTGGTCATTGGACCATTAGTTGTGGAGTTCAGATGGCAGTCGCTTCACGGAAAATATCGAAGTTCAGCCGCATCAGTTAGACTGGAAAGCCGATCCCAACTGAGCTGGGAAAAGGTTCAGAATATGAATGATTTTTTTTATGGTACGTCAATTTGACTTCACCTCGCCTGATGTTAAGCTGAACGCAAAGTCTCATGAAAGAGGGTCACCATTGCAAACACGTTCAGTGCTACAATGGTGGCGCTCAGCTTGACGGCCTCATCAGATGCTTTTTCACGGCCCGCTTAAAGGACCCGGGACTGTAGGAAGAAGGAAACACGTGCGCCGGCAAGGAATTACAGGACTTAATATTGTACGGCAGAGAAAAGACTCACCGAACCACTTGGTTCTTGATGGAAACGTGCGGTTTTGAGTTTTAATTTAAAACTATCTAAAAATATTCGGCCTGCATCTTTTATCGAATTCTTCGTATCCAGGTATAATATCAATAGATGGGCACATACCAACGCTGAGCGACGAACAGTTCCCGAAGTTCCTCACAGTGGGGCCCATGACGCGTCGGGCGGACGACCTGCCGCTCCTCATGAACATCATGGCGGGAGACGCCAAGACCAAGCTGAGGCTGGACGAACCGGTGGACATGAAGGATATCAAGGTATTTAACCATCAGTGCCTTTTCAAGTCCCGTCCTTATTGAGCAGTCCGACTGCGGAAGTACCGCCCTACAGAATATAGAGGCTAATAATAACCTTGTGTTGTGTTTCTGGCGGTGATTAGGGTAACCAGAGCTCATTGGAGAGGTATTGTGTTGTCAGTGGGAAGAAAACTTTAATTTAGTCCAAGAAACCTTGCTTTATCTTCTGCACTGACAGCACAGAGACTCTCTTAACCTTCTACTCTCCCCCCTTCCCACCTTCTTCCTATCTTCTCTATATATATCTACTCTATATGGTCGCCCCTACGTGACGTCCCTAGTGTTGCAAACGTCCATCAATATTACTAGCGTAAATAGATCTACAAACTCCTTCATTACCGCGTAACCGAATTTAAATGTCAGTGGCAGTTTCACGGTTCGAATACTCTGTCTCTTTCTTACGCCTAGGTTTTGTGTAAAGATACGTATGTCACTCACACACTTTGTTCCTCTAAGGATAACTTTATGATTTACACAATGTTGTATTTTACGAATATAATTATAACCTTGTAGGGACACATACATAAGCCCTACACACTTTACTTACGAAAGTAGCATACGACAACAGAGCAGCAACACGGAGCCCGAGCACGTCTACACGCAGCGACGAAATTCCGGGATTGCGACGAGCCGCCGCTGCACTCTGCAGTCGCATTTTATATGAAATCGACGGTGCGCGTTATAAAGCGCGACAAGAGCGCCACACGCCAAACGGCGCATTTGTAAATTAATTTGTATATAATAGATTTAAGATTGCTTATGTAAAAATAATAAAGAACGCTGATTGGTGTAGACTAGTTTGTAAGCTCCTGTAAGCCGTATAGTGATAAATGACGAATTTGTATATATTAATAGGCCAATTTTGTACAATAAAAACAGTTTCCACATGCTCTCTCTTTTACTTTGGCTACGGTAACCTTCCGGTCCAATTAGACAGAGCTCTCTAGCAACGGACAGGGTTCACTTCTTGAACCTAGCCGGTCTAGAGGCATCAGCCAGCTGGCACAGAAATTAGGGCAGTACCTACCTCACGGGTCAATGACCCCCTTCAGCTGAGCCCAATATCAACTAGGCTAGTTCGGTCTACAATCAGCTGATTACCGAGTCTGGTTAGGCGAAGGCCACAGACCGACTCGGGGTCAGCTGATCATCAGGTCCGGTTAGGCGGAGGCCATAGACCGACAACCTTATACTTATAATAGCCTATAATTATAATTATAATTCCGACAATTATAATCAGATTAAAACCTAAAATATACTTAGATAAAATAAGTATACCGTTTTCTGATTGTTTCCCATAAAAAAAGACCCACAGACGGCGTGCGCTTCAGTCGGTTCGAGTCCGGCATAATCACCTTCACCGTCTTTATACACTAAAGATGGTATCCGAAGGGATTATGCACAAGATAAAAAAGTGCTAGGTTTGGATGCAATCTGGATTACCGGAGTAGGTACCTACCTGGATAGTTGTAAGAGGTCTGATTTGTTTTTTTTTTCAGGTGTTCTATATGCATGAAGCAACTGATTCCATAGCTTTGTTAAAAGTAGACAGGTGCATAACTGACGCAATAGAGAACGCTGTTAAATATCTCGAGAAAGAGTGCAGTTGTACTATTAGTGAGGTGAGTGAACTCTCTCTTCATTGTATATTAATATTAATTATTCCTTAATCATTTTACTAATTAAATATTTTTAACATTTTCAGCAAAAATTTAAGGATCTGGAGGATTCTGTAGAAATATCTGTATCTGTATTTTTCTCAATGAAAGATATTCCAAACTTGTTGCAAGATCCCGCCAATCCAAAAGTAAGTACTGCCAACCTAACGCCAAAGTAAGGAAAAGTCAAGTGATGCCAAGTCCTTTTACCATAAAAAAGTGAGTAAGGTTGCCAGCTTCAAAATTTTCCCTTTTTATAGGTAGTGTTTTTATGGTATACTAGCTGTTGCCCGCGGCTCCGCCCGCGTGGATGTCGATTATCGCGTTGTACGACTCTACTCGAATCACTACTTGCCTCTCTATACTACTTTTCCTTGCTGTCATGACAACGGAAATTGTTAGTGATATTAGCGCCAATGTATAGAAATTTACCGGATCAATTGAGATTTATGATTATTACTCCGCTCCCTTGTATGGTAGCGTGATGATATATAGCCTATGTTACTCCTAGATATTGTAGCCTTTTAGAGGTGAAAGAATTGTTTAAATCGGCCCAGTACTTTTTGAGCCTATTCATTACAAACATACAAACATACAAAAATAGGTACAAATCTTTCCTCTTTATAATATTAGTATAGATATAGATTGGTTTAATCTCTGATTTAAAACTTGAATAAACGTTGATTTATATTTACCAATTTATAATGTTACAACTGCTTTAGAGTTCGTATGATTTTTTTTTCAATTAAATAAATTAATACGTAGATATAACAGAATATTAAATAGGTATGGAGTGTTTTTTTTAATCAATGTCATAAAAATAGAATAGGGATACTATATTGATAAATGTTGACAGCCAACATTTATCAATATAGTAATATTTTTTTGTTATCCAAGGTTTTGATATGTTCACAGCGAAACAAAAGCTTAGCCGTCGAACTAATAAAGTGCGCATTCGGCGGCGCGTCGCGCTCGCTGCAGGGACTGAGCTTCTCTCTCATCAACAGCACGCACCTGTTCATACCGGACTCGCGCCGAGAGCATTACAATAAGAAAGCAATCGCGCTCAGGGAGCATATGCAAGTACGTTTGACAAATTTATTTAAAGCCTTATAGCTTGGTTTTTGATATATAGTGTTATTAATTTTCAACAAAAGATTTTAAACGTGGCCATCGTCCGTCGGTCAGATTAATAAAATTCCAGGTCACCAACCATCTTTCTATCGTCAAACTGTCGGACTTCCAATACCGGATAGAAAACGACTCTATTTCTCGGTCATTCTGTGCCGTGACGGAAACCACATAAACAATATGTAATATATTTCCAGCGCGTGCTGGGTACTGGCGGCGTGTTCCTGTACCCCGTGTTCAACGCGCCGGCGCACCTGCACAACGAGGTGTTCGTGCGCGCGTCGGGCGTGCTGTACTCCATGGCCTTCAACATCCTCGGCATGCCCGCCACCGCCGTGCCCGTCGGCCTGCACCGCGGCCTGCCCGTCGCCATACAGGTCCGCACGCACTCTGCAGCACCTTACCGCAAGGAAAAGGCTTCCTCGGCACTCTCGGAAACTATGCGTTGGTATGCTGCAACGCCGACGTCCTTAACGATGATGCCGAGGGACCCTTTTCCTTGCTGACGCCGGTAATATGTGCAGTCCCTCTCGTTCTCGTCATTCTATAATAATGAATTATAAAATGCCATTTGTTTCCAGGTTATTGCCGCACCGTATCAGGACAGATTATGCCTGGCAGTAGCGAAACAATTGGAAATTGGTTTCGGTGGCTGGAAGCCGCCGCAATAGTGTCTGGGAAACTATCACACCAAATATTAAATATAAGTCGAACAAACCACATTTATGGCGTGGTAAATTTTTTACCGAACAACATTAGATACATTTGTATTAGAAAGTTGTTACTCTATTCTATTTTATACATATAAATGTATATTTAGGGAGCTCTTTAAAATCGAAATAAAGTTATACTATGATGGGATTAGTGAGTAATTTTATTAGTATTTTCCACGGATGAAATAATTTTGATAATAACCCACTGCAATATTACAAAAATATTGAAAGATTAAATATGTATTGAAATCAAAAGGGAAATTTAAAAAATGATCTGTTATCAATAACATATTCTTTAAGTTGCCAAATTTATATTCTAGTTCCCTAGTGAATTTATAATAAAATCTGTGAGTCCGTTGAAGCGAATAAAGGTCAAAAAATATCGACGCTCTTGCACGTTTGGCACATGGGGACAGTGTGGAACGATGGAAGCGACAAATACTGTAGCTATAATATGAACATAATATGGAAGATTATGGCTAGGATACCTTTATTATAGAGATTTAATGGTTTGGTGCTTGCCTTAGCAGATAAATCTGTGGCAATAAATTATATAAAAAAACTAGAAGTGTGACTAAACTAAAAAGAAAAGTGTAGAGGTACAACTGACTGATATAATCAAGTTTGAAATTCAAACAGCTGTACCCATTCATCTATTTATTAAAGAATCTATGATTGGTAATAATCACCAAAATGAACTACAATAACTTCAAGTGTTACATACATCAATGTAAAAAAGGGTGTTTTAGAGGTCTGGTTTTTAAACGGGTAACACTGTTTTAGCTTGTTGGCGGTATATTTTGTGGTCGGTATGTTTTCCCATTTCACAAACGTCCTACTTACGTCAGAACAATACTTGCAAATCAAGTATGAAAACCTTGTTTCAGTTTGCCAAACTTACATACATTTTTCAGTCGATATAATTGTCCATATGAGCAAGTTATTAGAAAAATAAATGACTGCAATTGATAATTCGGATCCACAAAGATCTGTATATCTGTGAAGCATGATTCTAAAGTGAACCTCTAAACAAACATCCTATATATAACAATTATTTATTTGTAAATTTGTAGATTTAAGCTAATAAAGAATTGAGGTATTATGGACTTTATATTTATTTGTGTGGCGCGATTTAGTTGATGTTAATGACTATAACACTCGATTTGGGTATGTTGGATTGAGTATGGAGTGCCATGAATGTATATTATAACTTACTGTAGATCTCAAATAAAAAGTTGGCCGGATATAACACTGTACCGTAAAACGGGGTGAATAGGGATCCAAGGGTGAATAGGGATTAAATGGTCAGCTAAATTCTGTAGTTATTTTCTTTCAACCGTAATATTGGACTAGTTAATTGTAATAACAGAATCATCAAATATCTGATAAGAGGCTTATTTGAGATCTAGTAATAGTAATTATGTAAAGTATTCCATTTTGTCCCTATTCACCCTTGGATCCCTATTCACCCCGTTATACCGGTATTTAATTACAATTATTAAGTTAATAAATTAACGACTTGTTTAAATCATTTTTTTCTTGCAGTGACTTTTGATTCATTTATTTACTTAGAAAAAACCCAGAGCTGAACCAAGCTCTTCTGTATATATGTAGAAAATTTTCGCACAGCACTCACGCTGAGAGTTTTGTACCCAAGGTGTATAACGATGAAATTTTATAGCCAAACTAGTTGTTCAAGCCTTGCAGCACGGTACAAGACTCGTGTCCCTCGAGGTATTCAGCTATTGACATCGAGGTATGAATCTATGAGTATTGTGGTATGAGATGATATTAAAGTAATGTAATGTAAAAAAGGATTACTGTTTGAATGAAGAAAGCCTTCAACCAGATTTTAGACCCAAAAAAAGATAAATGGAATGTATAAAAGAGGAAGGAAAGGATTCTGCAGATGTGATCCAAAGAGAATACAATAATGTGATTTGATAAGAATATGTGGGGGAAAATGACAATAACATGCACCGACCCCAAATAATAAAGTCTACAGTTTTCCCACTGTGCTGAAATCGCGAGTACCTATCTAATTCGTTCTCTCTGACTTTTTTTTTTAACAGGGATCAATATAACGGTCGACTAGTTATTAAAGTGGAGGATGAATTACATTACTTATTGACGTACATAAGCTACTACTACTACTATGTAGATATAATTTAACAATACCCGCACTTAGAGCGTAATTAACTGTGTTATATGGCGAGACAAATAAAGTGATCAATTATTTTTCTTTACAGTCCATCTATTAGAAGAATATTATTTATTCTTTTATAAGGTCACTTTTTATACACTTCAGTAGGTATATTTCAGGCTTAGATTTCGGGTAACCCTTGAGTAGACGGGCTGGCAACATTCAACACGACCGACTGTGCCATAGATTAATATATACATACCAGGACTGTGCATTTTGGGAGTTTTGGCGCTGCAGCATTTCATTTTCTAATTCTGGTGTAAAATGGTGGTCGTCTGCTAAAAAGTAGGCATATAGGTATATGCTCCGAAAACTGAAGAACATTTTCCAAAATTATACTCCCTAGAGTATGTATACACTATGGTATATAGTAATCTATGCTCACTACACTACTGTTTTGCACTATTGACGAGCAATTGTATTCTCTTTGTTGACGAGAATGTCATCTAAATTTAAACACATTCAATGAATTGATTTGAACTTATTTATTATAAGAATAAAATCTGGAGAAAAATAATAATATCGTCATAATTTTTAATTAGAAATTTTTGCGTGCTATGCGCGAATCGTACTAAATTATTGGGATAAATTGAAAATTATATTGGCAACACTAAATAACGACGATCTTTCGCGGTGCGTGCGACATGACGCGCCGGTGAATTTTAATATAAATTTGACGTAATTCTTCCGTGCATATCTCGAAAATAAGGTGAACGATCACAAATAGCGTTACATAAACTGTTTACCAGTGAGTGCATATGTGAATAACCTGTAATATTGTGCTTGCAGACTTCACAATGGCCGATCAAGTCGACTCAATGTCAGATGCAGAGCTGCGGACCAAACTAGCTGAACATGGCTTTCCTATAATGCCTATAACCGCTTCCACAAGAAAGTTATTGGTGAAAAAACTAAAATTAGTACTTGACACTAAGAGTAAACCTAGAAGTAGCACCGATAGCAAAGTAGATAACAGGCGGTCTCTCGCACGTTACTCGAGCGGTGAAGAGTCGGATTTAGACTCTACTGCGAATGCTAAAGAGAAACGTGGGCGTCGAGCAACCACAGGAGGTGCTATGCTTCCTCCAGCGGCCAATAAGACTCGCCGACCGCCCGTAAAGAAAGATTCTCCGGCGAAACGCGACTCTGATAAAGGCTCTGAGTCTGAAGAAGAAAAAGATAAATCTGGCTTGCGTACTCGTGAAGAAGTGGAAACTGTCACCACTCGCCGCGTCACACGCACGTACGCAGCAGACCAGGACGACTATGAGACTGGTTCAGACAGTGATGTAGATGCCGACAAGAAGACATCTAGTCCGTTCCGTAGCAATTCTAGGTCCAGTGACTACATATCCAGTACCTTGCCTACTGTTGACATAGGTACTAGTCCCCCAAAGACATCCATATTCTCTCGAGCTTCAATTATACCAAGTAATTACGCATCTACCTATTCATCCAATTTGTCACCGTCTGATAATCTCAATTCAATTAGATCGCGGTTAGGTTTGAGTTCAAGTATAGGGGACCGTCCATCGGGCACTAACTATACGTCAAATTTCTCAAGAAGTACTTACCAACCTTCTACTTCAACTATTGATGAGCTAGAATCTCCATACTTAAGTAACTTTACTAGACGATTATCATCGTTGAAATCTGACCCAACCAAAACTACACCTTACCTCGACAGAGACACAAACAATGGTAGCACGCTGCCTCGCAGGTCATATATAACTGGCCTGAACAGGTCTGATATTGTTGACTACAAAACAGCAACTGACAAAAAATTCTTAAAGAATAATCTTGTGTCTCTAGCTCTGGTTGTTTTAGTTGCACTTTTTTTTTTTTGCTTATTTTTCATGTATATAGTTAAGAAAAATGACATCACGTCAGTGGCAGACGATCAGAACAGTGTCATACCTATCTGTCAATTGCACATACCAGGCAATAGACCAGGCATCAACTGTGTGCCTAAAGAACAAGTCAGTTATGCTAAAGATCTTCTCAAAGTCATTCATCCCGAATTGACAAGTCGGATAGCATCATTCAAATGTGGACAGCCTGGTGCTCTTCCTTACATGACAGAGAGAGAAATAATTGACATTGCCAGTGCTAAAGCTGAAACCGCTGACATAAGTCAATGTCGCACAGACTTGAATAATTTACAGGTTCTAATTATCAGCAATCCTCGCTGGGGCCTTAATGTGGTCCAGCTCAAAAGCCTTTACACCAAAGATGTGGAATTCACCAAAATTGGTGTGACTGACATGATTGTTCAACAGCGGACCAAAGGCACTGTTGCTATCACTCTGACTGATCCTTCTACCCCACTGTCATGCTTGTTTGTTAATACTTTATACTCTGCTGGGTCTACTTTAGTTGTCATTGCTGGGCTCACCGTACTAGCGTTAGGTGCGCAAAGAGCTTACAAACACTATGTAAGTTATAAAAAAAGGAAAAGTGAGGAGATCTATTCTATGGTGGAACAAATTATTGATGTGATTTCACAAGAGACTGAGGACAGTGGAGAACCATACATATCTGTGGACCATGTTAGGGACACTTTGATTTCACCTCAAAACAGGGAAAAGATGGCTTCGGTGTGGGATGCAGCAGTGAAATTTATACAAAGGAACGAGAGCAGGGTCCGCATGGAGGTGCAGTCTGTTGACGGAGAAGATTGTCGAGTTTGGAGATGGATTTCTGCCCACAATAGTCCAAAGCGCAGTGCGGCATGGCAAGGACAGGCTTTTGAAACTCAAGAAGGATCTGTTAACAATCTAGTTGTCTCACCAACACCCTGCCTGAAAATCCGCCACATGTTTGATAAAAATGACGACAATCCAAACCTGAGGTCTGTCATTCAAGATGCAATCTTAGAGAAGTGTGACCGTTGTAACATCCTGCACATCGATGTTGAGAGGACGTCATGCTGCGTGTACGTGAAATGCGCTTCGCCGACAGATGCTGGAGTCGTTTACAGAAGCTTGCATGGCTGGTGGTATGAGGGAAGACTGATTACGGTCAAGTACTTGCGTTTGGAACGCTATATGCAGAGATTCCCAAACTCGCCTTCAGTCGGTCCGTATTTGAAGATGACGCGCCAACGCCACAGCTGGGACGAGTAAGGACACTGTGGAATAGTGCTAGAGCACGCCTGGAATGTTCCACTTGTTACAGAACTGTGTAACTTGACCTAAGCTTTTTTATTTATTGTGAGTCACCTACAAGGACATCTGCAGTTTATGTTAATGCTGCATTCCTTTGGGTAAAGACAAGATAAGTGCATAGATAGGAAGGAATTGGAATATCTCATGTTCACGTTAATTTTCGACAGTGTTTTAATAAATTGTTATAATAAATTTTCTGCATAATATTTGTTCTTTGTGCTTTTACAATTTGATTTTTAAATCCATAATGGATTTAAGAATTGGTAGTTACAAAAGTTATACTCATAAAAAATTGTTATTTGTAAAGTCTTGCCTGACATGTCCGTGATTGTAATAATTTAATTGTACCTGTGTTATTGTATAAAGATGTCCTAAATATGGTTCTGTCCCCCATAGAGGCCATAGATATTCTTACGTGAATTATTGTACTTGTCAATTAAAAATTGTATGACTCTAATTGTTACTGATCTGATTGTTTTCCTTATAATAAGGTGCTGGTCTTAACAAAATGCCTTACATTTGGAAGTATATGTTGCATGTGAAAATTCTGCTCAGCCTAAATGTTGTACATATTTGACATCACAAAATGTAACGTTATAATTTCTACAGCTTGATAAGTTACAAGTCACAATGGCTTATATTTGTTAATGAATTTACTGTTTTGGAACAAATTGTTTAAAAAAATGGTAGTCATAAGTAGAAGGTAAGTTTCGTAGGGTATACCGACGCATACACACATTTGATTTATTTTTTTCTTATAATTGTAAGTTTAACGATGCGACAGCACAACGTAAAGGTAACTAAGATTGTTTTAATTTCATATAAAATTGACATTTTGTTTAAGTATTTCTACTAACTTCACTGTTCTTAATGTCTAGTTATTTTTATGGATTGATTTTCATTTTCTAATAAATTGATATAAGTATTAAATTAGTTTTTTTTTAATATAATCCCCATAAATAAGTTCATTACTCACTCAGAACTTATCCCAAACCACTCACCAGCAAGCATTTTGATAGAGACGGACAAGGCTTTGATACAGGCTTCCCACATGGGATTTAGTGGTCAGATGGCAATAGCTCAGGTAAAGTCCATATAAACCAGTCCTTACTTTGGAAGTAGGAGAGTGCAAGAGCCCGGGTCTTTGGGTGCAAGCTTTGTGCAAAATTGGCGCTCGGGTAAAGTAATGAATAGCATACCTAGGTCTGGAGTCGTCAAAGTGTTACATCTTCCAAATTAGGTGTTAGTTCTAAAGTGTAAAAAAGTTCAATTTTCAGACATAACAACTTAGAAAAAGCGCTCAAGTGTAGAAAAGTGGCATGTTACAGTGCTGTGATTTTTCGTGTTGGTGCCAAACCTTAGATGCTTCTAGTAAAGTCTCCACTACTTTACTGAGGCACCTATCATCTACCATCATTTTCAATAATCTTCAAACTGAATTAGTGAAGTAAAGTGTCGTACAACATAAGACTTGAAATAAAGTTCTAGTAACCATGCCATAAAATCCCAGAAAAATAGGAATAGCAAAAAATTAAATAATAATAATAATATATGTGCACCAAGAGTCCAAGACAGACCTTCAGAGATTGGCACTTGGCCAACATCACCAGCAAGTTGGTCCACCTACTGTCGGGGCCTAGGGCTCTCGCGTATGCTTACTTCTCAAGTTTGGAGGGAGTGGGGGAGAGGAGGTTCATATATGAAAAGGGTAGGTACACAGTGACGAACAAAATTCGAGCACTAAAATGAACAGTAAAAATTTTTAGTTACAAAAAATATTTATTAACAACTATACAAAAACAACAACGTAATTTACAAAATATATATATTTCGCTTATAATATAACTAAATGCAATAAACATAATTACATCTCATGAAACAAATGTAAAAATTTTGTTTAGAATTACCTACATACATTCATAATTTTTAATTTATTTGGTCCCACGATACCATTAACTATTATTCTATGCTTTATTGCACGTCAGGTGGTAAATGGCAAGACAGATAAGAATTTTTCATTATTTAGAGTAATTTACAATATAAATGTACAGTCAACAATAAAAATAGCCTAACTCTATCCGATGCCATTAATAATTTTTTATCATTTCAAAAATTCTTTCACCATTGGAAAGCTACATTCACCTTGATTAATATAGACTATATACAGCACTGCGCGATAAACAACATACATGCGGGCGGAGCCGCGGGCAACAGCTAGCCAGTTATATTGATACAATGTTAAAGGTGAATAATTGTACTTATTTCATAAGAAAAAACTAAAGTTGAATTTTTAAAATCTCGATATTATGATATCATCCACTTTTGACGCATACAATTTTGTTTTTTTTTAGTAATTAGTTACTGAGCTACAGTTGACTGTACCTATACATTATTTACACTCAAATTATTACGTTAAAAGCACTTTTACCACATTCCCCTCACATTTAAAAAACTAGGATACCAAAAGTCAGTCCATAGAGCATATAATCACCGGTTCGTGTTGATACCAGTCGCACCAAAGAATCCCCGCCCTAGGGCCACGTCAGTACTGCAGCGTGTCGAGCAAGGCCTGGTAGCAGCGCCACTTCCCGGGAAGGTAGAAGGGCTCGAACACGTGCGGGAAGGGCGCGTCCCAGCCCGCCACGCGGCACACGGGCGCCTCCAGGTGCAGGAAACATTGCTCCTGGAATATTGCAAATAGTAATTTATTGAATTACTTCGAATAAAGTTGATTCATGTCGGTATTTTAATAACAAGGACTCAAATCCGGGAGTTCTTGGACCTCTAGATCGTTAGGTCGACTCTTTAATTACTAAGCTATCGAGCTGTACTATAGGGGATGTACTTTTAATATTTTTACCCAAATTTCGCTAATCAATACCTGATAGTTAATGCACCCTTTCGATTACCTGATAGTTAATACACCTTCTAAACAAAGAACAAAGTTTTGGACGGTCAGATGGCAGTCAATCTCACAAAAGTCCAACATACTAAACAATAAGACGACCTCCGTGGCGTAGCGGTAGTGAACGCGACTGCTACACAGGAGGCGCGGGTTCGATTCCCGCTCAGTGCAAATATTTGTGCGTACGAAATATGGATATCTGCATTGGTATGGGTGTTTCTATGTATGTATTTACAAAAAAAATGTATTTCAGTATGTTTATCCGCATTCTAGAACCCATTACACAAGCTAGTTAAACTATGTTTACCATGGGTCTAGGTGGCGTAGTGTAGTTTGTCCTAGAATATTTATTAATAAGCGGACCGCTGGTTTCAAAGTACGGCCTTTAGATGCAACTAATATTCTTTGCATTGGGAATCCTGAGTCCGAAGTCTGTTCAACTTGTACTGAAGTCCCCTTAAAAGTCTTACCTGGATAGTGGCCGCCATCTCGGCCCCAAAGCCGGACGTGAGTGGAGCCTCGTGAGCGATAATACAACGACCAGTTTTCTTCACCGACTGAAAAATAACATCAAATATAATTAATATATTTTTTTATTATATAACTGCCATCAATCAATTAGCCTATTACAGGTCCACTGCTGGACATAAGCCACTCCCAATGTTATTTCTTGGGACAGATCCTCCACCCAGCATCCAGTCTAATTCGTGTTTTTTCAGGTGATGGATCCATCTTGCTGGGGTCATCCCACCTTTCGTGGGTCATCCCACCTTCCATTTGCAGAACAAATAAGAATGTAACGGTATAATGGGGTAATAGGGATCCAAGCGTGAATAGGGACAAAATGGTCAATGGAATATTTTACATAATTTATTTTACTAGATCTGAAATAAGCCTCTTATCAGATATTTGATGATTCTGTTATTACAATGAACTATACTTTGTAAAATATAGCTTGGGTCCTATGACAGATGTCAAAATGAGGTTCATAGGGATGTCCGAAATTCGATGAAAATATCGATACTACCAGCTATTATTGATGCATGTTACGTATAATTAGGTTTCATTTAATTGTATGTATGTATTTAATGGTAATGAGAACGGAATATACGTAACATACAAGGCGTCGGCACTCGTACTGATGAGAATGAGTGGAGTGGATCAGTGGAAGTTCATATCAAACAAGATGTTGGCGCGTGTATCTTATGCCTATATCATGGCCCAAGAGCCAAACGCGGCGTGTCTTCTTACAAAATCCAAAAACAGGTTCAGGGCGTTGATGGATTGAATGTAGGATTTTATTTACTCAATATTATTTAGGATCAAGTATATTGAAATATAAATATTATTATGTTATTTAAATACCTGAGCAGTAAGATTCAATTCTAATTTTTTTTTTCATATATTAATTTCAATTTTAAATTAAGCTTTATTCAAAATATGGATAGTTTATAGTATGTGGTCACGATGATTCATCGCCCATCACTAATTAGCTCGGTATGCCCATAAAGTATGACATTGACAGCTACTACATTCATTATTAGAAAATTCAAGACTTCATGTGCGGGATTTCACTGACAGCTGTCATAGGACCCAAGCTACATTTTACAAAGTATAGTCCAAAATTACGGTTACTACAAAATAACTACAGAATTTAGCTGACCAATTAATCCCTATTCACCCCGTTTTACGGTATTTAAAACAGCAACTCACATTACAAATGGTCTCCTCGTCCCAAGGCAGGATAGACTGCAAGTCGATGACGTCACACTTCACTCCCAGTTTCTCCTCAGCCATTTCTGCGACCTCCAACAGCACGTGGATCTGAGTGCCCCAGCCCACCAGGGTCGCGGCATCCCCTGACAATGTGAGACCATGAGTTATTATGAGACATACTATTGGGATAGCACTACATGTGCACAGCGCCATCTAGCGCTATGAAGCTGAACTACTTCGAAATTTAAAATCCTGAATCGCGCAAGTGAAGTGCTGAAGATGATCAAGTTATATACAATACTAACTGATACCCACAGCTCCTACATTTTATAAGTTTATTTTTTAAGAAAGGCATTTGATGCTGACGCTATTAAACTTTGAGATTGAAGGAAAGTTTACCTTGATAATCATGATATTATGGTCAAGATAGCATTTTCAAAATTGCTCACTTTTTTTTCAAATTTATACATATTTCGCCATACATGTCATAAAACAAGAAATGTATACCTTCTCTTAAGACCTGTGCTTTCCCGAGCGGGAGCGTATAGTCCCCAACGGGCACCTCTTCATTCGCAGACCGGTACAAGATCTTGGGCTCCAAGAACACACAGGGGTCGGGCTCTCTTATGCACGACAAGAGCAGACCTTTCGCTGTGATGGGCCCGCGAGGTACCACTACCTGGAAGGACGTATATCAGTGCAACTTCAGTCAGTGTGGCTGAGGAGTACACCACGTACTAGCACTGCTACAATGCTTGTAATTGCGATTTAGATTCAGTCATGGTTCAGAGAGAGACAGAGAGCCGTGTATAGCTTCATCTTTGTTGAGCAGTCGCATATGCAAAGAGAACAATGGGAGGCCAATCCCACAAGTGAATAAAGTCTTAATAGTGACCGGCAAACTTTGTGACAATGTACTTTAGCAGTGGTCTCTTTAACTGGAAAGCGGGAAGTATGCTAATCAATAAATCATCGGCGTACAGGTCATTGGCTGATCAGTCCTTTTTTGTAGTTAAGCAGACTGTCTGGTCAATGCCGTTTTTACCATAGGGGCAAGGCCCAAGGCCTACCCCCCGAAATGAAAACAATTTTTCGAAAAATCTAATAATCTGATTATTGAAAAGGAAATCTGATTATTCCTCCATTGTTGTATGCCCAGAGACCCTTGCATAGGGAAAGACGACTCTGTGTCTGGTACATCTATAAAGAAGTATTAGTCCAATGCACGACCTTGTTGACAGTTCTACAATACTTTAACTTGAGTGTTTGTTTTGCTAATTTGCCGCTCCCTTACCCTGAGGCCGGGCACGTGCGCGAAGAACGCCTCGGGGCTCTGCGAGTGGTACACGCCGCCGTGCCCCACCGCGCCGCTCGGCGAGCGCAGCGTCAGCGCGCCGCACGCGAACTGGCCGCCCGACCGGTAGCGCGCCTTCGCCGCCTCGTTCACGATCTGCGACCGCACACACATACATACAACGTCCTCCACAACACTAATTGTTATGTACTAGAAAGAAGGGTGCGAGGATTCGTAAATAAGTTGACAACGCGTCGGTCAGTTGTACAGTAGAACTCAAAAGTGCAGTAGCAATCCTACGCAACTATAGCGTCAACATTCTAACGCTACTTGTGACCTTTTTCTTTTAAGACAAGCCAGCGTCGCCTCGTATTGCATAGTAACATTACACACACATATAAGCGCGCCGGCCGCACGCTAAACCATTTTGAGCCTTGATGTGCTAATGCACTTATGAGCTCTGACTGTACACTGATTTCTTATGCCAAAGACAACATGTCCGCTCCACACACACACACATACATGTATTGCAGCTACTTATGCACTACATATAGATAACTCTAATTCATCAAACTATACACCGCCCCAGGCACAGTGCCCTTAGTACGAAACACTATCGATTGGCAGCCTGCCCACTTTGTGTATGTATCGCCAATCGTAATGCTCCGTTCTCTGGATACGTTTACATCACGAATTCGATAGTTTTTCGTGCTAAGGACACTGTACCGAGACTTATGTATGTGTACGGCGAGACGTAGGAGTCCGATTTTGTCAGCTCACCGCCTCCGCTCATGGCGCTATTTTGCTCGCTAACGACTCATGCTTTGAAATTGGAATTGAATTTCAAAGCATGAGTCGACCCATAATGACTGCCATAGATGTTTGTATGATAACTGGGATGGTTTAACATACTCTATGAGCCACAACTAGATCAGTGCAAATAGCTATATTCTTTACATTACCTACAAATATTTGCACTGAGAGGGAATCGAACCCACTCCTGTAGTAATAGTATTTACTACCACCACTGTGATATACCGCATGTGTGGTATTAATTGGCTTGAACTTGAGACTTGAGAGAAGGTTGGTTTAAAGTTAAGGTTTGAGATTAAATTATTTATAGAAATATGTATCTTAAAGTTATAGGATATGATTTGGTTGCATACCATAGATGAAAACCTGTATAATATGACAGTTTTTATGATTTATAACAACCTCTTTGGTATATACTTATATATATCAAAGTATGTTTATCTGCATTCCAGTACCCATAACACAAGCTAGTTGGGCTATGCTTACCATGGGTAAATGTACTGGAGACTCAAGTCTTAAACTAGTCAGTAAGAGATGTTTTCTTCCTGTAAATCATGGAGATGCCGTTTCTGTATCATTGTGAATATCTTTTTCTTGCTACAGAAAGTAACTGCCTCAAATGCTATTAACAAGTGTAGATGTGATACAATGTAAAAGACATCAGACCTCCGATAAAGAACAGACCCCAAGTGCCGCAGAACAGTAAAAACCACTTAGGGTCCGGTACCAGCGGGTATAACGGAGAATCTTCATCAATGAACGGGTAGCTGTTGATCCAGAATGTTAGCAGAACAAATACAAACGATGTGGTCCCCAACACGAGCTTACCAAGCAAATTGTAGGAAACATCCATAACTATAGAAGGACGCACAATGGCCCAAAAAGGGAGGCTAGGTGCGGAAAAAGGAGTCCCAATACAATAGACCTATAGAAGGTATATTACAATAATGTAAAACCAACTTTTTTTAATAAATTTTTACTTTGTGATTAAGAAATAAAGTCGATTTTTAACTACACAATAGTTCTGCTTCAAAATCATCGAATGACTGAGTTCCTTCTAAAACAATATGGATTTGTTTTCGTCCACTTTTCTATCCAGTTTATCCGCAAGTGCCTTTATACTTTGTCAAATATAGGATGATAATTTTGACAGGTCTAAGTAGGGTACCCCATACAGTACAATCGTAAATGAATCTATTCGATGTTCGATTATCGTTCCCTTAGAATATGGTATCGATGTTACATAAATAGTAAAACATTTATTTCTTATTATTTTATGTACTTAGGGTATTATAATTTTATAAATATTTGTTTACTTAAGGTGACACTTCATTAGAGCGGCGCGGCATTACCTAATCGCACTGTACTGCAAATATAGATTGATAATTGCTACAGTTACTGCCATTTATAGTATAATATTTATGTTTTATATTATATCTAGTTAATTCTATTACCAAAATTGTAGTAGATAAGTACTTAAACATAAAATTATTTTCATAAATTAATAGATTATGTTCGATTTATTCGATTCGTTTATCTACAGTCAATTATGCTGTATTCTTGCAAGGCACTACTCTACCATAAGTGGGCGGTACTTGTCTATGAATTACGATAATTCTAGAGGTTTTAATTTGCTTAAAAAAATACGTTACTTCATAGACGTGAACTGTCAAAATTATCATCCTAAATTAGACAGAGTATAGTTTTTTCGCCCGCTAAACTATCTTGTCAGCTGTAGTAGAATCAGCTATTGGTGTAGACAACGCCAATAACTTTTTAATATTAAATAAAGTCGATTTTTATCTGCAGAATAGTTCTGCTTCAAAATCAGCGAATGACTGTTCCTTCTAAAAACAATAATATGGATTTGTTTTCGTTCACTTTTATATCCAGTAAATCGGCAAGTGCCTTCAGTTTTTTCGCCCGCTCAACTATCTTGTCAGTTGCACTAGAATCAGGTATTGGTGTAGACAACGCCAATAAGTTTTTAATATTCTCTTCAGCGATTTTTTCCTTCGATTTCAAAGCCTTGTTATTTAATTTACTTTTATTCTTAGACAAGACGCTGGCTGCCTGCTGCGCTTTTTATTTGGACACGCTTCTGGGTCGACGAGTTCTAAAGCTTGTCGCACTAAAGTTGAAGACATTTTCTTAAGTAGCTGACTGTTTAATGTGCATTTATTTTAGTGGTAAACATTGTAAACAACAAAACATGACAATTCTAACCTAAAATGCGAAATGTCACAGTTAGTTGAGTCAGTGTTGCCACACAAAATTAATTATCAATAATCTGGTTAGAGACCTACTCTATCCTAATCTAGATTGGATATTGCCAATACCATCAGAAAATGCTTGGTTAGAGGGAGGAGAAAATATACAAACCTGATCAAAAGCTGGATAGATGTAATCAGCAAACTGTATCTCAGCTATGGCTGTGGCCCCAGCTGTTGCCAGTCCGATACCAAAACCAGCAATTCCTTGTTCACACAGGGGTGTGTTAAAAACTCGATCTTTGCCGTATTTCTCCTATAATAATTAAGTAAATATTATACTGTGAGCAAATGTTCTCCTATTCCTGCAGAATGCAAGATTCTTCATACCCTAGACTCTTGAACTATTATGGGCTCAGCCTTTCATTAAAAACATCACCTATGTCAGTTAAAAATCAGTAACTATATTATCTAGTTAAAAGTCAAGTACCACTTTGAAGAAATGGAAGGAAAATTGTACTGCATATTTAATGAATTGTATCCCAATTATTCCATTCCCATTCCAAGTGGTAAATGTGGTAGTACTTACTTAAAATCTATACAAATAAATAAAATTGGAGTGTCTGTTTGTAATGTTAAAATAACCACATTTTACTACATGCATACAAATGTATATTATATGCTACACACAATGTATAACATTTTTGTCTGTCTGTTTCTTCCCGTTAATATCTGGAACGGTTGGACCGATTCGGATGGGACTTTCACTAGCAGATAGCTTATGTAATATGAAGTAACTTAGGCTATTTTTATTTTGGAAAAAAAAAATTCGCAACCAGGTCCCTGAGGTTTTTTGAGCAACAAACTGTCTTTATGCCAAAATGGTATTAGTATGGGAAGTAGGAATACCTGAAGTCCAAGAGCACACCTGAACACTCCACCAAAACCGACATCTTCTCCGAACAGCACAGCGGTGGGATCAGTCTTGAGTGTGATGTCCATGGCATTATTTATCGCCTGCATCATATTCATCTTTGTAGTTTCACCTGGAAACATACAAGGCTTTAATTTGTTTACTTTACCATCTCTTGCATATTTTTTTCTGTTCTCGTAAACCTGTCAATGTAATTGAAGACCCAAAAAACCTCTGTGACTTGAGTTTTTAAGGTAGAACTATACAAAATCAATGTTTTTTGGCTTTGACAATCAAAACGCTGAAATCTAAAGAAGGAATAATAATGTATTCCTTTGTTAATTTTTTTTTTTTTATTAGGTTCACTAAACTGGACACACACTACATAATTGCGTGGCTTAACATGTGAAACCTTAAAGTGATAGTTAGTGTCTGTCCTTCTGGAAGTGAACACTGCATGCATATCTTAATAAAGCTAGGGGTACATTGTTGCACAATTATTGAACAAGGTTGATTAACAAAGAAGCAGCTCAGTCATTATACATGCTCCCTTAGATAATGCTTCAGTGAGCACATAGATGAGCCAAAAATATCAATCTCGTTACAAACGCTATTGTAAGCAGAACACATACGGTACAATGGCGAGTGTTGACTATAATTAGTGCGACATAAAGGCAGGCTGAAAGTCTTACGATTATGGAGACAGCTACCTGGCCGCGGCACAGCTAAGTTAAGCTTGTGAAGAAGAGAAGGGCAGTCTATAGTTCCGTTGATAAGTTTATGCACATACAATATGTCAGCAACTTTTCGTCTATGTTCGAGTGACATGACTTTGAAATAACTAAGTCTAGATTCGTAACTTGTCAGATAATATATTTAACCCTTAAAAACTGACCAGAATATTAAAAAAAAAGAAATTAACAATGAAACAACTATTTTATTGAATATCTAACTAAGCAAATTAAAAATCACATATCAATGATTTGTATTTTAGACTAATTACATTCCAATAAGACTCAAATTTACTAGCTTAGTTGAGATCTCCGCCACCCAAGTTTGTTATCAACAAAATACTTGGTAAAAGAAATTAAAATTTAGAGCCAATCCCAACTGGGTGCTGGTGTATTTTGGTACTTAAGTATTTTGTTGTTAATAACAGTGCACATACTTTAAAAAAATCCAATGAGAAAATGAATTCTATTTCTTTTTCTCTAGAAGATGAAAAAGTTATTAAGCTTTGTGTAACTTAAATTATCCCATTTACTGGACATTTTAGATGAATAATCGATGAATAGGTATTGTAAATTGTAATAATGTGAAATTTCGATATAACCTTACCTTCAACGGGAACATCCTTATCCGGATAATAAATAAAATGCGAAGACAGTCTTTTGTTGACATTCGTAACATTTTTAATAAAATGCACGAATAAACTTGTATTTTTTGTGAGTAAACTTGCCATCTTAAACGTAATACGAACACAATGTTCGAGCTCGAAGCTATTAATGAGTTAGGTAATGCTTCTTATCTGCAATTATAATCAGCCTTGGTTTGATTATAATTAATATATAATTTGGTGACAGGAACGCCTAGCAGTGATTGTGATTGACAATCATACATAAACTTAAATTCTAAACATTATTTCATTCTTTGTTTTGATTGCAACTTGTGTCATTGTCATGTGTCAATAATATTTAATATTCTTATCCAGCGTTGCCAGATGACTATTTAGAATTCTCCCCAAAAAAATTCCACAAAAATTACAGAGCAAAATTATTTACGTATTAACAAGATGATGCCGAGGCGCTACCCGCGTTAAATTATTTTATTGGTCCAGATTCTCATAGGAAAGAAAATATCCTATATTTCAATCTAGACAATGGTCTATTTTATACAACAAGTTTTCAACCAGATTGGTTACTTTGTTAATGTGACATTGAGCAACAATCATTCAAACCTCTTTACAAACTTTAATTTATTGTACATAAAAACTATATTTTTGCCGATCTTATTTAGACAGGAAAATTAATGATAAGACGGGATTCGAGCCTGCGATTCGCTCTGACCGCTAAGCAACGGAACCTCATTTGAATCATTTAAAATTCTGCTATAGGTGCAACCATCTTTGTGGCGATGGTTTTTCCTATCATAATTTGATATATGAACAGTCAACATAGTACTAAGTTACGGGACGCGCGGGGTGTGTGCAGCGGCATGCATCAGTGCCTAGTTTCTTAGACAAAGTGTGTGTTCGTCTCTGGCTTTATAAGAATGAAATACAAATAACTATCATAGATTCCAATTTAGTGACTTGGTGGTTAAAATGACCCTCCTTCCGATTATCACACCAAAAATATCCCCCGCATATCCCTTCGTAACTAAAAAAAATCCCCAAATGTGGGGGAAAGTCCCTAATCTGGCAACAGTGCTTTTATCTTGATTTGACGTCACGTCCTGCGTCACTGACGTATTCAATGGACCACACCATGTCCGATAATAATATGTTTGAATGGTTTGAAAGGAGGATGAGAGACCACTCTTGAGCATATTTTACACGGCATGCTGACTGCATGCGTTAGGTTACCTAAGTTTTTCTTTAGGCTAGGCTGACATGAGATGGAGAGGACGATCCACATTCTTCTTCGGAAGGTAGTGCCAAATCAAAACACGGGTCCTATAATTATTTGACAACACATTCATCATCATCCTCTTTTTTCCTGGTAATAATTGACAACACATTGGTTGAATAGTGGTAGTTACTTACACTAGGTCACTTGAAAACTTACATAGTCAGAAAAATGAGGAGCGTTCGGGGTAGTTTGAACTTACAAGCTGTTTTAAGAATATTTTTCGTCGGCCCCTGAGAGGAGTTTTCGGACTCGAGCTGACTAACACGGTAGGAAGTCTTGAGTTTCACATTAAGGTGGAAGGTGGTACTTAACTTTGTTACCTTAGCTTGCGGCTTTAGTCACCTGCCTCTTACGTGAATAGCCATTTACATGGTTAATTTTCGCCATGAGGGATGATATGCGTGCTACACTGGATGCTGAAAATCATACTAGGTATGTGGAGCCGCAAAAGCAAAAAAGTGTTGCGTTGCGTCCCGATCCGCTAGGAAGATGTTGGTGATTTAGTAAATGAAATAGTACAATACAAGATAAAGTTTTTAATATGAACACATCAAGGTAAATAATTATGCATCTTTATTCTTATCAATTAATATATACAAGAGATATATTTTATGTATGTACTGGCACAGCACAACCATATCACTATTCAAAATGTACATTTACTGAGTAGGTATATTGTCAGACAAACGCCTTGACAATGTATCTACCTACCGGGTACGCAGAAATATTTTTTAAGTTTCTTTGGTGGTTGAGCAGTGCGTGACGGCCGAGGCACGCCAATTAACCAATCATAGATATTTTAAACCAGTCACGGGCTCAAAGGTTCAAGCCATCTAAGTCGTATTAAAAAAAGGCTCATCATTGGTTGGTCTTTGTTTTTGCTTCGCGCGAACTTCACCCACTTAGACCACTTTTGTTTAGGATTTTTGCAAGTTATATGTAGTCTGTACTCTATAAAGTTTTTTCATAATTTAATATATTAAATATTAAATTTATTTGATTATATTTTTTGGATTATTGGTCAAGCCTGAAAATTGTTTCGATTCGTCAAAAGGGTTCTTTGTATTTTTTTCCAATTCTTCTTCGACAAGTCTGTTTAGTAGCAATTGGACAAGTGTCAATATATTCTTGTCCCCAAAGTATGATTCATCAACGCAGAACTTAAACCGCCAGGCCTGTAAACTTCAAATTTCGGCAGTAGACGCTATTTATGTTGTTAGCACAAACTAAGGTAGGCAACGTGTGTGTGACGCCTCTGTTGTTGCAAACGTCCATAGACCGCTTCCCATTAGGTGGGCCGTGTGCTTGTCTTCGTTCGTTCATCTTCGTACGTTCATCTCTTATTTCACCCCCTAAGCAACAAAATTTCTAAGAATCATTTCAAGTTCAGTAAGTAGAACTATCGGTTTAGGCTCAGCGTTTATGAATGGGGACACATAATATTAAGACTTGACTAAATTGCTACTTGAAGAAAAATTTTACAAAAAATAGCGCCTGACGAATCAGAACCATTTTCATCCTTGATCAAACGAGATTAAATCGATATTTGAACACTTATAATATAGGATATACCTAGGCATAGACATTATGACATTAATAACTCACATCTAGGTAACAATATTTTTTCTATATCTCCTGAATGTTTGTACCTATGGTTCACGAAACCAAATGAAGGTTAAGTATGTAAATTCGCATTCTAGAACCCATTTCACAAGATAGTTATGCTTACTTACGGTCTAGATAGTGGCGAAACGCAAAATATAATTACTCTTTTTTCAACCACAGTTGGACTAATCTAATTATGTTCTAAAATTATGCTACTTAACATCTAGTTCTAAAAATATAGGTATTTGTCTTAGTTAAAAAATCAAGGTACTTTTTCACATTTTTTTCTCTGTATGTTGAAAATTGTCTAGTTGGTTATGAGTGTAATGACTAAGAAACCTTTCAACGAGACAATTCCAATGACAATATTTAGGATATATGTACTTATAAGTACTTGAAGCACATTTAGAATCACAACACAATGCACTTCGGGCAAGCCGCAATATAGCCAGATCCAGCAATTGCTAGCTGCGTCCTGAGTGCCACGAACATAAAGAAATTAAAAATTATATATAATAACTAAAAAAGAATAGATCGTAATATTAATTATCACAAATAAGTCTTATTTCTAACAAAAATCACATAATATCCATACGTATCAAGTGTTTTAAAATTCCGTATTGCCAAAATGAAAGTCATAATGAATTTTTCGGCTTATTTTTGCATTGCAGTTTTATTGCGAGGACTTCGAGCGTGACTCTCTAGTCTTGAGTCATTCAGCCGGGGTGTGAGGGATATGCTACCTCACCCTCGGCTACTAATACCATCAAGACAGCTGTGCGATTTCGCCACCTTCGGCAACTGATGGTGATTAAGAGAGCGAGAGCGTCGAGAGAGTTCTCTTCTTCGGCTTGGGGGCTGGGGAAATTTTTAGTGGGGATTTCCGTTGTTTCAGAAATAGGCTTGACTAACTACTAGTGGTGATAAAAAAACAATTACCAAGAAGATAAAGGAGCACCTTTACCAGTTATAAAGGTGTACTTATATTCATGACTGCCTAAGGGGAAAAATGGAGAAATGGACGAAGTGGTCCACAAGAATCGTGGGTGGATCGTCCGGCCGACGGGTGTTCCCGCTGGAAATATATTCATGACAGAGCATGTCTCTAAACATACGTGTTTTGTTATCACAAATAGGTAATCACAACTCGATAACAGAAGTGTTGACAAGGTCGTCCGATTCTTTCCAATACTGTTTAATAAGTATTAATTTTTACTGTCAAACTTTTCATTATATAAAGTTCCGAAAGAAGGTCAAAATTTAAAACATCAAATTACGAGTAAATTTAGAACTTTTTAGATTGTTTATCAAATTTGAAATTACTTTTATTATGAACCAACGTTTAAACGCAATTCGCGCAACGCAGATCGAGAAAAGTGCGATAATCCTCTCGCACCCAATGTGATTTGTACTACGCGTTGCAGGCGAGTGACGTCACCTAAGTGAAAATTTAATTTTTAAAATCAATTCCTTTAAAACTATTCGATATAGAAATAATTCACTTGTTACACATTAATTGTATAACAAAATCGAAGTGGTTGTCACTGATATTATTTTAAACGGATAGTTAGGAAGAGCTCATTAAAAAATTGGACCAGATACAGGATATTTCAACAGCCAAATTTGTCTCGATTGCTGCAGGAAACACCCCATTGGGGTTGTACGAGCGGGGACTTTATTATTTATCAGTGTTATGAGCGGTGTAATAACGGCGTCTCCTCGTTTTCTGCGCCCTCCTCGTCGTTACTATGAGATCGCTTACTACATTTGTTCGTGCAACACAATAAACCTGCTCTTGCATGTGTCTCAAGCGGATCAGCTTGTGACAAATGCAAATCATAAAGATGTAGCGCGCTGACGGCCATGTCTTTAGTATCATCAGTTTGCTCCTGGACTGAAGCCTCGAGGCCGAATGCCGACGCGCTGAGACCCGAACTTACGCCAGCTAGTCCTTTAGAGGAGGCAGGATCGACCTCTTCGTCACTGATTTCATCCATATCCGGCAACGGATACTGCTGCCGTTGCTGCGGATAAAACGATAAGACTGCAGGCATTGGAGTCACAGTGCCAAAAAGATTCTGTTGTATGTATGACCCGAGCATAGTTCTATTTAGGAGATTAGCACCTGGCATAGCCTGGTGCATGCTATGTCTCAGCGATTTGAGGAACTTTCTCTGGGCAGGTTCGGACGGATGCCAGGCAGGATGACGACACGAGAACGCCACAAGAGACAGCTCAGTCTTACCACCTTCGCCTTGGTCGTATAGCGTAGTATTCTCACGTTTCGTTTTACTAGGCGTCTGCCAATCGGGATGGCCATGTCGACGGATGTCTAATTGAGCAAAGGAACAAACGTCGCCGATACCGAGGACTCTTACTGTGAAATTTCGGTAGAAATCCACAATGTCCAACGATCGGGATCGGAGCGAGAATAACAGGAACGGGCACAATAGTGGACTTAATAACTCGAACAACAGGTATACTGCTCGGAACTGGAAGAGTTGCTGGAAATGTGCTGCAACGTCTTTGGTGTGTGCGCGTCCTTTCCAGGCGGCAGGCAGGTAGTGAACATGCCCTAACACTTGGACGAACAGCTCTTCACCCCATTCCGGTCCGGTGCACCCGCCACCTATTCGCTCCTCTTCGCCAATCATACTCCTGGCCGCTGCTAAGATACATCCCAGTATGGTGATAATGCTCAACACATGTTCTACTGTGAGAACATCTTCATCATATACTGACAATACGACCAACACGCCGAGCACACTCCCTGATAGGAATACCACATTTTTGGCAATGACCGTGGTGATAGGCGATGAGAAGCTGGCGAGGTATTTAGTCGCGGGTTTGTGGGCTCTGTTCAATCTGTCTCGCAATTCATGTTCCAGCTCGTTGAAATGTCGTAACGTGACCCTCGCATATAAGGACCAGGTGCGAAGCCCGAGCGAGGCCGGTGTACGTTTTATTAGCTCTGCATAGTTGAAGAAGAAATAGAGTATTTGCCAGGCCTGTATGAGTGGCGCGAGCAGCAAATTGATTAAAGCCAGCCACATTATTTGTTTTCTTAACTGCCGAGCGAGCATAATTCTCTTCGAGCTATCTTTGTAGCAGTCTCGAAGTTGCCAGCAGTTCTCCCAGGGACTCCACGGACTAGAAAATAATAGAAACTCCAGGTTCCATTTCAGACCTCTGGACAGGTAGTGAAAATCGCCAACAAAGGGGACGCGTACTTGAAGTGGAAGTAGATTTTTGTTTACCATCGCCACCACATAATTGGTAAATCTGAGTATTCGATGATAAATGTCTAATTCGTTGATCTCCTGTTTATGGACACACATGTGATGCTCAGGCTGTGCCTCTCGCACCCTCTCTTGTACAGTACTCCAGTTGACCCAAGCTAAATCACTTTCGTTAATTTTTAAAGCTGAATTATAGAATAACTTTATGTCATAAGCATGATATATTTGGTATATCGATATTACTAGCTTCATCAACCAAATAACAGCTGATAGTGCAACAAGACACCACCATTTCCATGTGACATAGCCCACACATACAGATGTTGGGTATATGACATCATTTAAACTTAATTTTTCAGTTCTGTCAGCATTTGGACTGTTTCTAAATAATCTCTCGTAGTTTACACAGTACATTAAAAATGTGGAAAACCACACAATGAATAAAAATTGCAGTAAGTAAAATAAATCTGACATTATCATTGGATAAAATCCACCCCGTATATAATATCTGTACATTCTTGTAAAAAATGAGTCCAGATCATCAATATGAGTCCATCTACTTCTATTATTTGGTACTTTGTGGATGATGACATTGACATGCTCATGTTCAGGATCTACAGCAGCCACAGTGGGGGCTAAATTGGAGTTTTCAGTGATCATCTCCAGTGGTGGGGTCAATTCATTCTCCAAGGCTTTATATGTTTTACCACCCAAATTGAAGTGAGCCATTGTAGATTGAAAGTTATATGAGTTGGTTCGTTTATTATGTTCCTCTAATGTTTCATATGAATAGAAATTTTTTGAGTGCTCAGCACAAAGATTAACTGACGAAAATAGTTTATGGCGATTAGTCAGCTCATTTACGTTTGCACTTTGTTGTTTGCTAAAATAAATATTTTTTTGCTTGTCTAATTAGTTCAACCAAGTATCAATATCAGTTTCTATATAGTATTTGTGATATTACATATAATTCAATAATTCCTTCAGTGAATATCATGCGTTCTTGAACAAATTATGCCTTTCAACTATTATAACTCACATCATTGCTCCATAAACCTGAAACAATAAAAAATGTTGTTTCAATATCTGTTTTATGCGAAAGTCACAAATGGGTGGCACAAACACTATGAGAAACCATTGCGTGCTTTGCACTGAACCATTTAGAATGCATAAATAAATAGATGTATAGATTAGGGTAAATGCCTTTTGAAACAAAATGAAATTAAAGTACCTAAGATTAAACCCATTAGAAGAGAAAATATGACAACAGTAAAGGAAGAATAAATTACATTTAATTGTAGATTCTCATGTTAAAATCTGCTTTTATGTTACTAGGGGTCACTACTTTTGTTAGTGTAAAAAAATACATTTTCATCTTTTGATTTAGTCATTTTTTTTCAGAAAATGCATAAGAACGAAAAAACTTTGCCCAACATGAATTTATGGCCTTTAATTAAATTTACATTTCATTACTTTAAAAATTGTAAAATTCCATGTAACCGATGTAATATTGAACCTTGAGTCCTTTGTGTAATTACAGTGTACATTTTTACTATTAAAATTGTATACAATGATTGATAAAGTTCTTTTCAATATTTTGAGTTTCAGAGAAATTACAATACCAATTTTTTGACACCAGTAGAAAATAGGAACTAAAATGAACATAAGTATTTTCCGTAACATTTATGGCTTTGTTTCTTGTAATTGTTGCACTGTAAAAAAGAGTTTTTACCATTATAGTAGGCAAAAACTGAAACTTTGAGGGAAATGGAGGTTAGAAATACAGATTGATTAATAGGAAAGCCTTTTCTATTTTTACATCATCATAAAACAAAATACATATGTATTTACCAAAAAAAAAGTATTTATTTTATTTTATTCTTCATGTATGTGGTTTTCTTCTAGCAAACCTGGGAGTGCACAGAGGAATTGCTGTATGAGTGGCAAAGTCTAATGTACATTTATGTATGTTTATCCACATTCTAGTACCGATAACACAAGCTAGTTAAACTGTGCTTACCATTGGTCTAGGTGCTGTTGTGTAGATTGTCTTGGAATATTTATTTATTTATAGTAATTAAAATTGACAAGTTGGTACATTATTTTTATAAATAGTCATTATGGAAAAATATCATTCAAAAAATTGGTAAAGATTGTGTAGCACATATCCTCTATCAGTTTGCTGTAAACTTACACATTGTGTAAGTGTAATACACAACATACATATTCACACTTGTAAATAAAATGTTGGCAGAGTTGTATGACCACCCACATTGCACCCTAGCCCCCGTGAGGGGGCGGCCCTAACGGCGAAAAGCGGCCATTTTGTTTTGGACAGTATGTTTTTTTTTTGGACAACAGCCCTATCCCTTTGTTCCCGGTGACGACCAATATTTGTGAAAAAAATTACTTACTATAAAGGGATTTTTTTGCTCATGATAGCCATCTAAATCCGAAAGCATATTAGCTACACAGTAATGGTACATAAGTAAATCATATATGTATGAACGAATTATATACTAATTGCATGGTAGTATAAACAGGGAGATAATAAATAAGCATCATACCTGTACAGCTTCTACGAAGGACAAAAGTTAATGTATCTTGCTTGACTTCGAAGTAATTTTTCATTTCTGCAATGAGTCCATTTAGAATTTATTTTTCTTAATCCTTTCTGTTTTACGATATCAAGAATAAGGTACTTCTAGTGTAAAAATTTAAATATTATTACTGTTAAAATAAAAAAAGGCTTTGACGCGCTTCAGAAAACTACGCTTCAAAACAAAAGCATTGTTTATCAATAAAATAGCCATAGATCATAGAGCATACCATAAAGTCAGTGATGTCAAAATTGGCATTTTGACGAGTATTGCCAATTTATAAACAGATTTACCCTTAAAACCATCCATTCCATACCTTAAGGGAGTTACACCGATTTTAAAATCCTTTAAAATCGATGTGGCTCCCCTACCTACGTACATACTGATTACTTGTTGATGTTGTTGATGTGATGTGGATGCGACTAATGCCACGATGATGAGAGACTATAACTGGCAACGGTAATTGTCTACCTACTGTATATGGTGCAAATCGGTGCAAGTATTATAAGAAAAGCAGTGATGTGGGATTATTTAATCATCGCAACAAAATAAATATTTTAATGGCTAATTGCAATGGTATAGGTACTTCAATGTGTTCCCAAAGTGAAAAATCGACCCGATTGCAACCCATTATTTTACATTAATTTAAATAATTGAAATAGTCTTTGTTATGCTTTCCGTTATTAAAATAATTTAGAAATGAACACCGCTACATAATTAAGATAAACAATACATCATTGATTCTAACGCAAAACGAGGAAGCTAGTGTATTATATTGGGTAGGTACTAGCTGACCCGCGCAACTTCGTCTGAGTCACCCCGTTTTTGCAACATTTTTAACTTCTGCTCCGCACCAGTTGGTTATAGCATGATGTTATATACATAAAAACCTTCCTCTTCAAATTACTTTGTCTAATAAGAAACCGCATCAAAATCCGTTGCGTAGTTCAACAAAAGGACTACTATACTGTGTAGTGACACAGTATAAAACAAAGTCACGTTCTCTGTCCCTTTTTTTTTATTTTCCCTTGACTTTACGGTGTTGTGCTTCACTAAGTACAACACCGTAAAGTCAAGGGAAAATTTTAAGAACGATTAGCATAAATATATACAGAAATAGTGTTTTTGTATTTACTTTTGAAATTTTTGTCGTTTTATTTGAGGGTAATGTGCAACTTATTAAAAATCAATGTATTCTGAAGGATAATGATGAAGGATGAATTTCTACACGCACGAGTGTGACGCCCCTGGTGTTGCAAAATTGCATAGACCACGGTGATCACTTTCCATCAAGTGGGCCGTGTGCTTGTCTGCCACCTAAGTGGTATAAAAAAAAGCAATAACATTCATAAAATACCCTTAAATTTCTCCTTACATACATTTTTCCCACTTATTTTAGTATAAAGGCCGAAGTTGGCATCACTTCTGATCCGCGCCAAAAGTTGTCTTTGGTTTCAAATGCGTTTTGTTTTGATCATCATACCATAAAGACAAAACAGTACTTACTACACCATCTTATTTATATTTTTTAATTTAAAATAAATCAAAATGGTAAAATTGCAATGAAGCTCATTTCTTAACCACATGAAATAAAAAATTATATTGAACCAAATTTATGTGTTTAAAATTATGAAAACATTGGTCACTAAACGCATCAGCAGTGAAAATCCATTCCACTCAGTATATAACTATTATGAAGTAAATTCTCATCTTTTATTCAACGAAATACATTGAGTAAAATATATAGTAAGTAACGCTGTTTAGTTTATCTTGATTGCAGTTCTTATAATTACATTTACTGCCACTGCCCTTCTAATTTCGGTAAATGTTAGTGGGGTTCGCCGTAGCACTTTGCTCGTTGGGTGTGTTCAGCTCCATCGTAGGTATACTTTGCACATCTCAATGAAGAGAGTGTTACCATTGGTGAATTGAGCCGTGTGCTTCACGGCGGAGTAGAATTTGGGCCGACCCATATCTTTCCATTTGATGTCGTACAAGATGACCAAGAAATAGGACTGTTTAACATCAGACAGCTATATACAGCCCAGATTCAGCTCAGATGCGTGGCTTGAGTCAACAATAATGGCCGGAGTACGGAAATAGGGAAATAGGTGTGAGCATAATGTATCTATGTAGGCATGCATTGGTATCTACCTCCCTCATTCCTAAGACTTCACCTTTAATTTAACAGTACCATCGATGGTACCGTCTAATGGTACGACAGTTTACAAATCTTACCATTAGGCGAGGTGATTGTTGCTATTATTGAGGTGTACAAAAAAGCTAACTTAATGCCAAAACCAGACTATTCAGGTAGCCTCCCAGGGGTGCAGGGGTACGAGAGATTTGTCTTGTATTACCTAACTCACACCCGACAATCAAAGACCCAAAGATTGCGGACGTTTTAGTTGGTTCAAGTCCGACATAACAACCTCCATCGGCTTTGGCCGGGGTGGTATTTATAGGGAAAAAAAGAAGGAATTCAAATAGTCATTCTTTTAATTTGTCTGTAATGGTGTGTTAGGGGAACGCTCCCGAAAACGAAAACACGGGATACCTACAGACTACTCACTAGTTTAACTTACTAGAGCTAGTTTTTTTTATTTATGGCACGTCAATATGACTCCACCTCGCCTGATGTTAAGCTGAAGGCAAAGTCTCATGAAAGAGAGTCATCATTGCACACAAGTACAGTGCTACAATAGTGGTGCTCAGCTTAACGGCCTCATCAGATTCTTTTTCACGCCCCGCTTAAAGGACCCGGGACTGTAGGAAGAAGGGAAGGGAGGGAAGGGAAGAAGAAGAAAGAGTTCAACAATCGTGGTGTACGTAGTACGTACCACGATATTTAAACCCTTTAAATAGTATTATTGCTACCTACACCCTTTAAATAATAATATTGCGTGAATTATGCTAATAACAGGGTTTCGAAATCATGGTACCTACCTAAAAAAAATATAGATATTGCAAACAAAAAAAAAGTGGCCTAATTTTAATAAAAAGGTTAGTAGTAAGATTACCAGTTTTCGTTTTCGGAAGCTTTTCCATAGCACTGTATATTTATTTAACTAGCAGGTATAATAAATATATACAGTGGATTCTAAAAGTACAAACACGTACAGTGTTCCAAAGATGGCGCTCAGTTTGACGGCCTCATCAGATGCTTTTTCACGCCCCGCCTACAGGACCCGGGCCGGGACTGTACGAAGAAGGAAACACGTGAGCTGGTCAGGAATATCAAGATATAATTTATTTTATTAATGCTATCTATGTTCGTTTTGGTTAAATTAGAATTAGACTGTCAAAGGATTATAGATCTTAAGGTGTCCAAGAGCTTTTGGAGCCCATTATACATAATATACACTGACGGACTCATAAACTGCATCAAAGTTCAGGTTTACTCTAAAAGGATTTCTTATAATAAGTATACAAACTTTTTAGATTAAATTATATAAATATGGAAAGACTGGCTCTTAATCTTAAAAAAAAATTAAATTTAAAAATAGAACTGCAGTAAAACAAATGAATATAGCCGGGAAAAGAAAATTTACTTGTAGTATCAGATTTGCGTGTTATTTATAGCAAAGTTTTAAATTGATTCTCATTGATTTTTTTTGTTTTGTCAATTTAATTATTGTTACCAGCATAATTGTTGGGTTAGTTTTTTAACACATCGAGAGTTTTTGAACCATAATATGGATACTTCGTCCGAACAAGCGGCACAAATTGTAGCATTGGTGCGGGAGGGCTTGGATCAACGAACGATTGGTAGAAATTTAAATTTAAACCAGTCTACGGTTTCTAGAATATACAGAAGGTTTGTAGAGACAGGTTCTTACAGGAGGAGACGTGGTACAGGCAGAACTCGAGCAACCACAGGTCGTGATGACCGATTTATTGTTATAACTTCCCTGCGAAATCGTTTCCTCACGTCAGTTAACATCAAAACCGAGCTTAATGAAGTGCGTGGAGTAAACGTGTGTGCACGAACAATAAGAAGAAGGTTAAAGGAAGCGGATATCACCCCTTTTAGACCAGCAAATGGTCCAAAGTTGTCTACAGCTCACAGACAAGCTCGCTTAAGATTTGCGCGTCATCACCTGAATTGGACAGAAGAGCAGTGGGCCTCTGTATTGTTCACGGACGAGTGTAGGACATGTTTATATGGTGCAGATGGTCGCAGAAGAGTCTATCGTCGACGTGGGGAGCGATATGCTCAAAGTTGCATTGAGGAGCGTGTTCCTTTTGGAGGCGGTTCATGTATGGTCTGGGGTGGCATATCGATGAACGGGCGAACAGAACTTGTGTTCATAGACATGGTCCGTCAAAACGGTAATAGAGGGGGTTTGACAGCACATCGCTACATAACAGAGATATTAGAAGATCACGTGGTGCCTTACATGGGATTCATAGGCGAAAATTTTACTTTAATGCAGGATAATGCCCGGCCGCATGCAGCTGCACAAGTTCAACATTATTGCGAAGAGGTTGGGATACGTACAATGAATTGGCCAGCACGCAGCCCGGATCTTAATCCCATCGAGCATGTTTGGGACAATTTAAATAGAGCTGTATATGCGAGAAACCCTTCGCCCACGACAGTGGCAGCACTAAGAACAGCACTTTCAGAAGAATGGGACAATATTCCGCAAGATCTTTTAAAAACCCTAATAAAATCTATGCGGAACCGATTAGAATCCGTAATAAGGGCACGTGGGGGTAATACACCTTATTAAAACACAAATAAACCCTTGCATAAAGTTTGTGTCTATTGTTAAAACCAATTTTTTAATTAAACCAATTTTTTTAAATTTCTGTTTTTTCTTCAAAAAAAGTCTTAAGGTCCTTTCCAGTACATAAACTTAAACTTAAAGATATGACCCTACGCTGTTTAAAAGTTCACGAACCAATCTAGAGGTTTCAATTTAAATCTGTATAGAAAGTATGCATACTTGGTTAAAATATTTATTTCAAAGTCATCTATTACTTTGATGCAGTTTATGAGTCCGTCAGTGTACATATAATTGAATCTGTCTACACCGTGTAATTTTTATACAATGTTATACAACAAATATAAATTACGTTTTTAAACGGTACATTTTTGATTTATGTAACATTTCGTGGGAATAAATTTGTATGGTGTTCAAAATGTGTTATTATGTTGTTAGCAGTTTTGTTACTTTGATGTTAGCTGTACTTTATTATTAAAAATTCATTTATATGTCATATTCAGTTGCGGAACTTATAAAACGTCATAGGTAGAATATTCAAGGTTAATGTAGCAAATGGACCACTGCACTGGTTCGAATCATGGCCCCGATTTGAAAAGATTACGGCAAGAAATTCAATATAAATAATTTCTTATCTATAAACCACTAAATAATTCAAAGTAAATTAAGGGTTGGTTTATATTTCTCCTAGATTCATATTACTTAACTACAACTATATAGTAAAAGAAATAGAAGGCCAGTTAGATTTTACTAGGAACATGCCTTCTTTTATCGTGAGATAAATCCCCATGGATTCCCCGTCACCAGAGCCGGTTGGAGAGGTTATGTCGGACTCGAACCGACTAAACGCACGCCGTCTTTGGGTCTTTAGTTGCTGGAGGTGAGATAGTAACCAACATATCCCATCAACCCGGCAGTCCCGGGGCTATGTCTATCCAGATGATCCCCTTCGAGTGTAGGGCCCACGGCGTCCCCGTCTAATCCTCGGGTATGGGGCGGCACACTTTGCACATCACGGCCTGCTTCTGCTAAGGTAACAGGCGGCCCCACCTATCTCCAGCAAGTATGTGACGCCCCTGGTGTTGTAAACGTCTATAGGCCACGGTAACCACTTTCCACAACCCACCTAGGGTTGTGTGCTTCTCTGCCACCGAAGTAGTTTAAAAAAAAATAACAAAACAACTACTAAACAGCTATTTATGTAGATTTAAAAAATGTTTAAATTTGCATAATTAGCGGTTTAGGCTGACAACGGAAGGTGGTACCCCTGAGGTAGGTACTGACTTCCTGAAAAGTGTCTGGGATCGGGAGTAATGGCGCCTTTCAGGATAGGCCCTATGACCAGCAGTGGACTGTGATAGGCTAATCGAATCATGATATTGTCTCTGCTTACTTTTTTTTTATATTAAGTACTATACAATGTTACATAAATCTTGAAGTAAGACACTAAAACCCTGCAGGGTTTAATATGTGTCGCGTCTAACAATAATGAGGGGTTAGGCATTAATTATAAAATAAATAGAAAAATAATAAATCCTTATGTAATTAATTTTTTATTTTTTTTTAATTTTTATAATAAGAATTTTAGCAACCGAAGTTACTAATATTCCCTTTAACCCCTCCAGCTAAGCTCAATGGCTTGTGTTAGGAGTGGGTTCACGTCGGTAGTGTAATGGCCAGGATTCGAACCCGGGACCTCTCGATCGTAAGGCTGACTCCTTAACCACTAAGCTACTGACGCTCCATTCATTATTCCATTCATTAGGTGCATTCCTTTGAAGAGCGAAATGTAGGTAGGTACTTATGTGTCTTGTGCGGGCCTGTAATGGTAAAGAGACATTACCTACTAAGTAAATAATTATGTATGTGCATAAAGAAAATCCAATACATTAAACGTTCAATTAAAAGTAATAGACAAACGAAAAACCATAGAGTAACTGAAGTTTAATAAATCTCTGTTTAATCGAAAATTAGTAGCGGGGTGTCTGAGTATTAAAATTTAAGGAGATGTTTCAATACAACTGAAAATGAAAGTTGAATGAATCAAAATATTGCAAGAATTTCAACCCTGCAAGTATAGTTTCGTTGGGGTTCTTACTTGCTTTATTCATACATACATGTGTATGCTCACGCTTGTCTTCTTTTGGGGTAGGCAGAGATAATAGCCCGCATTTAGCTTCTATTAATTCAACTTAAAAAACTATCTCTGTCATAAGTAGGACTTATCAAATTGGTGGTGGTAATTTACCATTAATGGGAAAGACTCATCAAAGAGGGTTACCATTACAGACATATATTCAATGTTACAATGGTGGCACTTATATTGACGGCCTCTTTAGATGATTTTCACGCTCAGCTTTAAGGAGCCGGCACTGTCGAAAGAAGTCCTATCAAACTCAGTCCTCTACTCAACCTCTAATGATTAAACCTTTACTTTCCTAGCCTCCCCACCCCTTTCCAGCTCTCCCCCTTTCCCTTCAGGGTGGGCAGCGTGTGTGTGACACCCTTAGTGTTGCACATGTTCATAGGCCACGGTGGCCGCTTTCCATCAGGTGGGCCGTGTGCTTGTCTGCCACCTACGTAGTATAAAAAAAAAATATTTTTACTAGATAATCACACGCCTATACAGATAAACAACAATTAAACTGGTAACAATTTCTCAGAACCCCGATTTTATTAATGATTTTTATCTACTGAGATTACAAAAACCTCAGTATTAGAAGTTGCTAGACTAGAATTTGGTCGCAAAAAAATTATTTGTTTATTTAAACAATGAAGATATGGCGGTAGCCTAGTGGTCTCGGGTTCGAACCCAGGTTTTACCATGGCACACACCAATGACTTTTCGATTTTCGATGTTTTTCGAAGTTATGTGTGTATTTATCGCAGGTACTTATAAAAAGTGCCCGGTTAATAGCAATAGGCTCGCCACCTATTACATTGGGACCTAAACATAAACTGACGAAATGTGGGTGCTAGCACCTCTGCCTACCCCTTCAGAGATATAGGCGTGAGTTTATTATGTTATGTAACAATGAAGATAAAAATATTTCTTGGACAGCCCTGATAAAAATTATTTCGGAGTGACGCAAAAATATTATCTGTCGTAATTTTCGAATCTCACCTTAACAGTATTCGGAGTGTGGCTCGCTCCCCGGGTATTTGCATATTGCTTTATCGTGTACCACTTCCAGACAAGGTTTTGCAATAACTCACCCCAACCCTTGTCCTCCCACTATATGTTGAGTTACAGTATGGTATTTGTCAAGCAAAAAGGTACGCTTGGGGTTATAGGGAAGTGATGTCGTCATTACCAAACATTATGAGAACTTTGACCTTTTTTTGGAGTGTCTGGAGATTGGAGAGCCGCCATTTTGTTGTAAAGATATATTTTATAGTCTATGTTCAGTGGATTTAATTAAGTAATCTCTTAGAGCAGACAAGCACGTGTCTCAACTAATGGAAATTGGTTACTGTGGCCTATGGATGTGGGCAACACCAAAGGCGTAAGACTCGCGCTGCTGACCGTAGAACCTTCTAATGCCGTTTTTGAAGAATCCCATATTGCAGTCGCTTTGGATTGGATTACTTTAGAATTGTATTATCTGTGAGAGCGAATTGGGAATCTGGGGCTCGCTTGTTGATTTGATTTTTAAATCTTTCATGGTTGGTATGTTTTTGACCTCCGAACCCCAAGAAAAAGGTCTGTGCGAAACCCTTATTCACCGATCAGCATGGTTTAGGTACAAGATAGGTTTTCTCAGGTCTCCAAAGGTTTTGATTTTGCCCCCTCCCATTCTCCCCCTAACTATAGAAATTAAGAACAGCATTCATGAAACTTGTTTTTGTGTAATACATAGATCAATCACATAATACAAAATAAATCAATCACAGATTTATAAATTATTTCAACACAAATTTTTTTCATCGTAAAGCAATTTAAAAATGCACTGACCTAGTTTTATTATTGACTTATTGATAAATGTTGTTGTCGAATATTTTATTGATGATGAATGATAAAATAATTGCAGTTAATTTATTTCTTATAATGTTACTAAAGTACATCTGACGTGGGATGAGATGCCGATGATATTCTTAGATAGATTATACAGATAGTTCGTATGGATCCTCAGGAAATGTTTGTAATTTTGTTTGTAATGGTCCTCCCATTACAAACAAAATTACAAACATTTACATGAAGATAGGCTGGAAGCGTTCGAGATGTGGCGTTGGAGAAGGATGGAAGGGATAAGCTGGACGGAAAGGCTTGTTTCAAACAAAGATCATAGAAGGGAAAGTAGAAGGAAAGATAGGAATAGGCAGGCCAAGAGGAACATTTATGGCACAGATAAAAGAAAGGATACAAGTTGTGTCGTATCAGGAGGTCAAGGTCGGGGGACAGAGAGGAGTGGCGATTACTCCACCGACAAGAGCATAGCTCTTAAGTTTAGAGAGAGAGACATATATTTGAAAACCAAAAATCACCTCATTACCGCGTTACCGAATTTAAAATCATCATCATTCCCTGAACCTTTTTCCCAACTCAGTTGGGGTCGGCTTTCCAGTCTAACTGTGATGCGGCTGAACTTCGATATTTTCCGTGAAGCGACTGCCATCTGACCTCCACAACCAATGGTCTAATGACCAATGGCGATATCGAAGTTCCAAGTTAGGCTGGTTGGACTTTTGAGGGCTCCAACTACCCGTAACGACTGCCATAGATGTTTGTATGGCAACCGGGACCGACGGCTTAACGTGCTCTCCGAGGCACTTATAAACCTGCGATAAATACACACATAACTCGAAAAGCATCGAAAAGTCATTGGTGTGTGCCATGGTAACCTGGGATCGAACTCGAGACCTCGTCTCAGCAGTCCATTACCCATACCACTAGGCTACCGCGGCTATTGGTATGGGTAATGTTACCGAATTTAAAATGTCAAATTAAATATGCACTTTTTAACAGCCGGCTATTTGATAGGTAATATATGTATGTCACTTGCACACTTTATCTCTCTAAGTATTACTAAAAGTTTATGGGATTGACCTATATTTTGAAGTATATCTATGACAGACGTCTACAAATGTCAATCCCATTCATTGAACTATTCATTCTATTCCATGTTCCAAAACGACGAATTTAGGTTTAGGGGGGATTGGCCCCTCTGGGAGCTCCGTTGGCAGACACCAGGACGTCAACTTAGACGTCAAAGTTGACCACTTCCTATTAATCGGCAGAGGTACCAGCGCTAGAGGTTTTAGTCCTGAAGATCTCGATACCGATAAATATAACAACACAACAACAATTAATTGTTAATACATCTCTGCCTATCCCTTGAGGCATTAATAATATATTATCATTAAAACATTTAAACCCTAATTCTCTTTTATCACCCCAACTAAATGACGTCTAAAGGCTGAATATTTTTCACGGCTGTCAACATTAAAAGCTTTAGAAATATCGTGACGTCATTAGGCCTCCTTTCCACCCCTTACATTTTCCAAATGCCTGCCAACAGGGGTCTAAACCACTATTGATTAATACACAATTAGATCAAGGATATTTGACGGGAGACGGGAATACAGGAGTCATCCAGACGGACGGAATACAGGGCGACTTCTCATTACCACGCGCCGGTATAAATATTCATGGACGTCTTTTATTGTCGACGCCTACCTTACGAACGCAAATCGTTAGCAAATTATTCAAAAATACCTATCTTTTGTTCCAAATGTTCTTTTTGATGATTCAAATTTGGAAGTAAATAAATAAATATTGTCAGGCATTTTAAATGGCGCTATGTAGACGAAAATTACGGTCTCTATGGTGTGGTGGTAATGAATATAACTGCTACGTAGGACGGTTGGGTGTGGCCCTGGGGGTGACGGATGGAGCTGCCTGAAACAGGCAGCGCAAAGAGCGTATACCCATATCCGAGGGCTAGATGGTGACACCATGGTTCACATCATTAGGGGAAGGGGGTCATCTCAAAAGAGATGTCCCCGGGTCTGTCGGGGTGCGAGAGATATGACTAGTATAATCTCATCTCCAGCAATCAAAGACCCATAGGCCCATAGTTTACCCATGGTGCAACTGGTAGTGTCACGGGAAATAGAAATCTCCCATGACACTACTAGTTGTGTCACGCAGTAGTGCCAAGGGAAATGGACGGTTTTGATCGGTTCGAGTCCGACATAATCAGCTCCACTGGTTTCGGCGGGAGGTGTGTCCATAAATATGTCTATTTGCATTGGTTTGTATTATGGTATGGTATGTACTAGTTTTAAAAAAACAGTATCTGTATATGTATATCTTCATTCTAGACCCCATCACACAAGCTAAGTTAAGCTTGAAATGATTCTTGATGGTGTCATGTAGTTTGTACCTTTTAGTATATCTATAGCATAGCTGGATGTCGGTATCATGCAGTGTTTGTAAATTTTAGCACGCTACTTAATAAATAAATGAATCAATAAATAATAAATAAATATTCTCTACTCGTTTCTCTATTCGATTCTCTACTCGCTTCTGTACTTGGCTTTAGTTGCCTGTCTTCTCTTTTATCCACATTCCATTTTATGCCGCTCCCCCATCTTCCAAGCTCCACATTTTCCCATTTCCTCTCTTTCCACCATTTTCTGTTTCCCATTTTCTCCATTATCCCAATTCCCCACTTACCCATTTCTCCAATTTTCCCACTACCTGATGCGCCCCATTTTGCCCCTGCCTCATTTTCTCCTTATTCCCATATTTCGTACTTTTCCATACTTTCTCACTTATTCCACCTCCCCAGTTTCCCACTTTTCTCATCTATCCACTTCCGCTTTCCTCAATTTTCCCACTTTAAAATTTTCTACACTTTCCTATTGTCCCCACTTCCCTTTTTCCCTCCTTCCATATTTTCACCACTTCTCCGTTTTCCCCAAGTCTGTTCTCAAGCTTTAATGTATCTGTGCAACAAATTTTGACAAACTTTCATTCAGTATGGCATCCCCTATTTCCCAACTTTAATCACATTTTCAGGTAGCCTATGTCCGTACCCAGGTTCTAATTCATCTCTGTACCAAATTTCAACACGATCAGTTCAGTGGCTTAGGCGTGAAATCGTAACATACAGACAGGCAGACAGAGTTACTTTCGCATTTATAATATTAGTAAGTATAGATATGGATAACTGGTAGTATAGGTTATTGAAATCGTCACACTTATATAGATATAATATGTTATATTTTGTTGATGCAGATATCACGCATAGAAGTATCCAAACTAAAAAAAAAAACCTATTAGTAAAGATGTTCATGCACACAAAATAATAATTGAGCTGAGCGGTAATTGAACACGTTATCTCTGAAGGAACAGTCGAACGCTCTACCGACTCTACTCTCAAAATGAAATAAACTTCAATAACGTAATATGTGCCACAGACAGTGCTGAGTACCTACTCCCCTCAAAATGAGAGCTAAGCCCAATCTGGTGCAATCTACCCAAACTCATGTGTGAACACCAGATTTCAAAGATTGTATTCGAGATAACATTCAAAAATAGGTACCTATTGAGAGTTCGTTACGCACGCACTTCCGATTCTCCCGCGAAAACTGCGTGGGATGGGAATATCGCCGCGATTCAGTTTCATACTAACGTTTCGTTCTGTGCACAAGACCCTTTGACCTTTCCTGTACAAATGCAAAATTTTAAAATGGAATGCATGTGAGTTCGATTCACTCAGTCCCTAGGGCCGCTCCCGAAATCGTGACATCGATTAGACGAGAACGGCGCACAGTAATCGAGTAACACGATTACGAAACTATAAAATATTATGGAGTTAAGTTACGTTACGTAGGTATTTCGAGTTGCGAATATTGCCGTTCGCTGAGCGCTAGCGTAGTGTTGTGCGGTTCGAACAGCCAGTGCCGCGCACATCGCCACGCGATACACACGCATTCCGTAAAGCGCGCTCACACCCGCGACTTGACTCGTGCTACCCTGTGTACCTGTGCCCTGTGTTATACCCCCGAAAGTACGTAAACAAAATACATTAACTTAACCTGTGACAGTGCGGTCCGGATTTGTATTGGAGCGGCATCAAACGCGTGCGTATTATTTGTTTATTAAGAGGGATAGAATCTGTTGCATTCTGCAGGTGCTTGCTTGTTCTTTATTAATTGAAAAGTGATTGTAAAGCGGTCACGGCCGAGGCACACATGTCCGGCCCAGTTTTCACGATCGTTGCCTCTGTCTCGAAAGAATTCCATGGCTTGGTTGCTTTTCTTTGTTTACCGGCGGGAGATGTTGTCGGTGCGTATTGCACTTGTTGATTCGCAAGCGATATACGGTGTTGTCGATTTATATTTTGTTTCGGCATGCGATCAAACGTTTCCGATTTAATTTTGGCAATGAGTTCTAACACTAACCGATTAATTGCTCCGATGCCAGATTCTTGTTAAGAAAACAACGCTCATGTTACGGTATGCACATGTAATGAGATCGATTTTTTCCGATCTATCACGTAAAATTCACATCGATTATTACACGATATGGCTCTGCACTAATATCACTCTGTTGTTGCATTTGCAGTACATCATTCATATTTCTTTCCGTTCTACTTAAATAAATATTTAAAATTAAAAGTTGTTTCAAAAGTAGGTATGCAGCTGATTAACACAATTGTTATTTTTTCTCTTCTCGAGTGAAATACCCACAACAAAATGTAATACAATCAAAGGGCGCTAAGTATAATAAACTACGCTTAAAACATTCGAGAAACCTCTGGCAAAGATGTGGCAGTAATGGGGAAGCGAAATAGGTCAAATATTTAAAAAAATATGTGCTATGTATGATTTTAGATTGACATGGTCATTTACGAATTCACTATTAAATCGATCGGGATATTTACCATGTTACGCGAAGAAATCAACAAACATGGTAAATATCCCGATCGATTTAATAGTGAAATATGTGCTAAACCATATATAAGGTGATGATTTTAAGTTGACATTCAAGAAGGAACTAAACAATTATGTAGATTATGTAGGTAGATTTGTGATATAAAATGACATTTCCAACTTGAACTTTTATTTTATGCTAGAAGGCTAGATCACACATAATAAAATACAGATGCTGATTGTGTTAACACATAGATATTACTTATTATTGATATCGTTATATTTCTTCAATTAAAAAAAAGTTTCAATAACCAGGTATTTGAAAGATTTGAGCTCGGCTAAGCTAAGAGGAGTCTCATAACAATTCGGCAATGCCGACCTGAAGTGAGAACGGTCTGTTCAGTCAGTGTTCAGTTAGACTAAAAAAGAAGGTCTGTGTCACACGTAATAAACACTTACTGGCCATTTATAGAATTTAATGACTATATCTTTTTATCATCGGCCAGCATCCGATAGACGTCAGAATGGGTTTAACGGAACGTGAAATTTTTTCCTCACCTAAAATTTTCTACGAACCAAATTTTCTATGAAAACTGCACAACGCGCCTTAAGCAGTTTTCATTTCAAAAATCTAAAGAAAATTATCGGAAAATTTGTCGGAAGCTTACGCCCTGAAAAAAAATTAACGCCATTTTTGCCGCCACTAAATAGCCCTTTAAAAAGGTTTTATTAAACTATTTATTTTTACTGATTTATGTCACAATCAAACTATCGTAATTACCTATGGCTTCAAGTCTGGAACGAATGAATCGATTATAATGCGGATTGGAACCATGAACGATATGAGCTGATCGAACGATTATAATACTGTTCAAAACATTTAATATTACTTTGATAATGCAATAAAATCATTCGATATGTATAGGTTCGTTATATTTTTAAATTAGCTTTTTGTTGCTAAGGTGGATTGCATTTTTCATTTACGTCACATTAAATACAATAAATATTGATCTTTAGGTATAAGTAAATGATTATTATTACACTTAGGGAACTAGCACGAGATTTCGTTCAGGAAAACAGGCATAATATGGAATAAAAAGATGTATTAGTTTATGGATTGGAAAAACCAAACGTCTAAAGATCATACCAGTTAGGGTTGCTAGGTCCCCAAACCTAAAAGCTGGACAGACTAGCCAGTTTGGCGTGACATATGGGCAATAGCACCTGTCTCTTTTTTTCCTTTTTTTCCCTGCGCTGTATCCACGAAGACTTTGATCGTTTTTCATATCGGGGGAATGCAACCTCGGGTGGGAAGCACGGTGTTCCGAAGTCCAGAGAATCGTCATTTACAGAATCAACAATTTCCTCTGGAAGTGTGAGATTATGATAAAGGGCATTGGACACCGCTTGGTTTGGCAATAGAAATATAATATAACTAAAAAGCTAAACGATATCCGGCTTTATCCGGACGCCTGGTAACCGAGTCCATCCATTTTCCGATTTAAATCTATCGGATAGCTTAGTGTTAGCAATTAAGTAACTACTACATAAAATATTATTAAATGTGCTGGTATTGTGTTCACTCACTCACTTGTACCAGTCGATTATCATTCGTTCGTTCACTATACCAAGAATATCATTCAGCATCTTCGCAATTTTTATAAGTCAATATTTCTATTGGGAATCTGTCAGTACCATTCGAAAATGAGTCAAAAATAGTTTTTTATCGATTTACTAAAACTTGTTTTAGACAATCTACATAGTTTTTAGTAAGTAGTAGCATTTGTCCTGTGTTTATGCTATATATAAAGGAATTATTTTTTCTGCGTCCAAAGAGCGATTTTATACAGGTCTTAAAACAATTTCCCAACCAAGCACATAGTATTAAGATAATATATGTTCATAAGCTTTTCTACGATTCGCTGTAGGATGTTTGCTAAGTCGGGTTTATCATGGCGAGAATATGATTTGAAAAAGGCGATAGATATTAATAATAATTTTCGATCGATCGAATAAGGATGACTAGCATCTACTTTTAGTTAGAAAGTGATAATTTAAAGAAGATAATCAAAGATATAATTTTAAAATCAAGATAACAACAATGACGTAATAAGTAACGTGATTATCTTTAGGTGTTTTATTTTCATACTACAGGTTATTTGATGATTTGAGTCGAGTATAATTCTAGAATTCTAAGAATATTCTTTTTCCGCTACCTATCCTACTTCCTACTAACAGCATAAAATGGGAAAGTGAAGAAATTTGCCATAGCACTCTTACGCCTGAGTAGACATTTAATTTCTTCTAAGAGGTTTTCCAATAATTGTCATTGTCAGGTTTTTAGTAGGCAGGCTGAATATGATCCTTGAGCTTCTTAATATGAATACAATAAAAAAAAACCGTATTAATATATAATGAAGAAATAATTTTATGAGGCGACGGTGAATGGACAACCCAGTAAATATTGACCTAGGCGTACTATCTCAAATACTCAATAGAGAATCGGACAACAATTAAGTAGATTAAAATAAATCAGATTTAAATAAAATCTGTTACATACTATTATTTAGCGAATAATAATTTAGTTTTATTCATTTTTAAATGAAGGCATACAATTTTGTTATTTAAAATAATTTTAATGTGTTTTGAAATACGAATGACAACTGCCAGCATTTTTTTAAGAAAAATCGTTTGAAAAATTTACGCGGCTGAACACGGTGGACGTCACGTCGACTCAGATGACATAACGTAGCGTTTTGGCGGGATTTTTTTAATACCTACCTAATAAGCTACAAATAAAAAATAAAGTTTTAGTCTTTATGGGAATCTATGAAGATTAATTTACAACAAATTCTGAAAATTTGTCCGATCTCCTGTTAGTAAAGAAAATGTTTTAAAGATAATGCCATCCATGGGAATTTTGAGCAGGATAAAAAAGAAGGTCAAACCATAGACATTACTATTACTAGCGTAAATAGACCCACATATTCCTTCATTACTGCGTTACCGAATTTGAAATGTACTGACTGTTAGTGTAGAAATATTGATATCACTGCAATATATTTTTCTGTCGAAGTTGATAATGGTGTATAAAAAAAAATTCACGGTACATATACTCTGTCACATTCACCCGCCTAGGTTTTGTTGTAAAGATGACTATGTCAATCGTAGCAAACGGTTAACAGCGAAAGTAGAAGAATCTAAAAGAATAATAATATATCAAGATCGAAGCACGTGGGAAGATATTATCTCAATCTAATTGAACGAGGTAGGACACGACGGTATATCCGTCCCAATCGAGCAGTCCGACTGGGGAAGTACCTCCACCCTACAGAATATCGCCGTTTAATAACCTTGTGTTGTGTTTTCGGTGGTGAGTAGGGTAGCCAGAGCTCACTAGAGAGGTTTTGTGTTGTCCGTGGGAAAACCAAAGGCTTATCCTACATCTTTTGCGCTGACGACACAGAATGTCTCTGTTCTTACAGGGGTTGCGGCACGAGTGTTATCCCTCTGGTGTTACACTCGCCCATAGGCCACGGTAACCACTTACCATCAGGTGGGCCGCGTGCTTGTCTGCGACCTAAGTTGTATAAAAAAAAATCTTCCTCAATAGGAATGATACGTAGGCATGAATTTATGATACCTATACATAATACTTACTGCAGCCTACCATGCAGACGTAATGAGATAATTTTGCAAAACCAACTGAACATCATCCAATGTTGATCATGGTGGTACAATAACAACTCGAATGTCAAGAAAGTATTACTCTGCAAGTACCTACCTAGATAAAGGGGAACACCCGTAAGCGAAATGATGTCTATTGTCATTCGACCTATCGCTAATCTATTCTCTCATTACGGGTATTATGCTATTGCATCATTCTCTTTTATCATCTACTAGCTGACCGGCGCAACTTCGTTTGCGTCACCCCGTTTTTGCAACATTTTTCATCCCTGCTCCGCACCTGTTGGTCGTAGTATAATGTTATATACATATAAACCTTCCTCTTTAACCATACTATCTATTAAAAATAACTGAATCAAAATCCGTTGCGTAGTTTTAAAGATTTAAGCATACAAAGGGACATAGGGACAGCAAACGCGACTTTGTATTATACTATGTAGTGATAACCTATTAAATTAATTTTATATTTAGAATCAAACAAAATTACTTTTTAATCGTTAACGGCCAGCTTTGACGCGATGGTATTTCCCGTCCCAATTGAGGACTACGACTGGGGAATGGGGAAATACCGCCGTTCTACAGAATATGAATGCGGTTAATGGTAACGTTGTGTTGTTTTCGGCGGGGAGACTGAGAGAGTAGGGTAGCTAGAATAGAAGATGGCGGGATTATCTTTCGAATAATAATGATGATAAATGTTAAGTTTTTCAATGAGACGCTATCAACAAGCATCAGGTATCATCAGCTTTTTTTTTCGTTTTGTGAATCATAAAATTATAATTATAATGTAAATAGAGTAACAGCTCACTACCGCGTTTTCCGCGAGTACCGCGTCAAATTACTTTAGGCACTTAAAAAACGTTAACAATTTTGGTACATAATATGTCTTTTTTTAAATAAGTTTCGTTCAAAAACTCCGTATAAAACTATTTTTCAACTTAGTAACGTATTATAAATACTAAATATCTGTATCAAACCACCAGTTAGTCAGTTAGTTAGCATAGTTCATTTGTTTATAAAAAGTTGCCACAACATTGTTTACCTTTTTTAAGTACCTAACCAAATGGTATATTGGTATAGTAACTACTAATATTTATAATAATCTACATTCTTATAGTATACATATTATATACCTAATATATTATTAGTAGTTAGTATTACAAAATGTCATAGTAATATAATGGTCGGAATATCTTCAAAATTGTGGTTTCTAACCGATATTTTTTCCTTCGCAACAATAACAGTTAAATAACCTACAACCGCGTTTCATAAATCTATCCTGTATGATAAATAAATAAATATTTTACAACAATCTACAGTGGCAGCTATTTACAATTAAAGTAAGCACTAGCTTGTGCAATGAAATCTAGAACGCGGATAAACATATTTATTACTTAATTTGTTTAGGTGCCTACTTAAATAAAGGTAAACAATCTGATGGCAACTTTTTATAAAAACACAATTGTTGAACAAATAAATTAGACATAGAGAGACATAGAGAGGGAGTTCATCCTCACACACTACGACCGGAAACGGTGCGCACTGTGCGGTATGAAAGGAGTTTCACCCCGCGCACGCTCAAGCTGTGGAATGAGCTCCCTGCCGTGGTTTTCCCAGGCGACTACAATATGGGGTTCTTCAAGAAGGGCATTAAAAGGTTTCTACAGGGTAGGCAGCACGTGTGTGACGCCTCTGGTGTTGCAAACGTCCATAGGCCACGGTGACCGCTTTCCATCAGGTGGGCCGTGCGCTTGTCTGCCACCTAAGTGGTATAAAAAAAAAAGACTAAATAACTAACTAATGGTTCGACAAAAGTTTTTTGTCTTCAAAAGGCGTTACTAAGTAGAAAAGTATTTGTATACTTACTGAGTTTTTAAACAAAACATTAAAAGGACACGCTAAGACTGTTTACATTTTTTTAGTACCTAAGTGGACTATAGCATTTAAATTGTTAATACATGTATATTATACTTACATAGAAACATTCAGAAATACATACCATAGACATTAATAATATTAGCTTATGTGATGACTGATGAAACTTCAATCCCAGTTATGAAACAGTCATACACCATCAAATCAATAGTGTATTATAACTTTCTCTTCAAACTACAAAATATACTATTTATCTTACCTTACGTTACCTTCCATCTTTTTTTACCTACTATTAAAATAAATCTTATTTTATCAAAACAAATAATAATTTTCCCCCAATCGAATAATGCCAATCGCCAAACTTTTACTTTTTTTATAGACTATGATAACATTGTAAATGAGGTTTGTTATGAAATATCTCCTTTACCTAATTTTTTTTTCACTTACAAACACTTTCATTAACCGCGTAACCGAATTCAAACAGTGACATATGACTTTTTGTGTAGAAACATTGACGTCACAGCAATATATATTTCTGTCGAAGTTATTAACTTGGTTTATAAAAAAATGTTTAAGGGTACATATGACTCACGCTTAGGTTTTGTGTAAAGATATGTATGTCACTCGTACACTTTGTGCCACTAAGGATAACTTTATGGTGCACTAGCTGACCCGCGCAACTTCGTCTGCGTCACCCTGTTTTTGCAACATTTTTCATTCCTGCTCCGCACCTGTTGGTCGTAGCATGATGTTATATACATATAAACCTTCCTCTTTAACCATTCTATCTATTAAAAAAATTGCATCAGAATCCGTTGCGTAGTTTTAAAGATTTAAGCACACAAAGGGACATAGGGTCAGAAAACGCGACTTTAATTTATACTATGTGGTGATACATACCACTTAAACAAAGTAAGCCTACATTGATAGTGTTCTTATTTGATCTTCCATCGTCTATCAAAATTAGGGTCTAGACTTCAACGTTAAATATCACTGCAGTTTTACGTAAGACGCATCTAATAACCGTGGAATATTTTAAAAGACTAGTTTGGAGCCATTTTGATCTATGGTTGCAACAATGGCCGACTGTGCATTAAGAAATTGCACACTGTAATAAGAAACTTGGACAGTTTGTATTTTTGCTTCTCTTTTGAATCGTGAGCAATGAGCATTATGTTTCAGTGATTGATCAATATTTTTATTCTGTCGACATTGCTATACCTGTGAAGGATTGAATTAGCGATTTTAACACATTTTTGTATAGTGATAGTCTTTCTTTTTTTTAAAAACAAGGCTTTTTGTTTTTTACTACCAATACCGCGATGTCGCCAAACTCACACATAAGACCAATAATTAATAATACGTTGCATTACTAGTAAACAATTGCTTAGATTGGTCGTATACATATAACACATTTATCACCAAATTAGCCTAAATCATAGGTACGTAGTGCATAACGAAAACAAATCTTATCCGTTGCTATAGATAAAAAAGTTTTTGGTACATTATATGCCAGTGTATTCTAAGAAAGGTATTTAAAACTTCCAGTTTTTACAAAACGGTTATTTGAAGAATTTATGCACTTGCGTAAATACGCATAAGAATGACACGCGTACCCCACCTACTTCACACTTCCACTTGTTTTTTGTTTTCCGTGGCAAAAACCCACACGTCATTCATTCATTCATTACCCAATTACTCATTATTTCAAACAGTAGCCAATAGCAACAGAAAAAATAAACGTTCCAAATTCAAAAAAACTCAAATATCTACCATGTCACGTGTAGATGATGTAATGACGTCATATACTATTATTTCATGGAGCACTCTGTTTATGTTCGTTCATATGACATACAAATGGCGATTATGAATAATCCTGTTACAAAAACGTGACAGAGTTAATCCTCTGCGAGAGGTTTCTGTGTTATTAGTTCATTATTATACTGTTGTTTGGAATGTGATTGAAGGGTCATGGAGTTTGCCCGGTATGCTAAATCGCTTGTAACTTGTTACTATAGAATATAATATAAAGTTACTAGCTGTTGTCCGCGGCTCCGCCCGCGTGGACTTTTGATCCCGTTCCCGCTGCTCCATTCCGAGCCTTTTAAACCTTGCCTGGACTTCTACGAATAATTCAAGACCAAAATTAGCTAAATCGGTCCAGCCGTTCTCGAGTTTTAGCGAGACTAACTAACAGCAATTCATTTTTAATATATATAGATAGATAGAATTATACTTCATTATTAAAAACCTGAGAACTTTGGCAATTATGTGATAATCAACTAAGTCCGTGATAAATATGACAAAATAAGGATTAGTTCGGAAACAATACAATATTTACTTATTATATTAACATCATCACCAAGTTAATTGTATTTACACAAACTTGACACAGTTCTAAGTCAATAAGTACACCATTTCTATTAATAATAAGTCGTTCAATAAATACCAATATGGACGATATGAAATCAATAGACCGGAAGATAATGTTATATATTTCCAGGTCATTTTACCAGTATGACGATTTATTAATCATTGCTGGATTGAACCTCTGTCAATGTTGGGAGACTTTGACCCACTGTTTATAGTTTATACTGTGACCAGACGGGTTGGTCCAGATGTTTATTCCAATATTTCCTTCACTTGCAGTGATATAGCCTGCGTTCGCTGCTGTTCGATCAGATGGGGTGGTGAGCATTCTTTATCAATACACGTAAATACGACTGTATAATAAGTTTTAAAGAATGGCACCACCTTTTCCCTTACGGTATCATTTACTTTCAAGAAACCAAATGCCAGACTTATACAAATCGTCTAACAAAAAAAATTACGCCTTTGCGGCGCAATTTACACGCACGCGATTAGGCCGTATCCGATATCAGTGTTAGAACATCATTTTCCTTTTCGTCATGAGGTAATTAGACCCATGTATAATCGCCATACTATACAGATACAAATGACCTGGTAATTTGTGTCATTATCTCCTGGTCTACAAGTCGCATACAGAAAAAATTGCGCGCCATGTGAGCAATCTAACGATTGTTACTTGCTTGCTCGTTCTGATTGAATATTCTATCACACAATTATGTATATCATATAAATAAGTGAGTCTACCCTGCTTTTCTAAAATCACATACGCATATAAAAACTACGATTCTGCGAAGTGGCTAAAATCGGATCTACGTTGTAAGTATTCAATGCATGTATCATCTATGAAAATAAAAAGGTTTGGCCATGGTGAAGGGACTGTGGCGGCCTCCTCCAGTTCACGGAATAGATAGATAGATAATTTTTATTGTACCTACACCTTAGAACGAAGTTAGTTTTAAAACAATTGAAAATATTTTAAAAACATTCTAAAGTAGGGCCATATTTATATCGGTTACGGGGAAGTCGCCCGCTCTTAAATCGACTTAAAGTAGTAGTAGGTTGCAATTTGTACGGTTTCTAAGAGTGGCGAAGGCCTTACCTAGGTATGTTACAATCAGAATGTCGACTGCGAGATCCATAAAAATTTCAAATGACCTAACTGCCGCGTTAAGTTAATGTTCACGTAATAAAATGTTTTACAAATCTGTCTCTAGATGGCGTTGATCCGAAAATAACTTAAATTTTAGATTACGATATGAAGTTTGTCGTATGTTCGTGAATCTTTGATCATCTATCTAACGCATTTTTTTCGCTACGTGGTGTACATTTGGTGGGTGGCGGGAAGATAATTCTAGCCTAGCTATTATAAACGCGACTCCGTGGACTTCTGATCCCGTTCCCGCTGCTCCATAAAAACCTTCCATAGAGTTCTAGGAATATATAAAAAAGAAATACTCGAATTAGTTCAGCTGTCTTCGAGTTTTGAGCTTAGCAACCAATCATATCATATTATGTCAAAGCCATCCATGCACCATGGCCTCGTACATTTGTTTAGGTATTTAAAAAACGAACTTAGCGTGTCTTTTTAATATGTTTTGTCTAAAAACTCAGTATAAAAATACTTTTCTGCTTAGTAATGCATTTTGAAGATCCTGTATCAAACCACTAGTAAATCAGTTAGTTAGTCTAGTTTATTTGTTTAACATGTCTTTTTATAATAAGTTGCCACAAGATTGTATACCTTTATTTAAGTACTTAAACAAATGGAGTATATGACCAAGATCGGCGCCGGTTTCTGAACTAAGCCTTATATTATTACTTTTAAGAATTCTGTGACGCCACGCTCATTGCGAAAAGACAATAACAGACAATATACAGTGTAATGATAGAGGTATACCGGACGTTTGATTATATATAATCTAGATCTTACAAATCGAATTAAGTTCTTTGAAGTCCAGACTTTTTTGTAATCAATGATTTCTATTTATTATTGTTGGACTGACTTGTCATCCTTTTTGAGTCAATTTCGGATATATTTCAGGGATTTACTTTGGAGGCTTACTTTACTTTAGATATATTTATTTCTTTATTTATTTATTTACTTAAACCACTATCCTTACAGGTAAACCTAATGCGACAGTGCATACAAATGAAATCTTAAAGCTAGTCTTACAAAAGTCTTACATGTTCGTAATAAGACCGCGGTAGTCTAGTGGTATGGGTAATGGACTGCTGAGATGAGGTTTCGGGTTCGATCCCAGGTTTTACCATGGCATACACCAATGACTTTTCGATGTTTTTGAACTTATGTGTGTATTTATCGCATGGTTTGTAAGTGACTGGTTAAAGGCAAAAGGCTTGCCACCTGTTACATTGGGACCTAAATATAAACTGGCGATATGTCGGTGCTAGCACCTCTGTCTACCCCTTTGGGGATATAGGTGCAGTCAATTTGATCTAGCTATACTTCATACACAATAAAATGTCAATATCGGAGTCATTTATTAAATAATATTTGTATTATTTCACTAGCACCATCGTTCTCAAGTAAATTGTTTAAAAAATTCGCCGATAGATGGCGGTGACCCAAATACCTAAAAAATAACATCACGATAGACCTACACGTAGGGTTTACGTTCAAAATGTACAGTAAATGTTGCTATAAATAATCCTGATAAGAGTAAAAAAAGGTCTTTAATCTTCAATGACTGAAATCGTTTAGAGGCAGAATAACGAGGGGGCGGCTCAATGAACATAAATTTTGTTTGACCTATGGCCTTTTGGACCACTAATGGGGATCTTCAAGAAACCAATACGAAACCTCTAATTAGAGGTTTTTTATAGGGTTGATAGTGAAAGTGTGATTCTCATGGTTTTAGGCGTGTTTATAAGCAAGGGTGACCACTTCCCATAACATTGTGGGCTGTGTGCCATGTAGTTCAAAATTTAAAAATATAAAATTCAAAATGTATTTATTCTTTATAGACCATTGAACTGAACTAACAAAACGTTTATATAAAATAATGGTCTATATACAGAATAAACGATCTTATTTTTTTTTTCAAAACCGTTTTTCTCCATTTACTTGGCAGACAAGCACCCGGCTCATCTGATGGAGAACAGTTACCGTGGCTTACGGACTCATCCAACATCAGGATTGTCATACTCGTACCGATACTATAGGAACTTTCTAATTCCCTTTTTAAAAAAACCCATATGTTCAAAATCAAAATCGAAAATCATTTATTCTGTAAAGAACAGTAAACGGCACTTACAAAACGTCAATATGAACAACATTTAATAGATCAATGAGCAAATGGACCACCGACCGGTTCGAAACGCGGCCCCGATCTGAGAAGACTCCGGCAAAAAACTTAGCAAATTAGTCCTCTAAAGCACTAAAGCTGGCGAATTAGTCCTTTACAGCACTAAAAATTGGTCAATATATAGGTGTAATTACTACTCTACTTACGCAGAATATATACAAGTTGTGAGTACCTATAATATAAGTATGAATTTTAATACAATGGCTGTCATAATCGGCGATTTGTTTCGCACATTTATCGAATCAACGTGTGACGGCTTCGCTCTTACGGGCTGGCTTCTTTGTTTTATCATACTGATATTAACGTAAGGAACGTGTCCTTTTGTCTGAGTTTGATTTAGGATCTTCTATTCATATTATGTTCATATATGAGCTGGTCTTTTTTTATTATCGTTCGCAAAATCCCCACGGATACCACCTCCACCAAAACCGGGCGAGGTGATTATGTCGGACTCGAACCGACCAAAACGCACGCTGTCCATGGGTCCTTGATTGCCGGAGGTGAGATTATACAAGACATATCTCTTGCACCCCGGCAGACCCGGGGACATCTCTGTTGAGATGACCCTCTTCCCCCAATGTAGGGACCATGGTGTCCCCGTCTAGCAGTGGCTAGTGCCACCCCATACCCAGTGGGGTATGGGGTGGCACTTATATATGAGCTGGTCTGAATTGGTTTTATTCTCAATACAAATGACGGTAGGGCTGATTTGATTAAATTCATCAATCATCATCAATTAGCAGTCCACTGCTGGGGATCTTATCTTATCTTATCTTGTTGGGGTCCGTGCTCTGGAGCTTTCGCGGACACCTAACCCTATTAAATCCTTTTTGTCAACCAGGTTTTTAATTTAGACGTTTTATAAGTGACGTATAAGAATTTTAATGACTTTTGAATTTAAATTTGTAATCAAGTCAAGGGGAAACCCCAGATGACGTATCTACTTGAATAATATCTCTTATCTAATTTTACGGACCGTCAAGAGCTTGGTAAACAACTATTATCGGAGTATTTAGATCTACAGATATTGTTTTGTTTTTAACAGATAATTTCCACATCAAGGAATTTATTTTTAAGGCATTCCCGTTCTCTTTGTAAACACATATTTTGGGATAATGTTTCTAGAATTCCTATTATTTACACATATTTTCACGTCTTTAAATCCCCGAAGGAGTAGGCAAAGGTGAATTGACATCCCCATTTCGCCAACTATATTTTTTGTCCCTCGTAATAGTCAGCGACCCTATTACCATCCAGCGGGCACTTTGTCATTTGTTTACCCTAATATTAAGAACAGCTATAACCCTCTGTCGTTTTCTACAACACCCAATTTTCCCCTGGATATCCTCACTGATAGTCGAAGTCAACGAGGGTGGTTATATCGGACTAGAACCGACCAAAACGCACGGCTGTCTTGGGTACCAATTGTGGAGGGTGAGGTAGCCTCTGGCATATCCCTCACGCCCCAACTGACCCAGGGCCAGCAAAACTCCTCTAACCGCTGAGCTACAAACGCTTCAATCTTGGCTTCGTGGCTCAACATAACGTATCTATACTATTATATAATTGTAAAAAGTTTTTGTTGCGATGTATGCAAAAACTACTAAACGGATTTCGATGCGGTTTTTTTTGTTTGAAGGAGTTTTGGTCCAACTTAAAATCTTACGTTTGCTTGATTGCAATCGGTTAAGTAGAACTAGAGTTATGTTAGTTTTAACAATTCGAACTATATTAAACATGATTGTGTAATAGGTATGGTATACATACAATCCTCATCACGCATAAAAGCGGCGGTAGCTTAATGGTTAAGGAGTCGGCCTTACGATCGAGAGATCCCGGGTTCGAATCCTGGCCATTACACTACCGATGTGAACCCACTCCTAACACAAGTATTTGAGCTTAGCTGGAGGGGTTAACGGGAATTTCAGTAACTTCGGTTGCTCATATTCTTTTTAAAAAAGAAATAATCACAAACGTTAATTAAGTAGGATTTTTTTTTATACTACGTAGATGGCAGACAAGCACACGGCCCACCTGATGGAAAGCGGCCACCGTGGCCTATGAACGTGTGCAACAACTAAGGGTGTCACACACGCGCTGCCCACCCTGAAGGGAAAGGGGGAGAGCTGGGAAGGGGTGGGGAGGCTAGGAAGGGGAGGGTGAGGAGGGGTACAGTGAGCTCTGGCTACCCTACTTATCGGCGGGAACACAATACGATGGTTATTATGACCGCGGTCTTCTGTAGGGCGGAGGTACTTCCTTAGTTGGACAGCTCATTTCGGACGGGAGATACCGTCGTGTCCTACCTCCGTTAAATCTTCCGTGCATCTTCCGTAGGATCTTCAGAACACGCCATCAACTGTCGCCTGGCCTGTAGTGTAGTTTGGACATTTATCCAAGGTTGTCTGAAAGAAACCACTATTAGCGATAAGTCACCTCTGTACATTCAATCTGATTCTATTCACTAATAATGACACCCTTGATGATGGGACACACAGTGTTATCTAGATCAAATACGAATACAGACTTAGATTTATATTTTTTGCAAATATTTTATCAAATACGAATACATACTTAGATTTATATTTTTTGCAAATATTTATTTGTATCTATTCGTAATAAAGTCTGAAACTCGCCAAGACGAATTGGTATTGCTTATGCGGCTAAGCACGTAATTAATTTCCTTGCGATTCACACAGCACAGCAAGGAAATTGGGTCAAAACATTTTTTTCTAAATTTAAGTTTATAGTTTGTATAAGAATAATGGCAGCAATAGGCTTGCGGCAATATTATGTGGGACAGAAAATCATAGTTGGCGAAATGTGGGTGCTTAACACACCTCTGCTTACCCCCTCAAGGATTACGGACGTGAGCATATGTCTGTATATATGTATATTTATACTTGGGGAGAATCGAATCTCGACATTTTAGATCAATAAGTAGTTTTAGCGAAAACTCCCGACAGTATCAAGCCAATAGCTTAAAAACTTAATTAAATCCATATATATGAGGTCGAGTACAACAGTTGAATTGCTGATTATACGAGGGCGATGCCAATCAGGTATGTCAAGGTCTCGCGTTTCCAACGGCAGATTAGAACTACTCGCGTATTACTATGTGTTCTTGTAATCTACATATACACATACACATACACACATACACATACATATGTATATATTATAAAATACATTTTATGTACCGCGCGTAACCGCGGTAGCCACATATAGGGGAAACAGGTCACTCCCTAAATAACATAACATAAAATAAACTCACGCCTATATCCCAGAAGGGGTAGGCAGAGGTGCTAGCACCCACATTTTGCCAGTTTATGTTTAGGTCCCAATGAAATAGGTAGCGAGCCTATTGCCATTAACCGGGCAGTTATAAACTGCGATAAATACACACATAACTTCGAAAAGCATCGAAAAGTCATTGGTGTGTGCCATGGTGAAACCTGGGATTGAACCTGAGACCTCGTCTCAGCAGTCCATAACCCATACCACTAGGCTACCGCGGTCATAAATACATGTATACATAATTATAACTAATGTTAATGTTAATTGTGTTAAGGTTAATGGCAATAGGCTCGCCACCTATTACATTGGGACCTAAACATAAACTGGCTAAATGTGGGTGCTAGCACCTCTGCCTACCCCTTCGGGGATAAAGGCGCGAGTTTATAAAAAAAATATTATCCCATTATACTTTCCTTAACATGCGTTCGGTATGAAGTTGACTCAACTTCTGGACTGTAAAAACTATTATATTCATTGTTCTCTGTTGCTGTAAAAACCAGTGTTATTTAAAACGATAAAGAATATGGATTTGTTAATAATAATTATATTAATTATTCTAGGACAATCTACACAACGTCACCTAGACCCATGGTTAGCATAGCTTAACTAGCTTGTTTTACTGGTTCTAGAATGCGGATAAACATTACATAGATTTTTTGTAAATACATACATATTACACATAGAAACACCCAGACAATGCAGATATTCATATTCAAGCACATAAATATTTGCACTGAGCGGGAATCGAAACCGCGTCGCCTGCGTAGCAGTCGCGTTCACTACCGTCACGCCACGGAGGTCGTCGTTTATAATTTGTACCTAGATAAGTATAGTTCACTCAATCAATAGTTTGTGACCCTCCTACTTCTCTACTTCACTCGAAAATTTACAGATTAGTAGCATAATATACTTTTGGCATGTAATTAATTCACCCTACTTTAATCTGATGCGCCCGAGAATATCTGATGAATTTTTTACTAATCTGGTCCTTTATCCTTGACAGGCGGCCATATATGGGACTCATATGTGGTGGAGGTACTTTACCTGGTACAAGGTATCTCCCTGTATATTAATATGCCGCGCTGTAGTGCTCCCGAAATCCCCCCTTGGGCTCCCCTACTACAATAGTCTATCACAGTCCACTGCTGGACATATTCTTACCTTGTTTTGGGATGCATACTTTGGCGTTATGGCAATGCAAAAAATATAAAATAACACTAAGGAGGATGATATGAAATTGTTTTACAATTGTATGTACTAGTGGGATAAATCAGTGCCATTTGCACCATCAAAGATACTGGGTAATGGTACAGGTGGTCCAGCGACATATTTTGGTATCATTTGTACCATCAATGGTACTAGTGGGATACTTCAGTACCATTTGTACCATCAATGGTACTGGTGGTCCGGCGGGGAAACTTCGACTCTGTTGGATCCTTTGCGACCTCAACCTGACCCCTACGTTTGAGGAGTGACGCGCGTAGCACACTTGTTCCTAGGCGCTGGCATTACGCAGCTAGATAGGTGCAAATATATCATTTCGTTTTTCAATCTACAAATATATTTGTACTGCGTGGGAATCGAGCCCGCGATCTACGTAGCAATCTAACGCTTCACTGTCACGCCAAACAGTTGTTTGCTACACAGATAATGACTATTCAGTCCACCTATGCAAAGAAAGTAGTACAAGATGTCCGCACAAGTCTGTTGTGGGAAATGATAAATCGCTTCATTCACAACAGTTAACTCGCTCAGTTTGTTTATATACTCTGTGTATTAATAACATGCTAGACATACGTTCTACGAACTCATAGTGTGTAGTTGGCGGAGTACTTTTTACCCGACTGCGCGACGCAAAGGAGGGTATTGTGTTTATCAGTCTATGTATGTATGTATGTATGTATGTATGTATGTATGTATGTATGTATGTATGTATGTTTGTTTCTATGTGGCGTTCTAGAGACCAAATGCGTAGGCCGATTTTGATCATTCTTACGTCAATCGATTCGTCTTGACCTTGCGAGTGTCACTAAAGACATGACAGTAATCAAAATTCACCACAGCGACAACCAGACGCCATATTGTCAAAATGAAAAAAAAAAAGTCAATTAACTATGTCAAGTGGGGTGTCGTTGAATAGGTAATTTTAAATCGTTTTTAGGTTTCTTTTACCATTTTTCATTTTAAATAATAGTTTAGCATATATAACGATTTAAAGTTGCTTAACAAAACATTCATTCTTGCTAATTTTCTTACTTATTGATTTAAGTTTATATTTTAAGTATAAACGATATACAAATAAAAACATTTTTGGTAAAAAAAAATTACTTTTCAATGAATCGTAGGTAACTAAAAAGTATAAAATAAAAAAATAATTTATAGAAAAACAAAAAACCCGACTGCGTAAACTAAAAAGAATGAAACAAGCCCAGTAGTTTGATATTCATACAATACTCACAGTCGGGGCCCATTCAAATTTTACCAATTAAATCTTCCAAGGGGCCCCGACTGTGAGTATTGTATGAATATCAAACTACTGGGCTTGTTTCATTCTTTTTTTAAGGTTAAGTAATTCAAAAGGAAAAATATACGGAACTCTTATAGGGTAACTTTGTTTTCTGTCTGTCAGAAAAGGCTATTTTTTTTGGGATTGTGTGAAGTTAAAGTTGAAATTTATATATCTTTCCACGGATGGGAGCGTTACGCTGCCGTCGCGGCCTGCTTCTGCTAGACAACAGGCTCCATCTGTCACCCTCAAGCTGCCTGACGTATTTGCCTGATAGTATGAAGGTCTTACTGCGACCTCTGACGCCTGAGTCGCCTTCGCTTATCACCTTTGCTGACCTTAGAGGGAAAAAGACGTGAACATTTATGTTAGGTGGCAGGCACTGTGTCCTGCCGGGGTGCGAGGGATATGTTGGCTACTACCTCACCTCCGGCAACCCAAAGACGGCGTGCGTTTTAGTTGGTTCGAGTCCGCCATAACCTTCCCAACCGGCTCCGGTGGAGGGTATCCGTGGGGATTTTTCGCACGATAAAAAAAAAGCATCGTGTCCTATGGACGTTTGCAACACCAGAGGCGTCACACTCGTTCTGCCGACCCTGTAGAAACTTTCTAAAACCCTTCTTGAAAAACCTCATTACAGTTGCTTAAAAACCCCACAGGATGTGAATAATCCTCGAGTTGAGCATTACAACACACTACGCAGTTAGCATTCCTCGCGCTATACGCGTACATATCTCGTATCATAATATTGTAGGTGTAAAAATATAGCTAATTTCACTGATAGCGCAACTTTTATACATTCGATACCGATCGAGTGACGTATGGCTGTGTAACTAATGTGCGCAAAGCAAAATGTCACGTACGTACTTTATATTATACTTGAGAAAGCAAACGTAAAACATAAAGCAAGCGTGGTAAGAAGCAAGGAGGATATTCCATCAAGAACCAAGTGGCTCGGTGATTTTTTCATCTGCCGCACCATTAAGTCTTGGAATTTCTTACTGGACGCACGTGTTTCCTTCTTCTTACAGTCCTGGGTCCTTTTAGCGGGGCGTGAAAAAGCATCTAATGAGGCCGTCAAAATGAGCGCCACCATTGTTACACTGTTCGTGTTTGTAATGGTGATTCCCTTTCCTGAAACTTTTCTTTCAGCTTACCATCAGGAAAAGTGAAGTAAAATTGACGTGACGTAGATAAAAAAGAAAAAAAAAATACATGGTCTAGGGACCCCATTGACTTCGCTTGCAATCCCAATAACATCTTTTTAAAATATTTGTTCATCTTCATAATGATATCCCGGTTGCGAGCCCCGAAAATCCAAGAGCGTCTGCCGTCTGACCTCCTAACTTTTGGAGCCCACCCAAAGGTGTGGGTAGGTCTCTATACACTTCAGACTTACTATGCGATCCATAATAGTCAAACGAAAGCGAAGAGAACGCCTTGGATCATATCAGAATTAACGCTGAGATTTAGCGGTCTCGCTCGGGTCAAATTTTCATTCTATTTAGCTTCCTTACATCTCATATACGATTTCATTATGAAATCTTCCCAAATACCTCCTAATAAGTTGACTCTACACTATAACATAGAGAAACGGTCTCCTCATTACTGCGTTACCGAATTTAAAGTGTCAAATGAATTTAAATATGCACTTTTTATGATAGCCGTCTATTTCTGACAAGTTGATATTGTGTACCTTTATGCTCGATACAGCACTACTACACACTAAACTATATTAAAAAAGAAAAGAAAGGATAACGATAATCTACCTAAGTTTTTTGCTGGTCTCTTCTCAGTAGATCCAACTACCGAACCAGCGAAATAATCATTTTCAAATGATTTATTTACTTCACATTATAATTTTTTGACAGATATAATTGCAAAACCTTGACATTCATATGAGCTATTTATATACCAAACTGAATAAACGAAATAGATTCTTTGATTCTTTGACAACCATACCACAAATACACTTCCTTCCTCAGATTAGTTTACGTTTCAATACATCCGATTTGCGTCACGATATCGTATCGTATATTAAAGTCTTAGCGGCAAAGGTACATTGTCTTTTATCAGCTGTGTGTGTGTGATACACATTGTCATACAACCAGCTGATTGTTATTTGCTTGATAACGAGGCTGACGGTGTGTCACATTTCCTGCGTGGGCCTAGATAAGCTATCTTCCACCTCCGATATCGGGACTATTAGGAACTTTTCAGTTTTACTAAGCCTGAAAGGATATGAGATCTAATTTTGTGTACTTACTTTATTTATCTACGTCATCATCATCATCATCATCATTATCATTATGTTGACGTGTTTTCCTGTTTTTTTATAATATCACGCCTATATCCCCGAAAGGGTAGGCAGAGGTGCTAGCACCCACATTTCGCCAGTTTATATTTAGGTCCCAACGTAATAGGTGGCGGGCCTATTGCCATTAACCGGGCATTTATAAACCTGCGATAAATACGAAAACTTCGAAAAGCATCGCAGTCATTGGTGTGTGCAATGGTAAACCTGGGATCGAACCCGAGACCTCGTCTCAGCAGTCCATTACCCATACCACTAGGCTACCGCGGTTTTTTTAGCGTGCGTGATTTTTCTTTTTAGCGTGCGCAATGTCCCCACGGATACCACCGCCATCAAAGTCGGAGAAGTTGATTATGTCGGACTCAAACAGACTAAAACACACGCTGTATATGGGTCTCTTATTGCGGAAGTGAGATCTCTCGCATCTCTGTAGACTCGGGGACATGTAATAGCATTCGTAGTCAAGTTGAACTCGGAGCTCAGTTTACGTTTCTACTTATGCTCCACTTCACAACATCTTGGGCATCTGTGATAGTGATGCCATTGACAAATGGAACGCCCCTGGTGTTGTCTATAGGCCACGGTAACCACTTTCCATCAGGTGGACCGTATGCTTGTCTGCCACCTAAGTCGTACAAAAAAGAAAGTGTAAATCTCCTACTAGTGGTTATTTGCTCACATATAATTCTAATACAAAACTTAAGTTATATAACTTGATTGAATCTCATTAGACATTAGTATAATTCCGTCATTATAAGGAAATCGAATTGCAATTTGTTTGCAGCTCCAGAGAAATAGTATTTCTCATAGATATTATACTAATATTTTTTTCTTAGAGAGCGGACCTTCACTCTAAAGTGACGTGTGAGGTGTCCATAATTAAAAAAAAAATTAAGACTCATCAATTTAACTTCAACTCGCCTGATGCTAAGCTATTTTTATAGTGTGAAAAATCACCACGGATACCCCCCACCAGAACCGGTTGGAGAGGTTTTTTTTTGTTTTTTTGTTGTTTTTATTAACTCCTTCCACTGTACACGTGTGCATTCGTGAAAGCCTATTCTTCACTTTTAATTCATTGATCTAGCTAAGCTACTACATTTTTTCTCAACTCACAGTTTTGTCTGTCTTCAGCTAGGTGTTCCCTTTCTGGACTATAATTCGCGCTTTTATTCTTGTCCTCTAGTACCATACCAGTTCTCGCTTTTATTCCTTTCGCACTTTCATTCTATCGGTTGGAGAGGTTTTTTTTTTTTTTTTTTTTTTTTTTTTTTTTTAAATCCTTCCACTGCGTGCTGTGCACTTCGAGGAAGCCATTTTTCTTCTAAAATTTCATAATAAAAATAATAAAACAAGTTTCATTTCTAAAAATAACCCTCTTGGCTGTTTCTTCTTCTAAGCTAGGTGCTTCTTTCATTCTATCACTTTCATTTCCTTCCTTGCTTCCATCCCATTACTCTCTTACCAACTCTTTTAAAAAACCCTCTCATACTAATCATACATCCCGTGGGGCGTGGGGCATCCGGGTGATCAGCAAACTTCCGTCGGAACCACAGACAGCACTTCCCAGTCCATTCTTCCCCTCCCTGTATCGGCCTCTCTCAGCTATTTCTGTAAATAGCTGTAGGAGGCCGATCATGTCTTATTTCTTTTCAAGACTATCTTAACAATTCTATCCCAATACTCTAGGAAGTGCTGCCTGTAGTTCTTTGTCACCAGGACTGGAAAGTTTGCTACACAAACCTCCAGTTGGATCCGACACTCCAACTCGTACCTATCCCTAGCGAAGATGGGACAGTCCGCGACCAGGTGCGCAACCGATTCCACGACCCCTGGCTCGCAGGCGCATGATGGGTCCTCCTTACACTTGAAGCGACTCAAGTATTCAGAGAACCCACCATGCCCCGTTAATAGCTGGGTCGTGGTGCCGGCTATCTCCATCTTACGGACGGTTCTGTACGCAGCCACAGCGCACGGAAAGAAAAGCTTGGTACCAGAAGCAGTCGTACCCGTTTTATAGCGTCCGTTCCACTTGTCAAGCGTGATCTGACGCAGGCCACGCTTGACAAATGAGACGGGACACAGGTCATAGTTCGGCCTCGTCTTCGACCTCAAAGCCGCCTCCTTAGCGAGCTGGTCCGCTCGCTCGTTGCCCTCCAACCCTACGTGGGCCTTGAACAGGGATATTTCCTTGTTCTGGATCAAGCCCCGCTTGATGTTATCTCTGGCTTCGACAGCCAGAGGGTGGAGGGCACGGGGGTTGACGACCGTTTGGAGAGCGGCTTTGCTGTCGCTGAGGATGCCGAACGTCGTGGCCGCGCCGCGCCTAAGGACCTCACTGGTCGCTTTGCATAAAGCCAGGAGTTCGGCCTGGTAGACGGTACAATGGGGGGCGAGAGCAAGTTTGAGGGTCTTTGTTTCGGCGTCGCTATTCCAAATGGATAGCGCAGCGCCGACACGACCCTCAATCTTGCTCCCGTCCGTGAAGATGCGCACCTGGATGGTGTTGGTGCGCTGATAATCTTCCTCGTCTACCAGGCTGGTGAAGTCCAGACTTATATGCTCCGCGGGGTGAGGTACCTCCATTGCTGAGGCCATCCGTTCGACCTCTCTGTCTCCCAACCATGACTGGGACACTCCTCTCTTGGCCTCATAAAGTGAGGCCACCTCGCGAACTCTGAGGTCCAGAGGGAGCATTCCAGCCAAGATTAGACTTGAGTGCAGAGAAACCGTCCGGTAGCCCTTGCAAAGTTTTTGCGCGAACCCGCGCTGCACCACGGCTAACTGCTTCTGGATACCGAGCTTCTCCACCGCTGGACACCAGCTGCTGGCTGCGTACAGCACCGTCGGTTCCACGGCTGCGGTGTAGATGGTCCGGATCACCTCGGGATGTAGTCCCCAACCGATCCGGGCCATCCGCGCCAGCTTGTGGTAGATGGCGATAGCCTTTTTGCATTGGTTGGTGACGTAGGTGTTGAAGGTTAGCTTGTGGTCGATGGTGAGCCCCAGGATCTTGATTTCCTTGGACATGCCAATGTCTATCCCGCCCATGCTGAGGCGTGGGACATCGTACTTAAGCCTCCGCGTGATTACCATCGCACAAGTTTTGTGCGGTGCGAATTTCAGCTTCATTCCGATGCCCCACTCCCGCACATGCTCGAGAGAGGCATTGGCCTGTCTCTCAATCTCCAAGGCGCTGTCACCATCGAACACAAGCACCACGTCGTCCGCAAATGCCTGGACGCGAGCTGCCCCATCCTCCAACCGTCGCAGTAAGGGATCCAACAAGAGGTTCCACAGTAAGGGTCCGCCAATGGAACCCTGAACGCAACCCTTCCCCGTAGGGCGTTCGCACTCCTCGCCCGCATACCTTACCCTCACTCTCCTGTCGCTAAGGTAGCTGTTGATAACTCGTCTCAAGTTTGCCGGACACCTTTCCTCAGCCAGTCGTACTTTTATAGCTGGCCACCAGGCGCTATCGAAGGCGCCCTCTATGTCCAAGGACACCATAAGGACTATCCTCTTCTCATCAAGTCTAGCCCTTATGTGGCCCATGAGGTCATAGAGGGCGTCTTCGGTACTTTTCTGGGGCATAAAGCCGTACTGGCGAGTACTAATCCTCGGCATTAAGTAAAAGTTGAGACGAGTTACCAACATCCTCTCGTACACCTTCCCCAGAACCGGTAACAGACCAATAGGTCTGTACGATTTGGGGACGGCGTACGAGTCCTTGCCGGGCTTCCTCAATGCCACCACCACGGCTTCCTTCCATATTTTAGGAAAGTAGCCGTGGCGAAGGCACCGATTCAGCAGCTCCAAGAAGAATGAGGGGTCGGCCCTAATGGCGTGGGTGCAAATGTCGGCTGTGAAGCCATCCGCCCCCGGGGCTTTCTTCGGATTGAACTTCCGAAGAGCACCGAAGAGCTCACCCACTGTAAAAGGTGGGTCATCCTCATGATGACCCTCATCCCGCTCCAACCCCTTAGCCTTTTCCCTGACTCTTCGGTGCCCTTCGTTGTCCTCCTCCTCCCGGTCCTCCGGGTAGAAGGTCCGAGCTAAAAGCTCGGCCGAACCTTTTGCGTCCAGGTAAGATCCATTGGCGGAAAGCAGAGTATCCTCTTCCCTTACCGTGGCCCTACCTATCACCCGGTAGATGCCCTCCCATCGGTTGGAGAGGTTATGTCGGACTCGAACCGACCAAAACGCACGCCGTCTTTGGGTCCCTAGTTGCCTGATGCTAAGCCGAAAGCAAATTCTCAGGAAAGAGGGGTCACCATTACAAACGGTGTTCACTGGTGGCGCACAGCTTGGTTTTCTGGAACAAAACTGTTTAGTGAGCTCTGGCTACCCTACTCACCGCCGGAAACACAACACAAGGTTATTATTAACCGCGATATTAGTGCGGAGTTACTTCCCCAGTCAGATTGTTATATTGGGACGGGAGATACCGTTGCGTCCTATTTCCGTCAAAACAACGGACGGCTGCCGATTTCATAATAAAAAAATGGTTTGATTTCATTTGTTTTTCCCGCGGAATGCCTCCTCTGACCTGTTAGTAGAGATTCTAGTTTCAATACATGTACTTATCACATAAATAGTATGTAGTCTGCGGTATTTTTATTTTTTATTTTATTTTATTCTTTCAGAAAAACTTACAGCTAGAACATAATTTAGGTACAATTGTAATATAAAATGGCCAATTACAAGTTTTCGCATTTGGTAATTATATGATATACAAGACGGTAAATATCATTGAAATAGTTAGGTACGGTATATTACAGACTAGGTATTAGAATATAGGAAAGGACATACCTAATATGGTATGTTTGGTCGCAATAACTAACATCCACGCGGGCGGAGCCGCGGGCTCTCATCATGCACTAAGCAACCACTTTTATATACAAGTAACTACAAGCAACGAACAAATAATCTAGTATAACAGCTGCAATAATGATTGAAACGGTAACCACTTGCCATCAGGTTGGCCGTGTGCTCGTCTGCCACCTAAAAAAGAAGATATACTGACATGTCCTACATAAAAAACCGGGAGTGAACGCTAGGTTGATGATCTAATCAATACTTATCAACACCACTATCATAATATGCGATTCTCAGGGTGTTCATTAGGGTGAGATCATCCGGTTATTATATTATTATATAAAGACAATGTTTCATTGTTGAAACCTTTTTACAAGGTGACATTAAATATTTAGATGATACCGGAGTTTTCGAAGCATCGCTTGAATAATATATAAAAAGGTTGTACTCGTATATTAAAAATTATATTTTAGTAGGCAGAAATCTTATGCTTTTCTTTTTTATTTCTTTACGATTCACTTAAGAGCTTTTCTTTCCTCTTGATTTATAGCCTAATAAATAACTATCATAATACAAATGCTAAAAGCTTTTAAATCTGTTTTACAGTTTATTTTAAAGTCTCGAATTTTAGAAATTTCTTTTATTGCAACACTAAGTTCTGCTCGAGATAGGCAATTTTTCTATAATGTTTTTTGTAAGGGCATTCGATTTTTATGCGTTCGCCTGCAGTCATATGACTTATTACGTCATCAGTTTTTACCTTTACTACAAACTATTAATTGCCATACTATAATATATTTAACAACTAAATTATTAACTATCAAATTTAAAATTAGTACCATAAAAATACTACAAAAGAATTTAGAACGATTTTATAAACTAAATTTTAAAATGTCAATCAATATTGTCCCAAATACCCGTTTATTACCAAGAGAAATTGCAATTTGAACTCTGTTGACATAAAAATAGAACCTATATCACGTGCATTAGATATGCCGTTCTAGAAATCAGTATTCATGATAAATAAAATGGTTGTACACAAAAGTGAGTGTACCAAGGCTGACCAGTGTTGCCTATCGCATGATCGAATTTTTAACTACAAACTAATACACACTTTATTCAATAGAGACAAAGGTTTAAAATAGATTGTATATATGTTAGCTTTTTGTTAGGTACACTAGTACCCTTTTATGGAGGTGTCTTTCCTTGTCCAGTTTACGTCTAAATTATTGCTTAGTTTAGTTTTTTTTTGGCTAAGATTCTGTATTAACTATGGAAGTATAGCTTTTGTGAGATATGGTATTTTAGTTGTTTTGCCTTTTGTAGTCATACGTAATAAAGGAAATGCAATTAATATATCAAACACCTATGAATGTATTTTGCAGTAATATCATCTTACGTTGCCACGCATTGTCTTGGTAATCCAATAAGTGAAAACCATCCAAGTAGGAAGAAATTGTGAATTACGATATGACTGGTAGGTACTAGTCAAATCAAATCAAATCAAATCAAATCATATTTATTTGTATAAACATTTGTTATACATATTTATATGCATGCAAGATGTTAGGTCAACAATTTTATTATGTCCAACATGTTCAGCCGTAAATATATGACAAAGGTTTCAATGTTTTTGTAAAAAGGACAAAACAAAGAAACAATTAAAATAATATACGAGTCTAAATCAGTAAATATTTTTATACATACATACTTCGATTATCTAATTATTTTATCAAATGGTAGCGACGCAAATTTTTTAATTTATAATTTTGTACATAACCTTCTTGTTGTAAAGACTGCATAATTGAAAAGATTCTAAAAAAAAATGTATTCATCTTTTGTTTTGTACACAGAAAACCTATTTGTATGTATTTCTTGTGGTGTGCTCCTTTCTATCATATTCAAATTCTGTGTTTTATGTTTAACTAGCTGACCCGCGTAACTTCGTGTGCGTCACCCTGTTTTACAACATTTTTCACTTATGCCTCTCACCAGTTGGTTGTAGCATGATGTTATATACATATAAACCTTCCTCTTTAATAACTCTATCTATTAAAAAAACCGCATCGAAATCTGTTGAATAGTTTTAAAGATTTACGCATACAAAGGGACATAGGGACAAAGAACGCGACTTTATTTTATACTATGTAGTGTTACTCGGCTACATATGTAACAAATTGGCCCTATCTTATCTATCTAATTATCTATCTATCAATATAATGTGCTCATATAACATAGCTTTAAGTGTTCGGAGGCTGTAAAGTGATACGTAATCTGTGTACATCGTTATTATGTGTCAATATGCCATTAGAACATTAGAGTCACTAGTTATACGGCTTGTTAAGTGCGGACCTGAAGCGTGTTTCTAACTATCCATAAAAATGACTATTTGATTGTGTTAGATGATTATTAGATTATGTTGTTACGCGCAAAGAGGTAGCTTGTGTGTGCGTGCTTGTGTGTGCGCTTGTGTGTGTGCTTGTGTGTGTGCGCTTGTGTGTGCGTGTATGAAAGAAACTTCATCCCGCACACGCTCAAGCTGTGTTCAATATGGGATTCTTTAGGAAAAGCATTAGAAGGTTTCTACATGGTCGGCAGCACGAGTGAGACGCCTCTGGTGTTGCAAACTTCCATAGCCCACGGTGATTACTTTCCATCAGGTAAACCGTGTACCGGTATGCCACCTAAGTGGTTATAAAACGATTTTTTTTTTCAACATTAACAACAATTGAGAGATTGGGAAAAAACAAAGTCACTTTCTCTGCCCCTATGTATGTTTAAATCTTTAAAACTACGCAACGGATTTTGCTGTAGTTGTTTTTGGTAGATAGAGTGATTGAAGACGAAGGTTTATATGCGTATAACATTATGTTACAACCAACTGGTGCAGAGCAGAAGGGAAAAATGTTGCGAAAACGGGGTGCGCGGATCAGCTATTAGAAAATAAATCGATACTGAATATTGAAAAGATTAGTAGATACTACAATTGTCCCTCCGGTGCGCACTGTACGGTATGAAAGGAGTTTCATCCCGCGCACGCTCAAGCTGTGGAATGAGCTCCCTGCCGTGGTTTTCCCAAGCGATTACAATATGGGGTTCTTCAAGAAGGGCATTAGAAGGTTTCTACAGGGTAGGCAACACGTGTGTGACGCCTCTAATGCATCTGCTAATTCACGTCACATCAATCCAATGTACGCTACACTACACGCAAAAGGTCCATAGGCCACGGTGACCGCTTCCCATTAGGTGGGCCGTGTGCTTGTCTGCCACCTAAGTGCTATAAAAAAAAGTTATTAAATGACTATTTGATTGGAAAGTAATATGACGGCAGGTTATTGTCACAAGTGAAACAAATTGCATTAATGAACAAACTGACGTGCGGCGTATCCGACCAAACCAGAATGTCTGCTACCAGCACGCGAACTGGTTTAGTTCATGAATACATTGTATGTAACGGTCGGTAGCCACGATGTATTCACATGAGCATTATATGCGTATTCTGTTTCAAATATGTTTATTCTGTGCCATTAATCAAGTAAAATTTGGTCAGTTATTTTATCATTTCTAGCTCGTCACGAAAATCGGGGGATTATGATGACTGAGGGCTAATTATTGTAGTAAAACTTTGGTCATAATTCAGTTTCGATTTGATTTCAAGTTAAAACAGTATTCTCGTAACACAATATTAGAGATTGAACGCGACGGTTACGCAGGAAGCGCGGGTTTGATCCCCGCTTTTAAAAGAGTTCAAATATTTGTATGTATGAATATGATTATTTGCACTGATCTGATCGTGCCTAGGAGAGCACGTTAAGCCGTTGGTCCCAGTTGATCTACGAACATCTATGGCAGTCGTTACGGGTAGTTGAAACCCTCAAAAGTCCGACTACCTTAACTACAGAACTTCCATTTAGCCAATTTGGTTGTGGAGATCCGATGGTAGTCGCTTCACGGAAAATATCGAAGTTCAGACGCATCTTAGTTAGACTCAAAAGTCGACCCCAACTGAGTTAGGAATAGCCTCAGAAAATCAATTATTATTTGCTTATTTTTTATGATTCTTATGGCAAATAAAACAAAAATAGAGTTAACGCACACAGTAACTAGGCACATTGAACTTATGATGTTGCCTTTTTCCAATTTAAATGAACAAGTAATACGGCGGTTACGTCACACGCCGACTGTTAGAACGATTACATCTGCATAAACACTCAGTATCACTATATGCTCTTACGCACCATTCACTAAACCAAAAGTGTTAGGCTGGCCTCACACATCCGGAATGTTTTTGAATTTAGAACGCCTTTTTTTATCGTGTTAAAAATCCCCACGGATACCCCCATACCGGAGCCGGTTAGTTAGGTTATGTCGGACTCGAAACGACTAAAACTCACGCCGTCTTTGGGTCTTCAGTTGCCGGAGATGAGGTAGTAGCCAATATCCCACGCACCACGGCAGACCCGGGGCCTTCTCTTCGAGATGACCCCCGTCGGGTGGAATTTAGAACGCCTGGAATTCCGTACAAATTAGTTTCGTTTTACACATCACTACATAGTATAAAACAAAGTCGCGTTCTCTGTCCCTATTTTTCATGTCCTTATGTCCCTTTGTATGCTTAAATCTTAAAACTACGCTACGGATTTTGATGTGGTCTTTTTTTAATAGATAGAATGGTTAAAAAGGAAGGTTTATATGTATATAACATCATGCTACGACCAACAGATGCAGAGCAGGAACGAAGCACGGAGAACAGCTAGTCTCTAATATTTTGATATCGACTATATAACGCGATATACGTTTGAAGTTTGAGACTACGTTAGTTATTATAATAATCTATGTTATTTTGATAGTAAAACCAAACCGGACACAAAGATACAACGATATTATACACTATTGGACGTTCATTCATGTCGTATGGAGTTAAACACTCTGCTCGCATCAATGAAGACAATGCTATTGTGTACATATATTGTACTAGCTGACCCGCGCAACTTCGTCTTTTTTTTTTTTTTTATTTATGGCACGTCAATTTGACTTCACAAGGCAAAGTCTCATGAAAGAGGGTCACCATTGCAAACTTCACACGTCAACCCGTTCAAAATTCAAAATTCATTTATTTGCAGAAATGTGGTCATACATGATGTTAAGTAAGATTAGATACTACAGTTCAGCACATCTGCCATTCAATGGCATGCAAATATTAGCTCAGGCTCTATTTAAATTAGATTTGCATGCTTAGGTATTCAAATCAAAATTTGAATACAATCAGAACTAAGCTTATAATAATTAGATTAACATATAATAACATAACAATAATAATAGTCAGAATAATAATTATATAGTCATAATGTCCAAGATAATTCAATGTCCAAACAATTCATCAATAATGTCTACAATAGGTACTATACATTTTTATGTCAATCAATTAATTTTATTTTTAAAGTAGTCGTCTAATGAGTAAAACGATTTTTCCAGAAGCCATAATTTAAATTTTCTACAAAACCTATTTGTGGGTAAATTTTTAACTTTTTTTTTTTTAGGTTTTAGCAACATTTTTTACTTCTGCATACATAGGACATAGGGATATAGGGACAGAGAAAGCGATTTTTATACTGTTTTTTTTTTCATGGCACATCAATTTGACTTCACCTCGCGTGATGTGCCTATGTGTCATTAGTCTTTCAGGGTCTTCAATTGCCAGTGGTGAGATTATACAAGACATATCTCTCGCAGACCCGGGGATATCTCTTTGAGATGACCTCCTTCCCCTAATGTGGGAACTATGACGTCCTTGAACCCTAGCCCTCCGATATGGGTAGACGCATTTTGCGCTTTGGCTAAGAGGAGTACGGTAACCCCAAGAAGGGCTGGCTTGACGTCGTGCATATATGCCAAAGGTCTCACTGCCTTGAGCTTGAAGGCAATCAGGAAAACACATGTCTATAATAATGACGATTCCTATTGTACACTATCTATATTCTATACTATCGTATTCGTAATGTAAAGGTATCGACAGAGCGGAGCATTGCGATTGGCGGTTTACACGCGCACACAGGTCCACAAGAGGCAGACTGCCAATCACAATGCTCTCTCTCGAAACCTTTACATTACGAATTCGATAGGAGTTCATGCTAGTGCTACAGTAGCTTTTATAACAACCCATGCATAAAATCTTAATGTTTTTCCACAAAATGATTTCAGTCGCAATAACGTTATCGTCGGATGTTTGTCGTAACTTGCATTACACCTATTATCGTGTATTTAAAATGGCCGTTGATTAAATACGCCTGCCGCTAACCGTGACGTGTGTCGAATGGACACGTGCCTCCGCCACTGATGCGACACTTGCTTCGAGTACACTAAGGTGACATCTGACTTCTTACCTTGCGATGCAATGAGTGGGCATTTTTTTTATTTTTTTTTAATACCACTTAGGTGGCAGACAAGCACACGGCCCACCTGATGGGAAGCGGTCACCGTGGCCTATGGACGTTTGCAACACCAGAGGCGTCACACACCTACGGCTGCCTACCCTGTAGGGCATCAAATTCAAGATCCAAAAATCATTTATCCTGTAGGTATATACACTTACAGAGTGTCAAAACTAAAAATATTGCAAATGGACCACCGCACCATTTGAAATTCGGTTCCGGCCTGATTCTTTTTTGGCCTGTTTTGACATTTACTCTATTATTTTTAGTCCGTGTGCTTGTTTTTATGTTTTTTTATGTCACTTAAGTGGCAGACAAGCACAATTTCTATTCAAAGTGGTTACCGTGGCCTATGGACGTTTGCAACATTAGGGGCGTAGTATTCGTGCTGCCGACCATTCAGAGATAAGGGGAGAAAGGGAGGAGGGGCGGGAAGAGTGATGAAAGAATATCATCACCTCATCTTATCCAGGGGGTGTCGTAAGAGGTCACCAACGGAAAAATACGGACTAAATAAATATACTATACTATAATAATATACACACATTTATATTATATAGCTGACCCGCGCAACTTCGTCTGCGTCACCCCGTTTTTGCAACATTTTTCATTCCTGCTCCGCACCTGTTTGTTGTAGCATGATGTTATATACATATAAACCTTCCTCTTTAACCATTCTATCTATTAAAATAAACCGCATCAAAATCCGTTGCATAGTTTTGAAGATTTAAGCATACAAAGGGACAAGAAAAATAGGGACAGAGAACGCGACTTTATTTTATACTATGTAGTGATAGTGATTTTGAAATGGTATTATTTAGAGGGCTTACAAGAAATTCTTGAAGCGAAATTCTAAAATTGTACCTTAATCGTTAGCTATTATTATCCCTTTTTATATCTATAATAAATTTACCTTTTTTTGCATCTCGTAGATCTTGCTTTGTAGTGTGTATTTCGTGTATATAGTAACTTAAGAAGTAGTTCTATGTGTGTGTAACGGAACGATTTCTTTGATAAGAAATTCCAGCGTGGATTTGTAGGTATTAAACTTAACATTGATTGGATTCATGTGTTATAAATATGAAACCGGGGTAGCCTAGTGGTATGGGTAATGGACTGCTCTCGGGTTCGATCCCAGGTTTTACCATGGCACACAGCAATGACTTTTGGATGCTTTTAAAGTTATGTCTGTATTTTATCGCAGGTTTATAAGTGCCTGGTTAATGGCAATAGGCTCGCCACCTATTACATTGAGACCTAAACATAAACTGGCGAAATGTGGATGCCATGGAAAAATCCCAGGTTCCATGATACTTTAATTTTTCCATCTAATAAATTAACGTTTTATGTATTTACTAAGATTTTTTTCTGGTTTAAACAAAGGCTTTTATAATATTTCTTCACTCTAATCATCTATTCATTATTTTTGTATTACTTCATGAATTCTACATAAACAAAGGGACTTTCAATATTTCTAGTTTTAGCAAAGGTATTTAATAAAACTAGTTTTAAATAGAGAAAATATATTCAAACTAAAATTCAGCTTTAACTGTAACATGCATTATATTGCAGTTATAAGTAAGTACATAAATCTTCATAGAAATTATATTTACAACTCAAAGTATACACTTTATTCCCATAATGACAGAGATGAATTTTCTTATTCTCTCAATCAACTTTGACATTCCGAGAACACAAAATGTCAAACATTAATAACAAATAACCTAGTAAACTGTTGTGAATATTCATTGGATGTTATCGGTAATACTGTACATGTACAATTGGATATTACATATTCATATTAATTTGTATACTATCTTATAACCGCGAATTTCCTAAGAATGTCTGTCGACAAAGTGATATTAAATTAATTTAATTCTCGTAAGTTCACATCCACCATCCACCTTTCATCTAATTTATGAAGTTTGTTAGAGAGATTTCATCCTTATAGTTGACCCTAACGATCGATGCAATAAAAGTACAGGGTGCAACTTTTACAGATTTTAGTCGGTTCGATTACCGGGTGCGGCAAGCGAATTTTTAAAAATCGTTGAATGCAGTTTTGTTTCTTTTCAAAAATAAAGAAATGTTTCCTTTGAGTAAAATTTTCTATCTACAGTATTAAGAGTACTTCCCTTTCAGGTGGCATTACAAAATTCCACCCTGTATACCTACATTATGTACATAGTATATATTATACATAATTAGTGTTGTATAATGGCCTGATACAGGCTGATCTCTCCAAGACGTTAATTGGTAGTACTGGTGCGGTTAAGCACGTAATTAATTTCCTTGCGATTTATAACGCATAGCAAGGAATCGGGTTAATAAATCCAAATTTAGTTAGCTGCAACATTTTGGTTAGGAATTTATTTTCGTTCTAATGAAGTGCTTTTGAAGCACTTTGTTAAAAATGGGTAATCCGCGGGATGGTCGTTTGAAGCGTCGCCGTCGTCCTTACGATCAAGAGGTCCTGCATTCAAATCCTGGCCATTGGACTACCGATGTGAACCACTCCTAACACGAGCCATTAAGCTTACCTGGAGGTGTACCTACTATTGTAGGTAGGTAGTAACCATCAATTCATCAATGCCCAGTGTAGCCTACACTGACTCGCACTATAGAGATCGAAACTTCAATTAGCTGCCTCACTGGCAGACAATGGCTGAATCTGAATGCACTTTACGCCCGTAATTGATGTTTGTGTGAAGGTCTTGACACACCACCTTCCATAGTACATAGGTATAGCATCTAAGTTGACAAAATATTATTGAGATTTTGTTTTGTTACATTTTTTATTTATTTACACATGCTCACGCCAGTAATCCCCGAAGGGGTATGTGATGTGTATAAAACACCAACATTTCGCCAACCATAATTTTCGGTCCCACGTAATAGGGGGCGAGTCTATTGCCGCCATTCGGGCACTTTGTAACCAAATGGGTATACCTAATATCGAAACAAAGTTCCTAACCGAAAATATAGCAGCTAAATAAAATTGGAATAAAAATTTTGACTCAATTCCTTGCTATGCGGTGTGTATCGCAAGAAAATTAATTACGTGCTTAGCCGCACCAGCACCACCAATTAACGTCTTGGAGAGTATCAGACGGAATTTATTTACTACAGATTATAAAAAATATTCAATATAATAGAACGATTTGCACAAAAAAAAACCATAGCTGTTTGTCCTTGTGCCAACTACAGTTTACTAGTATACGCTTTGTAACAAACTTCGTTATAAAAATGTTTTTTAATGAAATTATCGTTTCATTTAGCTTTACTTTCTTTCTTTTTCTTTTTTTTCATAGACAACGTCCGCACTAGGGCAAAAGTCCTGTATCGCGGGGGTCTTTACAAACAACCAACGGACATAAAGTACACTCAGACTCAGAACAACTATTTGTGGATCACACAATTTTATGTCCTGTGTGGGGTTCGAACCCAGAACCTCATGCACAGATGATGAGTACTCCTGATACGATGAAGAGTAAATAATGCGAAAAAAATTCCAAATCGTATTTTTTCATGTCAATATATTATGTGCCCGGAGTACTTACTACTAGGGGCCTTCAGCTTCGGGAGTTCCCCTTACAACCTGTATATCATACAACGCGAAAGTTTAAAAGTGAGTATCCCTATTGTTTTTTTTTTAATTTTGGTCACGTCATTTTGACTTCATCCTACCTGACGGTAAGCTGAAGGCAAAGTCTCAGGAAAGAGGGCCAACATTACAAACACGTAAAGTGTTACAATGGTGGCGCTCAGCTTGACGGCCTCATCCATCGAAACATATTCACCTAACTAACTGACTTACTCCTTGCCTTTCTATAAAATCTGATCAAGTTCAGAACCTGTATAATATACATACTGTCTGTCATACCCTTATCATGTACCAACATAAATAATAACCGCCTCGGATGGTGTGCAGTCTGCGTGAAATGATAGCCTTCTGAATGATTAGGCTAGGCTTATATTCTTTGTATTTCCCAAGGTAGCCAGTGCCAGTTAATGAGATACCAAGATACTGAAGGCTTCGAAAAAAGATCTGGAAGCATAGTCCTACGCCCGAAGGTCCTTTTATGGTCTTCCAGAACCAGAAGCTTTTGACCTTCGGCAGGTGATAGTCCGAGACGACTGTGTTTCTTTACGAGTTCAAAATAACCAGCGTACGTGTTTCCTTCTTCCTGCAGTCCCGGGTCCTTTAAGCGGGGCGTGAAAAAGCATCTGATGAGGCCGTCAAGCTAAGCGCCACCATTGTAATACTGTACGTGTTTGTAATGGTGACCCTCTTTCCTGAGACCTTGCCTTCCGCTTACCATCAAGCGAGGTGCAGCCAAATCGAGGTGCCATAAATAAAAAAAAACACTACTGTTGACTTAGGGTGTCTTCGGGGTCGGGGTGGGGAGTCCTTTAATTAATTAAATCAGACAAGTTGAGAGGGTTACAAAAAAATGTTTCACGGCTCATATACTCTGTTTTATTCTCACACCAAGGTCCTTTGTGTAAAGAAATAATAATAATAGTTAATTTATTTTTAAGATAAAGCTTAGGTACATTTTGTTAATACTAGTTTACAATTATGTTCTAGTATATAATTTAGGTACAATAAAAATAGTTAAATATGCTAAAAATTACAGATAGGTATAAGTATCAAATAAATTTAAAGTATTTATATGGATTTTACAATTTTGCGACAACAATAAAATGTATATCACTCGCATACTTTATGCCTCTAATCGTATATTAATAATACCTTTATAGGTTATACATTTTGTTACCCAAGTATGAACAAATTACTACATAATCCGAATGTCAATCATAGACATAATGATGTAGGACCATCAGCTTCCCCGTCGAGTCTGCGTCAGACGAATTACTAGAGTTGAGACAGCCGGTCCGTATTATGATTTATTACTATTCTGTTACATAAAAACATGTATTATTATGAATGTGAATGTCATATTTCAAAGAAATTCACCACTGACGTCTACAAACAGTCACTTGAAGACATGCACAATAAGTAAAAATGGGCGCAATTCAGTAACGCCGCGTGTACGCATGATTTCAATTCGATTGGAAAGACTTAAAAAAAAAACTTTAAAAAAATCTTGGACATACCATATTTATCTAGTGTATTTGCAACAGACCCCGGGTATTTGCCCCCTCCCGGGGGTCATTGGGAACTGTTCATTCAGTAAATTCATAAAATAGATAAATGTCAAAATAGATAAATAAAGTCAATTTATGATTTAAAAAAGCATTCGAACGATGAAGTTTTATATACTCCATTCATTCGTCATTCGTTCAGAAACAGTTTATTTCACATTTCAACCGTACGTCTTGTACCTAAATTATATTTCTTTTCTAAATCTTGCTCCTAACATAATCAATGAATTCGAACGAGAACGAAGTCTTCTATCCAATGCGGTACACTTTTGACATTGCGTTATTATTGACATATTTATATAATAACTATATCCACTACCTACGTACCTATTTTATTTAACAGAAGATTAATTTTTCGTGTGCGTACCAAGTCCCGTTTTTTGATATTATAAATAGATTCCGCACGAATACCGCCAAATATGAAAGTATTAAAGACGTTAAAAGTGGGTGTCGCTCTTTCGGATAAGAAGTATCCTGGAACGCCATACATTTGCCACAGATACAAAATAATGTGTTTAGTATCAACGAGATTTAATATCCCTTTGTTATCTTATCATTATTTTAAACAAACTGTGCCCGCGACTTCAACCGCGTGAATTTAAGAAATATATACGAGTATGTAACATATTTATAATAATATTACCTATTCATAATATAATTAATTTATAAATTGATAATCACAAAAAAACATAGTATAAAACATAATAGCTTTCTCTGTCCCTATGCTTAAATCTTCAAAACTATGCAACTAATTTTGATGCGGTTTTTACCCGACTGCGCGACGCAAAGGAGGGTATTGTGTTTATCAGTCTATGTATGTATGTATGTATGTATGTTTGTTTCTATGTGGCGCTCTAGAGACCAAACGCATGGGCCGATTTTGATAATTCTTACGTCAATCGATTCGTCTTAACCTTGCGAGTGTCACTAAAGACATGACAGTAACCAAAATTCACCACAGCGACAACCAGACGCCATATTGTCAAAATGAAAAAAAAAAAAGTCGATGAACTATGTCAAGTGGGGTGTCGTTGAATAGGTATTTTAAAATCATATTCAGGTTTCTTTTACCATTTTTCATTTTGAATAATAGTTTAGGATATATAACGATTTAAAGTTGTTTAACAAAACATTTATTCTCGCTAATTTCCTTACTTATTGATTTAAGTTTATATTTCAAGTATAAACGATATACAAACAAAAATATTTTTGATAACTAAAAAGTATAAAATAAAAAAATAATTTAAAGAAAAACAAAAAACCCGACTTTGTAAACTAAAAAGAAATAAACAAGCCCAATAGTTGAAAATTCATACAATACTCACAGTCGGGGCCCAATCAAATTTTACCAATCAAATCTTCCCAAGGGGCCCCGACTGTGAGTATTGTATGAATTTTCAACTATTGGGCTTGTTTATTTCTTTTTAGTTTACAAAGTCGGGTTTTTTGTTTTTCTTTAAATTATTTTTTTATTTAAATAGTATTATACAGAGCAGAAGTGAAAAATGTTGCAAAAACGGGGTGACGCAGACGAAGTTGCGCGGGTCAACTATTAGAAATAATATTCCTTACACTCGCCATTTGGAGAAGCCAAAGAAAATTTGAGAATATGTAGTATACGTTATAAGTGCTAACATTAATTGATACGGGTTAAAAGCTTTCAAATATTCACTTTACGAAATCTTTCTGGCGCGTCGACTTCAAAGAACTTGTTTAAACATTATGTATTTATTATTTCTTATTTTATATTCAGACTTTTTTTATAAAGAAATGTATTTTGAACTTGGAGTGGATTTTTAAAGAAACCTTCATTCGTCATAATCTAAGAAAATACATTAATAAAATTATATGATGCGACGGAGCCATTTTGAATGATTTCTTAACTTCAGATGCCTAGTATACGTAGCTTTTGGTTTGACATATTGATACTATAGCTAAGATGACTTGACGAGTTTTGTATAGTGATATCTCTATTGTGCAATGTGGGTATGATATCTCTGTTGCCCACGGCTTCACCTGCGTTTATGTCGGTTATATAGCTTATGTTACTCAGGGTGAATATTTGCTTCTGTGCCTATTATTCGTCTAACAGTTCATTGTAAAGTATTAAGCGCACCAAAAATGAGAAAACGAGCAAAATCATCATCATTATCATCAGCATCCTGCATTAGTCCCAGTCGCATCCGAAGCTTTCTCCTCGGAGTTCGGGGCCCGGTTAAAAAAACGAGCAAAACCAATCGTGTCAAAACGGCCCTCATAGCGTACCGCAACTATAGTCAGATTATTTAGTTCAAAGATCAATACCCGCCCGGGGCATGAAATCCGTCAGCCAGACAATAGAAGGCACAAACAATTCGTAAAATAATGGGCACTCTTGTAAATGAAGTGTACGAGTTTTATGTGTCATCGGGGACCCGCTCCAGGTTTGTGTGCCCCATCAAGGTGTTTATGTTCGTTAAGATTCGTCGCGTGGAGAAATGATGCATGACCACTCCCTTGTGTGTTTGACCTGATTCGGACTATTTTCCTCATTCCGGTATCTGTTAGAAACTTAAGGATAAAAAGAACAGTTCAGATAAAAGTAATGTCAGTAATGACGTAAGAATTTTTTATTTATGGCACGTCAATTTGACTTTACCTAGTCTGATGTTAAGCTGAAGGCAAAGTCTCATGAAAGAGGGTCACCATTGCAAACACGTTCAGTGTTACAATGGTGGCGCTCAGCTTGACGGCCTCATCAAATGCTTTTTTACGCTGCGTTTAAAGGACCCGGGACTGTAGGAAGAAGGAAACACATGCGCCGGTAAGGAATTCCAGGACTTAATGGTGTGGCAGAGAGAAGACTAAAGGTATCTATTAGGAACTTAAGGATAAAAAGAATAGTTTAAGTATTCTAATGTCAGTAATGTCGTGAGAATATTTATTCATTTATTTATCTAACACATGTGAAATTGTAACTTCACTACATAGTATAACAAAGTCGCGTTCTATGTCCCCATTTTTCATGTCCTTATGTCCCTTTGTATGCTTAAATCTTTAAAACTACGCAACGGATTCCGATGCGATTTTTTTTAATAGATAGAATGGTTAAAGAGGAAGGTTTATATGTATATAACATCATACTACGACTAACAGGTGCGGAGCAGGAATGAAAAATCTTGCAAAAACGGGGTGACGCAGACGAAGTTGCGCGGGTCAGCTAGTAACAAATATTTCTAACTTTATGAAGTTAAAAGATCACAAATGCCGTTTCAGCTCCGGTAGAACGGTGGTCTTATTACGGAAACCGAATCCCTCAATGAGTTCACCATACAGGTTGTGCAAGCGACAGCAAATGACATCAACTTAATCTTTGCCGCTTCGTGACGTGACTACGCCGGTTTTATGTGAATAACACTTTTTACGAGATTAGATTATGTACAGGATACTTTTGGTGTAATATCAGGACATACATAATATGTTTACGACTGTAAATGCGAGGTCAAACCTATATTTAGCCTACTATGTAAGTGTTAGGTCGCGGGTAATGGGTGACAAACATTTGACCCATCTTTAGCCTTCCGCATACAGTCCAAACTATCTCCTTCTTCTGTCAAATCAACAGCATTTCCACATATCGTCCAAAGTAAGAATGTAGATGGCTTTATGAGAAGAGGTCGACCCAAAAAGATGGATGGAGAGACTCTCTTAACCTTCTGCCTTCCTCCCCTCCACTCGATTTGGTCGGCAGTATAAAAGTGACGCCCCTGGTGTTGCAAACGCCCATAGGCCACGGTAACCGCTTTCCAACAGATGGGCCGCGAGCTTGCCTGCCATCTAAGTAGTATAGAAAAAAATGTATTCGTAGACCCCGGGTTCTGCAAGCTTTGAAATGTAACCAGGAAAGGTGTTTGATTAACATTAATGAAGACAGATTCTTACTTATTTTTATCACCCACATAAATTCAGTGTTATTACCGCTGAACATCATCTTGTGTAGCGGCTATTATACGATTAATGACTTCGTAAATGCTAAGAGAAAAGTGACTTGTTGCTCGATGCTTACAAATCTTCTTATGCTGTGTCTACAGTTACGTAATATTTTACCGTGACCGTGTCAAAAGTGCGTGTTCGTTGCATATTCAGCTGCGTGATAGCTGAGCTTAAATGAAACCATCGATCGACTGGTGGCCGTGTCAGCACAATTCTAGTTTGTGTACCAAAAGGTGTAATGTCAACATTCAATGTCATGTCTTGATACCGAACTGTCCAGTTCGCTGTTCATGTCACAAATCTGGACGCACCTTTATGGTTGTATTTACTTAATCAATTTTATGTGTGGTTATTACGTATGCGCGAACTGTGACATCTCGGTTTGTAATTTTAATGTAAAACAAAAAGCAAGTAGAAGTGTGAAGTAGACGGGATATGCATGTCATTGCTGTGCGTTTTTACGCAACGAGGGACATATTCGACAATATGAACCTTATTGTAAGAAGTTAAAGTTTAAAATAACTTTTTTAGATATCGCTGACATGCGTCTAAACTTTTTTGTAAATATTCAAACTTGTTAGATTAAATACTCATCTATGCGTTTTTACGCAAATGTAACTATTACCACTAACGTAAACGTTTAAATATTATTCAAGAATTACAGTAGTAAGTAATGTTTGTCTAAATATTATAGCGAATAAATTACCTAATGCTGTAAACCAAGGTGTGGCCATACTAAAAAATTTACAGCTGTGCGAAGGTGGTTAATCTTCCAATAGTTTCTACTTAATTGACATAATGATTATCATTAATATTTAATGAATATTGAAAACGTATGATGCAAACGCACGCACAATGAATGATGAATGTTGTTTCCGCCGTTTTAATTTTCTATAAACAAAATTAATACTCACTTTTAAACTTTCGTGTTGCATGATATATGGTTAGCGAAACACGATCATATCACTACATAGTATAAAAATAAAGTCGGGTTCTCTGTCCCTATGTCCCTTTGTATGCTTAAATCTTTAAAACTACGCAACGGATTTTGATGCGGTTTGTTTTAATAGATAGAATGGTTAAAGAGGAAGTTTTATATGTATATAACATCATGCTACGTCCAACAAGTACGGAGCAGGAATGAAAAATGTTGCAAACACGGGGTGACGCAGACGAAGTTGCGCGGGTCAGTAGTGGTTAATATAATAATTTACCATTTTGATTTGTTTGACGTTTCGGCCAAAAGCCGTGATCACAAGCTGACTGACAGATGTCAAGCAAATCAAAAGGTATATCAATCAAGTTCATGTCACAAATCTGGACACACCTTTATGTTTTAGCATGATCGTCGTAGCATGATGTTATATACATATAAACCTTCCTCTTCAACCATTCTATCTATTAAAAAAAACCGCATCAAAATCAGTTGCGTAGTTTTAAAGATTCAAGCATACAAAGGGACATAGGGACAGAGAACGCGACTTTATTTTATACTATGCAGTGATAAGAAAAGAAAAAGCCTATTGCCTTTTCGCGCTTGGACTGTATTTTTACTGATAGATGGGGTACCGCCCTAACATATACGACTTTTAATTTGCAAATCTGCTTATAATAATACTTAATTTTCGATCACAATGTTATCACAAAGCGTGTTTACGCGAGAGCACCTATGTACACACATGTAAATATGCGTGGGTATGTATGTAAATGTTTTTCATATACCTACAACTATGCTTGCTAGTGTGGGTGTGTTGAGAGTGTGTTAGTATAAGTACGTATATCTATTGCGCTATATTAAATTCACAACTACATTTATGTGATAACATAACATAAACTCATGCCTATATCCTCGAAGGTAGGCAGAGGTGCTAGCACCCACATTTCGCCAGTTTATGTTCAGGTCCCAATGTAATAGGTGCCGAGCCTATAATATTGCCATTACCGGGCACTTATAAACCCGCCATAAATACACACAACTTCGAAAAGCAACGAAAAGTCATTGTGTGACATGGGAAAACCTGGGATTGAACCCGAGATCTCGTCTCAGCAGACCATTACCCATACCATTAGGCTACTATAAATTAATAGGATGTAATTCACATTATTACTTTGTATTTAGCAAGTTCTGTCGATAAAGATATTTTAAAAACAAACAACTTTTTGAGTCAACAACGATTGTATGTACTCAAACCATTGCTGCAATCTACACCGTCCATTATTAACATTTAGGTGTAAGGAAATATTAGATAATGTACCAAAATTATGTATATGAGTGTATATTATATACCATGTACAATATGCTTGAAATAAATGATAAATAAAAAAATAAGTCCTTTCGGCCAGGTTTGCACAAGCCGTCGCGCGTCGTTACTGTATAGTACCCTTGCCGTTGTCAGTTTATGACCAAATTATGGCTTATGGCTAATGCAACCTGACCGAATTGTCAAGCAAATCAAAAGGTAAATTATTGTATTTAACGTATGATCGCGGTAGTTTTTTTGCTAACCATTCGCTAACCACGGAGGGGACGTAGTAAGCCTACTCGAAGAGCGAAACCTATGCTCGGGCCCTCTCCGTGAGTAGCGGCCATGGAGAATTAAAGTAAGTCATCATCATCATCTATACCTATAGTTCGGTCCTCCGTGGTAGCGGCGCTGTCGTGAAACAAATTACTACACCACGATGACAACTCAAAAATGCCGTCGATTCGACAGAAGAAGAAGCTAACCATTCACAGTCATATTCGCAAAGTAATACAGAAATCATTTGAGACAAGAATCTGGTATTAAAATACTTACAAAACTTACGTAGTAAATATTTAATGACTTAGTTTACATGTTTGTACTGTATGTTTCTACTTTCGAGCTACTAAACGTATCTAGGCTACAGACAAACCAGTGGGCGATATCCAACACCAATCGACGTATTACAACACTCTGTACTGCACACGATACTTGCAAATATAGAATTCTTAATTAAACATTTGAAATGCTGTATAATTTACATGATCATTACTACAAACTTTATAAGAAACAACAGAGGGACGATTACTGAATTAAGTTACATAACCCTCTGATCTTCTTGACAGAAAGCCACTACATTCACTCACTACATACGCTCAGATTCAACCATTAAGATCTATTAGTTTATATTGCACGTGTTTCCTTCTTCCTACAGTCCCGGGTAATTTAAGCGGGGCGGGAAAAAGCATCTGATGAGGCCGTCAAGCTGAGCACCACCATTGTAACACTGTACGTGTTTGCAATGGTGACCTTCTTTCACGAGACTTGGTCTCAGCTTAACATCAGGCGAGGTGAAGTCAAATTGACGTGCAATAAATAAAAAAAATCCGTACTGTAATTCTAAGAGCATAGGTTTCGCTCTTTGGGAAGATAAACTACGTTCCCTCCTCGTCTAAAAAATATTACCATAATAGATGTAGATAATTTTTCCAAAGAAGCAACATATTTTACGCAACTCCGGAGGTTCAAGGGTGAACTCTCAACGGTGCAGATTGCATTCCATTGCAATTCTTCGACAACTTCATATTTGTTGTGAAGTAATTTTGCCTTGCTGCATGTTGTTTGCACGTGCCAAAAACATGACAAATTGGGGTCATTTCGATTACTCGGTGATTGAACTCGTCAGTAAGTACTTTTTGAAGAATTGTGTTATTTCTATACATGTATTTGTATATATATATATATATATAGTTACACTGCAATTTGTGCATTTCACAGCTGAGTCAAGATTGAAAATTGATACTTGATTATTATTCATAAATAAAACAAACATTCAAAGGTTTTTGATAAACACTGAGTTAAAACTTTGACAATACTTACTAGTAACCCAAATTAAAAAAACCTAGGAATACTCCTTAATACCTCCAGCTGAGGTAAATTGCTAAAATACATTTTTCTCTTGACTTTCTGCTCTTATGGAATGACTGCCATCTGATCACTAAACACCGAGAAGAAAACCTGCGCCAAAGCATCTTTTTTGTATAGGACACATCAGTTTGACTTCACCTCGCCTGACTGTAAGCTGAAGGACAATTCTCAGGAAGGAAGATCACCATTACCAACACGTACAGTGTTAGAATACTGGCATTCAGCTTGACGCCCTCATCAGATGATTTTTACGCCTCGCTTATAGCAACATCTCATCTGCATAGGCTCGAGAGTGTTCGTGACGTGACCTCAGAATTACCGATAATACGGACCGCATTATCTGTCAAAATCAAAAATCATTTGTTCTGTATAGACCAGTAAACGGCACTTACAAAACGACAATATCAACAACATTTTATAGATCAATGAGCAAATGGACCACCATGCACCTGTTCGAAACGCGGTCCCGACCTGAGAAGACTCCGGCAAGAAACTCAGCGGGCTGTTATTCAGCAAGTACCGTTTCTGAGATTAAATTCACATGGGTTTCAATGATGTTAGTGATGCATTGTACGCAGTGTACACTAATGTTCTACATTATAAGTATCAAAACAATCAATGTACATATAACCACTCAATTATTACGGAGGAAAGTTTAAACAAGTATAACTCGTTCCACGATAACATGCTACCTCCGAACCAATACAAAGTATCTTGACTATATGTATTTAAACTTCCAGTTAACCCAGATAATCCTGAAACTATTTTTCGTCACAGAAATTTATAATATTTTCATATGTTTTTATTTTGGGGCCTAAAGTTACAGAAAAAATAAAAAAAAAATTCGGAAGCACCTGGGAAAGCTGGAAAATGGGCGGTGTTATAACACCTGGTAGGATTATGCACTACTATTCCATGTAAGTATTGTAGGTACTCTGAAGTACACTAGTATTGGATAAAAAATGTAAATAGGATGAAATAGTTAGTTTGACTAATATAATATTTAAGGTCAAAAACAATTTCTTCGGATGTGAATAAAAAACACACTTCTTACATATGAAAATTCATACTATTTTTTTTTCAGTATTCCTTTTCTATTGTACAATTTGCAAATTAATTGTTTTTCGTTACATTCGAAGAAATCGACCAAGCCTGCCAAATCCAAAACCCTGTGAACCTCATCATTATATTTAGACCGGGTCGCATCCGCGAACCTTGGACTTCGGGGACCGCTTTCCGGCTTTTAGTGCTCCACTTTGAGTTGTCTTGAGTAGGTATCTGTGGTAGTAAGATCATTGGCTTGTATGTCATCACTTATAACGTTCAGCACGTTGTGGTGGACCAAAGTGGCATCGCCAGATAATTGTTACCCACGTAACATGGCCGCGCCAGCGAAATGCATTTTAGCCGTCGTCATGTCACGGACATGAAGGCTGCCTGGATGCTAGAGTTCCTCTCGGGAAGAACCGTATACTCCGTAAATATTATCTACTCAATCTGAAAGAGACTAGCTCTAATCGTTGTCAACATAAACTCTTGGCTGCGATTCTGGATGATTGTGTAAGTTCACAGTATTTGCGTCACCCGAATCCTTATCTGTTACGTTAGCACTAGCATTTTCTGGCGGTAAAAGAGCGGTAGCACTAGGCAAAGTATTATCATCACTAGCTTACTCCAATTCCACTATTATTTCGGTATTATTACTATCAAAGAAAGCTTTGTAGCTTTCTTTGATAGTAACCTAAAATTACAAACAAAATATGATAGACGTGGATATACCTACCAGGTGTTATAACACCTGTGCTATTCGCAAAGACAAAACATACAATAATATTGCAAAGATACTATAATTTTATTTTTATTTGGGTACCTAACAGTTATACTATAAATAAAAATATGTCAATAAAGTAGCAAAATACATTATTGATTATAATAAGTCACCTTGTTTCTGACGTAATATATGTAAATGAAACTGCCTCTACAAAATACGTTTTACACTGAAAAATAATTGCGATTTGTTTACTACAACTGAATCATAACCAGATACCATAGGCATGTAATGAGATAACTACGGAAAATTGATACAAATATAAATTCTTAAATAATAAATTTGAAGATAAGTTTCAACCTATTTGATCGGTGTTATAACACCTGGTCGGGTCATCTGGGTAGTAACTAAGTTTTCAAACTTTATTGAGCAACAGTGAACGCAGTCAATACTGTCTGCCGAAACCAGTTTGATATTGAAACAGAGTTCGGAGTACCAGGTATGGTTTTCCTGGAAATTATGATTGGTCGAATGTAAGGTCAATTTACACTGGTGCAGAGTCGAGCTATGTGAAAAAGCTTAACCAATGCATTCAGCGTCCAGTCAATCAGTGACTCGTAGTCTCGTGTGTTCTTTAGAATATACTAGCTGACCCGCGCAACTTCGTCTGCGTCATCCCGTTTTTGCAACTTTTTTCATTCCTGCTGGTCTACCTGTTGGTCGTAGCATGATGTTATATACATAGAAACCTTCCTCTTTAACTATTCTACCTATTTAAAAACCCGCATCAAAATACGTTGTGTAGTTTTAAAGATTTAAGCATACAAAGGGAAATAGGGACAGAGAACGCGACTTTATTTTATACTATGTAGTGATGATGCATTTTGTTTTTTTTTTTTAATTTGATAGTACTAAAGAGTGACGGTAAGGACTAGCTATCACCCTAGTAGAAGCAGTTTCAGAATAGTTTCCAACTTTGGTTGCCAACGCCGGTTGAGTCTTTGGGATGTTTTTTCTAGGGCGAATCAGAATATCAGAATTTTGACGGATGTAGGACATGACGGTATCTCTCGTCCTAATTGAGCAGTCCGACTGGGGAAGTACCTCTACAGAATATCGCAGCTAATAATAACCTTGTGTTGTGTTTCCGACGGTGAGTAGGGTAGCCAGAGCTCACTGGAGAGGTATTATGTTGTCAATGGGAAGACCGAGAAACCCTTCTTTGTCTTCTGCACTGACAGATATATGTTCGGCAGCACGAATATGACGCCCCTGGTGTTGCAAACGTCCATAGGCCCCGATAACCACTATTCATCAGAATCCCCGGCCACTCACATCGATGTGACGAAACATCATGGTCTTATCCGACAGACCGCTTTCAGCGTTAACTCCTATGATACGAAGCCTGAGAGGTATCTGCATGTAACAAAAAATAAAATAAAGAAAAACAATAAACCCGACTGCGTGCAAATTAATTTTGAAACTTACGTGAAAAAGTTAACTTAAATAAAAACTAAAAAGAAAGAAACAAGACCAGTAGTTTAATATTCATACAATACTAACAGTCTGAGCCCATGCAAATTTACCAATGAAATCTTCCCAAGGGATCTTTGCACAGTCGGGTAAAAACTAAGGGAGATTCTCTCTTACAACTTTTATATTTTCGCTTTGATACGCTCTGAATCTGCATTAGTATGAACTGATCCTAAGCAAGGTGTCTAGAGAATGTCGCCTTAACGAAAGGCATGCGATCAATCTTATGCAAATGTCTCCAAGGTGTGAATTAAAGGCTTGAGTTATTGAGTTATGGGTCTAGTAGAATCATGATAAATTATATATTTACCAGCTGTAGGAGCTACGTAAAACAGTTGACAGCTGAGTTTTTAAATTGTCTTTATACATATAACACTGTTTTTGCTCGTGACTTTGTGCAAAATTCTCACAATATTGGTATTTTATAATAAGAATAATTTACCGACGACGTGAAGAAATAACAGTTTCGCATACACATTTTGTATAGTGAATTGGTTACTAGGCAAACGGAGTTACGAGTTTCTGCAACTAGTTTGTAACGAAATCGTGAAACCCGATATGCGATACTGGAGTTGCCCGCAACTTGAGTTTCGAATCAAACCAATCTGCAGCTTTCTAAAAGTATTGGCAAGATATTGAGAGAATATCTTGCAAGCTGCATTTTACAGACACGCAACTGGAGTTGATGAAACTGTAGATTTTTTCTGGTTGCTTAATGTAAGAAGGGCCTTACTCTTAATTAAATGATAAAAAAAACCGAACGGGCTATTGAAAAGACCGAAACAAGTTAGGTAGTAGAGGTACCTATTGATTTTCATTCGGTGTTATGATTTGCAAATGGGTACCTACCGACTGCTATCAAACTTGAGTCATTATTTTAAACAATAGTCGAGATTTTTCATTTTTAATCAAATATTTATTGTGTACTTTTTAGCTATGATAGATAACGACTGCTACATGTTAGTATGGTAACGACCAGATCAATGTAAATAGCCACATTCATGGATGTTTGCACTGAGCGGGGATCGAACTCGCGCCTCCTGCGTACCAGTCGCGTTCACTACCGCCATGCCACAGGCTCTGTCAATCTAATTCACCATCGTGACCTCGGTATTCACAGTTCATTATTAAATGTCTTAAAGAAAATCGCCCGAAGACTTATAGCTTATATTTTAAGATGTTAATCTTTTTAGACATAGACTTTAAGACGTTTTAGATTTCTTTGTCTGAAACAATATTATTTCAAGATGAATAAATTATGAAGCGCTGCTTTTATATAGAAATATTTTGTGGTTTTAGCCCACGAAATTTGGCATAAATACGTCTGTTAGCTATTGTAATTTGAAGGCCCTTTATTTAAATTAGTTTAGACTTTTCATGTACTATTATTAACTTTGGACGTCCAACTTTTTTTGTAAAAACCTTTGCAAAAAAAGACAAGCCCTGCAAAGGTGGAATGAGTTAGGGTAGTTATATCTTCTTCAGACAAACTCACGGTTCACCTGATGGAAAGTGGTTACCGTATCGTTTATTATCCAATAATGTAAACATCTAGATGGATTTTACAAAAATGTAGCAGGTAACAATTTTTTTTTTCCGTAATTAGTTCTTGTGAAAGTGGTGTAGGTATATTCTCTCTCACACCAAACCTTTCGCAATAAGCCAACCTCACCTGCAAGCTGATACACCTGTTTTTAAAGGGTACGCATCACGAATTACCCTGTTGTTACAAAGGTCCATAGACCGCGGTAACCACTTTTCATCAGGTGAGTCGTGGGCTTGTCTGCCACCTAAGTAGTATAAAAAAGTGAAAATCGGGCGCAACTGGAATATAATTATTAGTAAGAGTGTCCCATTTTTCACTAACTTTTAATATTTTTGTTTGCGAAGATATCGTGTAAATTAAGCCAACATCTGAACAACTAAAACTGCAAAGCTTCTTACCGGTGAATGCAACAGGTGGCTTCCTGCCAAAATTTGAATGCATAACTATATTGCAACCTAAAATCACACCAATTTCAAGCATAAAAAGGTCCAATTTGTCTTTACAGCATTCGTATTTAGGACATTATAGAACGGATTGCTTATTACAATATGTTCTAAAATGACAACGTTCTCAATTTGACTTGTTGCCAAGTAGCAACAGATAAAAATATATTTTTAGTTTTATCACGCGTTTACAAATTAAACTGCAATTTAACAAAAACATATTTTATGTTGATTTGAACATTAGTTACGTATTATCTACTCTAATGAACAATCCTATTGAATGAATAAAATTAAACAACCGCGGTAGCCTAGTGGTTATGGGTAATGGATTGCTGAGACGAGGTCTCGAGTTCGATCCCTGTTTTTACCATGGCACACACCAATGAATTTTCGATGCTTTTCGAAGTTATGTGTGCATTTATCGCAGGTTTATAAGTGCCCGGTTAATGGCAATAGACTCGCCACCTATAACATTGGGACCTAAAGATAAACTGGCGAAATGTGGGTGCTAGCACCTCTGCCTACCCCTTCGGTTATATAGGCGTGAGTTTATGTTATGTTATGTTACAATATTAAAGTCTCTGTAATATCAAAAGATCCTATAATTTATATTCTTTGAAAGAAGCAACGCTAATCTGTTTTGTAATTTAAATGTTAAAAAGTCTCAAATAACTATAATAGTCTAATGACATAATTATCTAGAGCTGCTTCGAATTTAAAAATGTAATATTATTATACGAACAGCTTGCTATTAAGTAGTACCAAGTCTAATGTCTCTAAGCCGCTCTAAATTAAGCAGAAAATGGTTTATTATCTTCTTTAGTCGTTTATCCACATAATGTAAGTAACTAGGCATAAACAATTGGCCAATTCAAACATTCTAAATCACAGAAAAGAAAAAAACTAGTAGAAATGCGACACGATAGTTTCAGTAGAGGAACCGATGTCGTCAAATTCATACAATACAAACAATATATAATATAACCGTTAATAATACCGTGCATTACTTACTAGTAAATAATTGCTTTGATTGGTCGTACTTATTTATGTACTACATTTAATACCATATTAGCTCGAATCATACGTACTACAAAACGAAAACACACTACCCTTTTTATGGTAGTGGTAACTATATTGCCACCGTCTTTTTTAACCGTTCCGTAATTACTTTGCTATAGTTATAGTGAACACTTTATAACTCCCGAAGGCCCACATATCGATAAGAAAGCCGCGTTCCAGCTATGCAACAAGTGTACCTTACTGGTGCGGATCTGTATGACCCAGTTTCTATGTCAAGGTCACCGCAACAAGTGTACGAGCTCTGTGCTTCTACTTCGAGAAGGTTCCGGGATAATCGAGCACAATGGTGAAATGAGCATTTATTGATACAATACCAAAGAGGTTTGATACGAAAGTGCTTTTGATTGTTTCTTACACTTCATACGAAACAGTTACAAATGTGTTGCTTTTAGTGTAGCTGCCGATACCAATATTTGACACTACAAATGTTGCTTATAAGTGGATTACACTTTGTTGATTAAAAACATATCTGTTTTTTATACAATACTAGCTGACCCGAGAAACTTCGGTCTGCGTCACCCCGTTTTTGCAACATTTTTCACTCCTGCTTTGCACCAGTTGGTTGCAGCATGATGTTATATACATACAAACCTTCCTCTTCAATCACTCTATCTAATAGAAAAAACCGCATCAAAATCCGTTGCGTAGTTTTAAAGATTTAAGCATACAAAGGGACATAAGGACATATCGGTGAATGGGACATAGAACGCGGCTTTGTTTTATAAATTCTATACTAAGGATCTTCTTCTGTCAAATCGACGCCATTTCCTTGAGTTGCCATCGTGGTGTAGTAATTTGTTTAACGACAGAAAGGGCCCGAGCATAGGTTTCGTTTTTCGGGAAAGCTTACTACATCCCCTAAACAAGGATGAAATTCACGGATGAATGTAATAATTTAAAACAAATTAACAAATAAAAGTAAGCATTTTTATCACATGTTACATAACGAAAATAATGTTTTAATGTAATGATAATATTCTAACACCATATGAACGGACGGACTTAATTAATTAAACTATATGCTCTCGACTTATAAGAGGCTTTGGACGGATTGCATCGAAGAGTCCTGAGGTTGACCTCTTATGTTGCGTAAAGACGTTGCCTCTTTAGTAGTATTTTGTTGACTGTACCCATAAAACGAGACGTCGTTCGTGTCACAGGGTGATATCCATGTTTGAAGAAGCGTACACACGTAATATATTTATATTGACGTAATATTAAATTCCAAGTGTAGCGTACAAGGAAGTGTGAACTCTAGGGCACGGAGTTATGAAATTGAACCGAAAACCTGTTGCGGTCAAAGAACGACCTCGAATAAATTGAACTCCTGTGTTGCGTGCACGCAATGCATGCGCTCAGTTTTACTCAAACAGAATACGCATAAGAATACGAAATTCTCTTCGAAAATTAAAAAAATAAATCGGTCTAGAACTGTCAAATTCGCAAGAAATGTCTATAATATTTTTTTAAATAGGTACTCTTTCGGTTTTTAAGCGCTATCGCAGTAAACACCATTGCAGCTGTGTTTCCTTTTCTCAAATTGGTGTTAATTCGAGTTTTTATGTGTAAAAACGGTGGATTTTTGGACATATTATCGTCTTTGACAACGCGTACAATATTAAGAAAGTAGCATACTGTTGTCAATTCTGATTTCCTTGTGATGGTTCCAAAACTCTATCTCTAGTAAAGTTTCCACTACTTTATGACTATGACTTTTACTTGACTTGACTTTGACTGTGACTAAATAACGAAAACGCTGCAGACTATTATAAATATGACATATAAAATTACTTGACACTGGCCAATATTCAAGGAGTGAGCCACATAAAAAAACACTGTTTCCAAAATGAACATTGATATCGTAATCATTTTTAGCATAAGATCAAGGATAAATTAAAAAAATGTTCCTACGATAACTGGCGCTCCTTTTTTTAATTGAATTTAGAATACTTTTTTTAATTGAAAAATTTAGTAGGTACCAGTTTTTGCGACATCATAAATATTAGTTTTTTTTTACTAACACACGTGTTTGCATCTTCCTGCATTTTTTTTAATCCATTAAACGAGGCGTGAAAATGTATTTGATAAGGCTGTTAATCCGAAGGCCACCGTTGTGATATTATTTGTTTTTTTTTTTTTAAAGAGGTTTTCACAAAATTTGGTCTTGCGATGTGCGTAGGAATAGGTACCACGGCGCACATTGTGAAATGTCTGTATCCAGTGAACTGAAATAGACTGTTAAAAATCTGTACTGTGCCATACTTCTAGCTATAAAATTACTGTGGATTACATTACACCACACTAGACTAGACTTAATTGCTATCTGCAAAGATTGTCGATAATCTTCTGAACACAAGGCGTGTTAACAGAGTACCTACGCTTCAACGGACAGACGGACAGCGACTGTAAACTATAATATTGCAACAATTATTTTTTTTATTTAGGGCACGTCAATTTGACTTCCTGCCTGATGGTATGTTGAAGGCCTCAGAAAAGATGGTCACCATTACAAACACGTAGACTGTTACAATGGTGGCTCAGCTTGACGGCCTCATCAGATTCTTTTTCACGCCCCGCTTAAAGGACCCAGAACTGTAGGTAGAAGGAAACACGTGAACTGGTAAGGAATTTCTAGACTTAATAGTGTGGTGGAGTTCATATTAGTTAATGGATTTGTACAATATTATAACCTAGTGGTTAGGTATATTAACGGTTAAACAAAGGTGATGACAATATAGATCTTATTTTAATCGTTCAAAATAAGGATTACTTTGTTGTAGATAAAAAATATATTTATAGCGTTTCATATTTTGAATCGCACAAGCATAAATATTTACGAAAAACTTTAGTCATATTCTTATCAAAAAGTTTCAAATTGTTGAATTTATCCTTCGTTGCGTAAATACGCACAGCAATGACACGCGTGCACCAAATACATCACATTTCCACTTGTTTCTTGTTTTCCATGCTTTAAATTATTCAGATTACATAATTATTCTTATAAAATAAGTAACATTATGAGTCTATTCATAAAAAGAATAATCTATCTTCTGGTTAAAATACCTAAGATGCTTAGGTATTTTGCTTAGGCTAAGCATTAACCGTTTCGTGAGAGGATAACGACTTGTGACGTAAGAAGTAAATGTGAAAGACATGTTTATCGATTTGTTTAACGATTTATCGAGACATGCAATCGCCTCGGTCCAGTGAACTGTTCTCATAGGTTAATGAAACTCCGAATAAGCGTGTGCGTTTATTGACACGCCGCTTATTTGCAACTATATAGAGCATACACCTGACTGTGAAGCGTGACTGTTAGTGAGATACTTAGCCGGAAGTGAGATACTTAGTAGCCACATATCCCTCGCATCTTGGGAGACCCCAGGTCTCTCTCTTTCGAGATGATCCCCTTCGGCTGTCATCTAACCCTGACATCTAATGTAGCACGAATGCCTCTGCCTGACTCGACGCTACATCAAGTAGACATAGAATATAACAAAGAAACCAGTTAAACAAAATATTTGTACGAAAACGAAAATAACTAAACCCGTTTCGATTGATTCGCCAAATGTGGTCATCGATAATTATCCGTTATTAATCAAAATTAATAAATTCATATATAAAATGTTTATGTAATAGGTAGTTATACATCATCATCAAAATATTACGAATACGAATTCACAGATTCGTTTGTTCATTGATAACACTATTCATTTTCGGTATATATACAACTAGCTGACCCGCGCAACTTCGTCTGCGTCACCCCGTTTTTGCAACACTTTTCATTCCTGCTCCGCACCTGTTGGTTATAGCATGATGTTATATACATACAAACCTTCCTCTTTAACCATTCTATCTATTAAAAAACCCGCATCAAAATCCGTTGCATAGTTTTGAAGATTTAAACATACAAAGGGACAGAGAACGCGACTTTATTTTATACTATGTAGTGATAACTGCCTATTAGAAAGACCTTCTACTGTTCCACTTTTCATACAAGCCGTAACGTCTTTGCCGACCTCCATCTGCGAGGTCACTGAGCCGACTTGTTGCTCTGATAGCGAAAGTACGCGTCTCCGAGACTCCTAGGTACTTGCCGAAATCGAAAGTATGACGCCGAAACCTGTATACGAGCTTTGTGAGGCATATTATACTGCAAAAGTGTGTGTGTGTGCGCCAAGATAGTGTCTCTGTGTGTATTTATTTAGACGTCTGTAGTAAACAAGACTAGGCCGGCTTTTAGCGTTCTTGTGTAATAGTATGTGTTAGTTTTATAAGAGTAATGTAATCTATGTGTTGGTTAGGTTATATGTAAGTATTTTCAGTGTATGTTTAAAAAGATATTAGAATGGATTAGATTCACTATTGTATATGGTTTGTATTGCTATAATCGGGTTTTCGGGGGTCATCTTGAAAGATATGGCCCCGGGTCTGTCGGGGTGCGAGGGATATGTTGACTACTATTTCACCTCCGGCAACTAAAGACTCAACGACGGCGTTACTTTTAGTCGGTTCGAGTCCGATATAACTTCCCCAACCAGCTCAAGCGTGGGAGGTATCCGTGGGGATTTTTCACATAATAAAAAAGGCATCATCATTGTCAGTTTCGTTTTGGTCGGTTCGAGTCCTTCTGAACCTTTCCAAACCCTGCAAACCGCCTCCAGCGGAAAGGGTTTCCGTGGGGATTTATCGCACGGAAAACAAAGGATTGTTTGTTTATTAAATTGTTTTTGAATTGAAACTATTGATAATTTTTTGTTCGAAACTCATTAGTTAAGTCGGTTATGGTCGCTTATACATTTCTGATATGGCAACCTTGAGTTAAGAAAACCGGAATTGGAACCTTATTGGTCACTCATCAGATGTATAACTTGAAACTGTAATTGGCGCAGACCTAATTATCTCTGGGGCGAAACACGAGTGCAGAGGTTCTTTCTTCATTATTTTTAACATACATACTTATAATATCCTCGGTGGGTTATACACATGTGAATTAATACCCACATTTCACTAAAAATTGTATTCGGTTGTACATAATGCCGCGTCTACATTTTGACGTGACCGTGTCAAAAGTACGGGTCCATCACGTATTCAGTTGCGTGATAGCTGAGTTTAAATGAAACTATCAATCGATTGGTGGCAGTGTCAGCACAACTCTAGTTCGTGTGCTCAATGTGCCCATGTGCTACAAGTTGTTGCATCCACATTGAACGTTATGTCTTGATGTCACGCTGTCTGGTCCGCTGTTCATGTCACAAACCTGGACGCACCTTAATAGAGCATGCGTGAGCGTATTACCGTATTCCAGGCGCTAATTGTTGACTTGAGTCACGTATCTGAGTCTAGGCCTGAGTCTAGGCTGTAATATCTGATGTTAAACAGCCCTATCCCTGTGATGTAGTGGCCTAAATTCTACTCAGCCGTAACCCATGCGGATACAAACTTTTGAAATTCAAAATACAATTCAAATCATTTATTTTCAGATTACAGTGATCCATTTTTTGTTAGTAAAGACTTAGAAAGTTAGTATGGATATTGATTTTTAGTATGCATAGTATGTATGAAATATACAGAATATCGCCGTTTAATAACCTTGTGTTGTGTTTTCGGTGGTGAGTAGGGTAGCCAGAGCTCACTAGAGAGGTTTTGTGTTGTCAGTGGGAAAACCAAAGGCTTATCCTACATCTTTTGCGCTGATGACACAGAATGTCTCTGTTCTTGCAGGGGTTGCGGCACGAGTGTTATTCCTCTGGTGTTACACTCGCCCATAGGCCATAGGCCACGGTAACCACGCGTGCTTGTCTGCGATCTAAGTGTATATACCTATATAAAAAAAGGTTACAAGTACAACTGAGAACTCTCAGAAAGTTGTAATGTAATCTATATGTAAAAACGAATGCGAAGGCAACATCGATAGTTTCCGCATTACTCCGTATTCATGAGCTCTATGCTTATTGGTTCCATCGTTACGTAAGGATTTAAAAAGTAAACACATAGGAGCGTGGTAAAGTATCAATTATCTACCGGAACCTTTTTCTATTGTATATGCGAACTAACAGACAAGTGTCCGATTGAGTGTAAATGGTTGTTTTAAACTAGATGTAGGGTTAAGAAGGATAATAGATAGGTAATACAAAACACCTGCTCCAGAGTTTGCGTTGAGAAAGAGAGAGAGTTATAATAATTATAATAATATTCTAGGACAATCTACACAACGTCACCTAGACTCATGGTAAGCATAGCTTAACTAGCTTGTGTTAAGGGTTCTAGAATGCGGATAAACATACTTTGTTACTTTTTTTTGTAAATACACATTATTATTATACATAGAAACACCCAGTCCAATGCAGATATTCATATTCAAGCACACAAATATTTGCACTGAGCGGGCATTGAACCCGCGCCTCCTGTCGAGTTTTTGTTATTTATCTTTAAAATGGGGTGACCCTATTAGGTACTGTATTTTGAGCATAATAACACAATAAATAAAATAAATTCATTTTTAAAAAACTGTTTATTTTACTGGCAACTTTTCAATTTATTTCTATACTGTGATATTAGTTACTACCTACAAAGTTTATCACAAATTTGATATTGACTCGCACAACAGAACCTTAATTTGGTTAAATTAATAACATACTTGTTAACAAGTTGATAAATAAATATAGCAATACGATTAAATTTGTAACTAATTTGTGCAAACTTAATATATAGGTAGGTACAGCTGAAAATAATACGGGTGTTATGGAAACGTTCGCGAAAAAGGAAACTGGGGATACCCATTACCAACCAGTTTAACTAAATTGACATGCATACATACATTTGATCACACCCGTAATCCCCGAAAGGGTAGGCAGAGGTGTATTAAACACCCACTTTTCGCCAACTATGATTTTCGGTTCCAAGTAATAGGGGGCGAGCCCATAGCCGCCATTCGAGCACTTTAAAAAGAAAATGGGTATGCCGAAGATAAATTACTAATATTTACTGAAAGTTTGCCTTCAGTTTACCGTCAGACGAGGTGAAGTAGTATAAAAAAAAGCAGTGTTACTAACAAATTATAGATTTCGAAATCATATTCTCTTTTATGTTACAACTAGGTGTTTATTTATACGGTTTTTAAATGTTACTCCATACAAAAGATAAGGCCCTGTTTATATTTGCTTTAGATTGTTTCATGTATATATTTGCATAATGAATTAGGGTTGTCCAAATACTACATTAAAGCATTTCTCTGTAGTAAAAGGTAACAAAATATTTTATTAATTGACCGTATAATGAATTTCGATTTAATTTGGAAAAAGTGAATTCCCAGATGGGACATGATTACGCGACCAGTCTTTGACCAAAAAAAGAAAAGCCCGCTGAGTTTCTTGCCGTAGTCTTGTCAGGTCGGGGCCGCGTTTCGAACCGGTGGTCCATTTGTATTTGATAAAATGTTGTTAATATTGACGTTTTGTAAGTGCCGTTTACTGGTCTATGCAGAATAAATAATTTTTGATTTTTTTCTCGTGTCGCCTTTCCCTTTTAGATCCAGGTTGCGGAATTAAGTCCTGTCTGGGCATTCACTTTTTCCAATCTTAAATCAATTTTAATAGGCAGAATATGTTATGCTTCGTAATTAAATTCATACATCTTACGAATACATACTATTTTTTAAATTATAGGACACGTCAATTTGACTTCTTCTCGCCTGATGGTAACCTGAATACAAAGTCTTAAGAAAAACGGTTATCATTACAAACACAGTCTTACAACGGTGGTGCTCAGCTTAACAACCTTATCAGATGTATTTTCCCCGGACTTTAGGAAGTAGGAACCACGTGAGCTAGTAACAGATTTCAAGACATAATGGTACTTCAAAGTAAAGATTCACGGAATCGCTTGATATTGGAATTAAATATTGACAACCCTAACACATACATTCTATTATTTTGTAACTACGATAAAATACTTGTGACATATCTAGTATCTGGTAGAGTACATACAGTAGGCTGCAAAAGTGCATGGACATTACAAAAACTAAATCGTTTGCGCCGGTCTTCAACCCCATCTGTTGACGAAGTAAAATGTTTCACAAATATATCTGTATATATCACAAATATATACACTAGATGGCGCCGCGCTACTTTTTAAATGTAAGAAAAACTAACTTCTTTTTCTATATTACCAATTTATACAAACACAAATTAACCATGCATTGAAATAGGATATTACTAGATTTTTTTAGTTTAACGTAATGTTTTAATCTTAGAGGATGAACTTAATTTATAATTAAATGAACTACGTGGGTAGTTCAGTTTATTTAATAGCTGCTTAAACGTGGTGACTTGCTAGTTTGTTCGTTCGCTAACATCATTCCCATTTGTATTATCCTTGTTCTAAGTTAACCAAATAATTTTTGCTACTACTTACCTACTTCTAATACGCATAAGCTTATTAATAGTAAGTAGTAGCTAGTAAAACCACTGGCGCCATCTAGTTTATTTATTTATAAACTGGGGTTTGAAAGTTCATAGGATTATCGATCTTAAGCTATCCATGCAATTTTGCAGCTTACTGTACATGCTAATATGTAATATGCAATCCATGTGAGTTTGAAATCCATTCTCATCCTCGTGAGTTTATCTCAATGTTATATTTGCGCAAACTTTCGAAAATTACAAAATAATTTGGATAATGCAAAAATAAATGGAACTACTTATTAAGATTAACCCGAAGACCCGTATGTCTAAAAACCTCAACCCGTATGTCTAAAAATAACCCAAGATATTTATGTGGACTATTTGCGAGGTGGTTGATGGATACGATTCCATTTTGCACGCCATTGCGCATAAGATAAGAACATTATCATCATCTTCCTGCCCTTGTCCCAATTATTTGGGGTCGGCGCAACATGTCATTCTCTTCCATACATTCCTATCGGATGTCATTTCCTCAGTCACTCCCTTCCTTGCCATATCAGCTTTCACACAGTCCATCCATCTTTTTTTGGGCCGACCTCTGGTTGTAAAGCCCTCTACCCTAATACTTTGGACCTTTTTTACGATGTTGTTATCATCTCTTCTCATAGTATGTCCATACCACGCCAGACGTTCACGTCTCAACTTTTCATCTACAGGTGCTACCTTCAAACGTTCTCTAATATACTCATTCCTTATTCTATCCATTCTCGTCACACCACACATCCATCTTAACATTCGCATCTCCGCTACATGCAGTTTTCTTTCATCCGTCGCTTTCAAGGCCAAACATGACGATCCATACAATACGGCAGGTCTAATAATCGTTTTATATATTTTCCCTTTGAGCTTGAGGGGAAATTGAGTATCACATATTGTGCCTTTGACCTGCCGCCATTTCATCCACCCTGCGTCAATTCTGTGCTTCACTGCACGATCAATTTCCCCATCTGCCTGGATAAGAGAGCCGAGGTAGCGGAAGTTGGAGCAGACTGGTATTGGTGCACCATCCAGCACCATGGGTGTAAAACTGGAGAGACCGCCGAAATCAGAGAACATATACTCAGTCTTTGTTCTACTGATTTTCAAGCCTACGCTCTCCAGTGTACACTGCCATTTCTCCAGTCTACTCTGGACCTCAAGCCCGTCTTCACCGACGAGAACAATATCATCGGCGAACAGCATACACCAGGGGCTCTCCTCCTGTATCTCCGATGTCAAAGCATCCATTATCAACAGGAAGAGATATGGGCTTAGCGCCGAGCCCTGGTGTAAGCCTACCTCTACACTGAACTCGTCGGTGTTGCCAGCAGCGGATCTTACATAGGTTCTTGATCGGCAATACATCGCACAGATCAACTCTACATACTTCTGAGGCACACCTTTCTCTTTCAGGGCCCACCACAAAACTGTTCTGGGTACCCGGTCATAAGCCTTTTCGAGATCCACAAACACCATGTGCAGGTTTTTATGCGCACGCCTATACTTTTCGCATAGTTGGCGGAGAGCAAAAATGGCGTCTGTGGTCCCGCGACCAGGCATAAACCCAAACTGGTTTTGGGTAATCTCGCTTTCCTCTCGTACACGCTTCTCTATCACTTTCTCCCAAACTTTCATACTGTGTGACATCAGCTTTATTCCTCGATAGTTGCCGCAGTCTTGCACATCACCCTTATTTTTAAAGATGGGCACTATTGCACCATTCATTTGGAATCGTCACTTCATGCAACAACTTATTGAAAAATAAAGTCAGCCACATATATCCATCTTCTTTCAATGCTTTCCACACTTCCACTGGAATTCCGTCGGGCCCTACGGCTTTCCCATTCTTCATGCTTCGTACCGCCTTTCTAACTTCATCTTTATCAATCTCCTTTACTACACCTACATTTACTTGTGCCTTCTTTACGTTTCCACTCCAAGCATTCTCTTCATTCATTAGTCTTTCGAAATACCCCTTCCAACGCTTTCTTATATCATCTCCTTTTATTAGGACCTTACCGTTTTCATCTTTTATACATCTCACATGTCTTACATCTTTCGTTCTATCTTCTCTGGCTTTCGCTAACCGGTAAATTTCCTTTTGGCCTGTCGGTCCGTCAAGAGCATGATAAGAGATAAGAACATTATATTATGAAATATATATTTCGTTGCTTTCGTAGCATATGTAAAAAAGTTTTTTAGCAACTATACGCCATTTGTTTAGGTACTTAAATAAAAGTAAACAATCTTGTTGCAACTTTTTATAAAAACACACGTTAAGAAAATAAACTAGGCTAACTAACTGACAAACTAGTGGTTCGATACCGGTTTTTGATCTTCAAAATGCGTTACTAAGCAGAAAAGTATTTTTAAACTGAGTTTTTGAAGAAAAATATTAAAAAGACACACCAAGATTGTTTACGTTTATTTAAGAACTTATAGACGATAGATGAAAAATCCTTCCTACTAATATTATAAAGGCGAAAGTTTGTTTGGATGGATGGATGTTTGTTCCTCTTTCACGCATAAACGGCTGGACTGATTTGGTTGAAATTTGGTACAGGGGTAGATTAGAACCTGGAATAACACATAGGCTAGGAAAAGGTTCCCAAGGGTTGCGGGAACGGGAACAAAATTCCACGCGGGCGAAGCCGTGGGCATCAGCTAGTATAATAATATTTTTATTAATTTTTAATAACGTTAAAAGTTTATAGAGTACTCCGGTAAGAACATTGTAATGGTGACCTTCTTTCCTGAGACTTTACCATCAGGAGAGGTGATATTAAAAGTCAAAGTTTCAGGAGGTAGGACGCGACTGTATCTACTGTACTAATTAAGCAGTCCGACTGGGCAAGTTCCTGCGTACTACAGAATACCGCGGCTAATAATAACCTTGTGTTGTGTTTCCGGCGGTGAGTAGGGTAGCCAGAGCTCATTGGAGAGTTTTATGTTATCAGTAGAAATACCATATTTTTCCTACTCTGGCGGAAGCTCTCTTAACCCTCGACTTCCTTCCCCCACCATCTCAGCAAGTAGAGTATTAGAAAGTTTCTATTGGGTCAGTAGTACGAATGTAACGCCCCGGTTGCTAAAAAGGTCCACGGTGACCACTATCCATTAAGTGTGCCGTGTGCTTGTTTGCCACCTAAGTAGTATAAAACGAACTGTCACATGTTTTTTTAAACAATAGTGGCAGTAGAAATATCCCCACGTATATCAATCCACCGAAACTGGTGAGAGGTTATGTTGGACTCGAACCGACTAAAACGCACGCCGTCTACGGGTCTTTGACGCAGCGGGAACGGGATCAGATGGTAACGCGAGTAACAGCTAGTTATAAAATACCATTAGACCCGCCTAGGTTGTTTACCTTTAGTAACATACTCAACCTAGTTATGAAAATAACGAAGAATTGCGACCAACTCTTAACCAATTTCGTTATAAAGACTCCTGGCGGAAACAGGCAATCAATTGGACTACCGAGGTAATATGAGTTGATGAACAACAGGTCAAGTACCATATTAGATCACGAAATCTATGAATGATGAAAATTAACATTTATTTGTAAAGAAAATGACAAAAGCTTGGCTGGTTTATCGACATTCATGTATTAGATGGTTGTTACTTTTAATTATTAAAACATATGTTATCAATTAACTTCTTTGTTGACGTATTAAGTTTGCTGGGGTGCGAGACATGTCTTGTATAATCTCACCTTCGGCAATCAAAGTCGGTTCGAGTCCAACATAATCTCTCTCACGGGTTTCGGTGGGATTTTGCGCGAGGAAAAAACTAGACGATTTTCAAAGGAATCCGTCGCTGAATCCTTTTATTAGTCTCAGCTTAGCGACGTGTACCTTACCTCTAGTAGTTACACATTGAATAAGATAATGAATTATATAAACTAATAAATGAATTTAAGCCATTATCATTAAAATTAATATAATTTGACACATAATCGTTACTCTACTATGAGTTTTTTATATAAGTTTCATTTAATTTTAGATATTTTTGCCATTTTAGTTTTTGATCCACATATTTTGTACAAGACTAAATTAAAGATTTAACATTTAAAGTTTGAGTTGTACGTCACACTAAATAAAATGTCGTTATTGCTTTTAATCTCCGTCCGATACTCTCCAAGACTTTAATGGGTAGTGCTGATGCGGCTAAGCACGCAATTATTTCTTTGCGATTTACACCATATAGCATGGAATAGGGTCAATTTTTTTCCACATTTATTTATCTGCACCATTTTCGGTTGTGTATGCTTTTAATCTAGCTTTTTATAATAAATCTATTGATATTGGAATGTCTTTACTAACGTGTGATAATTGGTACTCAATTGGATTCTATTGAGAAACGTTTTCCGTCTCAGCATGAGCCACAGATTATCTATAATTTAACTCTTTATCTAATGTCACCAATTCCGTGAATAGGTAATGATAAATACTTCACACTACGGTATCAATTTTGATAGTAAAATGCTTTATTGATGTTATTTTATTGTAATATTTACATCACTAGCCATGGTATTCCTAAGAGACATACATAGGTACATACATACATATGCTCACACCTATTTCCCTTCAGTAGTCAGAGGTGCCTATATATCTCTGAAGGGGTAGGCAGAGGTGCTATCACCCACAATTTGCCAGTTTTTGTTTAAGTCCCAATGTAATAGGTGGTGAGCCTATTGCCATTAACCGCGCACTTATAAACCTGCGATAAATACGCACATAACTTCGAATAGCATCGAAAAGTCATTGATGGTCACTAGGGTACCGCGGTTTTTTGTAGGTTACCTTTTATTTACTTTGCTGCAAATAACTATGAACTAACAATATATTCTCTTGTCCACAGGGCGCTACTAGTGAACGTCTCTTCGAACCAGCATGTAGTGGATAGTGCAATAGAACAACTCAAATTATCTTTCGTGTTCCTACAAAAACTAACATGGCCGATATTATTGAGCTAGATTCGGTAGACGATGACGTCGGATACGAATACGACACGACAAAAATCCCGGATATCGTTGCGTCAGATGAAATGATGGAATCAGGATACCAGGAGGGGTCGGAACAGAGTTATGGAGATCGTAGGGATTCGAAAGAAGGTTTTGGGGGAGAAGGGGATTCTGATAGCGGTGTTGATGGGGTGAGCAGTGGGTGCAGTACAGCGGATGACTGCCCCGTAGTGTCGATAAACGATGTCGTGGCCTACTACGACGACATCCGTCCGAGGAGGCGGCATGTGCCCCAGCTGAGTTTCTACAACCTGGATATCGAGAGGCTGGCTATGGATGCTCTTGTTCAGGTTAGTTTATGTTCTATTTTCTAACATACATATTAACTTGATTACTATCATATCACTACATAGTATAAAACAAAGTCGCGTTCTCTGTCCCTACTTTTCATGTCCTTATGTCTCTTTGTATGCTTAAATATCTTAAACTATGCAAGGGATTTTGATGCGGTTTTTTTAATAGATAGAATGGTTAAAGAGGAAGGTTTATCTGTATAAAACATCATGCTACGACCAACAGGTGTAATGAAAAATGCAGCAGTAATGAAAAATGTTGCAAAAACGGGGTGACGCAGACGAAGTTGCGCGGGTCAGCTTGTTATGTCATAAAATGTACTTTGTGCAGTACACGTTTTTGCGTGGCGAAGGCGGGGTGTCACTCCGTCTGTAAAGCTAAAGTCCATCAACCATCACTATAAATATAATCTATGGCACTTGCTTAAATAACCAATTCACAATTGCCAGGCATTTCTATCGTGACTTGGGCTCAAAATATTTGCCGGTAACTATATAAACAAAAAAAAAACAAACGCAGTACAAAAGTTAATAAACCATCAAAGTGTTATACAACCAAGAACTTTGTTACAAAACGAACGGTTAGTTGGAGCTGGATCGGTACCTTTCTCTTGATACGACTATACGAGATGCCGAGATGAATTATATTAGGATTGTGTAATACTTTTCAACGTCAGTTTCTCCACACTGTTGGCGTATTTGCGAAAAGTGCATTAGTTTTATAAGAGAAAAACAAGTAATGAAATTGGTTTTTTCTACGCCTTAGATGTAACTTTTGAAAGTGAGAATAATTTGATTATTGCGATGTGTTTACGTGTTAACCTTTTTTCTTATTACAATGGATTGGATACACGGAAAACTATTTCCTTTACCCGAATAACAATAGTAAATACAGTATGCTGCCCTTCCAAACCAATCAAGGAAAGTAGGAGTAACCGGAAATATTAGGCCAGTAAATTTACCTTTGGTGTAACACGTTCAATCTCGAATCTCTTATCATGACCCTGTGAATCTGTCTTACCTACCTACTTACTTTGTATTAAACTGTAAAACGCCTAGCCAACACCCTTTAAAGACTTTTGCAACCGTGATTGAAGTGAACCGTCGACAGTTATGACAGTTCAAACTCTCTTAACCTTCACGCGTTCTTCGCCCTCCCTCCTCCCTTCTATATGGTCCTCTGGTGTTGCAAACGTCCATAGGCTACAGTAACCACTTTCCATCAAGTGGGCCGCGTGCTTGTCAGCCAACTAAGTGGTATGAAAAAAAAATATTACTTTTAAGGGGATCCCTAATCAGATGACACCCGCTAGAAGTTCAGAATTTTTAGAAATTCTTCCTCCGTCTTTTCTAAATTACTTGTGTTAGAATTGAGTTCACATACATAAAGACCAGAATTCAAACTGTGTACCTCTCGATCGTAAGTGTTACTCCTTAGCCACTGAGCTACCGTCGCCACTTGCCTCAGTCATCATGCTCTTACACACTTGTAAATAGAGAGTACAGATGCAATGTTAAACTAGTCCACAATAATTGCATCGCCGGTCCTTTCATTATGATGCAATAATGGCCGCGGCGACTTCAGGAAGCCGCTATTGAAAAGGGTTTTATCTACTGTTTTAATAGGCCATTTTATGTAACACATCGTGATAATCTACTGCACCGATAATACAATGGATTGAGAAGTACAGCGTAATAAATATCTAGAAGTTGCTATAAATCTATTGCGACTATTTCATACATACTTAGGTACGCCCAAGTTTTGTTGTTGGAACACGAGATTTTACACCTGCTAATTCAGGGAAGAGTCTCTCTCTTAGACTTGCAGGTTAGACGACATTCACTCCCATAAAATTTAAGACAAGTCATAAATCCATGAATAATTATTTTAGTGTAATATATCGCTGTCATAGTTAAATTAGGTAAATGCGCCACGCCACATACAGAACCTTTCGCCAAAATACGTTGTCGAGTTAGCTAAAGAGGTATTTTTTCATCTATAAACATCATCACATAACATAAACTAACGCCTCTATCCCCAAAGGGGTAAGCATAGGTGCTAGCACCCACATTTCGCAAGTTTATGTTTAGGTCCCAATGTAATAGGTGGCGAGCCTATTGCCATTAACCAGGTACTTATAAACCTGCGATAAATACACACATACCTTCGAAAAGCATCGAAAAGTCATTTGTGTGAGCCATAGTATAACCTGGGATCGAACCCGAGACGTCGTCTCAGCAGTCCTTTACCCATACCACTAGGCTACCGCAGTTTGACGATTAATATTAGCATCAGTTTATTCCTGGTTGTATTCGAAGCTTCCATCAGAGCCTTACTCTACTTAAAATAAGAAGATTCTTTTGATATGCTGGTACTGCTCTTATGAGTGTGTCGGTGTGTGGTCCATCTATAAGCAGGTGTATCGGTTTGCAGGTGCAGTTGGTTTATTTGAATCCTATACATCCAACTTATAATATGATCCTCACTTTTAAACTTTCGCTTTGCATGATATACTATGATTTACACCCCTTTATTTTTAATAGCGCGAAATATCCCCACGGATACCTACCACCAGAGCCGGTTGGGTAAGTTATGTCGGACTCGAATCGACTAAAATGCACGCCGTCTTCGGATCTTTAATTGCCGGCGGTGAGAATAGAAGCCAACATATCCCTCGCACCCCAGCAGACCCGAGGCCATCTCTTTCGAGATGACCCCCGTCGGGTGTGGTTAGCGACACCCGGGTTTACACACACACACTAAAGCGACACATTAACGCGATCATTATGGTGAATACACTTCAATGTATAATATTTGGTTGCGATTATTTTTTCACATGTAAAATGACTACCATAATATCCGCTACACGGAAATATGTCTAGATAATCCTACTGATACTAATCTAGGTTATGCGTGGGCGTATGAAACTAATTAGTCTTCTGATATGAATTTTGATAAATCGATCGATTGGCTATCTATGCAATAAAATGACCTTTCTATCTATCGATGTGTCTAACTAGCTTGTATATTCATCCAAAGTATAAATCATACTTTTGCATCCTGAATTTCTTCTATTGATTAAGTCGCTAGGCTGCTAGCATTTTCATCTTGAGTATGTGCATATTTGCTACCATGCATTCCCATGACTTCATTCCATACATATCCTTCCTTCTTCTTCGTCCCGGGGCGTGAAAAAGCATCTGATGAGGCCGTCAAGCTGAGCGCCACCATTGTAACACTGCACGTGTTTGTAATGGTGAGCCTCTTTCCTGAGACTTTGCCTTCAGCTTAACTTTACACAGATTGACGAGCTCTAAATAAAAAAAAACTTTAAATAATTTTTGATAAGATTTGGCATTTAAATTTTATATCTCAAATAATAAAAAATATACTTATCTAAATATAAAAAATCAACCTCTTAAGGGGTTAAATTGGATGATAAAGTTTTCATACATAGAATTCGATTCTATTTACAAAATCTATTACTAAATAAGCAGCTAGATTAAATTTACATATTTTTTACATTCTGTTATTTTTAAACCTAAGTAAATTGCTCAGGAATAGGCCAGCTCATGTGGGAATCCCCAGGGTTGTTATCCCTATTAGGCATTTTGGTACGTAAAAAGACAGAGGTCAATCTGCGTCATAGCATCCGATCTTCCGCCCATTCTACCCCAGTCGCCTATACCAGACCCCATTATAACAAACTGCTTTAATTTTTTTATTGTATACACTCATCGTTCGGAAACATCGTCATTGTACGCAGTACACAGTATGTGATGTATCGCGATTGTCGGTTGCCCGCAGTTGCATAAGCGAGCTCACATTCTCCCCGTTCTTAGATGTTGTAACACTTGTAACAACCAAGTGAATTTTATACATGCAAATTACTTTTTTTTCTATAACGTCGAATAGTTTCAAAATGCACAATGCGGTGCTAAATAAAGTAGGATGTTTTTTGGTTTTGTTACTTAAGTTAGGTAAGAAAGCCAGCCAAGTAGTCTGCACAAAAGAGACAAGTTGTAATCTATTTATACCACTTATGTGGTAGATATGCTCACTCGCTACCTGATGGAAATTGGTTACCGAGGCGTAATGACGTTAGCAACGCCAGAGGTATCTTGGTAGTGTTGCCGACCGTGTACAGGGGAGGGGAGAAGAGTGAAAAAGGTTGAATTTTAAGAGAGTTTCTATGCTGTAAGTGCAGAAGACACAGCAGGGTTATATGCCATCACAGTCTCAACCATAGCCTTCGGTCTTCCCACTGACAACACAAAATCTCTCCATTGAGCTCTAGTTACTCTACTCACGGCTGGAAACACAATACAAGGTTATCATTAGCCGCGGTCTTCTGTAGGCGGAGGTACTTCCCCAGTCGGATTAGGACGGCAGATACAGTCATGTCCTACCTCCGTGTCTATTAATCAATTTAATAGCCTTTCACAGTCCACTGCTGAACATAGGTCTCTCTCAATATTGGGAGGCTCGGCCTACTGAGTCCACACTGGTCAGATGGGTTGGTAAAGAGTTTTATTTCGAGTGATAATTCTTCTCTCGCAGTGATATCGACTGCGTTTTCCATTTATCAGTTCTTACGACACTCTTCGGATGAGTGGGGTGCAGTGAATATTCTTTCTTCACCACATCAATCAATATATTCTGTATGTATAATGTAATATGTTTTACAATCGCCTGTGGGTGGCAATGTTAGGTACATTACAGTCATTTCGTCGCATCTCCATTCGTTTTAACAATACTAGTAAATCGATACAGTTCATTGTTATCGGCGCGTGTGCTATGCGGGACTTATCACATCATCTAACTACTAACTAGTCAATGACCGCGGCTTTGGCTACGTGGCATTTTGAACATGTTCCCGCAACCCATGGGAATATTTTCTCGGAATAAAAAGTAGCTAATATTTTATTTCAAGTTCTAATTTTTTCCGTACCATTTCAGTGTGTTATTTCAGCCAGACCCGTTCAGCCGTTAGAGCATGTTTGAGTAACAAACATACACACAGCCCTCCCCAAAAGGCCCTCTCGCCTTTGCCGGCCCTGGGTCAGCCGTTGCGTGAAGGATATGTCAGAAGCTACCTCACCCTCGGCAACTTGTGGCTCAACACGGCCGTGCGTTTTTGGTCGAAATAACCACCTGGTGAAATTGGTAGGTATACCTAAGAGGGGATTTCGTGCACGAAAAAAAAAGTATGTTTATCCACATTCTGGAACCTATAACACAAGCTAACTAGCTTAACTAAGCTATGCTTATATTTATTTATTTACCTATTCATAGAACACAGTAATCCCCTAACAACCGCTATGCTATACCTTGCCCAGCAATAACAATTTAATTATAGATAGATAGATAGATAACTCTTCCCAAATAACGTAAAATTACAGTAAAGAGAATAGAAAACATACCTATATACTTGAATAATTGCATGTACAATGGGTGGCCTTATCGCTAGAAGCGATCTTTTCCAGGCATCCTTAATATTCGGTGGCGGCGCTAAAATGCGCCTCCCCAATTTCGGGGGTTAGACTGGGACACCGTGGTCCCTAAACCCGAAGGCGGTTATCTCGAAAAAGAGGGCCGTGGGGTGCGAGGGATATGTTGGTTACTATCTCACCTCCGGCAATTAAGGACCCAAAGACGGCGTGCGTTTTAGTCGATTCGAGTCCGACATAGCCTATCCAACCAGTTTTGGCGGGGGGTATCCGTGGGTATATTTTTCGCACTATAAAAAAAGGCATATTCTTAATTTCATTATAACCGAAGCGTACTTGTTAGAACGACCTTCTTATAGAATACAATACTCAAATTGACACACCATCTTTGCAACGGTCCCCAAACAGTAAACCTTCCTAGCAAATTGACTTCCCTATTTATACAACTTGCAGAAATCGAATCTCACACAAGGTCGTGCAGAACACTAATGCCTATACTTAATTACTGCTACTCGATTACAACTTCACAATTACTTTCTATCTCTTAAGGACATAACTTACATGACATAATAAATAAAAAACGACTCTGTGTCCCACAAAACATGAGCCAGTTTTGAAGTAGGTTGAGTGGTTCATATGTTGTAAGTTGTAACACAAACATTGTGGACAGTGAAGCCTTATTGTAAATGAATCTATGTACCTACGTAAAAATCGATATTGCGTTGGCGGATGGCAGTCCAAGGGCGTAATGTTTAAGTACTGTTGGCATCGACCATTTTGTGCTGTCTTATCTACTGTCAGAATGCGTGTAATATTAGCATGTACTTATAAACACGGGCGATGTTCTGAGTGGGCTCAGGTGAGCTCACTGGTACGAGTATGGAGCTAATGAATTTTCATCTTGATAAAGTACATATTTGTGAAGGCGAAGAGAATGATGGTTACTTTTTTTAATCAAGAAATTTGTTTTAAAGAAGACGTGAAGGTTTCTCTCAGTACCTCAGACGGGGTTAGACGGGGACACTGTGGTCCTTACAACAGAAGGGGGTCATATCGAAAGAGAGGACCCCGGGTTTGCCGGGGTGCGAGGGATATGTTCGCTACTATCTCACCGCCGGTAACTAAAAGCCCAGTGAGAAGACTGAAGTCTTAAGCCTCCCTTTCCCTTCCCTACAGGGTCGGCAGCACCAGTGTGACGCCACTGGTGTTGCTAACGTCCATAGACCAGGGTAATTTTCCATCATGTGGGCGTGTGCCTGTCTACCACCTAAGTGGTGAAAAAGGCCGAACCCCAAAAAGACCTAACTTCTATACTTTGAATGCGCGGGAGTCATTACTATCTTCGTATAAGAAGGAAACAGTAGGATAGAAAAAGAATAAATTATATTATGTGTTCTATAATATATTTCTAACATGTTTTTGAACACAAAAAATAAAAGATTATTTATAGCTTGTACACAGCATGAATATTTTCTCTTTTGCCCAGCCTCTGGACCCCTACAGAGAATAAATTACTGTTTTATTGGCATTCCTTAATACTAATTCTTTTTTCATTAACACGTAACTCAATAGTTACCTCATAACAATTGCGAATTAGATTGATACATAGAGCCTATGAAGGGGTAGGCAGATGTGTATTAATCAAATTAAACATTCATTAATACTTACACCTCTGTTGCGTGGCGGTTGTGAACGCGACTGCTACGCAGAACGCGTGGGTTCGATCCCCGCTCAGTGCATATGTATGCATGAATATGGCTATTTGCACAGATCTGGTCGCGCCTCGGAGAGCACGTAAAGCCGTCGATCCCGGTTGCCATATATCTATGACAGACATTATGGAGTCGTGACCTATTTACAGAACTTCGATATTACCAATTTGGTTGTGGAGGTCCGATGGCAGTCACTTCACGGGAAAGGCAGTAGACGTCGCTATTATGACCTATTTTAAGAGTTCATGGTACTGGCCCTGAAAAAAGGTATAGGTTATGAAAATATCAGGATTCTCAGTTAGTTTATTTGTTTCGGTTCACATCTAGAGTTCACGAAACCTAATCTCTTAATTTGGCGAAAACCTACAAGCGTGTCAATGTTTCTTGACGTAATGGCGAGCGGACCGGCGTGATTACCTACTACCTAGATGCGTGTATCTCGTAATAGGATTAGTGAGTGTCTAGATGAAAAAACGCTGCACAGAAATATGATCCTTATTATGTATACAAAAGAAAGTATTTGCAATACCTACAGATGTCATATATTATGTTATCCTTGCCTATATATTTGAGTCCCAGTTTCTCACGTTCGATCCCAAACAAACTTTTTTATACAACATTTATTGTGTGTTTTACATTTAATTCACAGGCTAGCTGTGCCTCGCAGTTTAACTTGTTATATTCACTCACATTTTATATTAATTACACTGAGAGGGAATCGAACCCTACATTTAACGATATTTAAAGATTCTGAGGTTAATATATGCCTTTATTTTTCACCAAGAAGATATATGACATAGAAATACTGTTTATGAGGTTTTTGGCAGCCTTATTGCTCGATCTCGAAGAGAAGGCCCCGGGTCTGCCGGGGTGCGAGGGATATATTGGCTACTACCTCACCTCCGGCAACTGAAGACTCAAAGACAGCGTGCGTTTTAGTCGGTTCGAGTCCGACACAACCTACCCAACCAGCTCCAGTAGGGGGGTATCCGTGGGGATTTTTTGCATGATAAAAAAAGCCTTATTGCTCTGTGGCAATTTCTTGCAGGCAATTATTCTCTAACAGGCAACCATTTAACCATATTTCCAACTCGCTTAGTGTGACATTTTCATCTCTAAGACATAAGTATTCGCTCTATAACTGTAATCGTGTGTCATTCCTCGCTGCAAGGATTTGCTATTCAAATCATACTACGAGTAGACATGCCATTACCATTCCGTTGTGTTTTCATTTTGCAGAAACGTTTTGTCACCAGTTTATTTAATTTATTTTTTATTAGTCTTTCATTCATTTGAGCCACAGAAAAATCTAGTAGAAATGCGACACCATAATTTCAGTAGCGGAACCGATGTCGTCAAACTCACTCATAAAATCGTTAATAATATCGTGCATTACTAGTAAATTACTGCTTTGAGTGGTGGAATTTACTACTACTTTGAATGCCATATTAGCTCAAATGATACGTACTACAAAATGAAAATACACTACCCTTTTTAAGGTAGTGGCAACTGAACTGGCACCAACTTTTTATTTCAACCGTCCAAAATAGCGATTACTTTGCTATAGATAAAAAAGTATTTATGGCGTTTCATACTTTGGATCGAACAAGCTTAAATATTTACGGAAAGTTTAGATGTATTCTTACAAAAAGGTTCATATTGTCAAATTTATCCTTCGCTGCGTAAATACGCACACCAATGACACGCGTGCACCGATTACATTACACTTCCACTTGTTTTTTGTTTACTATGATTCGAGCACTTGTTGACATTCGTTTATATATAGATGAACGTTAATTGCTAAATCTTTCCGGGGTCCAGATAGGACGGGTACTCGAAAAGGTCCAGCTGTCTTCGAGTTATGCGCTTAGCATTGCATCGCGATTTTTATTCACATAGATATGGGTCTTATTTACTAGAAGACTATCTCACCTAACCAAAGATCAAGAGACGGCGTGCGTTATAGACGGTTCGAGTCCGACATAAGCACTCTCACCAGCTCCCGTGAGGGTGGCATCCTTGGGATGCTCTTGTCTACTGAACTGCGGAACAATTCAAAAGACAACTTCAGTGCTTTGTTTAATATCTCTCCAATTAATTTATTTTAACAATCTGAAAATAGAATTACATTAGGTACAAAATAGCTTGTATTATTCCTTTGTTCAAAATACAATTATTTAGAAACAGGTTCAATTATCAACCGCAGAACCTCTCCTAACCATTAAAGAGGTACGTTTGAAAGGAGATTTACCTTTTGTAGTACAATATAACCACAGATGTCTTTTCATTGAAGTAAAAAGTACACAGGAGTTGTCCAGAATAATCAGATTAAATGAAACTTTATGAGTCAAGAATAAAGTTGGATTTCCAGTGGATGTCTTATGGGATTTACTGGTTTTATCGCTTATTAAAATAATGATATAGTTTCTATATTCAGTAATAAAATGAACGTGTGGTGCAGTGTAGTGTGAATCACGATTTTTGCATTACATTAGACAGCTCGTGAACGAACCACGCTGATGAGAAATATTGTGCGATTCTAGTGTACCTAATGTGAAAACATAGCGAAGGAATTAAGTGATGGGCCCGTTGCTAGTTACGATAAATTGGCCGGCTTCCTATTCAAATTGTGTTAGTAATTGGTCACTTAATGTATGTTTACAGGGAAAGTAAAGAAAATTATATTATTAGAAGATCTTTTTTACCCGAATATTTAGTTATTAGTATATACTATCGATTTATTGTCAAATTAATTAGTTCTAAAGTTATGATTTATATTTACCGGTTATTAAGGTGAAGCATAATAAACGTAAGAATCGGACAGAATGTAGGAAACTTGCGTTATGTTATAAATTTTCTATTTTAATTAAACCGACGACGTGGTGTATTCAAGTCTCACGTCTGTTGCGTCTAACTTGGACTGTATGTGAATATTTTGTACTGCACCATTGTTTTAAATTACTCATGGAACTGATTATAATAATTGCATGGCCATTATAGCTGTCAACAACGCTTACATAGTGATATCTAGATAAACTACTTTGATATACATATCTACTGTTTCTACTTTATGACCCGCATAAAGTTTTTTTTACTAAGCGTTTATTGTGAAAAAAGGCTACAAAATATATACCTAAATAACAGTCGAATTAATGCTTTTCTTCTAGAGGATATCTTAAATGATAGTACAGAAGAGAGTTAAGACCCCAGAACACATCTGTATGTGTAGGGGGCGCGTTCTACAATTTCTATACCTTTCTGTACCTAAAGACAGTTGTATGTCCAAAACGTGTCTGGGCATGTAGCTCAGTTGATAAGAGCTTTCTCCTCTGTAGGGAGCTGGCCGCAGATTGAAGTCCCGTCTTGAATGTTCACGTTGTTTAATCTGAGTAAATTGATTAGAATAGTTAAGATACCTAATTTCTTTAAAATTTCATTAGTTTAATTAGTTCCACTCTGCGTCTGCGTCCATGATAAGTGCCCGTATGTTTACAAATCAAGCGGTGTGCCTTCGTGACAAGTTTCGTACGAGTAATGGGTTCACACTATTTGGTAAGAGATTGTGATAAACGATATGAATGTACATTATGGTGAACACTACACGATATTAAGTAATTATAACTAAATTTATGTATTAATAGTCATTTGTCAAAACATTACAATTAACCGGTAATATAATGTTTCCTTTTTTTGTTACAGGTAACGACTTGTTTGGAGTTTGGCAGTTAAAAGGTATTTTATTTATATGGGTAATTGTACTTTTTTATTGTGTGAATTGGTTAGTGCGGTAACTTTTACTACGGCATTGACTTACAAAGGCGTTTTATTATGAAAATCAATGCGTGCACCAAAATCTCGCTTTGAATTTTAGAATTTCGAAATAAAGGGCCTTCTATAAAATTCTATTAAAAAGAATCACTGTCTTAAAAGTCAACAATCCTACCAAAAATATTAATTAGACTCCGGAATACAAATTGTATAGTTTACACACTATTTAATTCAGCTTTACTTCATGCCTGCTTTACACATTGTCGAATACACTGGCAAATACGTTGGCCAACACCTGTGCCCTTAGCACGAAAAGCTATTGAATTCGTAATGTAAAAGTGTCGAGTAAACGGAGCATTGCGATTGGCGGGCTTCACGTACGCACAAGTTTACAGTAGGCAGGGTGCCAATCGTAATGCTCTGTTCTCTCGATACATTTGCATTACGAATTTGATGTGTGGTGGTGGTGGGGCGTCGTGTGTTGGTTCCCGATCGTCACACTGTTCGTCAACATGTAGAGTGGACATTAGATATATCTAAAGATCTCTGGCAGACTAATCATGTACTTATTCTATTGCGTATATAGCAACAATCCATCACTCAATCACACAACTTACCAACCTATCGTATCATTAACTTGTGCAAGTTTTGTAACCTCTCGCTAATATCTCTCACACTTTATTGACCATTTCGAAACGGTGCTAAAGGACTTCGCGCACTCGGCCGCGGTAAAGCTTTCCGCTGTGTCATGCAAGTCACGCATGTGGGTACCCGCACTTTTTCAAATCGTCATGTATTTTTTTGGTACAAATTCGTTCTATGTTATTGTAATTTTATAGCTGGGGGAAAAAAACTTTCTACTTACTATTTATAGAACAACTTGATACTTTTCTATACCTTTGAGGTGTAGAAAAGATCTACACACTTTAACAATACAAAGCTTACACAATTTTTAGCCTTGTCTAAAGGAATTAAGATTGATATTTTATTAAAAGTGACAAGCGTTTGATCGGAATTGAATTCTTCTATATCGTGTGTATTATTTGAAATACAAAATTTTTCGACATTCTCTGCAATATTATTTTTATACGAAATGCCCTTATGCATGCGTGTACACGTGCGTCTGCACGAAGCAGAGGACGACTTTATTAGCGATGTGTGAAGCAGTTTAGTTACACTTGTTTCTCTGAGGGGTGGAGCTATTTTTAGATGGCGTCTCAAGAAAATGTATGTGGGAATTCGCGTGAGCGATAACCGGTGAGAACTGAGAAAGATGGCAATTAATGAACGAGGTAGATTATCGTTTTATTTTATTATCTGTGAGTGTGTGGTAATGATAGGTAATGCGCTGCGATTCCAGGTAATTTCCAGGAGTTGTTAATATTTGATTATGTTGATATTTGAATTAGGAAGTTTTTCGTGCTAAAGGCACTGGTTTATATTGGCTTTAATATTATTGGGTAGGCGAGTGTATTACAATATGTGTACGAAACTCTAGTTTCGAATCGCGGCAACTCCAGATGATAACTTCTTTTGAATTGCTTAATGTAAGGTGGCCTTACTTAACTTTGGACAGATATACACGAGTCCTTAAATTAATGGTAACCGGTCCCAAACAACCGTAATATCTTAGGACCGGTTTGAGCGCCCGACCTAATAATAGCAAAGAACAGTAAACAGGTCTGATACTCTCCAAGACGTTAACTGGTAGTGCTTGTGCGGCTAAGAACGTAATTAATATTTTTGCGATCTACACCGAATAGCAAGGAATCAGGTCGAAAAAGTTATTTCCAAATTTATTTAGCTGCAACATTTTTTTACGAAGCCATAGTTGGCGATATGTTTTGTAAATACACCATTTGCCTACCCCATCGGGGATTACGGGCGTGAGCATACGTATGTAGGCAGTAAACAGGACAGTAACATTTTTCCTTTAGAGGACACTCACTCCAAAACAGCATTTGTTACACGAACATAGCATATTATCAATAGTAAAAGAGGTCAGGGATTAATTTTCGAAGTTACTCGAGCGCGCCAGATTATAAGGGAGAAAATATTGAATATTTTTGACCCCAGTCAGTCCGTATGTGATCTTAATATAGGGGCATGAGCAAAAAATATGTAAAACGGATTTACACATAAGCGTCAGATTAGGATAAGCAAGGTTGGTTACAAACAGTTTCAATCTTGCTTATCTTACGATTTAAGCGTAATTCCTGGGAGTGGTAAAGTAAAAGAGTTGCAAAATATGATATATGGATTTACTCGAGAATGGTTGGGTTTTTTTCTACTATAGAGCTAATCATAGCAATATAACAGGAAACGATACAAATAAGGTCAATAATACAATAAAATGTTTATTAAAAAGTATGACACATGTACATATGTACTTATTTGTCCATTATGATTTATTATCGACCAATTCTAATAGTTTTCCGCGACGTAAGAACATCTTGGTCTCCTCTACTAAAAAAACTGTCAATGTCTCAAGAAGCATTTATTACGCGAATATAAGAAAGTTTGATGATTTGATTCATTTGGTGCATTTAGTGCATTTAGTACATTGGTGCATTTGGTGCTTTAGTGTACGGCCACCCTTAGAAAGTTTTTTTATACCACTTAGGTTGCAGACGAACATGTGGTCCACCTGATTGAAAGTGGAAACCGTGGCTTTTGGACGTTTGCATCACCAGGAGCGTGCTGCTACTGACCATATAAGAGAAGAGGGGGACGGCGAAGGTGGATTGGACAAGGTTAAGAACGTCTCTGTGTTATCAGGGCAAAAGACAAATTAATTCTCGGTCTTCTCACTGACAACACAAAACCTATCAAGTGAGTTCTGAGTTCTCTGGTTTATTTAAAGCGAATAAATAAAACCCAAACCAACTTTATCGGTAGCTGGTAAAGTCAATACACAGTTTCATAACGTGAATGCAGACAAACCCGTTGTATTAATCTGCTCATGTGTTGACGCCATCGCGAATTTATATTCTGAACATACACACGTAAAAACAGTAAAGAGATATTTTATGTGAAGTGGCATTACATTCACTATTACTTCTGTAATTTAGTAGTAATATTATGATTATAAGGGTTAATTCATACTAGCACTAAGTCTAACGAATTCCTTATAGTGAATACTATTTCGCCTTTCTGCGTTACGTCCATAGGCCATGGTAACCACTATCCATCAGGTGGGTTGTGTGCTTGTCTATCACCTAAGTGGTGTAAAACAAAGCGCAAGCTTTCGTTTAGGAATGAGGATTCAAACGGCAGTCGCCCCCATAAAAGTTACATAAGTTTGATCTAAAAGAGGAGATCGGTAAAAAAAAGTTCAGCCGCATCTTAGTTAGGTAGACTAAAAAAACCGACCCTAACCGAGTTGGGAATATGGTTAGAGAATGATTAAGGAACCACACTTATTGTGCTAGGTTAACCTGTAAGGATAGTGATTTGAAGATATCATCATCATCATCATCATCATCATCATCGTCCACTGCTGAACATAGGCCTCCCCCATCGACTTTCAATCCGACCAGTTGGAGGCGGTCTGCATCCAATGCGTACCCGCGACTTTGACTATGTCGTCCGTCCACCTCGCAGTGTAGGCCGTCCAACGTTTCGTCTACCGGTACGCGGTCTCCATTTGAGAACCTTTCGGCTCCAACGGCCATCTTTTCTTCTTGCTACGTGCCCCGCCCTCTAGGCTATATCGACCACTTCCGTTCGTCTACGGATCTCCTCATTTCTGGGATTTTATAAGATATATAAATAAACAAAATAGGAACTAACTAGGAACTTCGATATCGTCATTGGTCATTGGACCATTGTTTGTGAAGGTCAGATGGCAGTCGCTTCACGGAAAATATCGAAGTTCAGCCGCATTACAGTTAGACTGGAAAGCCGACCCCAACTAAGTTGGGAAAAAGGTTCAGAGAATGATGAAATAAACAAATACATTTTTATTCTATTCCATAAAGGTTTCACTTGGAACGTAATTAACCTTTAATTAAGTATATTGTTTGGTCCCAGGAAATACGATAGGAGACTCCCGTACCAGGAAATTACCTACCTCAATATGGTATGCGTTAGTCTATATAACAAAGATATTAAGTAACAACTCGCTCGCAATGTTGGCTCGCGTCCAGATCTGGACATATTTAGTTGTCTCCCGTGTTTGCCCTGAATATATTGATACTGTATACGTATTAGTACGATTTATATTGTTTTAGGTTTAGTTGGATGTAGAGGGAGAGATATATAGAGAGAATACGCAGACGATATCACAGCGATAGAAGAAAAACTGGATATAAAACTACCAACCCGCCTGGTCAGCGCGGAAATTGGGCCTTAGTTCAACCTCAGATGTTGTTTATAATATTTAGGTCCCGATGTAATATGTGGCGAGCCTATTGCCATTAACCGGGCACTTATAAACCTGCCATAAATACACACATAACTTCGAAAAGCATCGAAAAGTCATTGGTGTGTGCCTTGAAAAAACCTGGGATCAATCCCGAGACTTCGTCTTAGCAGTCCATTACCCATACCAATAGGCTAACGCCGAATGAATGTAGGTATGTTAATGGGATAATACGCTACAAAAAATTAATATCAGTCGGGACAAAATTCGAAAAATAATGGGAGCGTTTACTAGCCTAGCCACTGCTGCACCAAATACAATTTGTCCTTCAAGCGGGGCGTGAAAAAGCATCTGATGAGGCCGTCAAACGGAGCGCCACCATTGTAATACTGTACGTGTTTTTATGGTGACCCTCTTTCCTTAGACTTTGCCTTCAGCTTACCATCAGGTGAGGTGAAGTCAAATTGACGTGCCACAAAATAAAAAAAAAAAACAAATGGCATAATATAATACCAACAAGTCGCAGTTCCTCTATATCGCTACAAGATACAGAACTTGAAAATTAATATACAATTTAAAAAGTTATCAACGATTATGTTTTATTATTTAAATGTCAAGGACATTAGCAATACATTAAAGAACTATTTTTAGAGCATACATTCGGTAAGACGTAATATATATATATACCTATATTATATTACACTTTTCCTTTGCCACACGATAACGGTTTGGAATTCTTTATCAACACACGTGTGCCTTTCTTTGTACAGTCCCAGGTTCTTTAGGTTGGCGGGACGTAAAAAAGCAATTGATGAGACTGTCTGAGGGCCACCGTTCTAGCATTATTGTCACCATATTATTGTCTTAGTCGTCGACCTATGTCGGCAACCAGTTAATTTACTTCCATGCCCTAAATAAACCTGCAGGTTCAGGCGTCATTTGCCGTAATTTTTTTAGTGCCAATATGTTGTATACCATGAGTGTAGTAGTAGGTACCACGGGCTTTCGGCTTCGGGAATGTTCCCCTTGCGCCCTGTATAATATAAAAAGACATTTATCCGCGTACCATAACCTTTTTGAGAAAACCCTAGGGTACCTAGTCGGCACATGTCTCACAAATATATCTACGCATCATAATTCTAATTAGTAAGTCTCAATTTATGCGTACTACGTGATCAAATCTCGCCGTGTCTCTTTCAAATGTTGTCACTATATCTTGAAAGCCTGGCTGGCTGACTTGGAGGTCGATGGGGGAGGCCTATGTTCAGTAGTGGACGTCTTGTGGCTGAAATGATCTTGAAAGTCACATTTTTATTCCACAACCGTTGTGATATTTTTCACATTTTATTTCGTTTTTCATTAATTCTAATCAGATTTATTTCCCAATATTTTTCAGATATTATTCTTTCCATACCTATCTTTCAAAGTATTGCGTATTCTAACCAAGGTAATTACCTCGTCCCCAACGATCAGTCGAGGCCATTCGTGATTAGGAAATAGCGCTAAAAACGTGCTCCTAAAACTTTTAATTAGTACCTATATTATGTTTTTCATAACTTTTCCCGAAGTTTTGTTCGTTTAAAAAACTTATGATATGATATTCTAGGGGGCGTCGTAGAATTAAATCGATCATGGTTTTTAGTAGAATTTATTGGAAAAAACTAATGAACTTACGACACCATTACCTATGGTACTGTTGCTTGTCACGTTTCAATTTGGCATGTTCAATCGGCTCAATCTGTTACCTAAAGGTGCGTCCAGACTTGTGACATGAACAGCGGACTGGACATCGTGACATCAAGACAAAACGTTGAGTGTGGACGTAACAACTTGAGGCACATGGGCACACAAACTAGAGTTGTGCTGACACTGCCACCAGCTGGTCGATGGTTTCATTTAAACTCGGTTGTCACCAGCCGCTGGCTCGGCCACGGCAAAATGTTACGTAAATGTAGACGCGGCATAACGTGACCATGTCACTTATTGTGACAACTTTGCGATTGAGTGACTATACTTTACAAAACACTTAGATACAAACAACTTTCCTGAGTTGTGCCGTTAGCACGAAAAGCTATCGAATTCGCTCCGTTCTCTCGACACCTTTACATTACGGATCCGATAGTTTTTCGTGCTGAGGGCACAGAATTGAACTTGCAAATGCTCTTCCTCACGACACAGTGACAAACGTAAACATACACTCGTATCTCGATTTGATTTTATTTATATCTGTTTTTGTATTAAACAAGCATGTTCTCTGACTTTCATAATAATGCGAAGACATATCAGATGCAAGATAACTGCGATAGCGTACGAGTTATATCTTTTATATTCATAAAAATATCCTTCACATAAAACAAGCCAAGAATGGAATATGATACTAACCCGTCCCCGCTTTGAGAACCTTGCGTTATGCGACTTTGAACATTGTCCGGGTCATCACACTCTGAGGCGTAAAGCTAAGGATCACTCTCTTTTGTATATGTATTTTAAAGTTTAATATAACATTAGATGGATTTTGAAGTTCTTTTTATTTTCACATATATTCTATTTACGTCTGTAAATCCCTGAAGGGGTAAGCAGGCGTATATTAACACCCTATTTTCATAATTTCGGTATTCGGTAATAAGGTACTTTGTCATAGTCATCAATTAAGGTGTTTAGAATCGAGAGGTTCGAGTTTGACTCCCGGTCTTTATATAACCGACAGTAATCCTGAGTAGGTTTAAAGATCTGAAATATAATGGGTATAATTTTTTTTTGGGATATCTGTCATGTCTAGTCTAGTAGTCTAGTCCCTTAAGTCGCATGGTGCCCGGCAGGGTAGAATGGTGCTCGCCCTTACTGTCCTGTCTTCATAATACTCCATGTGTAGAGATTGGAGATGTTCTCCCATCACATCTCCAATCTGTACTTACGAGACTGGCGCAGGCTTCTTTTGTGTAGAGGGGAGGCAGTTGAAGGACTTATGGTGTAAACTCACACTAGATCTTACTGCCCTGTCTCCATAATACTCCTTGTGTGGTTTGAAGATGTGATGGGGCAAGAGACTCTGGCGCAGTCTTCTCTTATATAGTGGGGAGGGAGGGGAAAGACTTATGGTGTAATCTCACACTAGATCTTACTCTCCTATGTCCATAATACTCCTTGTGTCGATTGAAGATTTGATGGGGCAAGAGACTCTGGCGCAGTCTTCTCTTATATAGGGGGGAGGGAGGGGAAAGACTTATGGTGTAATCTCACACTAGATCTTACTCTCCTATGTCCATAATACTCCTTGTGTCGATTGAAGATTTGATGGGGGAAGAGACTCTGGCGCAGTCTTCTCTTATATAGTGGGGAGGGAGGGGAAAGACTTATGGTGTAATCTCACACTAGATCTTACTCTCCTATGTCCATAATACTCCTTGTGACGATTGAAGATTTGATGGGGCAAGAGACTCTGGCGCAGTCTTCTCTTATATAGGGGGGAGGGAGGGGAAAGACTTATGGTGTAATCTCACACTAGATCTTACTCTCCTATGTCCATAATACTTCTTGTGTCGATTGAAGATTTGATGGGGGAAGAGACTCTGGCGCTGTCTTCTCTTATATAGGGGGGAAGGAGGGGAAGGACTTATGGTATACTCTCACACTAGACCAGAATTGAAAACGTATCATTTGTTGCAAAACTTCATAATATTAAAGCATCGAACCCTAGCATTGAATGAAGTGGGATTGCTTACGTTTTTACAATGTCAATAAACTGGTCGGGTTCGTGACCCGACTGATGCAATATTTGTGCACCTCCACCCACACCTTTGACTGATGACAGAAATTTTGTAACGATCGGTATGAGTTACTTATTTATACTTATGTTGTTCATTTATTGTGTAATGCAAAAGTGTCTTGTTAAAATTTTCGCCATGTTTTTTTTTACAATATTTATTTATTGAAAACCTATCAGTACAAGTATAGTAATGGTATAAGTATAGAAGTAACTGAGCTAAATTATAATTTATGTGTACCATTTTATGTAGATCTGTCTTACTATACCTAAATATTTTTAGACAATCCTAATTTAGGCAAATATTATTATATATCATAACTTAACTTAACTTAACTTAACATAGTTTTAATCCTTTGTTACTAACTATGAATATAAAAAAGTCTTGGCTGTCGTCATTATATCCGACTTGATAGTCTAAAGAATCGTAAGTATATGAAAATCAAACTTTACACAGTAACTCTGTCATATTAAGCGGTTAGTCACTATAGGCGGAGTCATAATAAGCGAACGTTACCGTACATTAATGTGGCTGAGCGTTATAATAGCTTTGTCTGAACCTAGGATAAAAAATAGTCATGAAAATTAAAAAAAATCATTTTATTTTACAAAATATCCGCAGTTGCAAATGAGACTTATTATATTCAAATATAAGTAATGTATGTGGTTAGCTAGTAATACAACAATCTACTAATATAAGAAAAAAATTGTAAAGAGCTGCACTTGACGAAGGACGCTCTAGTCAATCATTATAATGACAGTGATCACTGCGCGTGAGTGGATGACCGGACGTGACGTCAGAAGGACGGACTGAGCATGCGCTAGCTCTAGAACCAACCGTTTTTTACCCGTTTTCAGCTCGTGAGTACATGAATATGTATTCTAAACCCAAAGTTCATCTTGCCATATGGATTCTGGAATACAAGCAAAAATGCTACTCTTAAATATTTTAACATAACATAACATAAACTCACGCCTATATCCCCGAAGGGGTAGGCAGAGGTGCTAGCACCCACATTTCGCCAGTTTATGTTTAGGTTCCAATGTAATAGGTGGCGAGCCTATTGCCATTAGCCGGGCACTTTATGAACCTACGATAAATGCACACATAACTTCGAAAAGCATCGAAAAGTCATTGGTGTGTGCCAGGGTAAACCTGGGATCGAACCCGAGATGTCGTCTCAGTAGTCCATTACCCATACCACTAGGCTACCTATTTAACACTACCAATTTAATTAAATTAACCAAACCATTATTACAATTAGAAGAATTTCTATTCATGCATCCAGCGAAAGCGTTTCGTAATGCCACACAGATCGAAAATTACACCACATAAATTACTAGAAAGCCAATAAAATGTATTAGGTATTAAATTTAGCTTCTATATTACACCACATAAATTGCCAGAAAAGCCAATTAAATGTATTAGCTATTAAATTTAGCTTTTTACTGATAACAAAATGTTTAAATGTTTCATGAATCAATCCAAAAATAGCACGCGTACGAATATTTCCTATTTATAGCTTTCATACTACACACGAACAGCAATACGCTGAGATGTAGTTAATATTCTCTCACTTTTCGTATCACAATGTTACATACAATTTTAATAATGGCATAATATCAATAGCGACTCCAAATCCGTCCTTATAAACGGAGTCGATACGGCATTCATACATCGAATAAGAATTCAATATTGCGGATGACATTTTAAATTGAATTTAGAATGGATGATGTGCGAAGCATGTCGTTATATCAGATATTTTTCAAATACAATCCTTACAAGTTTATGTTATGAAAAGAAAATATTTGTATTTAATAAAAAAATTCGATAGGCGTAACATTTTCATCTTGATAGCAGTTCACAAGTTGCCTGTAACGTTTACATTTCCCTCGTGCCCGAATTCTCAATTTAGCGGACGGAAACACCTATTGAATGTCATCTTTTACGGAAGCGGCTGCCTTCTGACCTTCCAATCCTGAGACAAATGACTGTTCTTCAACATCGTTCGCTGTACAGTAGTTATAATCGACTAGCAGATGAGGTTAGCATGGGTCTCAAAGATGTTGCTATAATCACAGGATCATAACTAATCAGGGAGTTGGGCGACATCTACCTGATCTATTTCTCATCAGTTTATCCTCTCAAAGTGCTTCAAAAATATATGTATTGGTATCTGGGTACACAATCTCTATACTTGCCTCTAGTACGTTGCAAAACGTGGTTTTAAGTGACGTCGAAATACGACATCCACTTACATCCCACACCTGTCCGTTAAGGGCTCAAGTTGTTTTAAGCGAACATCGCTGCGTCTCTGTAAACAAATAGTGCTAACAACTTGTAACATGTAGCAACTGGTATATTTATACTATGTCGTAAATAAATTGTGATTATGCACATAACTTTCAATGAAAACAGGTTTGAAGTATAAGAGAATAAATATATTAGAACACATAGGTGAGCGACAGCGTTTTACATCTCGGGTGCGATTATCGAAGCGAATAAAATTATTCTAGACTTTTCTATACAATATTTTGTGTAAAAAAACTATGTACATACCGCAAAGTATTCACGTACATACATCTTATAGGATTACATCTAAGTGCCCATAAGGTCATTTCTCTCGCATTCCAGTATCTGGGACCCGATTCGGCGAATGATTTTAGTTGATACGAATCCGATATAACTACCTCACCCATCGATGTGATGTTCGATGAAATAACGTATTATACGCATTATACTTTTAAAGTTTGCGCGAATGTCACACATTGAAATAAAACCAATTTTACCGAATTCTATCGCAATTTATATGATGTCATTTGCTCAATAATCCTTAATGCCCCATAAAATTATTATTTACCTAATCCAAAAATAGCATTATGGGGCAATTTAATATACCTAATACACTAGACATTATTTTCATATAAATATGAATCGAAAAAGATAGATAAAAACTACCGAGCGATGTTCGCGTAAAACAATCTCAAGATTTTCTCAAACACAATCTCTCGATGTTTCTGCTTCGGGAAGCACTCGCCGCGATTTATTAAAGTGTCCACTAACTCACCCGTAACGGTGCAACATTACTTAACTGAGAACTTACAAAATGTTTCAGCGTTGGTAAACGAAACTTCGCGTTGTTATAAGCGAATGTACGAGTAAATACCAATATACATAAAAGTGTAATAAAATCTCTTCAAAATTCTGTTTCGTTCTAATTTCAATTTCTCAAATTTCAATGGTAGGTACACTCTGACATTTGGATTGTTTTTTACATGCGAGATGAAATCAATCACAATTGAATTAATACGTCTAAACTTTTCGAAAGTATGAATCGCCATAAATACTTTTTCTATAGTAAAGTAATCGCTATTGTGAACGGTTATAAAAGGTGTTGGCAATAATAGATGCCACTATCTGAAAAAAGATTAAGTGTGTTTTTGTTTTGTAGTACGTATGATTTCATCTAATATGGCATTAGTAGTAGTAATGCACCACTCAAAGCAATTATTTACTAGTAATGCACGGTATAATTAACGGTTGTATGTGTGTGTTTGGCGACATCGGTACTGCTACTGAAACTATCGTGTCGCATTTCTACTAGTTTCTTCTGTTCTGTGTTTCTATTATTGGGACCCAGTGACGTGTTTAAACTTCTTCATTTGGGTATGCAGTCCCATTAAAACTCATATAGATTAAGGTATCCTCCGTGGTGTGGCGGTAGGGAACGCGACTGCTACGCATGGGTCCCGGGTTCGATCCCCGCTCAGTGCAAAAAGTTGTATGCATGAATATGGCTGTTTGCACTGGTCTAGTCGTGCCTCAGAGAGCACGTTAAGCCGTCGGTCCCGGTTGCCATACAAACATCTGTAGCAGTCGTTACGGGTAGTTGGAGCTCTCAAAAGTCCAATCAGTCTAACTTGGAACTTCGATATCGCCATTGGTCATTGGACCATTGGTTATGGAGGTTCACGGAAAGTATCGGAGTTCAGCCGCATCTCAGTTAAACTGGAAAGACACCAACTGAGTTGGGAAAAGGTTCAGAGAATGATGAGGTTAGGTTATGTAATGTCTTTTTGACTCTATGGTATAAATGAATATGCAATACCATTTACGTTTGAATAACAATTTTCTTACATGCTAGTTAATTGAATGAACAGTATTTGAAAGCACTCCTTTTAAGTAACTTAATACCTATGCTTCATACGTTTTTGCTCGTCGTATGAAAATAGCGTTCCGTTCCTATTTATTTCGTGGAATGAGCATGAACTAGAGTAGTATTGCACTAACAAAGTAGGGCTGTCACAACGCAAAATCTGATAATGATGACCATTTTATCTGCTGTCAGAAAATCATCCAACCATTTACCGTTGTTAGTCAGAGTCGTTCCTCAGAATACGAATACGTTCTGTATTCTAAGAGTTATACAAATCCTACAGCTGTCACTTTTTAAAAATGTAATAAAAGTTGCTGTATGCCTGCTGTCTGATTCATACACAAAAAAAGGATTTGTCACGTAAAAAGAATAGAAAAATGTTAGTACTGAACTGAACTCGTTTACTCCAATTTCTTCAATGATAATATTTCATATGTAACGACCTAATATTACCCACAGACCTATGATTAAGGCCGATTTTTAAAATTGTTTTCAATAGTTCTTAGCCTCGTCTCTTAAGACCTAAAGGAAAATTTCGAATGATCTAGATGTGGTCTATTAACTCCACTGATCAGAGCATTCTCCCTGTTCTTTTAGACACACTCACTATCGATAAATCGATATACATAAATCGATTAACAGATTGTAAAAATAAAAATCATTGCACATGACAACCCTATGAAAAAGGTGTAAATTTGAATTTAGGAAGCGTTTGTATTTCCTTTGTGGATTGTTGGACGGACGGACACCTAATTCAGTTATGTGTACGCTAAAATTTCACTAGAACACGCGATAAACATTTATGTTGACGGAAGAAATAGCTTAGGAGAGAACGTGTCACATTTTGTGCATAGGGGACATATGTGAGATTGGAGTTACACTAGTTTTGATTGTAATACGTGTTGCGAATACCTTTTTGGATCTGTTTTTGTAAGTGACATACACAAGGGTATTATTTTGTTACGTGTACAGCTAAAGAGTGAAACGGCCTGCCCGAGTCTGTGTTTCCTGATAGTTATAACTTGGAAGTCTTCAAGACTAGAGTGAATAGGTTACTTTTAGGCAAGCGTGCTCCACCATCGACCGCATTATCACTTACCACCAGGTGTGATAGCGGTCAAACGCGAGCCTATCAAATATAAAAAAATGTATTAAAAAAAAATATTTAAAAAAAGTCTAATTCGGGGTTTATACCATGCTCTGCTTTATTTTTGGGTTAGTTGCGACTTTCACCTGACCTTCCAAGTCCGAGAGGAAAGCCTTCATCGGGGCCTCGTCCATCAGGCAGGCATTGATTGCAGCAGGTATTGATGCAACTGTTAGCTTTACTAAAATAATTTCGAACGAATATTAAATGAACACATCTTATTTGAAGGTTCTAAAAAAGGTTCAACTTGTTTCTTTCCAAAAAGTGCAATAAAGGTATTGATTATTATATTTAGAAGTTGGCTTAAAGCGGTCTTAAAAAGAGGGTGTACTGGTTTGTACAAGTCCTGACTATGTGAACGCAAGGGTAGCTAAAATATTAAAATTCGGCATCGTAATAATTTTGGAAAAAAAAACAATAGGTACGATCATTTATGTTTCCTGCAGCACTAGCACAAAAGCTCTCTAAAACCTTCTCCCCTCCATACCATCTCTTCAAGAAAGACATTTGATTGATTTGACAGTGTGATGCCACTGATGTCGCAAGTAACGACTTTCCATCGAGTAGTCCGTGTGCTTGCTAAAAGAAAATTTGCCACGTGACTTTGTACACAAACAATTAACAAACCATTGGTCACATCTGTACAGTTATCTGCAGTATACGTTTTAGAACTTTTCCACATTAAACTTGCTGAATTTTACAGTTTCGTGTCATATGTTGACTTGCCATTTATTATTGTGACAAGGTTCCAAACTGTATACATATTATTGCAGGTGACTGTAGACGCTAGCCATACCGGTGTTAGCTAAGCCGATCGCCTTTCACGGAACTGCTCGCAAGGCCGCGCGTGGCGTGCGCCGCTCTCCGCCAAACGGCCCCCTAATCAGTTACGTCGCCTCACGTTTTCGTAATGTCAACGTTCAACCTGCCATGCCCCTCGAAACAAGTGGCAATATGTTTGTAGAATATAATGATCATATATGAGAATAACTGATTTATTTGCAAAAATGTGGTCAAGGTGACAAATAAGGTGTCAGAATTTGACATGCGTCGTGGTGTTGCAAAAACAGGGGGTTATTTTGATAACTTGTTTAAATCGATTGAAAATTGGAAGTTCTGTTAGTCGCCTGATTTTGATTTGATTTGCCTCTTAGGATCATGTAATATAAACATGATCCTAAGAGGCAAATCTATGCTTAGGACACCCATCGAATGAGACGAAAGAAAGAAAGAAAGAAAATATATTTATTCTAGCTAAACACTTGAGATACACAGTAGGCGTTAAACAAATCGGTGATGCAATTTCGTTTTTTGTGTACCTCACGCGCCAACCAAAAAGGTTCTGGCTCAGCTCAGCTCAGACGAGGTGGTGAATATTCTATGTCACCATACGGGTTAAAAAAAAACTCATTGAAACTGCAATTAACCACACTAAATCATTACGTGAATGATACGCAGTCTCGTAATTGAAATAATTTCACATAATATTTTTTTGTAAATAATAGTTATTAGGGAGTGTTCATAAAATATGTTAGTAAGCATTGATAGTTTGTTCTACTAACTGTCTATAATGTAAACGTGTCGTTCACTCTTATTTAATTTTTTAAAGTTTTCTCTTGATCTTTTCAAATCATATTAACTTGGATTTTGACCTTAATAAACATTTCAAAACATCAAAATTTGCGTGATTACCTTTTTGTTATTGATTTATTATTATTGAATATCATATACCTAATATGTACAATATACAGTATGTACATTATAATATCAACGGGATAATATTAAAAATATGACAGAAGATGAACTAATTTTCTAAAACCCGCTAAAACTAAATATCTAATCTAAAACGGCTAAAACTAATTCCAAAATTTTAGACGAATAACTAAAGATAAATATGGCGAGATTGGCACTGAAGAAAATAAAGTTCACACATCAAAAAAAGAGAAAACTAGTAACATAACATAACATAACATAACATAACATTACATTACATAAACTCACGCCTATATCCCCGAAGGGGTAGGCAGAGGTGCTAGCACCCACATTTCGCCAGTTTATTTTTAAGTCCCAATGTAATAGGTGGCGAGCCTATTGCCATTAACCGGGCACTTATAAAACTAGTAAAACAAGTTGTGTCAAAACCGCCATCATAGCGTGCCGCGACTATAGTAATATTCCAATGGAAATTTAAATGTGCGCAGACGACGCCGTGGGGTGCTATTACCGTGTTCGCAACCGTGACATTGCCAAGGTCGCGCGCGATGCGACATTCGATATATTTCGACGGTAATCAACGTTTGTTGATTGTTGACGTAACTCATGAGCGGATGTTGTGATTGTCACTTTCACGTTTGTTTTGATCAAATATTTGTTGTTTGACCCCTAATTTTTGTATGACAATAATTACAGTGTACGTTTTGTGAAAGACATACACACACTTCTGAAGGGTCCACCTTTTCAGGGATTTACTGATAGAGGTGTTTTTTTTTCATTTATGGCACGTCAATTTGACTTCACCTCGCCTGATGGTAAGCTGAAGGCAATGTATGAACACCCGAATTTCATCAACGGTTTCACGTATTAGAGGTGATCCTTTTGTCGTCATACGGACACCTTGTTATGGACTACAATGGTTTTAGGCTGGTGGAAATCAGCTTTCTGAGTCGTGTTCTAGAATATCCAAGGAAAGAGATGGGGTGACTTAATTCTGCTCCAATGGGAACCACGACGGAACTGCCACGGAGTATTAAATCATGAGAAACTAGTTCGTAGTTATTGTTTGTGTGCAAGTGGTTCAATATAATTAGCAGAGCAAACAGTTTCTCTATTTGAAATTGTAATCAACAACGTCACTGGTTTTGTGGTTCGTGATTGGTCACACTATTTGAGAGCTTAGTAACACTAGAAAATAATCGGATTATATTAGGAACTAATTTTAATTTCCAATTCCAACGCTTTTTATTTTATCCAATTGCTAGGCAATTTAATTGCAATAATTAATCAATTACTTTCGTATTAACGTCTGTAATAATGAATTTTATTTGGACATAATTGCTTGATAACATAACACAATCTTACTTTTACGACGATAATCATGCATTCCATTATTGCAGCTATGCGACATAAAATGAACTTTTGTGTAATTTTAGTATTACAGATTATCACGTTGCTTTAATGATTTAGTACTTATAATCATTTCCAGAATGCAATTGCCCTCAACCGCCGTTCTGACAATTCATAAATAACTGCATTTTTAGTGCTGTGTTTCTAGTATTTGTCGATTTTTTTATTTGTTAACACACTAACACACACCGCGTTAGTTTGATGAAATGACTTTGACTGACTTTAACTGTATTGTATTCTCTTCATTTTAAAGAAAGGAAGCCAACTCTAGCTGTATTAGGAAAAAGCTCAGTCAGGCAGGCGGGATTGAGCCACGATTTTATACTTAACTAGCTGACCTGAGCAACTTCGTCTGCGTCACCCCGATTTTGCAACATTTTTCACTTATGCTCCGCAGCAGTTGGTTGTAGCATGATATTATATACATATAAACCTTCCTCTTAAATCACTGTATTTATTAAAAAACCGCATCGAAATCAGTTATGTAGTTTTAAAGATTTAAGCATACAAAGGGACATAGGGACAGAGAATGCGACTTTATTTTATACTATGTAGTGATTAGGTACTATTAGATTTGTTAAGAAATATTTACAAACTCTCTGAAGACGATAAAATAACATCTGAAATGTAAATGTTATTCACAATACACAAGCAAACCAAAACCAAATTTAAGTGCATCTAACACATAAAATAAAGATATATTATTTACATAACTTTTAAGAATATAATTCTAATAAAATAATAAAACGCACGTCATTCTATTTTCAATTCTGACACAATAGAAACAACACAAGCAAAATGAAATATGGTCTATAATATAAATAATCCCTCCATACAAAATACAAATACAAAATGGTCGCAAATTGATACGCAAACTTGGTTGTATATTTTGGTAGTTTGAACAAGTTGGTGCAAACACGCGAGTGGTGCTCGTGTCGCGCTAACTGCTCTGTTTGTCGAATGATTGTCATAATTGGACCTCTTCAATTCATATGTAGTTATGACAAAGGAAAAATATTCCTTGGTGTTAACTCGCAAATTCGGCCTTTGTTAGCAATTTTTTTGAGTAGACATTTCTTTTGAAGTCCATTTCGTGTTTGGAAAAGCCTGCTTCTATATATATTATCGACACTTCAGATACATCATCATTCCCTGAACCTTTTTTCCTTGTTTAAACATATTGTGAAACAACTTTAACTAATTATAATGTCCTTATAATTTCTTTCTTCTTCTTAACATGGCTTCTTTTGCAAGCAGATTCGCCGCAATTTCGCCTATATCAAGTGGTAAATGTAATACAAAATTATTAATAGCGAGACGCCAATGTTAAGTTTTTTAAGAAAATCTTCCAGAGCCACGTTAGCCACGCCAGTAATATAATTACTTTAAACATAGGTCACAATGTCCGAGACATTAGATTGCTCGTATAGCTTGTTTCTGTAATATTTATTGGTGTCAGTAATGGTGGCCTAGTTCCTGAAATTTTGCCTTCAGCTTATCACCCGGCGAGCTGAACTTATATTGACGTGTTTTAAAAAAAAGTCATACACCATTTCTATAAATCTTAACGATATTGTCACTTAAACAAGATTAGTATTAGGATCACCAAATCCCCTAACACCAATTATGATAAACCTGGATTTCAAACCTAATATCTCCCTCAGTAGATGGCGCAACGATCAATACAACCTGTTGCCACAAAAGACAAGAGAATGCTCCACTGACCTCAAATAACCACTACCACAAAGAAAAACCAGCTTTATCTACCGGCAACACAGTTGAATATTCACTGAATTATTTTTCAAACAATGTTACTGGAATACGATTACTTATTTTGTACCCTATTTTGTTAGGCCTAGAGTATGTATTCTATTGTATGTAAATTACCTTAATGTAAATAAATAGGAGACGTCTGGAAAGAAAATTGTTCTGATATGGCTTCTAGGATATGCTTTAGAGGTCCATTCGTTGAGGAAAACAAGAAGAAAATAAATTTTATTACTTTATCTTGTTGAATCTTGGAAGACTGCTCGGAAGAGCGGAATTAAACTGTGATTAAAATGATGATTGAATAGATATATTAGGATATGTAGCCGCGGTAGCCTAGTGGTATGGGTAATGGACTGCTGAGACGAGGTCTCGAGTTCGATCCTAGGTTTTCCCATCGCACACACCAATAACTTTTCGATGCTTTTCGGAGTTGTGCGTATTTATCGCAGGTTTATGAGTACCCAGTTAATGGCAATAGGCTCGCCAACTATTTATTACATTGGGACCTAAATATTTTGAAATCTGTATTGTTTGCTCAATTTCTGAGACCACTTGGACATGAGCACACGAACTAGAGTTGCGCTGACACGGCTACCAGTCGATCGATGGTTTCATTTAAACTCAGCTATCACGCAGCTGAATACGCGACGGAAACGCACTTCTGATAACGTCACGGCAAAGTGTTACGTAAATGTAGACGCGGCATAAGAGGACAGTATTCTCGATAAAAAGAGTTATATACACTATTGACTATATACTCACATATAAATACATGAATAAGACTTATGTAGAATCTATTTATAGCCAATCTCCTTAATTTTCCCTATACTTGAAAAACAAAATCCTAGAAATTTATTGTGCTTCTTTCTATAAATAACCAACCAATCAAATGAAGCGCCTTCCTTCCTAGCTTTGTCCTCAAATTGTGTTCGCAGTCCTCGAAATGAAAACTGAACCCCGAGAACTGAGGATGAAAGGATAGGACACTCCACAATCCTTTGTGCGACTTTCAACCCTTTTTGGGCTGATCCTACGTACTCGAATACGCCAATTGGTTATATTAGCTGTTATTCTACCTACGTTTTTTGAAATTGTAGATGCTTCTGCGTCAAATGTAAAATTGTTATTTCCTTGTAGGTATTCAGTTAGTTACTTATAAAATAAAAAAAACTAAAAATTTTAGCGTTCGTAAACATGTACAAGGTTTTGTATTTTGAAATTTTATAATAGCAAAATTTTTGGTTTTTTTTCTTAATCGTCTATTTGTTTAGGATAATTTCTGAAAAGGCTGACCTAATTTTGTGTACTGTAGTTTTTTTTACCAAGTCCGGAAATGCCCACGGATACCCCCCACCGAAATTAGTGAGGGCGGTTTTATGGGACTGAACCGACCAAAACCGCACGGCCGTCTTGCGCCATCAGTTACCGAGGTTGAAGTAGCCTCACGCCCCGGCTGACACAGAGCCATTGAAGACCATCTCGGGTGTCGAACTACTGTGTCCACATCTTTCCCCGGATAGGAAAGAGCTGCCTGCACCCGCTGCCTGCTCGTGCTACGGTGACAGGCGGCTACACCTGCGTTCATGGAGGAGATTGTTTCTTTTTTATTTTTTTTATTTATGGCACGTTCAACTCGCCTGATGTTAAGCTGAAGGCAAAATCTCATGAAAGAGGGTCACCATAGCATACACGTACAGTGCTACAATGGTGGACCTCAGTTTGACGGCCTTATCAGATGCTTTTTCACGCCCCGGGACTGTAGGAAGAAGAAAACATGTGCGCCGGTAAGGAATTCCAAGACTTACTGGTGCGGCAGAGGAAAGACTCACCGAACCGCTTGGTCCCCTACTAAGATTCAATAGATTACTAAGAATTTTCAATTCAATCACAAAAATTGTCTAATTTCCTTCAAGTTTAGGTTTCGAATCCAAAAGGTGATTATGTGTCATGGGTTCGTTACCAGAAACAATAGTTAATGACTCAGACTAGTGGCGAATAAACAAAAAAAAATCCTTGTGACAAATTGTTATAACCTTTGAAATTGTTGTCATCATCTAAATGGAATTAACGTTGCACCTGTGTAGTGACGTCACTATATTGTTTTTACAAATTTTTGTTTTCGCCCTGTCAGTGATGATGAACAAAGGAATCGAACCTATTGTAATTGTGAAGGTTACAGGAAAAATTGTCATTGCAAATTTTATAAATGGTAGGGTGTTCCCCTGGTCTCATCAGTTCGGTGATTAGAACTGTTACTAGGTACTGCCAGAGACACCGTTGAGAGGAATTAGCCCTTATGTGTGATCTATTTCACCTATTTTCCCCCATTTAACGACCTACGCATCCTGTCACATATGACTTTTTTTTTCGTGCGCGGATATCAATCCCACTGGAACCGGTGAGAGAGGTTATGTCGGACTCGAACCAACTAAAACGCACGCCGTCTTTGGGTCTCTAATTGCCGGAGGTGAGATAGTAGCGAACTTATTCCGCACATCGTTAGACTCGGGGCCCTTTTTTTTTTGCTCTCTTTCGAGATCACCCCCTCCGGGTATAGGGGCCACGGTGTCTAGCCCCTGGGTATTGGGTGGCAGTCTATGACTGGATGCGGAGAGCAGAGGATAGTTAGCAGTGGCGCTCATTGGGAGTTGGGTTCATGTCCAGTAGCGGACTGAAATAGGCTAACTGATTGATTGAACGACTGCCATAGATGTTTGTTTGCCCACGGGGTCCGACATTACGATAACACCCAGACCAATGCACATATTTATTCATACTTTTCGTACTGAGCGAGAATCGAATTGAACCCACGTCCTCTGCGTAGAATATACTACCACCACAGAAGCTGTGTGTTATAAAATATATTACAGTTACCATATTAAAGCTACAGCTACAGCTACTTTGAGATTTACAAGGCATCTCAACAGTCCGACTGCGGTTCACCTCAGTCCAACAGACGCTTCTTGTATTATAAATTCGAAAAAATATAAATTGATGTCAGATTCTGCACAGCTGCATATTCTGCACCGTATGTGGGTGACATCTAAGCTCCACACGTGTTGCCCTGTGTAATTCTGTCCTGTGTTTAAACAATAATTATACAACAAACAATATGAACGACATGTTGTTGTGTTGTTTGATAATTATGTCTCATTGTGTTGTCGTATAACTGTAGATCTGTTTTCAAGGTCAATGTTACAATTAGCATAATTGTTTTACTTCTACACTAGCGTGATTAATAATCATTTTTTGTTGTATCTCGTTGGTATGTTATCGATAACGATACTATTTGATTTTCTACTCTTTGTCCCCACCTAGCCTTTTTGGGTTAATGTGCGTGCCGTATTCAACGTACACGTCACCCCGTCACCCCGTTTTTGCAACAGTTTTCATTCCTGCTCCGTACCGGTTGGTCGGAGCATGATGTTATATACATATAAACCTTCCTCTTTAACCATTCTACCTACTAAAAGAAACCGCATCAAAATCCGTTGCGTAGTTTTAAAGATTTAAGCATACAAAGGGACATAGGGACAGAGAATGCGACTTTATTTTATACTATGTAGTGATACTTTTTAGCGGGTGATATCCTTGGGGATATGACGATAGTGGGGATAGTGAGGATAGTAGGGAAAAAAATGACGTCACATTTATGCTCCCAACCGTCTAGAGATCTTCTAATTCCCTTCTTGAAGAACCCCATATGAGTAAAAAGGATCTTGTATTCTATACAAGATACGGTCGGGAACACGAATGTGACGTCTTTCATTCTGAAGGCATAATAACTTTAACATCGGCGGTGACGGCGCTGAAAGAATATCACCATCATCCCAAGAGTGTCATAAGAGCGACTAAACTCGAAAACTCGAAATAAAACCCTGTACCAACCCGTCTGGCCAGCGTAAAAACAGTAGACCAAAGTTTCACAACATTGGGAAATGCCTATGTCTAGCAGAAATCTGCGTTGGCTAATTGATCGATCGAATAAACTCATGAAAATGTAGATGAATTAATTTTGAAGCCTCGCATACACTAGATAAAATTTGACGTGCAAGAAGTGTTGAGCAACAAGTTGTGCAACCCATTGACAAACAAGAAGCAATGTTTACCAAATAAGTTTTTATGTAGTTGATATATTAATATACATAGGAAGTATGAAAATAAACTCAAAATTCATTCTAGTTGATATAACTCTTGGTAATATGTATGTAAAAAATCTGAAGAACATTGACGTGAATATTGTTGAAAAGCAATTTAAGTTTTCGTTTAGTATTCATTCGTTGTATACACTCAAATCATCTCGGTATAACTTTCTCAATTCTCTTCACACTTGGTATAGGTGTAGGCATTAGTTGTGGAACGAAAATGTACGCGCATTTGGGTTTTCTTTCAAAGACGTTTCTCTCGCGACTTAGGTTCAAGATTAGTACCGATATACGTACCCTATTACAGAATTTATCTTTCCTTCAGGAGTGATATTTATATTAGTTGCAGTATCTTGTCAATACAAATTGTAATCTACCCAACCACTCCAGGACTAGACGGGCAGGGCTTAGATGTGTGGCTACAGTGCAGAATATTCCATCAGGAACCAAGCGTTTCGCAGCTTGGCGGTCGTCAGTACACCGTGATTATCGCGCTTGCAATAAACGCCGAAATATCTGGTATACTTGGTAAATATCCCGTCAAATTTAATTATGAATATGTAATTGACCATGTCAATTTAAAACCATACAGTTTTTATTATTATTATTACCACAAGAGGCATAAGATGCGGAGGAATTCCACGACGCATTTTTAAGTCTTTTTGTTGACTTTAATTATCATGTTAGTAATAACTTAAGTCTCTATTAATTATATTATTATAACTCAAGCTTTAAGATTACATTACATATTTTGACTTTATTGGTGATCACCTTACAGGTTTAAAACACATATACTACCCTTATTACACCCCATCATTTCTCCGTTTTATTCATCCAACCTTGCTACTTGCTACCCTATGTTAATTAGAAGTTAGGACAGAATTAAAACCTTAATATAGTTAAACGCCTAGCCAAGTACGTAAAGTAAATATTTTATCGAATGTATTCCGAGCGAGCTGATGTCATCCCTAATCCCTGTAATCTTTATTGATGTCGTCGAAAAATACTAAAACAGCAACAAAATATATGTTTTATCGTGCCATTCTATTTTGGATCTTATTGCTCTGGAATTAAAGTTGTATAGAACTTTATATAGAAGTTTGTTTTAGATACCTGTTGCGTAAAATGTGAAGGTCTGAGGTCCGTTCTCCGTTTTAAAGTTCTGAGAAACGGGCGTTGTCTTTATACTGAGGTAGTGGGTATATTTTTGTCGACGGTTTTGCGCGGTGGTAGCCTTCGGAGGAAAAAGGAGATAATTCATCAAGGTCGAATATATCCTTGTAAGGCTTTTATCCTCATGTTTCATTCTTTCACTCAGGTAAATTCTGTTTATAAAGTCATCATCATCACATAGACGTGTGTTTACTTTCAAAGGGAAAGTGAGCTAGCAGCTTAGAGTCTACCTTCCTACTTCTCCTACGCTTCGTAGGATCTTGGGCGTTCATCATTCTGAAACTATTGGTGGATTGGTGGGAGTGGTTTAATTTAAGCTCATTTATCACGCACCGGAATACGCCACGGACACACATTTCTGACACGGTCACGGTAAAATGTTACGTAAATGTGGGCACGGCATAAAATTTCTTACAGGTTGTTGTAAAAAAAGTAACAGGTTTCTCGTAAGGTTCACAGAATTACTAGTAAATAATGTGTTTCAGTGACTAAACAACATACAGACAGATCTTATTTACTCCTCACCTTCAGTGGAGCTAGTCAGCCGTAGGTGAAGTTAAAGGTTGCATTTATAAGACAGTACAGTCAGGCACAGTATGTTACGTAATTAAATTTTATAGTTTAGGTAGAACTCGGCAATATTCTTGGAACATCTTCAGACATTTGTAAAAGTCAAGTGTGTATTACTTGAGTTCGCAAGGTGTGGTTTTTTGACATTATCTGTACTTATTTTTTTAATGTGTAGAGAGAATTGTCCTTGATAGACAGATACCGATAGGAAGCAACACATTTGAAATCATAAAGTTATTATTACTAGCGTAAATATACATAAAATCTCCTCAGTACTACATTACCAGATTTAAAACATCTGTGGCAGTGACTTTAAGTATAGAATCATTGACGTCACTACAATGTTTATTTCTGTCAAAGTTGATAACGGTTTATAAAAAACACGTTTCACGGTTCGTATATATTTTGTGTAAAGATTCGTATGTCGCTCGCACCCTTTGTTCTTTATGCATTATAATATTGAAAATGCTTTTGTTATCGTGCACAAAATCCCCACGGATACCACCTCCACCAAAACCGGTGGAGGTGATTATGTCGGACTCAAACCGACTAAAACGTACGCCGTCCATGGGTCCTTGATTGCCGGCGGTGAGATTATACAAGACATATCTCTCGAAATTATACAAGACATATCTCTCGCAAACATTGTAAATGCTAGATCTATGACTACTACCTCCACCGATAATGTCAAAATCGATACCGCAAGCGACAATGTCAAAATTACCATAATGGCTGAACGGCCAAAGTGTCACATCAAATGGCACTTGTCTTCCAACCAGTCGGTGTTTCAAATTATTCAGTTTACCCGATATCGCCCACATAGAACGTAACTAATTATTGAGTCGTGAACTTTAAATGTTTTCATACATTATCAAAACATTCAAAGTTAATATTGCCTAATAACTTTGTAGGTTATTATTAGCGATTGTGTGAAGTTTTGGAGCAAATAGCCTGCTACCTTTTGTTATTAATTTAAATCGGAAAAGTAATATGGGTCAATATCAACAATACGTATTTTTTGTCAATTTTGGTGGCGGAATTTATTCTTTGGCTTTTGTAAAAAATAAGGACGCAGTTTAAAAATAGATGGTCATAGTTAGAAGAATCTGTAAGAGGGCTGCAAATCGATCAATAACTTTATGAAATAATTCAGTTTTAAGTTCAGGGTGGCACCAAAATTGAGATTCGCCCACCAAACTTGAAAATCAGTGGAAGCAAAATTTAATTTCTTTTACAAACCTCAATCTCGCCAACTCAAACCCACAGATTCTTAGGAGTTTAGCAGTATGTAATTCAAAGGATAATAAAACTCCATTGTGAAAAAATATTTTTCATTTTATGTAATCACAAAAACCATAATTCTATTTATTGCAAACAAGATTAGGTAAAAACTAAGAAAACCAATATGAATAAATATAAAAATATTTTAAATATTGGATTTTAACCCTTTAACTGGTAGAGGAAACTAGTCATGCGATTGAGATAAAACTCAGTTATGGGATGTAGGTCTTTATGTTTATATCAATTATGCCATAAAAAAATAAAAATTAAGAAAAACTTGGAAAAATTATGATGAAAATTTTTAAAACAAGGAACAGCACACGAGGGCACTTCCACTTCGCATTTGTCACATTGTATGTTAGACCTTTTGTTTGTGGTCGCGCTGCTACAAAGTCGGCAGCGCCTATAGGTGTCTTTACCTTCTGGTAAGTGCTCACTAACATTAGCAAATCGGATATCTTCAGGAATTCCAAAAAGTTTCTTCTTGCGACTGACTGCCTCTACACTATAATTTTTTTTCTTTGCCAAAAATTTTGGAAGAGATGAATATTTTCGTTTTCGAAATGTCAAGTTATTTACAAGTTCTCTGGCAAGCCTGAACATCATTTGGCTCATAGGATTAAGCACTCTTGAATTTTTTGAGCACATATATTGGAATTTGTGATTGCCACATCAAACAAGAAATAAAACAATCATTTCCACCATTTCCTGTTTTGATGAGCAACATGGATGGGTGGAGTCGATAGATTTGACTAGCAAAAAGCCGTGTAGCTTTTTGCTGGTGTAATCTATCTACTCCACCCATTCGCTTTGAGTATTCTAAAACTGAGCGTGGACAGGAAAAGGATCTTTTACTACAATCCTTTTGTGTTCGGTGACAAATAGCCTCCTCTTTTAGGTGAAAGGCTGTACTCAAAATGGTCACTAATTTTGTGTCCTTCCAGATGGCAAACCCCACATTTTTCCGAACTCAACTCAAGACATCTAGGATTTTTTTTAAATCTCTGAAGTGTCATAGTCTCAGCAATCTCAGGGACCCATAATGCTGGATTACTAGACCAGTAGTCTTCAATTGATGGTGATTTGTGTATCCCCATTTGTATTAGCATTCCAAGTTAATCCTTCAGTTCATTTTTAGTAATTTCGGTATAGTTTCTTATATTTGATTGTCTTGCAAACAAGTTCGTTTGAACTAGCAGGTTTTCAATAACTTCACTATCAAAAAATGATTCGAAAAAAGCAATTGGTCTTGATCTACTTGGAAAATGAATCTGCGATTGAAGTTAGTTTTCATCAAAGGAAGGCACATTTACATCATTTGTTCTTCTTCTTTTTCCAGTCTATTTCATCTTCACCAGAATCGGGTTCCTCCAAAAACAAAAGGCCCTACCTTTTGTTGGTGGTGGTGACACGAGATGTAGAATTAAGAGGTGCGGTAGTGACATGAGTTGTAGAATCAAGAGGTGGTGCGGTGGTGATACGAGATGTAGAAGCTAGAAGTTAGGCAATGGCAGCGCTAGATGTTGCAGCACAAAGTACTCTGACACTTCTTTCTCCTTCTATTTCATTTTCTTGACAATCTGTTGTATTATCAATATCCATGGTCCTGTTGTTGCTCTCTGTATCGGTTTCGTCTTCACTATCATATTCAACATCTTCTTCCTATTCATCCGTAGCTTGTTCGGGCCCATGCTTTCCACGTCTTCTCTTTCTAGTATATTTACTAACCATTGGTTCCAAAATAACGATTCGATCTCATCATCGTGCAAAGATACGACGTCGTTCATCGTCAGACGACATGATTGTGGTTGTTGGATAACACGCCCGTGTTTTCCAGCGATGAACGAGACGTTGTACCGTTGTACCATGATGAAGTCATGTCGTTATGTTGGAACCAGATCCTAACTGGTATATAATACAGTACATTTAAATATTTTGGTGGCAAGTTTTCAATTTTGGTGGCGAAAAACGCCACCAAAACCACCAAAATTGAGCCACCAACATTGAAACCAGGCGTAAAATAAATCTCTAAAAATAGAGGGTTTAAGTTACAATTAAAATAATAACAATGATGTATGTGTAACCTAAATCACTACCTATAATGTGTACTTAACTGGTAAAACACTTTGTATTCAAGAGCAAATCGTTCCACCAAATATTGAACTATTCTTGTCCCTCTTCCCGCTTAAAATGTAACTTACCTTTTTGGCAGGCAATCACAATACTAAATACACAACTGTCACACGCAAGTGCGGGCGCACGATTGAGGGATGAGCAGTAAATAGGTCGCATCGATCTCACACGCACGTAACTTTGATTTATAGTTAATTGAAAAAGTGATACTAAAAATCAGATTTTTGCTTGGACAAACTTTGATTCGGGTATCCTGCGCTTTAAAATAATATTTTCTGATATGTTTAAATTGTTTTAAGATAATGTGTTTTGTACATATAGATACGAAATATTTTTTTTTATTAATCCTTCGTGGTTTTGGTGTAGTGAATGCATTTATGTAAAAAAAGGGAAATGGGACAAGCCACCAAACTTGAATTTTGAAGTGATTTTTTTTATTCCTTAATTACTATTATACATTTATAATAAAAAAATGTTGCCTCAAGTAGATCAAGTTACACAGTTCACATTAAAAAAATAAAAAGGTCAATTCTGTCATTTTACACCGCGATTCCCAGTGAAGACATATAATATTTGCGGTTGGGATATTCACCCATATCCATGTTGGATTAGACTCGGCGATTAGTCTCTTTCTCGATCACAAATAAAAGAGTGAAACGCAGGAAGATAATGACGTAGGATACTAGAAAGAAATCGTAAGTATAGCAGATGGGTAAAACAGATAGATAATAATTAGAGCCTATCTTGAAGCTGAACTAACACACACACACTCACAATAATAAATATAGGAAAACATAGAACTTCGTGGTGACATTCAACTTAAGTATAATTAAGAAACTCCAGACGAATTCTGTCCTCGTTTGATGAAATTTCATCCAAGACCGAAGGGAGAAAATAGACTTAAAGAACAGACTTCAATTACTTCTTCGAACAACTACGAAATAAATTTCGTCAAATTTCCATTAAAAACGTTAGCAGTTTTACAAATAATGAACGAAAATATGACGAAAACGAAGTAAGAAGAATCAACCTCAAACTAAAAGACTTTTTTTACATAGTTCCGGTTCAATAGTTGTACTTACACAAAAGTATTTGTTGGCATGACCCAATTTTCGTAATTATTTATATTTCGTAACGACATTACCAGCTCTATAATTTCTTATTTGTAGTACAAAAAGATATTAACTGTTAAATTTTGTTCAATTGTGCAACTAGGTATTCAACTACTGAAAACCAAATATTGAAAAGTACAAGTAGAAAGAAGTTCCTACAGTCCCGGGTCCTTTAAGCGGGGCGTGAAAAAGCATTTGATGAGGCCGTCAAGCTGAGCGCTACCATTGTAGCACTGAACGTGTTTGCAATGGTGACCCTCTTTCATGAGACTTTGCCTTCAGCTTAACATCAGGCGAGGTGAAGTCAAATTGATGTGCCATAAATAAAAAAAAAAAAAAAAAAAAACCGCGAAGATTTAACATTCGTAGAAGGTATTAAATTGTAATTTTGTGAAAGGTCATGCCAGTATTTAAGTGCAGCTAGACCACAAATAAATATGGTTGACCATTTAATGTGGTTAGACATGTCAATTTAAAGAATTAAGTATTTGCTTTAGGTTAATAGGCAATGCATGTCATAATGTTAGGTGTTAAATTTTTGGTAGTTTATTTTTCGTATTTGTTGCGTCAATTTGATTACAGTCGACCTGAGGTCCAATTTTCTCGTTCAAAACTCAGTCTCGATCTAATCTCAATCTCCGAAATGTCAGGTACGGTATTTTCGTAACAAAATTTTCAGTCAATGATATTGTGATTGTTTTTTAATTTGGAGATTAAGATAAGATCGACACTGCATTTGGAATAGATGTTTAAACCGAAAAATGGCTTTCTGAATGCCAGAGTTGTCGAAAATAGTAGGTAGTGTAGGCACTATTCTCGATGTCATCAATTCTTAAACGGTAGCATGTACGCGCTAGTATGACTCGTCCCAATTGAGTAGTCGCACTTAGGAAGTACTCTGCCCTACATTATACCGCGGCTAATAATAACCTTGTGTTGTGTTCCTTGCGGTGAGTGAGGAAGACCAAGTCGCTTTCGGCTCCGGCCGCACAAAAGCTATATTAACTTTCACCTTCACCCCCTTTCCCCATCACCACCCATTCAAAAAGGACATTAGAAGATTCGTTCAACAGCATGAGTGTCATGTCCCCGGGGTTGCAAACGTCTATGGACTTTTCTGCCTACTAAGTCCTAACCTAAGTAAGTAAGTAAAAAGGATAATATAACTAGTACGCATTTATTAGCATCGTTATTTTGGCGTTAGACTTCCAGGAGCATCTGAATCTGGAGTCCGATCCTTTCACTCTTTTTTTTTACTTCACACGATCTTGGGCACCTCTAGTTCTTTACATGTTATTCTATACATGCACCTCAGCATATTCATCTTCTTTGAACGCCCCTTGTACTGTCACTAAAATGTACGAATATAACTCAAATATGGAAATTTCTACATTACAGCTCGTCACCTGCTGCGATCGTACGCACGATGTCTCCACCCACGCTACTTAAAACAGTTGTATTATAATCTTATTACGTGATAGTAGAGTTTAAATTCCATTAGCACGTGTGCTGAACATAAATCTGCATTTGAGTTAATATCCAATATAGCTAGAACCCTTCTGTAAAGTACTTGTATGAGAATCAAAGATCTTGTTAAATTTGTGGCTATGTAGTGAGTCAGAAAGCATTGTTGTCGTAGGAGACACATGCAGCGAAGTCTTACATAATGAGGACTGAATGAAGGGAGGTGAAAGGGCCGGAGGGGATCTCTAACAAGTTTAACGGTGACCTTGGCTTAGGTCATGTAGCTACGTTTTATTTACTTGACTTATATTGGAAGGATTAAATTTTTGCGCCTAGACGGAACGAACATGGACTTTAAAGTTGGTTTAGGTAGCAGTTGCTATACGTTGTCTGTGAGAGGGTTAACTTTGTCCAAGTATCTTCTATCTACCTCCTGTTCCCTCCTCTTTGCCTGAACCTGTACCCACATAAATATTTTATTTTTAATATTTTTTCACAGTTTCTAAACATTCGGATCGATACTGTTAGGTTGTGTGATGAAATTTCTGTGCATGGCTTGTTGTTTGTGATGCGAAGGGTTATGTTAAACTTGAAAACGTTCAGTATCGGATTTGGTTTCCGATCCTAAGAGTTAATGTAATCAACTGATGAGGCTGTCAAGCTAAGTGCTACCAGTGTAGCATTGAACGTGTTTGCAATGGTGATCCTCTTTTATGAGACTTGGCCTTCAGCTTAACATCAGACGAGGTGAAGTCAAATTGACGTGCCATAAAAAAAATACCGACGAATCGATTCCTTCTGGCTGAAACAGAAACGGCCCTCCTTTATTAGGCTTGACAAACCGTAACATACTTATACGAAACATTTAAGTTGGTTTTTGCCAGTTATATATTTTATATTACCCAATTTAAATTCACCATTCATAATGACTGCGTTGGAAACTTTTTGACAAGTAAAATGCTACACCAGTAGCTCTAGCCACAAGGATTCTCACTTATAATTAACTAGCTGACCCGCGCAACTTCGTCTGCGTCACCCCGTTTTTGTAACATTTTCCACTCCTGCTCCGCACCTGTTAGTCGTAGCATGATGTTATATACATATAAACCTTCCTCTTTAACCATTCTATCTATTAAAAAAACCGCATCAGAATTGCGTGGCGTAGTTTAAAAGATTTAAGCGTACAAATGGACATAGGGACAGAGAACGCGACTTCGTTTTATACTATGTAGTGATTTTATTTCTCAATGATTCATATCAACACTTTCGGCAATATTTTATCAACATTTCGGCGTAGGTATTTGTCTCCTTCCTTAGTAGTGTACGCTTTAGAACTATAATCTAGTACGGTCGTTAAATCGTCGTTAGCAAAACGTAAGTGCTAGATCACGCTTGGCTTCGTGGAACTGTTAACGCACTTGTAATTGTAAGTACTGTGCGTTACGCCACAAATATTGCTGGGCTTAATTAGGTTACTTGGACACGCCCTTTTCTTGTTTTTTCTTCATTTGAAACTTGACTACGAGAATTTTATACCGAAGTCTACTTTTAATCAGACTAACATCTGGAATCTGCTTGTAGGCATCGAAGTAAGTGTAAGATTAGTTTTTGGACTGTGGTGTTTCGACCAGGTTAAACGAACCGAGGTTATAAGCTGACTGACTTAGTATTCTCGTAGTTGGATCCCTCCGTTTGGTGCCTCACAGTTATTCCTCTTAACATGATTATATATTAGAGTCGGATTGATCTAAATACAGTTCAATTTTATTGTAGTATGCAGATATTTAGACGCATAGATCGGTAAAGGTATCTCACCTTTAAATACTGAGTGTATGCAGTGCATTCATAAAGCGAGATGTTCAATCGTCAAGGCTGATATCTGAGGAATGCGGAGAGATCGTTTCGTGGCGCAAGCAAGTCTCGCAAACGCTCCTTTTGCTTTGAACCTAGTTACTGACACTTCACTTCGACAGTCAATCTTTAATGCATTTTTAGATGGTTACGTAATCGCTTGTAGTTCATCTTTTAGATAATGCAATAAGTCATTTACTTTTGATCTTTTTTTTTATACCACTTAGGTGGCAGACAAGCACACGGCCCACCTGATGGGAAGCGGTCACCGTGGCCTATGGACGTTTGCAACACCAGAGGCGCCACCCACGTGCTGCCTATCCTGTAGAAACCTTCTAATGCCCTTTTTGAAGAACCCCATATTGTAGTCGCTTGGGGAAAACCACGGCAGATCTTACGAACTAGCCTATGTCAGCGGCTCGGCTTGCGGGGACGACGCGATTTTGGTCATATTTCCGGTTCTTTTTTATACCACTTAAGCGTTAGACAAGTAAAGGCCTACCTGACAGATAGTGGCCACCGCGGTCCACAGATGCTGGCAACACTAGGGGCGTAAAACTGGGTTTGACGCGTGGAGGTGCCTGTCAACCTTGCAGAAGCAGGCTGCGCAAATTCCGTCTCCCCAAACCCAGGGGCTAGATGGAGGCACCATGATTCCCACTTTGAGGGAAGGGGTCTACCGGGTTGCGAAAGATAACATAAGGTAACACATATCGTACGATGACGACTCGAAGTTATAGTTTTTAAATTATAAGTAATACCTGAGTCTATTGTGGTCAATCGAATAAGTACTTTTTGTACTGCCTATAGAAAAATTAATAGTTTGGTTAGTTTTAATTAATTCAAGTGAATTTAAAAAGCGCCTGAAAATGCCTCGTGCAGAGACGAAACACGTGTCGAGGTTTGTCCTTCGCTCTTGCGAAATTTTGCACATACGACAACATCTCTCCTTGGGTAAGAAGTCTTTTTGACTTGCTTTGAGGGGTGTGGTTTGACATTCCTTTCTATGACAAGTAGTGATATCTTGCTATTTTTATCGTTGGAATTGTTAAACAGTGGGTGAGTGGTGGGTCCCCCCTCCCCCAATATATAATTTCTTATTAACCATATACATTTTATATCTTGAAAATTTAGTTGTTTTTTCGTTCTTTTTAACCGTAGGTAATCTAATTACGAAATCTTTAAAAAGTCATCAGATGAAACTTACTGTAAATTGCAAATAATCATCAGTGACAGGCCATCCATCATTTTAGTGGCTAATGCAGTAGTAAGAGGGCATCCTCATTGCATTGTCTTTGAGATTCCTTGATTTATACGCTGTGGCGAATTGGCTGTTCTAAACGGCCTCCTTAATGTATGTAAGAAGGACTATCTTCTGCTCGTGACTCCGTCTGTGTAGAATTATAATACAGTTTTCGCAACCTATGGGTATAGGGATAAAAATAGCTGGTCTTTTATCTCTATAGCCCAACAACTATTTGAAAACAGCAGTAGCCATTGTAACGGTAACATATTTTTTACTTTAGCGGTCATGAAGATGCTTCGTTTAGAGACGAAATATGTGTTGAGGTTCGTATACGTACTTGCGAAATATTGCACATACCAAATCTTATCTGCGGTTCCTCATTTCTTTTTATGACAATAAGTTGCATTCCTATTTTTGGGATTGTTAAACCGTGGGTAAGTGGTTCCCTTCTCTCCCCTAACACTGCTTGAGGCTTGACCGCCTTCCATCAGGTGGACCGTGTGCTTGTCTACCACCTAAATGGTATAAAAAAGATCCAGATTGAATGTTAAACAAATTTTTATTACGCGAATTGCCCCCTAACTACAACCGCCATTTGTAAAGGTAACTTCTATGATTTGTAACTTTCATTCATTACTTAGATTAAACATTTTTCCGCGATGTTCCGTCTACGCGTTGAATTATTAGATATTGCGAATCGTCCATCATTTAACTTCTCTTCGATTTTTTCTTTTAGGTTATAAATATTTTGCTGCAATGTTTATTGTCCTGTATTGGAAGGGTAACCAATGAAATCGTACTAATTTTTTCGTGCGAAAAATCCCCACAGATTTCCCCCGCCAGACCCGGTTATGTCGGACTCGAACCGACTAAAACGCACGCCATCTTTGGGTCCTTAGTTGCCGGAGGTGAGATAGTATTCAACATATCCCTCGCACCTCAGCAGACCCGGGGCCCCATCTTTCGAGATGACCCCGAAGGGACCACGGTGTTTTCGTCTAGCCCCCAGGTTACCGGGAAACGAAATCCTCTTAAGTATAAGCTTTTTCCCTACCTAGTTAGGGTCGGCCTTCCAAATTAAGTGTGATGCGACCTCATTTCGATGAGGACAGATGGTAGCTACTTCACGGACTATCCGTGAAGTAGCTACCATCTGTCCTCCAACCAAGGTATTGAGTGATGTGATCGATATAATGAAGGACTTTATACCGAGAACGAAGCACAGTATAAGGTGTCTGATGAAATTGATCAATTATCACGCCATTCCTGTTCAATCACAAAGCTGCAATGGACACCTGGGAAATATTATATTATCTACTAACTAGCTGACCCGCGTAACTTCATCTGCGTCGCCCCGTTTTCGCAACACATGCGCCCCGTTTGAAAGCTGAATTAGTCGGGAGTGTTATTAGCTAGGTTTGATGAAAATTGATCCGAGATGGTCGCCGCTACAAAATGGCTGACTACATATTTTTACACAAGTCCCTCAAGCCGTCAAGCCCTTTCATTAGACCTCCATGGTCTAATGAAAGGGCTTGACGAGTAGAATGCGATTCACTATGACAAATTTCAAATCTAAGACGGCCGCCACCAACAAAAAGCGAATTACCTTGTGTAGTATCAAATGAAAGATCTTGACAAGGAGGAACATTTAAAAAGTATAAAATATAAATTAAATTAAAAGTTTAGAAAACCTCGACACAAAAAATACCTTCAAAAAGTAAAAAATGAAAAATTAATGCGTTGTCGTCTCAGGGGCCCTTGGATCGTTTCAAAAACACGTAGGAGTGCATTACTAGTTACAAATGAGTTCGCGTTTTACGAAAAACACGCGTTTATTGCTTCTTAATTTTATTAGACAGCTCGTCAGAAAATGATTCTGATTTTGAATTTGATGCACGTCTAGCTTCATTGACTAAAACGCCAAAAAGGAGACTGAAATGATTTCATACAATCTTGGGCCCAGGGTGTAAGAAGATGAAAGTGGTGTCAATTAATAGCTTATATATATTATCAACCTTTTACTGAATATTCTGCGGATTTTGTCAGTCTGAGAACAGAGATATAAGAGATTATGTAAAAGTGACATTATGTTACAATCTTTAACCAACAGCTGATTCCTGAAGTGCAAAATGTGTTCTTTTGCACTCATAATTATTATATTTACTAGAAAATGTTTGAAAAATCATATGAACTTCAAGCTATAGGTAGGTAACAGGTGAAAAGATAGGGAAAGGATGTCTAAAATAAAATAAAAAATCATTTAATATAGTGTTTTATTCGCCTTATATTATAATTAAAATGTCGTCTAGAATATGAGCGCAGCAGCCTATAGGTCGTTTCCCTACAATACAATTCAGTACCAGTAACGCATTACTATAGCCTCCCTTCTTCTACGAGAGCCGTCGACTAAAATATTAATAAAATAAGTTTTATTAATCTTCAGCTACATTAAACAATACATAATTAACTGTTCCGTATTAGGGTAATAAAACATTGTTTGATAAATAAATAATTCTTTGCCATAACTGTAAACAATCTCCATAGGCCTTCTAAATATATATGTATGTATTTTACACCTGCCAGGATGGTAGCTGGTTAGATGAGGTTGTATTTACTCACAGACTGAGGTGCAAGCCATTGCCGGATCACTGACAGAATTGTTTCATCGTGTAAGGGTGGTCTACCCAGTGTACTGCAATGAGCAGTGGATATCCCACAATTCACACAGAAATCCATAGTTTCAATAATATCCAATTCACAAGCCGGCGGTAAAATCCAAATAACAATCAAAATTAAATCAAGTCAAACGTGTGAGCGATCTTCGGTGTCCAACGTAGTATAAGGTAGGCAGGGTCAGAATCCGTAAAATACAAAGCAGTGGTCGTAAAAAATTACAAATAATCGGGAAAGCAATCAAAACGCATTGGAAAATACGAAACTAGAGATGAAGTGAATATATTAATATTAGTTAAAAGATTACTTTCAAGATTCAGGTATTAGTAATCCGACCGACTATGATATGGTAATATTGCTGATATCAGTAATATTTCAGATCTTGTTTACTATCTGACATGGTCGTGTAATATCATTCTGTTTTCGATTGGTGAATATTAGTCTATGGAATGGATTAGTGTGTGATGTATTCGCTCGGATCGTATTAACTTCGTTGCTGATTGGTTGCTGACTGAGAATAAATATTCATTACTTGGTACCATTTTTATAAACAATAATTTGAAACTTGCCATCGCAAACCATGTTGGTTAGACTATTCTTATACACAGCCATAACTTGTATTCTAAGTATCAAGCAAGTCTTATATTGGAAGCCGAGGGCAACAGCTACTAGAAACGAATTTACTTACTTACAAAAAGAAACACAACTGGTCCTAACCTACCTATATCTGTATTTAAAATATAAGAAAAATGTGCCACCGACTTCAAGTAGGTACTGTAACTATGTTTGTTATTATTATTATTCCAGTCCTCAATCACGATGTGTTAAAGTATGCTGTACCTACTATCATACATAAATCAAAATCATTATTAAAAATATATCAATCTTTCATATCTTCAGCGATAATAATAGGTACCTACCTAATCAGTCTATTCAGCGCAAGAAGATTGACCTATATTTATTAGTGCAATAATATGTCAATATTAATACGATCATAGATCACCGCGGTATTTGACGATTGGTTGTCGGTAAAATATTACTAATATTCAAATATTAGTTAAGATATTATAATATCATGAAACTAATATATTAAGATTAGCTAATACCAACGAATATCGGTACTAACCCATCTCTACACGAAACGAATGAGCAAACAAAACGGCAACTGTCAGTGTCAATGCTATTATTATATTTTTATTTTTTTACTGTCATGCCAGTGACAGCCTAAAAATATAAGAGAGATTTGAATCGATATTAAATCGATAATCTTTAATATTGGTTTTTCAGTAATTAATTGATATTTGGTTTAATAATATGACTGTAATTATATGCACTATATTGCATGTAAGTATATATAGTGCATTTAATTACTTTGAGTTAATTATTTACTGCAAATGTGTAATCGATTACTTAATCGATAATCTACCGAAAACTATTTTCTCATATTTCTCCGCTTCCAGACTGAGAATTGAGGTGATTTTTCATATTCTAAGACACAAAAATATGACTGATTTTTTAGATCATATCTCAACTTATTCCATTTTGGGCCCACCGATTTCCGTCTCCTTTGGATAGAACGCCATATAAGACTTAAAAAGGACCGAGGCTAATTTAATATCTTCCATGATTTATCCGTCTATTCCACCTAGTTACAAATAGCCAACTAGAAGTAATAGGTTTTGACCATAATGACATTATTTACCAGTGCTTTTGCTACTGGCTAGGAATATTTAAGAAATGCAGGAAAATAAATAATGTCATTACCTAAAGTTGAGAATTGCTTGTGCATGTTTTGTCTGAATTGTCATAGCTTCTAGAGTCTAGACTATGAAAAAACATGCATCCAATTTTCGACCGTTAGGTCATTATTTTTTTTAAATATAATGCCATATCTATATGATTGTCTATCAATATATTTGTATACGCAGATAATAAGCTCACCATCTGTCCATATATGTCAGTGCTCACAAATACTCTACGATAAAATATAGGTATCTTATCTGCGTAGTGTGTCATGTGTGGTAGCTCATACAATTTATATAGAGAGCGATATTGAAAGATATCTGCTCAGATACAGATATCTTACTGTATCTGCGTAATGTGTGACACCCTTAACTTTTGAATTTCTCTCAACTGAGTGGTCATGATTAAAGTAGGGTTGCATCCAATTTCCAAAAGTTCAGTTCGATCGAGATTTCTGGTAAGGATTCGAGGGCCCCCTGAGCTTGGGGGCCCCGGGGCACTGCCCCGCCTAGCCCCTTGGTAGCTACGCCACTGCTGAGAAGATACGAAGGTACTTTATATTTTAATAATTATTACGTGGAATTTGACGAAGCTTTTCAGTAATTATTTATACTGATTCAGGGCACTTAATAGAACTTTTCAGTGATATTTTTACTTTTAGAATTGAGCGTTTAATAATTTATATTGAGGAACGAATTAATTGATTTTATAATCTACTTATAGTTCATTTAGATTTGATTTGACCGCTGGTTATAGGCCTTATGCGTTTCACTGAATCTAATGAGACGCCCTCTATCGGTCATAAAGTAGTGCGTAAAAAAAAATTGTAAGAATATGCCGAATTTAGTTGATACCAAAATCGGCATATTTAGGGAAAAGTGGCTTACGACCTATATATTGTTTTTAAATTCTTCATTACTAAATTCCAAACTGCTTATTGATGATGCACTCGTAAGTGTGACAAACGAGAAAAAAATAACTGTTTGTCATACTGGTGTGATAATGTAGGGTGACTACGAGTCGGTAAGGGGTATTTAAGGTTGCCTGTAAAAGATGCCGCAGAGCGAGAAGGCCGCTAATTGTTAACAACATACTAATTGGTAAAACATTTTTCTGTGTTACCATTTTATTCTTGGTGTACAATAAAGACATGTTATTATTATTATTATTTAGGACAAAATGAGGGCGGAAAATTTAACTGCAGAGACGAATCTGTGAGAGTCGTTCTCTTTTCTGGAGTATAAAGGGTAGACGAACGTAAATAGAAGCCTATTACTGTCAATAACATGCGCGCGCGCAGTCCGTAACGTTCACAATAGGCGGCGCCGGCGCCGCAGCGCGCCAGTTACGCGGTGTGCGCCTGAGCACCCACCGTTGCGTTCAGACCAGCCTGGACAGGTTCTAGACTATATAGCCTTTCCTCTCAATATGCATATCTTGGTCAGATGGTTTATTGTTAATTCGATTGACTTGTCGTCAAGCAAAGTTCTATAAGGGAAGGCAAAAATAAATAGAAAATGTATTATTGAAAAAGATGGGGGGGGGGGAGAGGGGGGGATTACTTACCACTCATCCACGGTTTAACAATCCCAATAATAGTAATTAGTATTACTATTTTCATATTACAATTACTGAATAATTGTCGTAGAAAGGAATACCAAAGCGCAACCTTTCTTTTTAATCGTGCGAAAAATCCCCACGGATACCCCCCACCGGAGATGGTCGGGTAGATTATGTCGGACTCGAACCGACCAAAACGCACGCTGTCTTTGGTTCTTTAGTTGCCGGAGGTGAGATAGCGGCCAACATAATAATATTATATCGGGGCTCTCTCATTCGAGATGTCCTCCGTCAGGTGTAGGGACCACGGTGGGGAGGTGCACTTTGCGTCGCCGCCATGGCCTCCTTCTCTTAGGGAAACAGGTAGATTGTCCTAGAATATTATATAATTATAGATTACTGTCTTGTCTACTTTCATATCTTAACGTAGCTTTCGGCCATTAGATTTAATCAGTAGGTACTGAATACTCGACAAAATGATTCATCGTGCATCGGTATCTAGACCGTCCATAGAGGTTCCGGGTTCGATTGGCACTTAGTGTTAATATTTGTGTGCATATGTCTGGTCTGGGTTTACTAAACAAAATGTATCTTATGTTTCTTAAGTTATTTAAGTATATTTATTTAGGACAAATGAAAAAAATATTACAAATATTATGTCCAACAGTTATTATTATACCAAGAACATCGTTTGTATTTTAAACGTAAGATTCGAACATAACTTGGTCATAAATAGCGTCTCCTTCTTCTTTAAAAGAATACCTTTAAATTATTAACGGGGTGAATAGGGATGCAGGGGTGAATAGGAATAAAATGGTCAATGGAATATTTTAAATCATTTCTTTTATTAAACTTCAAAGAAGCCTGTTATCAGATCTTTGATGATTTTGTTATAACGATGAACTAGTCCAAAGTTTCGCTTGAAAGAAACGAAGACATAACATACACTCACGCTTATATCTCCGAAGGGTAGGCAGAGGTGCTAGCACGCACATTTCGTTAGTTTATGTTTAGGTCCCAATGTAATAGGTGGCGAGCCTATTGCTATTAACCGGGCACTTATAAACCTGCGATAAATACACACATAACTATGTTTTAATTTGTGCAAAAATTATCTATTTCTAAGGGTATTGAGACCTCATTAAACTATCTTAAATTATGAACAAGAAACCCTCCGCGTCGGTAATTAGTTGAAGCCACAGGACACTCTACACTGGTCGCTGTCTAAAGCCCAGTAAATTGGTCCGGAGGCTTACGTAAGCAAGAAGTTATTTGAAAGAAATAATATTAGATTTATTGTATGTACAACATTTGAATTATCTATGGTTTGTAGCATACTAGAAATAATGTATGATTTTAGATTGACATTGATCATTAACACATTCACTGTTAAATTCATCGGCATATTTACCATGTTTGTTTATTTCTTTGAATAACCGATATTTCGGCACTGTTGCAAGCGCCATGATCACGGTGTACTGACGACCGGCGAGTTAGTTCTTATTGAGGCCAACAATAATGTTTGATACTCGTAAATATATATCAAAGCGTAACTTTAGTAGCAAATTGAGCGAACAGCTTAAGCGCTTCGACATTACTATATAACACACAACGCAAGTGAATTTCGCACGAATATTTACTGAGCGACTTTTCGAATAACAGATATTATGAGGAGAAGTCAATAAAACATTCCAAAAGGTCGTGCAATCATAAGGCTGTCCGCTGCTTAGAACGATTTCCAGGCGTGCATTGCGGAACACAGACTTCCCCTTAGTTTTTGAATCTAATTTGCAAGAGATTTCCTCTATTGTCCTAGAAATTTAATTCTAGGACAATAGAGGAAATCTCTTGCAAATTAGATTCAAAAACTAAGATTTCTAGGACAATAGAGGAAATCTCTTGCAAATTAGATTCAAAAACTAAGGGGAAGTCTGTGTTCATGAATATTGTTCACCAGAATATTGAAGGCTTTTCAGGCAAAGAGTTACAACTGGAATTATTTTTAAATGAAAGAAATATTCATGTACTTTGTGTAACTGAACACTGGCTAAAAAAACACGAAATGTTAATTAGTATTGATAATTACAGAGTTGTTAGTTCGTTTACTAGAGATTCAGCTATTAGAGGTGGGTCACTCATTTTAATTAATGAAAAAATAAAATCCAAAGAAAGAAAAGACATAGTAGCACTCTCAAGTGAGCGAAATATTGAGTTAGCATGTGCAGAGCTTGAGCAATTTATTATTATTAGCGTCTACAGATCTCCTTCTGGCGATTACCACCAGTTTGAATCTATTATGGAAGAAACCTTAAAAAAGGTATGTAAGTGTAAAAAGATGGTAGTTGTATGTGGCGATTTTAACATTAATATCTTGGAAAACTCCCAGAACGCGTTAAGGTTCCTTAATCTCTTTAAATCTTTTAACTTACAAAATCTCTTTAGAGAACCAACTCGCAAAACAGCCACATCAGCTACCTGCTTAGATAACATTTTTTCTGACGGTGATGTAAACGAGAAATCTATAATAAATTTCATTAAATCAGATCATACAGGTCAGCTAGCTAGATTTGAGCACCAACATATTCCATTAACAACAAATATTGTATGTAGACCAATCACGACATATCGATTAAAACATTTTAAAGGAAACATTAAAGATAAAATACCTCTTCTAGAGATGAATAATAACGATCATCCGAATGATCTCTACAGAGATTTGTTCGGAGTAATCAAAAGTGAATTTAACAATATTTTCACCAAAAAAACAATAAATGTAAATCAATTTAAAATTAAATTTAGTGATTGGGCTACACCTGGAATATACAAAAGTAGGAAGAAATTATATGAATTATACGATATAAAGGCATCTACTAGTGAGCCACAGGTAATTGAAAATATTAAAATATACTCGAAATTATTCAAGAAAGTATGTTTAATCGCCAAATCTAATCATATACGGGCTACAATAGAAAAATCTGATAATAAAATTAAGGCAACATGGAATGTCATTAACAAAGAAACCTGTAAAACAAGGTCACGTGATCGATCCTTCGACTTAAAAATAGATGATCAATACATTACCACTGATTCTGCAGTGGCCCATGCTTTTGAATCTTTTTTCACAAATATTGCAATTACTACTACGAGTGAATTAAATTCGTCGCAAAACGTAGCCGATTCCCTTCTTTAATCTTGTGTTCCTAAATGTAATGTAATCTTTAATTTTCAGTATATAGACACTGAAACGATACTTAAAACATTTAAACAATTAAATATAAAAAAGACTGAAGATCTCTGGGGCATTTCAACCAATATAATAAATTCAATAATGCCCACTATTGCGCCCTACCTTGCATTCATATTCAATAAATGTATAGATGAAAAACAATTTCCAAATCTTATGAAGTACAGTAAAATCATTCCGTTATTCAAAGCAGGGGACAAAAGTGACCCATCCAATTTTCGTCCCATCTCTATATTACCAGCGCTAAGTAAAATTTTTGAAAAAATAATATTTAATCAACTGCTTTCACATTTTGCAGCCAATGATTTACTTCATAAAAAACAGTTTGGTTTTACTAAAGGCAAAAATACAACAGATGCAGGAGTCGCACTAGTTAAACATATATTTGATGCATGGGAGGAGAAGCAGGATGCCATTGGTATTTTTTGTGACTTATCAAAGGCTTTCGATTGTGTTGATCATGAGACCTTGTTATTAAAGTTAGATTATTATGGTGTCTCGAATAGCTCACTTAGCTTACTTAGGTCTTACCTCACTGGCAGAGTACAAAAAGTAAACGTTAATGGCACCGATTCTTCTGGCGCCCCGCTAGTCATGGGAGTACCCCAAGGCTCGATATTAGGACCCCTTTTGTTCCTGATATATGTAAACGACCTTCCATACTTCATTGAAAATCTTTGTGAAATAGTATTATTTGCTGATGACACTTCATTAATTTTTAAAACTGACAGACAAAAAGTAATACTTGACGATGTGAATAATACCCTTTCTGTAATATTGCATTGGTTCACGAGTAATAACCTGCTACTTAATGCCAAAAAAACAAAATGTGTAAAATTTACGATGCCAAATGTAAGACATATAGACCCAAACATTATAATGAATAATGAAACTGTGGAAATAGTCAATACCAGTTTTTCTTGGCATCACACTAGATAATAAACTACAATGGGGTTCTCATATCACAGCCTTAGCAGGAAGACTTAGCTCAGCTGCCTATGCGGTTAGAAAGATAAGGTCACTAACTGACGAGAAAACGGCACGATTAGTTTATTTCAGTTACTTTCATAGCGTTATGTCATATGGTCTGCTGCTGTGGGGCTCAGCTGCCGATATTGCAACCATATTTATATTACAGAAACGAGCTATACGAGCAATCTTTTGCCTCGGACCCCGTGACTCGCTGAAAGAACTGTTTAAAGAAATTAATATTTTAACAGTTGCCTCACAATATATTTACGACAACGCCTTATATGTAAGGAAGAACCTAGACCTCTTCCAAAAAAAATCAGACTTTCACAACTTGAATACGCGAAATAAAAATAAACTGGCGATACCGAAACTAAGGCTTCATAAAGTCAGTAATTCGTTTGTGGGCAAATGTATAAAAATATATAATAAAATTCCTCAGGATTTGGCTGACCTGCCACTTGATAAGTTTAAAATAGAATTGAAAAGATTTTTAATTAAAAAAAGCTATTATAAAGTAGACGAATATCTTGATGATAAAAATGCGTGGTCATAATAATCTCTTGCTCTTGCACCCAGTTATTATAAATAAACAACTAAATATTAAAAAGAATAACGATAATCTACCTGAGTTTCTTGCTGGTCTCTTCTCAGGAGATTTAACTACCGAACCAGCGAAAGAATCATTTTCTAATGATTTATTTACTAAGTATCCTAATTTATTATGAATTATAATATTTTTGACAAATGTAGGTACATAATTATTGTAAAACTTTGACATTCATAAGTGCTCTTTATGTGCCTAAACTGAATAAATGAAATTGATTCTTTGATTCTTTGATTCTTTGGTACCCGTGGCATGCTGCATGGCGATCTTTCGTGTGATGCGCGACCCGCGTAACCGTGCTCTATCAATAAATATATAGCTATGCGCGTCCCTGTCAATAACATCGAATTTACAGATGAGCAAACGCGATCTGGCCCTCTTGACAAAGTGACATTCCATTAATGGAATCGCGTCAAAGCGAATCGTTATCTATTTGCTGTCAGTGGATTACTGGGCACTGCGTTGATTTTAGTAGTAAGGTAAGTAGGAAGGTGTGAAATAAAACATTTCGAGTCACAAAGATGCATATTTCATTACATTTTTGTATTAGTATAAAAGAAGTTAACCAGTAGTTATATAAACTACAATTTATACAGATTTATGTCAATATGGTTAATGAAGCCCGGGTATCAACGATCACATGGTAAATACAATAATTTACATTTGATTTGCTTGATGTTTCAGCTAGGTTGCAATAGCCAATTACCATGCAACGCGAAAGTTTAAAAGTGAGATTTATGTCAATCCCATACTTTACTAATCGATTCCACAGGCGTTTTCGCCGATAGAGTGTCACATTGTCTAGAGCCCCTGTTCCTGTAATATCCGTAATTGTCTTATCTGTCCCTATGAGATTACATAAGCCAACCCGCCACGTGTGTACGCACGATGTGGATTCCCGTGGCGGTTCCTCGCTCAACGCAACAGCTGACCTAATAACACCAACTGGATCTCTTACAAAAGAATCGTGTACGTCTAGAAATAATCACAAAAGGTCGGTGAACATTGCTAGCAATTGTTGGCAAGGTGTGGACACACCTGCAGTACATCTGTGTTTGAGTTGCTTATAATTATAGTTTGTTAAAGTTAATTAGTTGCTACGCAAATCTATTGTTGTTGCGTTCTGTGATATTTGCTTGTTCAAATTATAAACTGATATAAACTTCCATCTGATACTCTCCAAGACGTTAGTTGGTAGTGCTTGTGCGGCTAAGCACGTAATTAATCTCCTTGCGATTTACACCACATAGCACGAAATCGGGTCAATTATTTTTTTCCAAATTCATTTAGCTACAACATTTTCAGTAGGAAATTTATTTTCGGAATACTTACCCATTTGTTACAAAGTGCCCGATTGGCGGCAATAGGTTCGCCCTCTATTATGTGGGATCGAGAATAATGGTTGGCGAAATGTGGGTGTTTAAAAAACCTCTGCCTACCCCTTCGGGGACGACAGGCGTGAGTATTTGTATGTGTGTATGTATAAACTCCTTGACACGGTATTTTATTATTATATTGTACGGTACCTACCTGTGTAATATTTTGACAATTTCCGTTTTCCACTCCCGTTTTTCTACCCACAAATATTTTTCTGGTTTTAACATCTGAATCTTTCCGTTTTCTACCCTCCATTTTTCCCGTATTCATCCCTAAATATTCTCTGATGAACAATGGTTATTGCGGCAAATGGTCGTCAACACTAGAAGCGTCATACTCCTGCACCCTGTCGAGAAGAGGAGAAGGAAGGATTTCCTTCCTTCTCTGGGCCTCCTTCTCTGAAAGCAGTATAGCAGTATCAACTAAGCCTTCCAACTTCCAACTGACAACACAAAACCTTTCCAGCTTTATTCTGTTCACCGATGGAAACTCGACACGAGGTTATTATTAGTCGCGGTATTCTGTAGGGCGGAGGTCGGACTGCTCAATTAGGACGGGAGATACCGTCATGTTATTAATGTAGCAGAAAACCCTACAGTAGCCTTAACACGAAATACTATCGAATTCGTAATGTAAAGGTATCGACAGAACGGAGCATTGCGATTGGCGGGCCACACACGCACACAGCTTCACAAGAGGCAGACTGCCAATCACAATGCTCTCTCGAAAACCTTTACATTACGAATTCGATAGGAGTTCATGCTAGTGGTACTGTACACTTTTTTGCCTGAAGAAATCGCTTCAATCAGTAATGCCTAACCCTCTTAAACTTGTAACTAAATACCATGAACGAAATAACGACATAGGAGACTATTATCCCAATAACAAGTTCCTTTGGGAAAAAGTATCCGATTTTTGACTCGAAATTACTTACAGCTAGTAAGAAATAAGAGCTTATGCTTAGAATATATATAAACTCTATAGACACAGTAATAGCTACTACAAACATAAAGTTATCCTAGAGAAATAATGTGTGCGAGTGACAGTATCTTCATGTAACCCTAAGCGTGAGAAAGTGACAGAATTTACGAACCGTTTAACCTTTTTCTATAAAATGACAGAAATAAATATTGCAGTGACATCAATGTTTTTGTACTAAAAGTCTAGTCACTATTAAATAGAATTAAAAAAACTATTTAAACTTATTATTTAAAAATAGAGGAATAATTCTTTTGAGTATAATTCACTGTTTTCAGTATTTTGAGTACTTTCTTTTCGTGGACGATCAAAAATTTCCACCCTGTACCTATATAAATATGCCCAATTATCAAGTAGTTATATAATAATGAACGTGCAATGTGATAAATAATGTAGTTTATATAATAAATATTAACCGCGGTAGCCTAATGGTATGGGTAATGGACTGTTGAGACGAGGTCTCAAGTTCGATCCCAGGTTTACCATGGCACACACCAATGACTTTTCGATGCTTTTCGAAGTTATGTGTGTATAAGTGCCCGGACCTAAATATAAACTGGCGAAATGTGGGTGCTAGCACCTCTGCCTACCCCTTCGGACATAAAGGCGTGAGTTTATGTTATGTTATGTTATATAATAATTAATCACTTAACCCGTTAGAGTTAGACATTATTCATAATGCCCTAGTTATAACACATAAATACTAAATACGTCCTATAATATAACAACTGCAGTGCGTCTTTGGAACTCTCTTCCTCATACCATACGCAATAGTCCATCTTCGCACATTTTTAAAAAACGAACAAGAGACTACTTTCTCTCGCAACTATAGCAGACATAAAGTATGTATGTAGGTATTTATTTATTTATGTATTTATGTATGTATGTATGTATGTATGTATGTATATATGTATGTATGTAGGTATGTATTTATGTATGTATATATGCATGTTGTATGTATATGTTCTATCTGTGTATATCTATGCCTTTTACCTGGGGTATACGTCTCGTATACCTTCTACATCAAATTCGATGCTTTATGTACATTAGACTTAACCACTCATATAGCAATTCCTCTGTGCACTCCCAGGTTTGCTGGAAGAAAACTCAACTTTGAGTTAAGCTCGCCTTTGTACATCTCGTCTCACTATCTTGTATAAATATAATATATGTGTACATGAAGAATAAAATAAAATAAATAAATAAACAAATTGACAGTTTAGAACAATACTAACATTTGTTAACTCACATAAAAACATTAACGTTTTTCCTGGCTGTCTTTACGCAATACTGTGTCTATAAGGTATAGTCAAAGAGCTTGTGATTATTAACACAGATTCGGCTCTGTAATTGTAAGGCTTTTAGGGAAATGGCCCGTTATAGACGTTCGCAGTTGATGGTAAGTACGTAAGCATTTTATTACCAGGGTAATGGCCGATAGGTTTCTGGAGACTGAGTATCAATGTGTTCTTACACTTAATATGTTCATGTCTCGTTATTTGCTATAGTTACTTGTTAAGTGAGATTATTGTTGTGTTGAAGTTTGTTTTGTAGAGAGTGATATTATTTGAAGCATGTTTTTGGTTTCTTAACAGATGAACTAAATTTATTCTTGCATAGATGTGCAAGAATAAATTGTTGTGGTGAAGAAATTATATTTATTTATTCCACACATTAGATTGCATACATCAATCATTACATCATGCAATCCTAATGTGACAGAAACATATAGAAACATAAAATAACATAATATAAACTCACGCCTATATCCCCGAAGGGGTAGGCAGAGGTGCTAGCACCCACATTTCGCCAGCTTATGTTTAGGTCCCAATAGGTGGCGAGCCTATTGTGTAACGCAAAATTGTTAGTGGCGTTAAAATTTGATTTCGGTAAACAATACGTTGTACCTATGACGACATCTGTAGGGTTTGGGGGGAACTTTTCATCGATCACCAATTCGGTATTGATGAATGGTTTCCCAATCTGACAACAGATGTCGCTAGTATGTTTACCTATTTCAAATAGAATTATAATATCGTGATAGGTTAAATTGTTTGTGATATTTTATTCAATCATATAGCTTAATGTATTTAATTTCAAATTGTCATAATCTAAATTCCTAGTTGCCCAAATTAATTAATCACGGCAAGAATGTCGATAGTTTATGCTTGTAGTTCTGTATAATCTGTGGTATGTTTTATTGTTCGCGATTCGATCAGATGAACGAATAACTCGTGATATCGGATTGATTTTACTAGAATATTCCATGAAAAATGATATAAATACACCCCTCCCGGTGGATGCGAACACCTCTGATAATTACTCTGAAGATTAAGCACGAAACTCTGTTCGTATTTCATTGATTGTTCTGATAAGTTGGAACTCTGAATTATATGTACCTACCTACATATAAATTAAATATCTTAGACTCTGTGCATCTTTCCCGGACTTCTCTGGTAAGATTTCTTAATTTATCTCTCTGTTCTTAGTCTTTATATCTGTGTCTTTCGTTTGCGTCAATGATAGACTTAGGTCTTTTTGGTATTCTTGATGCAGGGTCCCAAGGTTTAGCGGACAATATTAGTGACCTATCTACATTGTTGTGATTCCGTTGTTGGAGTCCCTGTTCGGAACAGCTGTCCTTTCGTTTGGCTCGCGGCAGTGCGGGCGGTTGCCAGCAGCGGGCAGGTGCCTACGCAAGCCGACAACCGACGCCAGGGGAACCATCCGAAGAGGAGTGCCAAAAAGGTCACGTAATCTTAACTTGTACAATAACTGTAACTTCATATACCCGCTACCTTGAGTTGTAATTACGAGATCAGCTGTGTGCTACGAGGGAGGCGCATAAGCATCTTATATTGTATCTACATTTCTATATCTCTGTGCCTGTGACCATTCTACTTTATGTATAACTGTGTATCCTACTGAATATATGCATGTATAAAATCTTAGTGTTGTTTCATTAAGGGTATCTGGAGCACGCACCCACTATCTCCACTCTGAAAGAAAAGGCGCCCAAGAGTCTCTGTCGTAAGCTCTTGCCTGGGTTAGCCGGTGGAGTAGCTGGGGAATTTCCCAGGTTACACAGTGGCGCCCAACGTGGGGCAGTTCAAGAATTCCAGTACCCACTGGATTTCTCTTGGTTCTGTGTGTGTGTGTGAAAGACGCCTTTAATGAATTCAAACCTACTATCCGTCTGATACTCTCCAAGACGTTAATTGGTTGTGCTTGTGCGGCTAAGCACGTAATTAATTTCCTTGCAATTTACACCGAATAGCAAGGAAACGGGTCAAAATTTTTTTCTAAATTATAAATAGCTGCTACATTTTCGGTAAAATTCATATTTCGGCATACCTTCGTATTTTTTTCTTTTTTTTCTTTTTTCTTTTTTTACTGGTTGCTGGTTGGGTTGGATATATCATCTCAGTTTGTCCCGAATTTTAAATAAAATTAATATACATGCATATGTTCAACTTTGTGTTTTTTCTGAATTTAACTTTTAATTGTTATCGACATTTTCTATAAGTGCCGATATATGTAACTCTGTGTAAGGTGGTTTCCATTCGGAATTACCATTTTTTTTTTCTTTTTAACCTTGGATCAGTATAGTAGCCGGTACTTATACTTGCTACCGTACATTTTGCTCTTAGCCTTTTAACTGTTTTTTAATTTTTTGTAATTTCATTTGTACCTATACGTACGGTACAATTTTTTTTGTGTATATTTTTTCAATATTTTAGTAATTGTCTGCAGGGCGGTACATCTCGGGTACCTACCCGCTATTGGAGAATTATTCTCAATTGGAAATTTTTAAATAATTATATTATTAGGAATTGTCTGCAGGGCGGTACATTTTAGTTACCTACCCGCTAATGAAAATTGTTTTATGCTGAATTTTTTTATACCTATATTATTAACATAGAAGGGTACATTTACATACTGTCCGTTCAATTGAATACCCTCTTGGACTTATATCCATTTAAACTTTCGTTAAATAACGGAATTGTTAGTTAAATTTTATTTTATATTCTATTCACTTAAAGTTCATTTCTTATAAGATGGCAAAAATGCACCAGTATGTAAACTATTTAAGAAAAGATGAGCTGTCTAATGAGTTGTCTTACATGGGCATTTCAGCGGATCCTGAGGCTACGGTTGTCAGCTTGCGTAACGAATTGAGGACGGCATATCGGTTAGTTCGCCGTGGAAGTCTGAAGCCTAACATCACGAAGTCCACTGATGCTGCAACTGAACGCACTGTCTGCGAGCCAAAAGTGAAGGAACTCGAGGATTTGCTATCGTCAGGTGACTTTGATGCCGATAAAAATAGTCGCACTAGGGCTGCTGTTAGGGCTAATTATCTTTTGACTAGGCTAGCTCGTTGTGGGTTAGATTGTTCTGAACTTGTTAGTATTCGCAACAGATTAGTTAAGATTGTGTCAGTAGCTGAATCGAATAGTGACTCAAAATCTGAGGTGTCAGATAATGATGATCGCGCTTCTCGTGTCCGAGTTGAATATACTTCACCTGCGATGAGAAATGAACGCTCGATGCGGGGTAGCTCGCAAAACATTAACTTAAGCAATGATAATTTTATTTATAGGGAACGTCCTATTAATCTAAATAGTTTTAATTTAAAATATGATGGATCTACTTGTGTACGTGTTTTCATTGAGAGACTGGAAGAACTCCGGTGTGCTAGGGAAGTCTCCAAATCAAAGGTTCTCATGGCTTTCTCTGACCTATTGGACGGACCAGCTTTGTCTTGGTTCCGCACCAATAAAGCTAACTTTATGTCTTATGAAGACTTACTAATCGAATTAAGAGACACCTTTGATATTCCCGATTACGATTATCGTTTACGGAATGAGATTAGGCAACGTACCCAAGCCCGTACCGAGTCCTTGGTGAACTACATCTCCACAATGCAGGCCATGTTCTCTAGACTAACTTGTAAAATGCCCAGTGAAGAACAACTGGACATTCTTATGCATAACATTAGACCTGACTACATGAAGGAACTTGCCCTTCATGAAGTCAACACTATTGATGATCTAAGAAGGTTAGGAAAGCGTTTGGAACTTGCGCGTGCTAGGGCTGAGGCGTTCCACGAGCCAGTCTTGGACAAATTTGAGATCTCCTCTGACTTACATTCACAGAAAGCAAAGTGCACACCAAAAGCTACCAAGCAGGTCTCTGCGGTGGACAGCTCGGCAGCCTCGCACGAACGCAAATGCTTTCGTTGCGGCGGCAGCGATCACACTGCTAATAACTGCTCGCAATCAAGGGAGCTGGTGTGTTTCCGATGTGGTCTCAAAGGAGTCAAGTCACCTGACTGCCCCAAATGTACGTCGAAGTCAAAAAACGCGTAGGCCAGGGCCTTATTAAGACAATCTCAAGCTCTGTGTCTGAGTCTTCTTCTGATAAGGTCCTGTTTACTAAACGGAATGACGATGTTAGACCGTACTTAGTTGTTAGGGTTTTAAATTTAAATGTTCTTGGTCTTCTTGATTCCGGTGCCTCCTGCTCTGTGCTAGGAAAAGGTGCGCACCGTAGCTTCTTAGATTTAGGGTTTGAACTAGAAAGTGTCAACCCAAATTTTAAAATTACAACTGCAGACAGTTCACATTTGAAATGTCTGGGTTCTATGTCCTTACCCTTAGAATACAACTCTGTTATCAGGGTACTTAAGTTTTATGTTGTACCAGAAATAACTACCTCAATGATATTTGGAGTAGACTTCTGGCAACAATTTCAATTAGGTGATAGATTAATTTCTCAAAAAATTAATATGAATAATTTTAGTGATAGCTGTCCTATTGAATCTTTGTCTCTTCACAGTGGTCTCGAGGATTACAACAACCTGACCGAGGATCAGCGGTGTGTAATGAACGGGATCATTGAAAAATTTGAGTCAATTAATACGGATAAGGTGGGTTTAGGTCGAACTACGCTTGTGCATCACGTCATAGACACGGGTGACAGCAAGCCGATCAAGCAGCGGTATTACCCTCTCTCACCTCTCAAACAGAAGGCTCTGGAGACGGAGTTGGACCGGATGTTGGAGATGGGAGTGGTGTCACCATCACAATCCGCGTGGAACTCACCCGTGGTTATGGTGGAAAAGGCGAACGGTGATCTAAGGCTGTGCTTAGATTCACGTAAGCTTAATGCTGTTTCCAAAAGTGATGCTTATCCCTTACCGTACATCAATCAAATTTTAGACCATCTTAATAATGCTAAATATTTGTCCTCTATTGATTTAAGTGCAGCGTATTGGCAAATCCCGTTCGACTCTGCCCAGTCTGCTGAGAAGACTGCGTTCACGGTGCCGAGGCGGGGTTTGTTCCAGTATAATGTAATGTGTTTTGGTCTTGTCGGAGCTTCAAGTACGATGCAACGACTGATGGACCGCTTATTCGGCCCGGAATTCGACAACAGAGTGTTTTGCTTCCAAGACGACATAATCTGTGTGGCCAACACCTTCGAGGAGCATGTGGATCTCTTAAATAGAATCTATCAGCGACTCAAGGATGCGGGCCTAACGATTAATATGAAGAAATCACACTTTTGTCGAAGTGAATTAAAGTACCTTGGTTACTATGTGGATAGGCATGGACTACGTACTGACCCCGGTAAAGTCGAGGTCATCCTCAACTATCCCACACCTTCTAACTCGAAGGATGTCAAACTTTTCCTAGGTATGGCCGGCTGGTATCGTCGTTTCATTAATAACTTTTCTAAAATTAGTAAACCTCTTTGTAAACTCACCTCTAAAAATGTAAATTTTATTTGGACATCTGAAGCTGAGGAGGCTTTTAACCTTCTCAAGTCAGCTTTGGTCTCTGCTCCTATATTGAAAATGCCTAACTACTCTTTACCGTTCCGTATACTAAGTGACGCGTCAGCTTACTCAGTTGCTGCTGTTCTGACCCAAACACACGATGGTGTGGAACACCCCATCGCCTATTGCAGTCGTTCTCTTAATAAGAACGAGGTGAACTACAGCACAACCGAGCGAGAGCTTCTGGCCGTGATTTTTGCGCTGGAACAGTTCAGACAGTATGTGGAGGGACAGAAGTGCACTGTTGTCACTGATCATGCCTCACTACTGTGGTTTCACAAGCTCAAAAATCCTACAGGTCGTTTAGCACGTTGGAGTATGCGACTCAGTCAGTTTGACTTCGACATAGAGCACCGTAAGGGAAAAGATCATGTAGTACCTGACGCTCTATCTCGCATAAAGATTGACTCCATCGATGCGAGCTCCACCAATGACCCGTGGTATCTTCACACCATGGAGTGCGTGCGTAGGAACCCAAGGCATTACCCTAACTTTAATATTCGTGAAAATTTGTTATATCGATTTTCTAAAAATAAATATTCTTTGACTTCAGATTTTGATTGGAAGTTAGTGGTACCTCAAGAGGACAGGCTAGCACTCCTCACCAAATACCACGATGACACGCTTAGTGCCCATGGTGGTGTTTGGAAAACACATAAGAGGTTGTCTTTGAATTACTACTGGCCAAAGATGTACAATAGTGTCAAAGACTACGTGGGAAATTGTGAGGTTTGTAAGATGTATAAACCCGTAAACACTTCGCGTCCTGGTCTAATGGGAAGTGCGAAGCGTGTATCTAAACCTTTTGAAGCTATTTCGTGTGATTTACTTGGACCTTTTCCAGTGTCAAGCAACAGAAATATTCATCTGATCGTTGTTTCGGACTACTTTAGCAAGTATGTCATGCTGTGTCCTATAAGGATTGCAACAGGCGCTGCAGTAGCGAGATTCATCGAGAAGAATGTGTTTCTAGTTCATGGAGTTTGCAAGACTATCTATATTGATAACGGTCCTCAGTATGTGAGCAAGCAATTTAAAGATATGTTAGCTAAATATAATGTTCCAAACGTATACTATAGCCCGCGTTACCACGCTCAAACTAATCAAGCTGAACGAGCGATTCGAAATGTTGTTCAAGCCATCTCATGTTATGTGAAGACTCAGCACAAAAAGTGGGATGAACATCTTGTTGAGCTGCAGTGCGCTCTAAACACTGCAGTAAACGAGGCCACTCGATTCTCTCCCTATTTCTTGGTACACGGTAGGGAATTTATAGGTGATGGAGTTCTATATAGACAGTCCGACATAACCTGTCATCCGGACTTAGTCTCCATTGATGAGCCCTCAGCCTTCGGTGCCAAACTGAAAGAAATGCAACACATTTACGATCAGGTGAGGAAACATTTGATTTCGGCTCACCAGCGTAATGAGAAGTATTATAATTTCAGGAAAAGGCATGTCGAGCTGAAAGTTGGTCAAATTGTTTACAAACGGACTCATTATTTATCTAATAAAGCTAAACATTTTACCTCTAAACTCGCTCCTAAGTTTACTAAGTGTGTAGTGTCTGCTAAACGTTCCTCTTTAGTGTATAGGTTAGCAGATTTGGATGGTAAGGACTTAGGCGAGTATCACATCAAGGACATTTTAAAATACACTGATGAGAATCAATCTGCGGTACCTTCTCTGCCTAGCATCAGCGCTATTTCAGTTCCGTAGCACTGTCGATTTATACTTACTTTACCGCGACTCGATGAAGTATGACCTTGTTGCTGTAGCTTGGGTGTCCTCGTATGGGACATATTATTTGTTAGGTACACCTCATCGAGTTTTCGTTTCTCATCCTCCTCTTCTCTGTAGTTGTGTTGCATATGCAACCATTTGACTATAGCGGTTAGGGAGAGCTTTCTTTCTAGTGGTTTAGGGCATTTAGACTTAAAGTAAAAGAGTCTGTGTCAATATTTGCCTCTAGTTAGTTCTTAGTAGTTCTGTTTTGTTCTTTGATTTGTTCTCTTTTTTATTCGTTCTATATTTAACTTGTTAGACTTTTGACTTGTTTTATTCTGTTGTGTATTCCTTGCGTTACTTGTCTGTCCACACAAGTAATACTTTCAAGGGGGGGGATTGTGTAACGCAAAATTGTTAGTGGCGTTAAAATTTGATTTCGGTAAACAATACGTTGTACCTATGACGACATCTGTAGGGTTTGGGGGGAACTTTTCATCGATCACCAATTCGGTATTGATGAATGGTTTCCCAATCTGACAACAGATGTCGCTAGTATGTTTACCTATTTCAAATAGAATTATAATATCGTGATAGGTTAAATTGTTTGTGATATTTTATTCAATCATATAGCTTAATGTATTTAATTTCAAATTGTCATAATCTAAATTCCTAGTTGCCCAAATTAATTAATCACGGCAAGAATGTCGATAGTTTATGCTTGTAGTTCTGTATAATCTGTGGTATGTTTTATTGTTCGCGATTCGATCAGATGAACGAATAACTCGTGATATCGGATTGATTTTACTAGAATATTCCATGAAAAATGATATAAATACACCCCTCCCGGTGGATGCGAACACCTCTGATAATTACTCTGAAGATTAAGCACGAAACTCTGTTCGTATTTCATTGATTGTTCTGATAAGTTGGAACTCTGAATTATATGTACCTACCTACATATAAATTAAATATCTTAGACTCTGTGCATCTTTCCCGGACTTCTCTGGTAAGATTTCTTAATTTATCTCTCTGTTCTTAGTCTTTATATCTGTGTCTTTCGTTTGCGTCAATGATAGACTTAGGTCTTTTTGGTATTCTTGATGCAGGGTCCCAAGGTTTAGCGGACAATATTAGTGACCTATCTACATTGTTGTGATTCCGTTGTTGGAGTCCCTGTTCGGAACAGCTGTCCTTTCGTTTGGCTCGCGGCAGTGCGGGCGGTTGCCAGCAGCGGGCAGGTGCCTACGCAAGCCGACAACCGACGCCAGGGGAACCATCCGAAGAGGAGTGCCAAAAAGGTCACGTAATCTTAACTTGTACAATAACTGTAACTTCATATACCCGCTACCTTGAGTTGTAATTACGAGATCAGCTGTGTGCTACGAGGGAGGCGCATAAGCATCTTATATTGTATCTACATTTCTATATCTCTGTGCCTGTGACCATTCTACTTTATGTATAACTGTGTATCCTACTGAATATATGCATGTATAAAATCTTAGTGTTGTTTCATTAAGGGTATCTGGAGCACGCACCCACTATCTCCACTCTGAAAGAAAAGGCGCCCAAGAGTCTCTGTCGTAAGCTCTTGCCTGGGTTAGCCGGTGGAGTAGCTGGGGAATTTCCCAGGTTACAATTGCCATTAACCGGGCACTTATAAGCCTGCGATAAATACACACATAACTTCGAGAAACATCGAAAAGTCATTGGTGTGTGCCATGGTAAACCTAGGATCGAACCTGAAACCTCGTCTTAGCAGTCCATTACCCATACCAATAGGCTACCGTGACGTCCACTAATATAGGCTAATTAAATGATTTAACACTTAGCTTACTTTTATCCTAAACTTCTTGCAGTTTAAATTTCTATTTGAAACTCAAAATAAACTGTCCATCGAAGTGTAAATAACATGCATCGTATAAAATCTGCAAAGAGCAATGTGTGGAAAATCTCTATAAATATGCATCTAATCCACACAGTCCGGCTGTGCATGTAATCCGATGGACTGCTCGGTGAGCTCTAAGGCTGGCCACACACATGCGGAATATCGCCCTGAATTTACACACTAAATTAATTTATTTTCATTTTTATTTATGGCACGTCAATTTGACTTCACCTCGCCTGATGTTAAGCTGCAGGCAAAGTCTCATGAAAGAGGGTCACCATTGCAAATACGTTTAGTGCTACAATGGTGGCGCTCAGCTTGATTGCCTCATCAGATGCTTTTTCACGCCCCCGCTTGAAGGACCCGGGACTGTAGGAAGAAGGAAACACGTGCGCTGGCAAGGAATTCCAGGACTTAATGTTGCGGCAGAGAAAAGACTCACCGAAACGCTTGGTCCTTGATGGAATATTACATACAATGAATAGCTTGTCTAAGCCCAAATGAATCTGCCCACCACCTCTTTTGCGCAAATTATAAATTCACCACCAAATTCATGAAACTTTTGACGATGGACGGTTTTACGACAATTATGTGTATAATTAATATAATGGCGCTGGCGTAGTTACGTTCTGCAAAAATTCTGAATATAACAGATTATAAATTTTTCACATTCATCTAACAGACAGATGACACAGATCGGAATGTTTCAGATAAAGCACGTGACTCTTAACATTTATACAACAGCAAACACGTTCAGAATTTAGATTTGGAATTTTATAACTAGAGCAAAAAGATACTTGCTGCCAAAAATACATTATATTCACAACTAATTAAAAGCAAACTCTCCGAATAAAAAAAAAGATTTGAATAATTTGACATTTGGGAAATTGAAAGTAGATCGAAACTGAATTTTGATGAGGCTTCTTATTAGAAGAATTGTTCTTCAGATCAATTGAAATATTGAACATTGTGTGAAGCAAGGCAATCTTCCATCAAGAACCAAGTGGTTCGGTGAGTTTTTCTTCTGCCTGCTTTAAGTCTTGGAATTACTTACCAGCGCCCGTGTTTCCTTCTTCCTACAGTCCCGGGCCCTTTAAGCGGGGGCATAAAAAAGCATCTGATGAGGCAGTCAAGCTGAGAGCATTGCAAACACGTACAGAGCTGTAGCACTGTACTTGTTTGCAATGGTGACCTTCTTTCAAGAGACTTGCCCTTCAGCTTAACATTAGGCGAGGGGAAGTCAAATTGCGTGCCATAAATAAATAAAAAATATATATAGCAAGTTATTCCGGATGTGTGTGGCCAGCCGATAGCGTTGTGTTGTGTCTCGTACATCCGATGCAAAATGTTATCCTTCTCGATAGATTTTACACAAAGAGTAAAAGGCTATCGTTATTTTTGCGCAAGCTTTTCCACGAGTTCGCTATTCGTTCAAATTGTAAGCATAGTTTTGACAGTGCAATACACAAATAAAAAATTCATATTGAACCAATCTATTGGACATTTTGGACGCTTGGATGAAACGAAATATTGGTTTTATTTTTCAAAAATACAATGTGTTACAAGTGAGCACGCAAATAGATTCAGAGTCCTGATAGAGCATTTGATGACTACGTCGAAGATTGCGGGTTCGAGTCTTACAGATTTTCCATGTTTGTTGATTTCATGGAGCAATCTACAAACATGATAAATGTTCTGAAATATTTAACAGTGAATATGTAAATGACCATGTCAATCTAAAATCATACATCTTACAGATTTTTTCTGACAAGCTCTAGTTTAGATATGGCGAATGAAGTGTTACGCCTCAACGTTCCGTATGATTGAGATATAATGCCTTTCATAGTATTCCAAAAGTCCGTAATTAGTGCGCTAAGGATCTTCGACTAGCCCATACTAACAGGCGATGTTTAATGTTTTCCTTAGGAGGAAGATTGCCTGGCTGTGTGTGTTTTACCGCTTGTACAATGGTTTGTGTTTAGAGGAACTGTTCGGCACGAAGCCTACAGCTTCATTCTATCACCGTACCGCTCGCCATAGGCAAGGAATTCATCCTCACGGTGCGCACTTCATCCCATAACTGGACCAGCTGGGCAGTTACCAGTGGGGATATTTCGCTTGATAAAAAGAGCTGTATGTGTACTTTCGAATAGAGGATAGATAATGTACATATTTGCGATATTCTTATGATACATTGCCACAAACATACACCATGAATGTTAAGATAATCACTGTGTACGCGATGTCATATTAAAACTTATGATTTAAATTGGCAGAGCATGACGATGCCCGTCACGCTCGTTTGACGAACGAAATTGACGGTGATATTACTTCGTCACTCCAATGACAGGTTCAGAGCAAATGGTGGCCACAATTGACACATTGATCCAGTGACTCACATACAAACATTATTTCTTGAACGTTAATACCTTAATGGAGCCGAAAGGTTCTCGAATGGAGACCGCGTACCGATAGACGAAGCGTGGAACGGCCTCCTGCGAGGTGGACGGACGACATAGTCAAAGTCGCGGGTACCCATTGGATGCAGACCGCCTCCAACCGGTCGGATTAGAGGTCGTTGGGGGAGGCCTATGATCAGCAGTGGACGTCCTGTGGCTGAAAAGATAATACCTTTTTACCCGTCTACGGCAATGCCAAAAGGAGGATTATGAATTCCTTTTTTTTCCTTCGGAGATACAGGCGTGAGATTATGTTATGTTATGTTATCATAACATATGTTTGCTACTGTCTAGATCTGAGATATATAACTGCAACTCACTAAGTGCTTATGTAATGACAGTAATCATACTTTTAAAAACAACTAAATAAAATAAATAAATAATTGGGTTTTGGTTTTTAACATTAATTTTTACTACAATCACGATTACCGATATAACTGGCAAAGTAATCAACTCGTCATCAACATTAAGTACAATTTACATCAGTACGATAAGACGAATTTACTCATTCACTTGCAATATTTGACAAACAAACTAACAGAGATATAAACATTACTAAATAAAAGCTTGTAAAAAAGCTTACTCTAAACACTTTGTAAGACTTGAAAGGTGTTAAAATTAACCAGCACTTGTTTCAAAGACCTTACACTTTGTTGGGATAGAAACAATGCAATTCTTGAGTTTCAGTTTGAGTTAGCACACAACACGCTGTTATTTTTATGTGTATTATTATAAAATTGTATATTTGTTGTGTCTGTGCGGTGGTAATATCTATATATAACATAAAAAAAATATCATCATTCTCTGAGCCTAAGCCTATTCCCAACTCAGTTGAGGTCAGCTTTCTAGTCTAACTAAGATGCGGCTAAAATAAATTTTCCGTGAAGCAACTGCCATTGGACTTCCACAACCAAAGACGGCGGCACTAAGTCCGCCATCTTGCGTTATAATAATTTTTGATATACAAGAACACTATATTTTTAACATTGTACAAAATAAAACAATTTTTAACCATACCATCTATCGGGAAGCTATCGGAATGCATCGTGATATACAAAAAAATAGAGATAGCCAATATAAAATCAATTATAATGTATTGGCAGGCTATTTTTTTTTAATGTTTGGTAGGCTCGCATTTGACCACTATCTCACCTAGTGGTAAGTGATGATGCGGTCGACGGTGGAGCATTTTTGTTTGTCTATTTGTCTGTAATGAACACAAAAACAACTGAACGCATTTTGATTCTAATTTTTATCAGAATAGTCTTGGTCATAATTAAAATCTTCCCCACATATTTAATATAGGTACTAATAACTACTTGCGGTACTTGCGAGCAGATCCGCCGGTACCACCTAGCTATCGAATAATCGTTGGAAAAGGTGTGAACTCGGTTAACCGCCTCTCAAATATATCGTTTCTTGAAACCCAACACTCTATACCGAGATCATATTCTCAAACGAATATTGCGCAAGTTGTTTTCAATCAGTGTGTGTAAATATTTTACACATTTGAGAATTTGTACAAGTTTAAAATAATTTTCGGAGTTTCACGAGTCTGTAAAGAGTGGCTGTGATAGACTTCATGAGGAAGGTATGTTTCATGAGAATAGATATATATTCTATTATATTCTAGGACAATCTACACAACGTCACCTAGACCTATGGTAATCATAATTTAACTAGCTTGTGTTACGGGTTCTAGAATGCGGAGAAACATACATAGACACATTTTTTTTCTAGATACATACATATCGTAAATAAATAAACTAGTGTATGCAGCTGCACATATTTTGTGTCAACACCCACTCTTGTGATACTATGAAAAAGTCGCGTACGGTTCGGTTTTATAATCACACTTGCATATTAACAACGCTTCATGAAATACTATTTAAGAATATCTATGGACTGTGCTGACTGCTGGATAGTGAAGACAACGTCTTACGATACAATATGTCATTCAAAAGCAGGGGTTACAATTTGCGTACAGAATTCTGCAACTGACAGGCTATTGTGTCTATATTTGTATATGGCGTTTTGTGTTCGAGTATATTTGTGTATTTACCTGTCAAGATTACCTAAGTAAATGTTTCCATTATTTTATTGAAGAAGTCTACAGGTATTTTTAACCGACTTCAAAAAGGTTTGACGTGTACATATTACCTATCTTTGGGTAGGTATAAGATATATATGATGTATGTGTATACGTTTACTAATAAATGGTTTTTTTTTCAGGTACGTTGCGTTACAAAGCTGAAACTTACAGATTCATCAAAGGCTGGTAAGTCTTTTGTCATTATATGCAAACAATATTAGAAGTGACGTCATAAATATACATTCATAAGTACCTACTTATTGTCACACATCAGAGTGATTTGCCACATGTACTAAGGTTACGTGTAAGTGTACGTAGTAACTGTACGTATTAACTGTACGTATTAACTGTACGTATTAACTGTACGTATTAACTGTATGTATTAACTGTACGTATTAACTGCACGTATTAAATGTAAATATTAACTGTACGTATTAACTGTACGTATTAACTGTACGTATTAACAGTGCGTTAACACTCGATTACCTTTAATACTCGACGTCAGTTCATATAATTCTAGTTTCAAATTATCCAGCCACGTCTGAAACCTATTGTAAATTCCTTTCAATGTTTGTATCAGTCAGCAGGTTACTATAGCACTTCTCTAGCCTACCTTACCGCCTCGACGGACTTAGTTCTGGAGAGAAACTATTGCATTCATCACTCAGTGTGACATAGGTTGCCAAAACCTTGACCAAAGATTAGTAGCTCGCACCTAAATAAATATTACATAAACTTAATGTATCTTCCTTTCAAATTAACGTGTATGTCAATAAAGTGAACACCGCTCCGAGAAATTCTGTTTAAAGTTAAACAAACTCGTGATTCAATGCGTTAATTATTACTTCAAATGTTTGTTTGTTGTGATAAACGGTATTTATTAAAAGTTGACGAACTTTCACCTGCCTCCGCCTACGCATCATACGTTTTCGGTTTACTTAGGACTGTATAAATATATTATTGCTCAAATGTAATTGTTAATATGTTTAGAAGCTTAAAAGTTTAGGTGTTATCATTTAAAATTATGGAAATAAAATGATGAGGAAATTTAATATATTAGAATGGGCTTTTTAAGGTGGAAATTCACCACTTATCCATACAATAGTTTAACAATCCCAATGATAGCAATAATAATATATTACTAATAACTACAAAAAGAAATGCCAAACCGCACCCCTTAAAGCATATTAAAAGACTTCTTACACGAGGAGATATGATTTCGTATGCGAGGAATAAACCTAAACACGTGTTTTGTCTTCTACACTGACACCATAGAAAGTCTCTTTACCTACAACCCTTCCCCCCATCCACCGTCTTTAGGGTCGGTAGCACGGTTGCGATGCTTGTCTGCCACCGACTTGGTAAAAAAAGAAAAAGAGTGAATGCGGTTGTAATGAACTTTTAGGTCCGGTTTCAATTTCGAAACTATGGAATAAGAAGTTTGCTTCGGTCCTTCTGGAGACGAGGTTAATTGTAAAAACGTGGGAAAGTTGCTTCTGCAACATTCTTGCAATCAAATACATACTTGCAGAGCCATTACATGGCTAGTACACGTTAGTGCGTCTTGTAGACGATCTCTTTTTTATGTTCTATATTTCAAATATATATACAATCGTTACTGTCTTATCCTACTATCCTGCTTCCTGCTAATATTATAAAGGTGAAAGTATATACATTAAAAGTAATAATATAATGCTATTATAATTCATATAATTGGTCAATATTCATCAATTAACCCGCCCCTCACCGTACCCGAGGCAAAGGTGCCCATTACGCTAGCGGCATTGCCCCGCTGAATAGCAACTGCAAACCTGTGCCTCAGGTACGAGGCGGAGCGAGATTCACCGGTTTTGTCCCTCAACCTGCACTCAAAGGTGAAAGAAGAAACTCTTCCACTTTGTACGGTCTTGCACATACATGATGGTAAGCCTATTGGCACGCATATTAGACGTGGGAGGATCCCTCCGGGGTTGGAACAAAAGACTGTGTCACCAACGCAGAAGACTAAGTAGGGTTTCAATCACAGCAGTATTAACTTAAGCCCTCGGTCTTCCCACTGACAACACAATACCTCTCCAATGAGTTCGGACTTCCCTACTCACTGCCAGAAACAACATAAGGTTTCTGTAAGGCAGAGGTACTTCCCCAGTCGTACTGCTCCATTGGTATGGGATATATGGTCATGTCCTACCTTAATCACTCACACTCTAACGGCTGGACGTATTAGATTAGAACATAGGATAATACATAGACTACTTTTTCAGAAAAAAAAGGTTGTGGAAATGGAATTAAATCTCCATGCAGGCGAAGCCGCGGGCATCAACGAGTACGTAAATAAAGTCTTAAAGAATGCAGCGGTCCTGTGCTCATCGATGTCATCTTCAGATACCAGATAAATATTCATTACAATGTAATAATGAATATTAATAGTCTGCAAGACAATGTTTTCGCTTTGCTATTTTCTCCCTCGTAGTTTAGCTATCGCCACTGATTTATCCCACATACAAGCTATGCCACCTCAGTGTATTGCCATACGACTGAGTATTGGTTAATAGTATAAATGATTTTAGGGGTGCTAAAGAAGACATATTTTTCTTACAGAAGTAAGGAACGTTTGATACTCTCCAAGACGTTAATTGGTAGTGCGATTTACACCGCATAGCAAAGAATCGGGTTAAATTTTTTTCCAAATTTATTTAGCTGCTTCATTTTTGGTTAGGAATGTATTTTAGGCATACCCATATTTTGTACAAAGTGCTCGGTTGGCGGCAATAGGCTCGTTACCCGCATCTGAAGCTGAGAATGGGCTGTTCTGTCTGATGTTAAAAAGGCCTATCCTTTAATCGCCTTGTACGACACTTTCACACTCTACTCAGCGGGTTACCACGCGGCATTTTTTTTTTATACCACTTAGGTAGCAGATAAGCACGCGGCCCACTTAGTTGGCCGTTGACGAAAAGTGGTTACGTCAGGGGCGTCACAATCGTGCTACCGACCATATAGAGAAGATGGGAGGAGGGGAAAGGTCAAGTGCTGTCAATGCAGAAATCAAATAACGGTTTCTCGGTCTTTTTACTGACAACATAAAGTCTCTTCCGTGAGCTCTGGGTACCCTACTCACCGCCGGATACACAACACAAGGATATTATTAGCCGCGGTATTCTGGCAACCATGATTGTGTAACAAACATCCATCCATCAAAAATCTTGTGCTTACAAGAGTAGTAATAGCACATCTAGCATATTCTAAATCTGTGGTTTTCACAGTTAAGTTACATAGACGCGTGAAAATGCGTCACCAAGAAAATCGTTCTGACGTGAAAAGAAACGTTGAATCATTGAATTGCTACCGACGCGTGTCTCAATGGCGTCTGACGTCCGCCCCCAAGAACCAACCATAAATCCAGGGCCTTTACAATCTCTTAAAAGTAATGTTATTTCAATCTGACTTAACTTCCATAGTTAGATTCGAACCGTCAGCGTCCGTCAAAATACAAAGATACTAGTCTTCTTCTGTCGAATCCATGGCATTTGAGTCACCATCGTGGTGTAGTAATAAGTTTCACAGCAGCGCCGCTGATCACGGAGAGGGCCCGACCATAGGTTACGCTCTTCGGGAAGGTTTACTACTTCCCCTCACGAATAACAAAATGATGCTAGCTATAATAGTGATGAGGTTGTGCGTGTGGAGTTCGCGCGTCAGAGGTGCCTTTCTCCAAAGGTTCGCCCTGCGTCAGCGTCTGTGAATCCACGCACAGTGGCAACCCAGCATAAGATTTTAGACACAGAAGTTATTAAATAAAATTCTTGTTGTATCAACAAATCCTCCATTACTCAAGAAAACTGCCACTTGACACATCCTTCAGTTTATATTCCCGAGGTAACTCAAAAGGCACAGATCAACACATTTTATACGTACGTGGCAACACTACACAATGTTTTATTCCATCCATAAATACCCCAACCTTTTTACACTTCAACCTATTTCGTGCTGTGTTCATAATGTTGTACCAATGAGGTTGTTTCTGACGTTCTTTCTTATTGTGTTAAAGAGAGATGTACTGTGCCATAACTATGAATACTATGGTGAAACACCCTCTTGTTATGTTTTCGGCGTTTGCGTCATTAATTATAATGTTTTCTGGTATTCGCGTCACGCATCTTTGCTGACAAATGGCCATAGGGAGAGCGCTTGAAATATAATTATTTAAGTATAAATGTTGGGCCCCGAAACACGCTGTTGGAATGAGAAGTAATTTTTTTGATATAGCTTAGGTACATAGCCCACATTGATAGGCTCTTTTAAGGAGTATTTTGTCATCATCATCATGCAGACGTATTTTCCTGATTGCATCATCCAGGGTCCATCTTCCTACTTTTCCTTCTTTACTTCGCACAGTTTTGGGCGTTTATGGTAGTGAGACCACAATGTCAAGCTAGGACTTCCTGGGCGCCATTACCAGGCATTGTTTATCCATGTAGCCTGTTCTGAATAGTCTTTAAATAATCTAATAACATGGGCTCTAGGAGTTTAGGCAGGCTCGAGAAACGCTTCTTCCACCAATCACTAGGTATTCACTAGGTTTTAAAAAACCTCTGGTAGCTAATAACTTCTGTGGACTGGCTGTAGTGAATCCCCTCTCAGAGCAAATATTTGTATACATGAATATGAATATTTGAACTGTCTGGTCGTGCCTCGGAGAGCACGTTAAGCCGTCGGTCCCAGTTGTCATAGGAACGTCTATGGCAGTCGTTACAGGGGAATTGGTGAAATGGCTCATACAGAATTGGCCTCGTCAATGGTGTCCCCATTGAAGGTAGTAAGGTTGTACATGGTTAATAATAATAAAGTAAGCCTTCCTGAAGAGCGAAACCTATGCATGGGCCCTATCCGTAAGTAGCGGCGGTTTCGTGAAAAAAAATACTACACCACGATAGCAACTAAAAATGCCATCGATTCCACAGAAGAAAAAAAAAAAAATAGTATTCGTATGCGACAAAGATATTAACACAAAGAAATAAACAGTTGTAGGTAATTATGATTAATGAATAATCGTGATATCATAACCATTATGTTGTTATTCATTGTAAGGGATTCCCACTAATTCACAATCAACTGTAACTAGCTAATGATTCGTCATAAATCCATCATCGTTATCTAGGGTAATAATTAATACAATTGTTAATTTTTGGACTGTAGCTAATTAGAGCAGGAGTTCACACCATCACACTGCCATCTATTCTGAAAATTCTAAGTAGAACGTGGAATTTTTAGAATTGACGCATTGACTTCCACAAAAGTCAAAATATTCAAATCCTAATGAAAACATCACGTGAACACAGGGTTCCGAGGTAGATATAAAAACAACTCGAAGATGATGATGTTGATAAGTATGTTCCATATTTCTAACATAACATAAATTAACGCCTATATCCCCGAAGAGGTAGGCAGCTAGCACCCACATTTTGCCAGTTTATGTTTAGGTCCCAATGTAATAGGTAGGCATTGGCATTGGCAATGCCTACCTATTACATTGTATTATATGACATTGGCAAGTTGTGGCAACACACAGAAGCCATTCAAAAGAATTGAATTGTAATAGGTAGCAAGCCTATTGCCACTAACCGGGCACTTATAAACCTGCGATAAAAACACACATAACTTCGAAAAACATCGAAAAGTCATTGGTGTGTGCCATGGTAAAACCTGGGATCAAACCCGAGACCTCGTCTCAGCAGTCCATTACCCAAACCACTAGGCTACCGCGGGTATACCATACCATATTTCTATTCACTTAATAATTGAGAACCAGTTGAATATTCAGCTACGTACCCACTGGACCCTCAAAATTCGACCTCATCTATAATATGATCCATTGGACCTTCATATTAGAATTTGGACCCGCAATCTTGAATTTCATTATTACTTTAGTGCCCATTAGACCCTCTGTTAAACAACGAGTTCCATTCGACCTCATTGTACATCTTCATTTGAAAACGTTAAAATACAATCTCGCACAAAAGTGATAGACTTCAAAGTGTGAAATCAGCGAATTTCATGGCCGCCGTCGTGCGTGAGCGGGCAAGCTTAGCGGCGCGTCATCTTCTCACAAAAACTGAAATCCTGTCCAAATCTAAAGACATGGGTTCGCAACGAAAAGAGTGATTAATCACAAACGTTACATAGTTGACGACGCGACGCAACAAGTGTGCCACTATTTCGATTTCACAGAAATCTGCCTTCGCTTTTACGACGAAAATAGGCTTCATATTAAATCTGTGCTTGAGTGTAGGTACTTTTATACCATTTATGTTGTAGACAAGCACACAGTACACATGATGGAAAGTGGTTGCTGTAAAGGTTTGCTAGTCGGTGGGAAACAATAGGGCAGATTATAGCATTAAAAGTGTTTATTTATTATTGTTCATTGATGGCATTTAGTGGAACTTATTATTATATATTATTGATTACACACTACTTGTACTTCTCCACGATATTTATTACAAATATTGTGGAGAAGTACAAGTGTATACATATTTATATCCCGGACCAAATAGGAGCGAGGGTGCAAACACGATAGCCGTTAATTGTGTACTAATTTATTGTTAATGAATTACTGCCAATTAAGGTAAAAACGCTTAATTAACAGACAGTGTAAGGTTGCATTGCACAGTTACCGTGGTCTATGGAAGTTTGAAATACCAGGGGTGTCATATTCCCGAAGGGGGTCATCTCGAAAGAGAGGGCCCCGGGTCTGTCGGGCTGCGAGGGGATATTGTCTACTATCTCACCCCCGGCGACTGAAGACCCAAAGACGGCGTGCGTTTTAGTTGGTTCGAGTCCGACATAACCTCCCCAACCGGCTCCGGCGGGGGAGCTATCCGTGGCGATTTTTCGCAAAATAAAAAAACCAAAAAAGGGGTGTCACATTCGTGCTGCCGACTTCATAGAAACTTTAACTACCCTTTATGAAGAACCTTCTCTAGTGAAAAAGAGCTTTTTTATGTTCTTAAATTTACTACATAATCAAATCACGCAATTACTTTTATATTTATTGAATAAAGAACGCAATGAAAAGATAGCGAAGCCTGTACGCAAATTGTCAACTTAATGGGAATTATGTTCCCGCACTGGGAATAATATATTCATTAAATTTGTAAACCCGACGTGAACGAGCATGCCACGAGTCCCCGAGCTCTTTTGTGAATCTGAACTACCAATTATGAAATGGATATTTTAAATTATATTAGTACGGTTAGCCAGTGGTTACAACTTCTGTATAACATACATAAACTGATGCCTATATCTCCGAAGGGGTAGGTGAGGTGCTAACACCCACATTTCGTCAGTTTATGTTTAGGTCCTAAATAGGTGGTGAGCCGGATGTACAGTAGAACTCAAAAGTGCAGTAGCAATCCTACGCAACTATAGCGTCAACATTCTAACGCTACTTGTGACCTTTTTCTTTTAAGACAAGCCAGCGTCGCCTCGTATTGCATAGTAACATTACACACACATATAAGCGCGCCGGCCGCACGCTAAACCATTTTGAGCCTTGATGTGCTAATGCACTTATGAGCTCTGACTGTACCTTTCGGGGATATACCTAGTCGTGAGCTTAAGTTATGTTATGTTTATGCATTCAATCTATTTCAGCTTCATTTTCAGGTTATCAAACTGAGGGATATCGTGATATTCTCTGTACTATTTACATTAATTTCACTGAATAATTTCTATTCAAATATGGGTGAAATAAATAAACAGTGACACTCCGGGAATGCCAACAGTGAAAATAAATAGTTCAATTAATTATTGTCGAGTTGTCTGTACTTTTGCTTTAAAGCGAATCTGTCCTGAATCTGTTCTAAAGAGAATCTGTCATAAAGCGAATCTGTCCTAAAGCGAATAAAGTAAACCAATTACTCTCGTCCTAATTTTAGCAGGCCAACTGGGAAAACGCCTCCGCCCTACAGAATACTGGCTAATAAATAACCTTGTGTTATTTTTCCGACGGTGTGGGTAGTCAGAGCTTACTGGAGATGTTTTGCGTTGTCAGTGGAAAGGGTTGCTATATGATGGTATGAAACTCTGCTTTGTTCTCTATAATGACAGCACAAATACTCTCTTAATCTTCGCCTCCCTCGCTTTTCTTCTTCTTTACAGGGTTGTCAGCACGAGTATGACGCCCTGGTGTTGCAAACGTCCATATGCCACGTCAACTACTTTTCATCACGTAGGCCGTGTGCTTATCAAACACCTAAGTGGTCTGACTGCTCAGTCTGGCCTTTAGATACTTACTTACCTACGTTACGGCACCGTTTGAAACTGATTGTCAAGTAGAATAATGCCCCTGAAATAAATTGGAATCTCATTTGGCACGTATAAACCCAATATTGAGATAAATGTTCCTATATCGTGTCACTGGCTAGGAAGGCTACGCGCGGGAGGTGGCGCCAACCCCCAAACAAAATGATATAATTTGTACAGACAGCTTTTATTTACATCGTGATTAATTTTCGCCGAAACATTGATAGTGTCGGTCTTGGTAACGTGGGCGTGACCCATTTTTCCATCGCGTTTACCGACACAAATTGAGTTGGTTAATGTGTTGAATAAAATAGGATATATAATAACATAACATAATTTAAACTCACGAATATAGCCCTGAAGAGTAGGCAGAGGTCCTAGCACCCACATTTCGCCAGTTTAAGTTTAGGGCACAATGTAATAGGTGGCGAGCCTATTGACTAACCGGGCACACTCACGCCTATATCCCCGAAGGGGTAGGCAGAGTATATGGACTCCATATTGTAATCATCAAAAACATCAGTGCTAAATATATAGCTTTAGAGACGTATCTTCTTAGCATTTAGGTCAAAGTTCTATAACCTGAGCCTTCAAATAATCTATGCCGTCGTCAACAGAGATTGTGCCCGACCCGGGAATACTCCCACGCCTTTCGTTCTATAATCGCATCTGCCCTGTAATCATGTAATTTTATCGCCTTTTCATCAAGGACGTACTTATTTCATCTGAGTGAAACTGGATCGAGTTTATAACTCGATTCGTGAAAATTAGAAGTTCTCAATTTAATAGAATATTTAGTTACGGCCTGGTCAATTTGAAACTAAAATTGAATGAGGTATCAGCGGATAATAAGTCTAATACTTACTAATATGTTTAGTTAATATAATATAATATGTACCTACAGCTGGCCTCAGAAGGCGATACCGAAACTAAGGCTTCATAAAGTCAGTAATTCATTTGTGGGCAAATGTATAAAAATATATAATAAAATTCCTCAGGATTTGGCTGACCTGCCACTTGATAAGTTTAAAATAGAATTGAAAAGATTTTTAATTAAAAAAAGCTATTATAAAGTAGACGAATATCTTGATGATAAAAATGCGTGGTCATAATAATCTCTTGCTCTTGCACCCAGTTATTATAAATAAACAACTAAATATTAAAAAGAAAATGAAGAATAACGATAATCTACCTGAGTTTCTTGCTGGTCTCTTCTCAGGAGATTTAACTACCGAACCAGCGAAAGAATCATTTTCTAATGATTTATTTACTAAGTATCCTATTTATTATGAATTATAATATTTTTGACAAATGTAGGTACATAATTATTGTAAAACTTTGACATTCATAAGTGCTCTTTATGTGCCTAAACTGAATAAATGAAATTGATTCTTTGATTGATTCTTTGAAGGTGCCTGGATAATTTGAAACTAGAATTGTATAAAGTGACTCTAAGTTGTGTGATTCATTACCCTGGATGGAAAGTGGTTAATGTGGCATATGGACGTGGACCAGGGGAATCTCACTCGTTCTGCCGACCATGCAGGAGGAGTTCATTTCCGTTTGGACATGTGTGGGATGGGAACAGTTACTCCTGCAAAGCGCCTGAATAGATTGGATAGTACACATGAGTTTCTTGCCGGAGTCTTCTCAGGTCGGGGCCGCGTTTCGAACCGGTAGTTCATTTGCTAACTAATCTATAAAAGACTAGCGGACCCGCCCCAGCTTCGCCCGTGGTATGTTTAAACCGCTCGACCGATTTTCTGCAAACTTCACATAAACCATCTACAAAATAATCCGAAAAAAGCCTGAAAATTTTATTTGGATAGGTGAGCCCGATCTTGAGCTATTATTATTATTAATTACAACGAAGTTATATTATATAATAAAATTACAAAAGTGGCATTGATTTTTATATATAGAGATTGTTGATATTGACGTTTTGTAAGTGCGGTTTAATGGTATATACCGAATAAATGCTTTTTGATTTTGACATCAAATTTCTTATACGATTTTACAAGCTGTTTTTTTTTGTATTGGTGTGTATTAAGCATAACGCAAACCTGTCGCGAGCACGCTTTCTTGTCGCGAACTATGTTTCGCTGTCTGCGGTCGGGTAAGCGGACACCGCACGTATCTGTTACAGCTGTCTGTCTCTTAGGGCAGGTTGTAAATCTATATTAAAGCTGAAACAACAGTTTTAGACAAAACTGTATAGGGTTAATGAACTTTGTGGCGTGACGGTAGAGTATTCGACTGCTACTTCAGGGATCGTCGGTTCGATTCACACATTATCTTATTTTTGAAGTTTTTTCAGACGCGGTCAAAACTCGGGCCTTGCTTGAATCTATGTTTCTACATAGTTATAACAGACTAGAGTGACTAGGTTACTTCTAGGCAAGTGTGCTCCACCATTGACCACATCATCACTTACCAACTGGTGAGTAAATGCTAAATTATCGAATAAAAAAAGAAACATAGGCCTCCCCCAACGAAAATCGAACCGAAGTACTGCTACGACGTAGCAGTCGCATGCTGTGCCTGCATAAAGACAAATTCATCATCTTCCTGCCCTTGTCCCAATTATATGGGATCGGCGCAACATGTCATTCTCTTCCATACATTCCTATCAGATGTCATTTCCTCAGTCACTCCCTTTTTTGCCATATCTTCTTTCACACAATCCATCCATCCCTTTTGGGCCGACCTTTGGTGATAAAGTCCTCTACATTCATACTTTGGATCATGCATAAAGACAAATTATTAGTAATTAATGTTCATGACGAAGTACTTGATAACAATAAGATTAGTGAAATACTTACCTACTGTATGATTTTATATGTAAATGGTATTATTGATATGATTATTGTTTTGTATTGTTTCTAATTTAACTATTTGAATTGCATGCCTATTTCGGTAGAATATGACGAAACTACTACTGTAATATAACACCTCACGTAACCCATATTTGCAAGGAATTCTTAAATGAATTTGAATTTGAAATGTGGGTGTTAATACACACTGGGGATTTTTAGTGTGAATATAAGCATAATAAAAAGCTAAGGAAATAATTTTATTCGCACAAAGAAATGCTTTTAATGAATCCCGTCAGAATAATAAGTACTTATAAAAGAACAAAACAAAATGGGTTATATACATTAAGTAGGTATTGTTTGAATGCGCTCACATCATCTCGAGCCCTAAGGAATAAATCTATGCTAATATTAAAATGTGTGTTCGTTGTGTCTGTACAACATCATCATCATCTCCCTGCCCTCGTCCCAATTAACAACGATGCATAAACATAACATAACATAAACTCACGTCTATATCCCCGAAGGGGTAGACAGAAGTGCTAGCACCCATATTTAGCTAGTTTATGTTTTAGGTCCCAATGGTAGCGACTGTAGCGAGCCTATTGCCATTAACCGGGCACTTATAAACCTGCGATAAATACACACATAACTTCGAAAAGCATCGAAAAGTCATTGGTGTGTGTCATGGTAAACCTGGTATCGAACCCGAGACCTCGTCTTAACAGTCCATTACCCATACTACTAAGCTACCGTGGCTGTTATGTTGTGTAACAAAGTGCCCGCTAAATGGCAATAAGCTCAATCCCTATAACGTGATACTAAAAAGCATATGTAGTAAGCCTAATGTGGGTGTCAACACACATCTGCCTACCCTTTTGGGGACTCACAGACGTCAATAAAGCATAATAAAAGCATTATAAATAATCTTATTCTCACAAAGTAATGCTTTTAATGAAACCCCTTCCGAATAATAAGTACTTCTACTAAATAAACTAACGTATTTCCACGATATTTATAAACTAAAAATATCACAAACAAACAGCTTCATTCATAACAGTTAATACTTTGAAGTGCAGCGAAGTTTACAGTCAACTCACCAGTTAACAGTTTCAACTTTAGCCGGCATTATTCGGTATAAACCTCTTTCAACCGTTTGGCTTCTTAACTCTTAACTTTCTATGTCTTTTCAATAAGTTTATGAAGCTAACTATATAGTACAGTTAACTTATTTGTTGAAATGTTTGTGATGCTAAAGGTATTACGTTTTACAGTTATTTTTGAAATCGCTACCTACTTTCACCCGATGCCATTTAATTTTAAAGTTAAAAGTCGTTTAATGAACTCTCTGCCGCGGTTTTTGCAAATAATTATATGTACAATGGGCGGCTTTATCGCTAGAAGCGATCTCTTCCAGGCAACCTGTTAATAAAAAAATAATTAGTCAGTAGGGTTGGTTAGTCACAAATCCCAAAAAGAACGGCCGAACTGACCCTACTGGGTAAAGGGTTGGTGACTAGGAGTCGCGAAAATCTTTTATGGTACTGTTTATCATTAATCTACTACATGCCGACCAGCTAGATAAGCTTCCTGTGTGATCAAAATATTGTTTCAATATGTTAGTGTTATGGTTGCCTGTAAGAGATTGCTATGGTTGCCTGTAAGAGATTGCCTCAGTGCGATAAGGCCGCCAATTGTGTACCACATAGGTAAACTATCCACCTGAAACTCATATCTATGTCCTTGGTGAACAATAAAGAATTATTATTATTATTGTATCTCAAATCCATAACTCTCGGGCCTATGGAGTCCAGGGTCTTTGGAAGGCGTGCGTCAGGCCAAAGCCAAGACGTAGAGGCCGTTTAAGAGAATTCAATATGCTAGGGATATACATTACTATCACTACCTACATAGTATAAAAAAAGTCGCGTTCTATGTCCCTATTTTTCATGTCCCTTTGTATGCTTAAATCTTTAAAACTACGCAACGGATTTTGATGCGGTTTTTTTTAATAGATAGATAGAATGGTTAAAGAGGAAGGTATATAAACCTTCCTCTTTAACCATCATTCATTCATAACATCATGCTACGACCAACAGGTGCGGAGCAGGAATGAAAAATGTTGCAAAAACGGGGTGACGCAGACGAAGTTGCGCGGGTCAGCTAGTAATAATAATAATTATTATTATTATAGTGGTTTTATACCAATATCGAAATAACCCTAACACAGTCGTACAACACAGCGCCGGCGTCCCACAGATAAATAATAAAAGGCTGTGATATGAATGCGTGTGGTATATTATCGCGCATCGCACAACGGAACTGCCCAGTGACTCTCCTATGTGCCTCCCTTTATGTGGTAATAACAGGAAGATATATACAACACGGAAGTTATTATATTTGGGATCAGCTTAATATACAGGGTGTTTGGGAAACGCTCCGCCTTAGACATTTGGTAGTATTCGGGATACACTACATATTGGCATAAAAAATTACAATTTGGCAGAAAATAATACGATTTGGCATTATTTTGCCGTTTAATGGAGAAACTGGTAAAAATGTATTTTATAAAGTATATTTAAATTCTATGATATGATGAACCGCGGTAACCTAGTGGTGTGGGTAATGTACTGCTCAGACGAGGTCTCGAATTCGATCCCAGGTTTACCAGTGCCAGGGCACACACCAATGATTTTTCGAAGTTATGTGTGTATTTATCGCAGGTTTATAAGGGCCCGGTTAATGGCAATAGACTTCGCCACCTATTACATTGGGACCTAAACATAAACTGGCGAAATATGGGTGCTAGCACCTCTGCCTACCCTTCGGGAATATAGGCGTGTGTTTATGTTATGTTATGTTAATTTAAAACTGTCAATTTAGCATATTGTAAATTTATTTCGAACAACCCTAATGCCTATCAATCAGTTTAGGTTCATTAAACACACATTAACATAAAATATTTCCACTTGGATGCGTGTCAGGCCTAAATAGTATCTACTATTGTGAAAATAAATAATAAATCTACATAATTGGAAAGTAAAATCCAATCGAGGGCGTGAGAGAGATAGAAACCAATAGGGATGATGACAAAGTCGTCCATTTCTTCCCATTACTGTTTAATATTAGGTCCTTACATATGAAATTGCTGTTTTGTTTGAATAAATTGGAGGAAACCCAATTTTCAGTACTAACATTTATTTTACCTAAAAACGGAAGTCTAATGCAAATTTTAAATCGGTCAATGCAAGTTTGAAGTATTCCCGGAATCGACTAGTGTAAAACGTACAAAGCAGAGGTCATCAGTAATAATTAGTGACTATGAAACAGCGCCATTTGAATACGAAGCAGAGAAACTGCGGGGAAGCACTTGCACCGCATGCAATACTGTTTGGTTATTTCCTTATCGCGGTTAATAAACACATAATGAAACAACGATGCGAAGTGAATGAATATAGATTCGACAACTCATAGGGCTGTACTACTCGACAGAAATGCCTGAAATAATGATAAGTACACCGTCCAATAAAGTCTAGTGTAGTGAAGAGGTGAGTGTTTTCCTAAAAACGACGCCATATTTTTGCCAAAATATTCAAGAAAACGTTACAAAGGTACCTAATGACTTTTATTATTTGTGAGAAAAAACATTCCTTTATAAAGATGAGAAGTAGACGTGACCTATTTGGTCCCTTGTCAGTTAAATATTTAATTCATTCCGCCCAGTGCCCTCGACTCGCCAGTCAAGAGATCTTCTACTGAAGTGCCGTCATCCTTTTTGTAAGACTTCAGATCTTTTACTAGTTCCGTTCACTAATATGTCCTTTGAATCATTATTTGTGTCTTGATTAGGGAAGCTCTACTTTCTT